>QXTE01000016.1:9691785-9892634 GCA_003942145.1 Platysternon megacephalum | reverse complement strand
AAAAAAAAAAAAAAAAAAAAAGCCGCGATCGCGATCGCGATCTGCGGCGGCAATTCGGCGGGAGGTCCTTCGCTCCGAGCGGGAGTGAGGGACCCTCCGCCGAATTGCCGCCGAATCGCTGGACGTGCCGCCCCTCTCCCGAGGGGCCGCCCCAAGCACCTGCTTGGTCAGCTGGTGCCTGGAGCCGGCCCTGGTTGGGGGAGTGGGGATAGGGACGTGACAGAACCCCCTTCCCCAGAGGAGTAACCCGAATAAATGAGCATACCCCAAAGTAATGGGCACATCTGGTAACAACGCACTGCATCGGACCACAGAGTACAACTCAGCAGGAGGATTGCTGAAACCTTCCAGGCAGGGCTTAATTTGTGTCAGGGCTTGCCAGGGCTGAGCCCCGGCACCTCTGGGCTTGGCAGTTCATAGCCCTGGCACCTCTGGGCTTGCTGCACAAGTTATGAATGTAAAAAAATTTCTTGAGCCTGGTGCCTCTTTCATTACAAATTAAGCCCTGCCTCCAGGTCCCCCCCCCCCTTTCCATCCAAACTGATGCCAGTGGGCTCGGCATCACTCCAGACATGACAGTTAATGGACTAGACATTGGGGGAAGGGGTCTGCACATCTGATGGGTTGCCACTGAGTGGGGAACTCTCTGCTTGTCTGTCATATCCCTTTGTCTGTCAGTCTCTCTGCTTAGATTGTCACTAACTCTGTATCTGTACAGTGCCAAGCCCAATGGGGCTGGGAGCTTGGGTGGCCTCTAGACACTGCTGTAATAAACATCATCAATAATTAAATGAAGAGCAACTTAGCCTGAACCTAAGCTTAGTGCTCACATCAGGGTGATGGACATCAACATAGGAACTTACATAGATAAGATAGAACCGGCTCTCTCAGAAGCTCCTGAAGGAATGGCTCACTGGTATACTGTTTGTGTAACCCCTTCCTTTTCATATCCCCCTTTTGTCTCTACTAGAAAGCGACCTTGAATATAAATATACATTCATTAACAACACGCTATTCCCTCCTATGGCTTAATCTTGCATAATGCCCAGTGCTCTGACTCAGCTCCAACAAAGTGCTTTAAGCATGTGCTTAACTTTAACCTTAACATTGACTTCAAAGGACCCACTCGCATGCTTAAGTGAAGGGCCGGTAAAGGGCCAGGGAGCTCAGCCCCTGGCAGGATCCAGCCTCTACATTCTAACCTTGGAACTTCATTTCCCCTTCCTTGGTGCCGCGTATACCATTATCCTTGTACCTGGCTTGACTCTCTGTGTCTGTCTGCCTTGTAACTGTTAGTAAAGACTTTGTAATGTCTTGAGAGAAACCTCTCTCTTGACAGTAAATATTTTGTAATTTGCTTATTCTGGTTTCATTTACATGATATACATTCAAAGTAACTCCACTGACATCAGCTGAGTGACACCTGATTTGTACAGGTGTTAATGAGATCAGGATATGGCTCAGCAGTTTTCTATGAGAGCTCTGAACACTAGCTTCCCAATGACACCTAAGCCACCCCCAAACAGCATGGCTTTACTGCTTGTGGAAAGTGGCAGATGAAAAGCCTTGGAAGATGAGGTCCTCTTTGTATCTATAAAATAGGCCCCACAAGCAGATGGGGCAATTTTCCTTTGCATCCCCCACTCCCTGCCCCATCCCCAACATGGAACCCAAATGAGAAAAGCACACGCTTAAGTGCTTTTGTTGCATCAGGGCCGTGAGGTACCATCTCTAGGAGCAAGAAGATTTGTCTCCACACCAATTCAATCCTCAGTCTCTCTGCTGTCACTACCAACAAGGATAACAGTTAGTGCCAATTGGGATGAGTATTATTGTGTGTGCGTGAGATGTGCATGCTTGTCCACTGGGAACTCAAATGAGCCCCACAATTCATTTCACATAGTCCACTGAACAGCTATCAGATGGTAATGACTTTTGGTTACTACTGACCTAGGCTCAGTATGAACCTGCGACCTAGAGGTGAAAGGCTCCATCTCTCATTAGCAACCTCCTGAGCCAGGCTGTCCTGATGTAAATATTCCTGATGAATTCTTCGCTTCCACCTAGGATACAGTAGAATGAACTATACCTTTAAAAATATAAAAACCGCAAGAGAGCTCAACAACAATATAATCAGTTAATTTCCTCTAATTAATTTCAGTTTAATTATCAAGCCATCCCCCACAGCTTCAATTTAGCTCCTCAGCTGCTGGAATTATATGTGCATTCAACAACTACTGACCTTCTCAATATATAACCTAAGGTAATAAGTATACTTAGCACCTAGGGCCAGATCTTGCAGCTGTTGAATTCAATCGGCATTTTATAATTTCCTTCAGTGGGAGAGGAACAGGACTCTATATAGCACTGCTTTCCTTCAAAGCACCGTATGGACATTATCTCACCAGTAACCATAAGTGATCCCTGTAATGCAGGTTAATATTATTTCCCTCATTTTATAGCTGGGGAGAACCAAGGCACAGACACGTTCAACTATTTGCTTAAGTTCACACAGCGAGTCAGTGGAAGAACTGGAAAGAGAACACAAGAGTTCCTAGCTCTTAGACCGGGGGAGCTAAATTCTGCTCTTAGTTACACTGGGGTAAATTCAGAATAAGTCCATTGACTTCAGTGGAGTCACCCGTTTATTTATACCTGAGAACAGAATTTGGAAAGAGAATTCCTTGCAGAACCATGTGAACAAACTGCTCCCTAAACTGCAGCTCTCTCCATGTAACTGCGGGGTGAGGACAAAGCTGATCACCTGTAAATTCTCACCACTGGTAATCTCTGTAGACAGAGAATTTCTATTCATCCATCAAGGTGAAACAAGCACAAGCAAATACTACGGCCATGTGGATTTAGTTTGCTATGTGATATACAGTTTGTGTGGTCCTCACACTCTTGCTGTTCCATGGTTTTTGGGGTTGCTAAGCTGGGCATCCTGATTACAGGTGAAGTGAGGACACACAGCTTGGAGCTCACTTTCTTCGGTTCTGCTTCACTTCTCATCAGAGTCTCTCCAAGCATCTGGGTGACCCAAGGTCATTGTGCTCCACCAGCCACTTACCTCTGCCAGAGAGGGACACCTCAGCTCAGCAAATCCAGCTGCAACATTGCAAGCTCTCTGTTTGGTCATGGCATCAGGCGTTCAAAGGGAGAGAGCCATTTCCTATTGTCTTCGAAGTGAACAATCCATTTCTCCTTCCATCGTATTGAGAGGCATCTCCAGTAGGTGCTTACCTGCATCTCCAATCCTCTATGGGACACACGGCAAACCCTAGACTCTGAATACCAAACAATGCCTTATGTGTGTAGAGAACCACAGACAGCTTGTGATTGTTAGGAGACTTACTTGGTCTGGGGTTACCTTCCTTGCGTGTTTCTGATCCCCTTGGCAGGAAGCTCCCTTATGTCTGGATCTCTCGTTCAGCTCTGACTGATTTCAGATCAGGAAATACCTGGAAAGTTGCATTCCTCAGTCCTTCTCTTGTAGAAAGGGGACTCTATAGATCTGAGTGGCTCACTCTTGCCTGGTTGACTCCCCTGGCAGGAGAGTGCCTGGAGGCTACGGCTTATCACAGGAGGTGCTTTGTCCTGGTGAAGCCAAATGGAAGAGCTTTGGCTGATTTGGTTATTTTCCCTGGTTACTCTGATTTCTCAGAGGGGAAAGTTTCCTACGAAGACCTCCCTTCCTCAGTCCCTGACTCTCTATTCTCCTAACAAGAGCCCTGGTGGCACATCTCTCCCTGCTGCCCCCTTGTTCGCTATGTTCGTCAAGGCCTCTGGTACTCCCAGCCGCAGAAATGCCCGGATGGAGGTGCTGAGATGAAGGTGGATTGCGATGAGGCCTCTCCAATGTAATATACCTTTTCAGCACACCAGCCATTTCCCTTCTCTAGTTACCTAGGTGACCAGACAGGCCAGAACACTGAGAGTAAACAAAAGATGCTGCTCTACAAGCCTCACCCTTCAGCCCTTTCCCTTTCCCTCTACTGCTGCCCTGGGCATATTTATACCCCGGGAGCCAAACTAATTAACATGGAATTGAAACAACGGTAAGAGGAGAATTTAGCCATATCCCTGAATCCCATTCCTATCTCACGGCCGTGTCATTCTCAGCAGCAGGTGGCTTACCGAAGGCAGGAAGTGCCCTGTCCCCTTGGACAATGGCTTGTATTAGGCTGGCATCTGCTCGGGGGAGGCTGGCTTGAGCACCCCACTAGAGAACCCGCTGCTTCCCTTTGTCACATCTAGCTCTGCGGTTAGTTGCCCTGCAGCATCTCAGCAGTCAGAGACGGGAATTAAATCCATGTGCACAGGCCACACGGTGTGACTCAGGCGAACGTCACCTGGCATCTTTTCTGGTCTTGACAACTCAATTGGCCCAAGCTGCCAGGGATAAGGATGTGGTATCTGGCCTGGCAGCCAAGGCCCTGTTTAGCAGCTGCTCTGGTCAAACCGCACTGCCCTGCAGGCCAGTCCTGTGGCCTCGTTAAAGGGGAAGACAATAGACTTCAGCGGCTCCTGTTTTTCTGCAACATCCAGGCAATGTAAGAACCGTCTCTGGACTGGACAAGTGCCTATCACAGCCTCCTGGGGCTGGGAGTTGCAAACCGTGTCCTGGAGTAACCTGATTCCACCTGCTCCAGCTTCTTCCCTGATCCCGGAGCCCAGCAGACACCTTCACAGGTGACATTGTATCTTCTCTACGGCTGTTTTACAGTGTCTGCTAGGAAGTCCTTTTCCGGATCATCTCCCACCCCCACCCAAGAGTCTTAAAAGGAGACTGTGGCTTAGTGGTTAAAGCAGTCATTTGGGAGTCCGGGTTCCTGGGTTCTGCTATTGTCTCTGACACTATTCACTGTGTGACCTTGGACCTGTCACCTCTGGAAATCAGGCTTTTAACCAATCTGTGCCTCAGTTTCCAGCTCTGTTAAACAGGGCTGAGAAGGCCTCCTTTGCAGGGATGTTGTGAGGCTTCATTCACTGAGCTCTAAAGGGTGCTTCATACAGTCAAAGCATTATCATGAGGACCATGGTTCTCCTCCCCTTCTGCATCATGCGCCATGTTCAGTTTCTCTTCAGGAAGTAACTAACCTCAGAGCAGAGTCACACTCAGTGGACTGTAGACATGCAGTGGGACGGGGTTTGGGGAGCTCTGGTGAGAGCTTCCCCTTATGTTAAAGCAGAGAGGGACCCAAATCGAAACCTGGCACCAGGCGGGGAATGAAACTCAGAACTCAGATCGAAATCCAGATTTAGCAAATAGTCCCTCTCCATCTAGACAGGCAGAACCACAGCTCCGGATCGGAACACCCCAAACTGGAGGTTGATCAGAATCCAGAGAGGGATCTGAATGCTGTGGCCTGGACCCGTCTCAGTTGAACAGCCATTGATGGCCTGATTGTGAGGTACAGAATGCCGGCATCTCCCATCGACTTCAGTGGCTGGGTGCTCAGCCCCTATGTGTGTGTGCAATATACGTGTGGCTCCTAAACCTTAGGCCACAGGCAACCTCAGCTCAGTGATATGCAGCCCCAGTGGAGCAGATTCTTTGCAAATGCTACAGGGTGCCCCCACGGCAATGGCTGTGTCTGCAGCTTTGCCAGTGGTGCTCTGGTGTGCAACGGGAGGGAGGCTGGCCCAGTGGTAGGCTGCTAACCTGGGATTCAGGACACGGGAGTTCGATTCTGTGCTTGGCCATAGACTTCCTGTGTGACCTTGGGCAAGTCACATGGTCTCTCTGGGCCGTGGATAATAGCACTGCCCTGCCTCACCAGGGCATCGTGCAGATAAACACATTAGGTGCTCAGATGCTGCAGTAACAGGCCCACTATACAGTGGACATACAATGGTCTGAATCATGCTAATAAAAGCTCAGTGCGGGATTTCCCAGGGGAAAAAAATGAGTTAGCAGTGAAATGTTCATTGTCTGAATTGAGGGTGGGGATGGTGGGACCCTAGCCTAGGCTAATATTATGAGAAAGTCAAGTCCATGATGCAGAACAAGCATTGGCAAGTAGACACTAGGGCCTGGTTCTGTCCAGAGATGTGCACCAGAGTCTATTGCTCTGGTGACATCCCCCAGGACATAAGGGAGGGATTTGCGCCTTTAAGGAATTAGGCTTTTCCTTTAGGAATTTGTGCTAAAATTCGGAGATGGTGCACAGTAGGAACCAAACCTCACCCTCCCGCCAGCCACAAGGCCATGCTGCTCCCATTGTAATCAGCATTGCCATTGACTTCAATGAGGAAAGGCTCAGGCCCCAGCCAGAGATAGTTACTGGTGCAGGAAAATCCCACATGTCTCAGACCGAGAGCGCAAGATCAGGAGATCCCACGTGAAAGCTGCATGAAGCTGAAAACATCCGCTGGTGAGAAAGAAATCGATAGACCAGGGAACCACACACGTGCATTTTCACACCCTCTCACGCACACACATTCATATACACACTCATTTCTCTCACACACCCACACACATTCACATATACACACACTCACACTGATGCTGACACTCACACCCACTTGCACTACCACCCAGGCTCTCTCGCACACTCACCGTTTGAGGAGTGCCATCACATCTCAGCCATGAAAGAGTGTGAACATACTGATTTCCTTTGCCTCCCCCTCCCCCTAACATGCTACCTAGTCTAGTAACAACCTGCATTCCCCATAGGGAGATGACTGCGTGAGAGCTATGCTGGACACAGCGACCTCTTCTGGTCATCAGGAGACATGTCTGAAGCATGGATTTATTTTCTGCTGCTATTTTGTGAGTTGTGTCATATTCCAAATGAAAGAAAAACATCAGGCGAGGAAGTTCTCTTTCTCTGTCTCCTTCTCTCTTTCTCTGTCTCAAACCTCGGTGCATCTTGTCCTTCCTACTCTCCTTTCCCAGCTCCCTCTTTTTCACACTCCTTTTCTTGGCAAGGAGTGACAGTCATTAAAACAATTCAAAGAATTGTGTGCAGCTGGGTGGTGGAACCTGTGTCTTTAGCTTCTCTTCTTCCATTTTTTCTACCAATGTTGGAAAGGAAAAATGTCACCACTGGTTCCAAACCCTGATCCCAGAAACACATACTTACGTACGTAGCTCAACTCACTGGGGCTCTCTGAAGAACTCCACTGGTTAATTCATCTCCGATTGAAATCAGAATTCTCCCACCAGTCCTTAGAAGTGCCTGTCACTGTTTTGTGAGCTCCATCGCTGTAAGTGGGGCTGGCGTCTCTCGGTGTGGGAACTGATGTATTAACGCTACATCCCAGCAAGGAATCCAGCCTGCTGATGGATTCTGAGACTCGAGATCTACAAGTTATCCCTTGACTGTGCAGGGATAGCAGGAGATTTCCAAAGATTCAGTAAGGTACGTTCAGAAAATTTGTGAGGGAGTCAACAAATATATCACTCCACTCTCCCCACAAAAGATAATCAACCATTGCACGGATGGGGAAGCCTGTTCACGCTTTCCTGCATTCAGACACATTTCCTGTGTCTCAGACTTTGTTAGCAGGCTGTCAACCTGGGAATTTCTTCTTGTAACTATGCGTAAGGATTGAAATCCTGCCTGGGTGAAGTCAATGGCAAAATTCTCATTGACTTCAGTGGGGACAGGATTGCCCCCACCATCCTGGCATGATCTCAGGGCACGTCTACACTTCGAAATTAAGTCAACCTGCCGCAGTAATTACATCGCTTGTGCGTGTCGATGCTTTGTTCCTTGTGTCGGCGGGGCCCGTCCGCACCAGGCACGCTTGTACCGATTGTATTGTCAGTGCGGGGCACTGTGGGATGGCTCCTGAAAGCCAGTAACAGTCGATGTAAGCCCCGCAGGGGCTGCACTGTCACTGCATCGACCTAACTGCGTCGACATGGACTCGATGTCGCTCGTGGAGGTGGGGTTATTATTAAGTTGGCAGAGCGGGGTGGTTACATCAGCCGGATCGAAATTTTAGGGTAGACACTTCCATAGCTAGGTGGACATAAGCTGCCTTGCGTTGACCTAACTCTGTCGTGCACAGGCACCAACTTTCGCTGGCGCCGGTGGGTGCTTGCGCCCCCCGGCCCCGCCCCGCCCTGCTCCTATTGGACCCCTCCCCAAATCCCGGCCCCGGCCCCGCCTCCTCCCCCAAGCGCGCCGCTGTTCCCAGCTGTTTCGCGGCACAAGCGCTGGGAGGGAGGGGGGAGAAGCAGGACGTGGCGGCGCGCTCAGGGGAGGAGGCGGAGCAGAGGCGGAGGTGAGCTGGGGCGGGGGGGGCGGGGCGGGGAGCTGCCGGTGGGTGCTAAGCAGCCACCAATTTTCCCCCGTGGGTGCTCCAGCCCCAGAGCACCCACAGAGTCGGCGCCTATGCTGTTGTGTAGACGAGGCCTTAGCGTCTCACTCTTCTTAATTTGACACAGTGATGAGGGTCTCTTTATAGCCCACTGCAGCTAACATAACATAAGAACATAAGAACGGCTGTCAGACCAAAGGTCCATCTAGCCCAGTATCCTGTCTACCGACAGTGGCCAATGCCAGGTGCCCCAGAGAGAGTGAACCTAACAGGCAATGATCAAGTGATCTCTCTCCTGCCATCCATCTCCACCCTCTGACAAACAGAGGCTAGGGACACCATTCCTTACCCATCCTGGCTAATAGCCATTTATGGACTTAACCACCATGAATTTATCCAGTTCTCTTTTAAACGCTGTTATAGTCCTAGCCTTCACAACCTCCTCAGGCAAGGAGTTCCACAAGTTGACCGTGCGCTGCGTGAAGAAGAACTTCCTTTTATTTGTTTTAAACCTGCTGCCTATTAATTTCATTTGGTGACCCCTAGTTCTTGTATTATGGGAATAAGTAAATAACTTTTCCTTATCCACTTTCTCCACATCACTCATGATTTTATATACCTCTATCATATCCCCCCTTAGTCTCCTCTTTTCCAGCTTTCCTTTTAATAGCCAGCTATGAAGCCCTAGGAGCTTTGGACACAGCCCTGGGTTAATAGAATTAAGCCCGGCCCCAAGTAAGACTTTCGTGTGTGGGGTAGTTGTTTTCTTGGGCTGGTGAATGGCAAATGTAAAGGGAAGGGGGCTCCTTCCTGTTCTTTCAGCGCTGGTCATTGCGCGCTGCCCGGCTTCAAGGGGCCGGGAAGCAAAGCGGTCACTTGCACAAATAATGGCTTCATTAGATTGAAAGAAGTGGACAGTGACCTCTTTGAAATGGACTTTCTGACCCCAGCTGACCTTTAGCCCTCACCCTGACAGCCTCTAAATCTTCTGCCTCGGACTCCCCACTCCCATGTAACCACTGCAGGGTCCAGTGTCTAGCGGCGTCTAAGGACATTCCTGGTGCCAGTCCACAGCCACCGGTGAGGGTGGTGTCCGGCAGTTGGAGTGGCACGGAGCGACTGCCACAGCTCCAGCTCCCCCCTCCGGTGGGTAACGGCAGCTAACGGGCTGGAGGGAATTCTAGGGACTCGAAGGTGCTATTTGGAGTCTTTCATCATTAGCTTTTCTGTTTAAATCTCGCCCCTGACCAGAGATTGTTGCCATTTGATGGACTGTTCAGCGCCCCGTCACCAACGAGCTGGTGGGTCTCAGCCCAGTTCCCGGCGGGAGAGTCTGTGCGTATCACAAAACTCATGACTGCTGCTGGCGTTTCACTGGCGCCTCTGCTGGCTTTCTTAGCAGCCAGCCTATGATACCCCTCACCTCTGAGAGGCAGCACCTGGGTAGGGGTATCTTGGCCAGTGATGGGCAGGGCTTCCCAGAGGTTTTGGGGGGCCCAGGGTAAATCTGAAACCGAGTCCCCCACTCTTCCAAAAAACTGACCACTGAGGGAAGGCTGGGAATGGGGGGGATGGGGGGGACGGGACGACAGCAGTGGATCCTGTCCCACACAGCTAGGCCTGGCTCCCTGCTGCGGGCGTTGCAGCCTGGTGTGCAGGGTTTCAGTATCACTCAGGTTTGGCCCTGCTGCCCCCCCGGCAGGCTCGCGATGGAGGGGCTGCGGGACAAATTTCGTTGAGTGGTGCTGCGACCAGTGCATGGTGTCGCAGTGCCGCTCAGGTTTGGGGGCTCTCTCAAATGGGGGGCCCAGGGCAAACTGTCCCCTGGTCTCCCCTCCCCGGGTGGCCTTGATGAGCGCAGTAGAAGAACAGAGTTAGATTAGATGGCTAGAGAGGGAAGTTTGTATCGCCAGTGCCCAGGATGAGCAATTTGGTTTCTTTCACCAGCTTTCACTTAGCAGTGGCTGACAGTGGGTCATGTCTGACTCGGACAGATATCTAACTGTAGCTAACAGCAGGGCAGGTACCGAAAAGTAGCAAGTAGCGGGGGCTGGATTCCAGCAGGATCAGTGGCAAGGCTGTTGTCCAGCAGTGTGTAACAATAGTGTATGTGGCTGGTGAAAAATCATGGGTTTTGTCCAAATTGTGACTAACGTTACTTTCTCTGAAAGGTTCATAGGTCAAAAATGCTATTTGGTGCCTTTAACATCTTCCTCTGCGACGCCCAGTGGAAAACACCCACAAAAATGCACTCAGAAACACAATGGTACATCCACAAAAACATAGATTTCTCTCAATCCATATATAAGATCAAGCAGTGTCCTAATAAACAACGGCATGCCCCCCTTCAGACTCACACACGAGTCAGAATAATACGTGGTGCTTAGATCATGCTTTTTATCCACACAGATCTCAAAGTGCAGGTCTGTATCATTAGCTGCATTTTACAGATGGGGAAACCGAGGCACAAGGTAGGGACGTGGCTTGCCCAAGGTCACCCAGCATGTGAGCGGCAGAGCTCCGGACTCCCAGTCCAGTGCACCGGCCCTTGCTGCCGCCCTAATACACAGCTGCCTGGTGTAGGCAGGGGTCTAAGTTGAAAAAAACGGGGAGGGAGGCTGACAGGTAGTGGTTTGTCCTGGTTTCTCTGAAGAGCTGCACTGGTTAATTCATTTATATGCCAACCAGTCCTGCCCTCAAAAGCTGTGCATTCAATGCTGTGCTGCATGCCCAGACTCTGGATTGCTCCCCCCGCCAGGTAGTTCCTGACGTTGCTCCCCTCACCACCTCCCCTGATCTTTGCATGCCCACTGATGACCTTTGGCTGCAAGGAGATCAATAGCGGAGGCCAGGGTCTCACTTCCCCTATCCCATGGGAGCCCCTGAGTGACCAGGGCACCGGTCAGGGTCTCTAATGAGCCTCGGCAGTGATTGAGGAACTGTCAGGTGGACCCCTCCTCCCACCATCAGGGGAAATGGTTTGGAGTTGATGTATCGATCCGCCAGAGACACAGGTGTGTCCCCATACGGTCCTCTGGACGTGGCACTCAGTCAGGAGCCCGTCGCTTTACCCCCCACACCCACTGGCTCCCAACTCAAATTCCCCTTCCGCCACCTTGCAAACACTCCCTTCCTCTTCTCGTTGGCCTCAGCACCTGCTCCCACTCTGCTGATTCACCTAGACCAGCGGTTCTCAAACTGTGGCTCGGGACCCCATTTTAAAGCGCTCGGGCGGCGCTTTAAAGGGCTCGGGGCTCCCAGCCACCTCTGCAGCTGGTAGCTCCAGGGGTGATTTAAAGGCCCCGGGGCTCCCAGCCGCAGCTGGAACCCCTGGGCCTTTAAATGCCACGCCTCTTCCGGTTCAGGTCCCGCCTCTTCCGGTTCAGGTCCCGCCTCTTCTGGTTGAGGCCACGCCCCCCGGCTCAGGACTCCGGCGTACCGGTAAGTCCTGTAAGTTACTTTCACCCCTGGGCAGGGCTCAGGCTTTGGTCCCCGCTTCTGGGGTCGTGTAGTAATTTTTGTTGTCAGAAGGGGGTCGCAGTGCAATGAATTTTGAGAACCCCTGACCTAGACGGCGGCTTCATGCGGTTGATATGAATTTTCCCTCATTCATTTGGTTTGGGAGATTCTACAGCTCAACCCCCAGCCCCGGCCGACCAGCCAGGCACGTCCTATCCTGCCGTGATCACCAATAACCCTTCCTAGGAGATGGACTCGTTGCGATCGAAGGCGGTGTTGGTGCCTGGGGGTGGGGCAGTGGCCCAAGTAGGGCTGGGAAGGTGGCAACGTGGCATAGAAACATGACTTCTTTTCTCTTTCTTCGTACACCGTCTTCATAGGTAGGACAGACTGGGGAAGGAACAAACCACCCGCCCTGCTCCTGATTGCTGTGCACGCCCGTTGAATCCCACGCCTCTTGGCCAGCGAAGGCTGATTGATTGGGAGGCGAGCAGGGATCGATCAGGATTTCTGTCCCAAACGTATCCCTGCTAACTGATAAAGGCGATCAATAGCTGGAGGAGGGATTCCTTGCAGCACAACCTCTGCGTTGGCTGCAGCCGTCCCAGAGCCTGCCGGCAAGTTCCCTGCCATTTACTCAGGCAGCTCGCAAGCGCGGCTCGCAATCTTTCCTTCACCTCCCCCCACCCCCAGACTCCAGCCCCAGTTCCCCTCACAGTGACCGTGAAACCCAGGCACCACAGGAGAGAAAATTGCTGACAGGAGGCTTGGGGGGGAAGCCATGTTGGAGCTGTAGGATTTCTGGCATAGACGCTAGAGTAACACTCAACATGGCCGCCTGTGTCAGCTCGATGGTCAGCAAAATGGCGATTCTAGCCCTTGGGGGTGGGTATCCTTTCTCCTGGAGGGAGGGGAGGGGCAGAGGCACTGGGGGTACCAAGGTAGGGTGACCATATTTCCCAAAGGAAAACGGGTCACTGTGGGGGGCTAGGCCGAGCTTCCCCCTTCCCCGCACGGGGCTGGCCCGAGCCCAGCCCCCCCGAACCCTGCCTGCTCCCCCATGCGGGACTGGGGCTGGCGTCGCTGCTGTTCACCCAAGCCCTGCCCCCTGCCCTGCGCGGGCCTGGCATCGCCGCTGGCCCCCCTGCACGTTCCTCCGCACCCCATTTTTTTGACAAAACTGAGCATTTGTCCCGTTTGCTCTTGCCCAGGCCCACTTTTGCCAAAAAAGTTGGGACGGCCGGGACAGGGCTTAAAAAGGGGATTGTCCCAGCCAGAACAGGTCGTAGGGACACCCTATATCTAGCTGGGAAAGCCCAGCAGTGATGGAGCATATGCATAATCCTTATTGCTCCTTGTATTATCAATACAGAATCAAGCTGCTTAGCTGGCGCAGACTGAGACCAGCCCTGCTGGGTACACGCCCATCCATGCTTGAATCATGCCACGCAGCAAGTACCGTCTTTATTCCAGGTGCCGAGTGTAGCGGGATCAGCCTCCGGACGAGCCCATCTGGCATGGGATGTCTCTGCCGGTGCCCCTGCCTCACTTTCCCCCCTTCTAACGGCTTTACAAGAACGTTCCCAGCCAAGTTGGGCTGCTGCTGGGACTTGGCCCTCTGATTAACTCGTCAGATTAACAAAAGGTCCATCCCTGGGCGGGGGGGCAGCCAGATCCAAAACAAAATATCAAACAAAGAGTCCTCGGCCCAGTCTCCGGCCTGGCCTGGCCCAGCCCCTCCTCCCTGAAGTTCTGTCTTCCTGCTGTCTATCCAGCCGCAACTCCCAGGCTGCCTGCCTGGAGTCTGGCCTCCCCTGGTTCCTCCACAGGCCTCTGTCCTTATCTCTGCCCCAGAAGGCCCAATTTAGGCACATGACCCACCTGTCTTGAGACATGACCTGTTATCACTCATCCTCCCCGCCTGGGGAGGTGCGCTGAACTTGCCATGGGTGGGCTGGAGCCCATCCCCCACCCCTCCGGCTGCACTCTTTACCCCCAGCCTCTTGAACACAAGTGTCGTCTCATTCAAGGCGACTGCCCCCCGTTTACTGCCCCACTCGGCACAGCCCTGTGAGGAGCGGGATTAGCTGGCTGACAAATCTGGGTGATGCTTAGTGAGGAAGTTGGTGGAGAAGGTCTGTTAGGACCATTCATGACCCCAACCAGTCCTTGCAGGTTCCCATTCCTTTAACTTTTATTATTATGATTTTATTTGTACTACAGCAGCGGCAGGAGGCCCCAATCAGGAATCAGGGCCCCATTATGCTAGGCGCTGTACAAACACATATCAAAGAGACAGTCCTTACCCGGAAGACCTTACAGTCTAGACTTGCTGTCACCAAACAATCATAGGGCTACTCCATCTGTAACAGGCTGCCTGAAGACCCTACCTTGTCTGCACAGGATGATCCTGCTGGAAATTGTTACATGTATTCTTCTGACTCACCATTGCAGGTGGTTCATTGCCCCACTTGGCTATAAGAAGGTTTCTCTGGGAAGAGAGGATCTAGGGTGTGGGCTGAGCAGTCCTGAGGGAGGATCAACCCAGCCTGGAGAGAAGCTGTGAATTACTTTATTTTGAGCTCCTTTTATGAGTAAGCCCAAACCCTAAGAAGGGATAAATTCTGACCTGCTATTATCTGGTGATCATGCTTGGAGCAGAGGGAGAAGGCCACCTGCTCACACAAATCTACTCTGTCTGGCCTGAGATCAAAGGCAGATGCTTAATACATCACCCTAGAACAGGCAATACCTTTTTGACAGGAGAAAGAGAAGGAGTGGGGCAAGGAAAAGGTCTGCAAGGAGAAGAAATAGGGAGGAAGGCTAGTGGTGGGAGGGTGAAGTGAAGAGGAGAGGAAGAGGGAACAGAATGAACTGGGGGATGCAGACTGTGTTTTGAACTGAATTCCCTCTGCTGTCCTTCCAGTCTGGATCTGCAAGTCTTTGTGCTTGTACAGGGAGCACAGGGCTGTTGTCTGAGCTGAGGCTAGGGGAGGCTGTGAGTCAGGCTGCGCACTAGGCCTATCCCTCGGCACCGAACGGGAGCTTTCCAGCATGTGTGTGGGTTCGTTTATTGTTTTAAAGCTGTTCTCTCTGTAAAGCTTTCACCGTAAGAATAAAGGTGCTTGCTTAGAAATCGCTGGGTGGTATCCTATCCCTACCTGGGGCATTCCAATGGGCATAGCCTCTGGAGAGAAAGCGAAGTGCAGACACCAGTCTCTAATGCAGTCTGGCTTGTTGGGGATATTACAGTGTAGGCAGGGAACTGTGTAGCCTAGAAAAACCTTGGTCTGGTGGGAGCGAGATGCGGGTCTCCGCCCAAGAGAGGTGATGGCTGGGAGCTGGAAACCTTTAAGCAGGTGCCCTTGGTGGACCCTGGAGGGGGAAGACAGGCGCAGTTGCCCTGAACTGTGACATGTGGGCTCATCTATTCAGCTTCCATGTATGCACCCCCTTCTTGAGCCAGATATAACCCCCTCTGCATGTTCCGCTATGCAGTATACTTCCCCGGGCCTAGTACTGTATAGCCCCCTCCCTGTACAGCCAGCTGGTGAACAGTTCTCTCTCCATGCAATGTCCCTCTCTAGTGAGCTGCTGTCTCCGTTCGCCCTCTGTACCGTTTCCCTTGGCTCGGTGGAGCAAAGCTGACATGCCTTAAATTAGAGGAACCCGAGACCTTAAAGCTGCCCTGGCTGACGGCTGCAGAACCAGCGGGAAAGTGGGTGTGTGGCCCCTTTGGAGGAGGAGAATTAGCCCTTTGCTGCTTGGTGACGGCCTTCCAGTGTTGCTGGAGCTGTGTCGGTCCCAGGATATTCGAGAGACCTGGTCAGGGAGGGAATATTTTCTATCGGGCCAACTCCTGTTGGTGAGAGAGACGAGCGTGAGAACTTTGTGAAAGCTCAACAGCTCAACTCTCTCGCCAAGAGTAGCTGGTCCGGTAAATGATATTCCCTCCCCCACCGTGACTTCCAAGTGGCACTTTAAGGAGAGAGCGAAAGGGCCAGGGTGGAGTTTTGTTCATGTGCGTGTGGATTCTGTTGGTCCAGCAGTCGCTCTGGCCCCTGGAGGGGATTGAAATATTTCCTCTTGACCGGCTGATGCCTGCCAATGAGATGCTAAATATCCCCTGTCTCCTATTAACTAGCTGGGATCAAAGCCCGCCCTCCCCATGGCATTCCAGCTGCTGACAGGGGCAAGTGTCTGGGACAAGGTCCGTCACCTCCTTGGGATTCTGCTTTCCTCACACCCTATATAGCTGCAGGGAGGGAGCCTGCCCACAGCCACCCTCTTTTTAGTAACAATAACGACAATGAGGTGGCTTGTCTGTGTTGTCTCCCAAAGCAAGTCAGAAGCATTAGTACATTCCTGCAGCCCCCAATATACAGCTGAGGAACCAGAGACACGGGAAAGGGGAAGCGTCTTACCCAAGGTCACGCAGCAGGTCAGTAGCAGAGCCGGGAAGAAACCCTTGGTCTCCTGAGTCCCACACCTGTGTCTTAACGGCTAGCCTAGCCTGCTTGTTACAGCTCCCAGGCTGTGCAGCCAGGGCCACCGAGAGCGGGTTCGGGCCCCAGTGAACATTTTTTTTCGGGCCCCCCAGCAAGGGCGGACCGACTAAACAGGGCCAACAAGAGGGGGGGAAGCCAGGCCCCGGTAATTTGTACCGGCTTCCCCCCCCGCTCTCGTCGGCCCTGTGTGCAGCTGCTCTCTCGAGCTGAGGAACTGGGGAGCGAGGGGTTTGGATGAGCTGCCTTGGGAGCCTGGGATTAAGGAAAGGTTTAAGGGACCCTCATGATCCTTCTGTGAGTTGGGACTGGAAAACTATACCAGAGCATGCAGTGAGGACTCGTGGCTTAAGCTCTGGGAGCCAGTAGGATTCTAGCTCTGATCTGGACTGAGCCATAGACTTGTCATAGGCCTCAATGCACCTGTGGCTAGCTTGCCCTGGGGCACGAGGCAGCACTGTGAACACTGCCTGATCCTGTCCAGCATTGCATGGGGGCATTCCAGCTTTTGAATGCTACAGCTTGTAAGAGCTGCCAACAGCCCGGAGGGGGCACAGGCCGGCGAGAAATGGCTGAGTCTGGCTCCCGGTGCCCTGTAACCTGCTGAAGACAAAACGTTGCAAGTTGCAGCTAATTTAGGCCCCTTGTATTCATCGGCAATGCTCCTCGGCACAGCAGAAAATGGGCTTGGGTCTGGTCCTGCCCCCACCACAGTCAGTGCCAACGCTCCCATTGACGGCCACGGTGCAGGACTGGCCCCGTTGTCCGAAGAGTTCAGAGTCCATCGGTAAGTGGTGAAGGGGGTGTGGTCCCATGCTCAAAGGGCACGTGTGTTTCAGATGCCTAGACAGCGTGTCATGGATGTGATATATGTCATGGATGTGTGGACTGTAATATACAAGAGGGGTCACTCTCACATTCATATGAAGTCCTAATTTAACTCTTATCAGTCCACTATTTAAAACACATGATCCTTAGTTAGAGAGTCCTCACGTGCCTTGTATATATTTTTGGGCCTCACTTGGGAGCCAATCACAGGACGCCAGAAGCTTTGAAATGTTTGCTCTCCCCTTGTATACCTATTGTTGGCCTAGTCCCATTGCAACCAGCCTGCTATCCAGCTGTCCCGATGCAATATCCGTGGGCTAGGGTCAGATTGTCTTCTCACTTGCACTGTAGTCAAAGGACTTAGTCTGGATTCACACCAGTTCCTCAGAGGGTCAAAACTGGGCCTTTGGCTTTGTATGAGGTTTTGATTTCTTTTTTTAAAGGCACATCTGCTGTGCATCGTCGGGTTGGTTTGCGTGTGTCTCCAAAGGTGACTCAGGCCTTTTTGTGCAGGGTTTCAGCGCCTCCTGAGCCGTATGGGAGTCCTGCGGCCTCAGGTGACTGTAGCCACTTGAATATCTGGAAGATTAGCCCCTCTATGGAAACCCGAGGATGCCGTTTTGCTGAGCTTTCCTGGGTAAAGGACAACAGACCTGCAGGCACACCTATGTCCAGCCAGTTCTCTTGATTCCCCCACGTGACTCTATAATGCTGTTGTCTGGGGCGTGGAATCCTCAGGCATATTCAATGGGGTGAGAGGGCTGAGACCTGCAAACTCATTACCCTGGACTGATGTCCAGTGTCACTACAGCAGGGTACAGCTATGCAAGGTCTCAGGTTAAAGCTCAGGGGATTTTCCTTCTGTAGTGTGGCCTATTGTTCGGTTTTATTTGTATTTATATTTCTCGCGGCTCTGAGGGGCTTCCCAACAGTTTTATGTGTTTGTCCCGGGAGGCTCTTTTAACACTGGAATCGGCAGCTAGTGCAACACAGCTGGGAGTTTGGGTTTGACTGTGCGCTTGGATTTTTACCAGCAGGGGGCACTGCTCCCCTGTAATTTCACAGTGCACCCACCGTCTCCAACCAAAGGCCCTCTCTCAAGGCAGTGTAAGTGTTTCACCCTTTTTGGCTCTTGTCCTGGGCTGCTCCCACGGTAGCCAAATCCCTTCTGCTAGGTGGGAAAGATCCATTTCGGTCATCTCTAAACCATCTCTCCACCGGCGCGGGATGGTTCCCTGCCGTGTACTGACTGTCCTACAGGCAGGAGGATGGAGCCCGGCAGCTATTCCTGACTCGCCGCAAGAGTGGATGGCCAGGTGCTGCTTGGGGTGGACCAGGCTATGAGAGTAGAGGCAGGTTGAGGGGGTACAGTTCAGATCTGGGTCCAGATTAGATGGAGACAAAACTCCCCCGAAATGTTGGCCTCACAATGCCAGAAATCTTATCAGCGCGGTCGTTCTTGTGAGCTTTTATAGCGACAGAGCTATTGGCAGTAAGAGAGGCGACACGGCCTAGTGGATAGTGCACTGGAACGGGACTCAAGTCGGGAGACCACGTGTCTATTCCCAACTCTGCAACTGGCCTGCTGGGTGGCCTTGGGCAAGTCACTTCCCCTCTCTGTGCCTCAGTCTCCCCATCTGTAAAATGGGGATAGTGATGCTGACATGCTTTGTAAAGTGCTTTAGATCTATTGGTGGAGCATTACTGCCGAATGTGTGTATTGCAGTAGCACCCAGTCACAGACCACGACCCCACTGCGCTAGGCCCTGTACAAACACAGAACGAAAAGATGGTCCCAGTGCCAAAGTGNTAATAAAAGTGGCATCTTTGTCTTCCCCCTTAAGATCCTGTGTAGTTTTGTCTGTATAACAATGGACGTTCCAGATTTCCATCCGTGTAACTGACGGCACCGGGGGGTGGGTGGGAGCTGCTGCTGAGATCAGTCCTGAGTTTGGTTTGCACTTCAGCTCCACTGATAATAATAATCCTGCCACCCCCATGGAGACAGCATCTGGGGGCATGGGGGGTGTCTGTGCCCCCAGAGCAGGCCTGTCCCGTGGGCTGATCTCCCAGCAGCACCACAGTGAGAAATGCCAGGGTCACTGGCGTTTCTTTCTTGTCCACGTGGCTGATGAGCGGCTGGGCCCTGGAGCCATTTCTTAGAAACCCCATGGTTTTATTTGAAACTGCTGGGGCCCTTCCGGGAAACCCCGAGAAAGAGAGAATTGAGAAAGCTTAGGGAAGGGCTGGGGGCGTTTCTGAAAGGCGCCCTCGCACATGGCCACTCGCCTGGCTGGCTGCAGAGACAGTCTCATTTTCAAAGGTCACATGTTCTTTTCCTATCCTCCCCCACCGCCCCAGCCTCCTTCCCCCTGCCCTGCAGTCACTGGGGTGGGATGATGCGCTTGTGTCAGCAAGAGAAACCCCGGTGAGAGAAACCACACAACCTCAGGGCGCGCTGGGCCCGAAGTGAAAGTTGAGGCTGTGTGCAAAGCCAGGCGTGCAGCCTCCTTCACACACAGCTCTTCGCGCGGTAGGAAGCGCGACCGGAGCAGAGAGCCCGTGTGACAGCAAAGGTCTCGGGGGCTCATGAAAGCACAGAGGGCTCCAGCTTTTCTGATTAAGCATTTTGATTAACCAGTTACATGGCCCGGGGCGGGGAGCCTGAGGCCCCGATTCATCAAAGCGCCGCTGCACGGGCTCCCCCTTGACCTGACTTCAGCACCTGCTTAATTTAAGCCCCTGCTTAAGCGCTCCGGCTGGTTCGGCGGCCTGCCCACCACGGCAACCAGCGCTAGTGCCACCTCCCTATCCCCGCTCATTGTGCAGGGCTCCGCTGCGTGGCTTTCCCTCTCGGGGAGCCAGGAGCCCTGGCTACGGATGGGTAACGGCCCAGCCCCCAGCCCTGCATGCTCCTCCACGCAGCAGGAGGTTCCACAGCCGACCTGGAGCCACATCCCAACGTTGCGAGTGGATCCTGCGTCTCTAATGGGCTGGAACGAGACTCGGAGGCCAAGTTCTGAGAGGTAGGGAGAGACGGCCTGTAAGGAATCTCTGTCTGGCGCCCTGACCATATCTGCTCTCTGCTGGCCCAAAGAGCAGGGCTGGGAAAGGGGCAGAGCTCCAGCTGGAAGCCCAGTATGAATAACACAAGCTCGCTTGGAAGGTGGGGTGGGGGTGGCCCCGGTGTCAGAATTGACACATCTTCTCCAGACCCTTGAAAGAACCGACCAGGGCAGGAGATGGGCGGCAGGACTATGCACCTGCCCCAGCCCATGCGTTGGCCAGACAAGCAGCGCTACAGAGTGAGGTCACACCTCCCCCAGCACACTGCATGTTGCCTCTGCAACTGTTCCTAGGCCCTGCTGGTCTGGGAATGAGCTGCTTGGGATCTGAGTTCCTTCCTCCTAGGTGGGGACCTTCCAGGATGTGGCTGGGGCTCTCCATCTCATGCGTGAGCACACTCTGGAAACTATTGAGAGTTTGTATTGACCCATCAGGCCTTGCCATGTTCTGATCTCAGCGGCCTCTGACCTGACTTTTCTGAAAACATCGACTCAATGCGCAGTGACAGCCAAAAAAGCGAACGGAATGTTGGGAATCATTACGAAAGGGATCGATAAGAAGACAGAAAATATCATATCGCCTCTATATCAATCCATGGTACGCCCACATCTTGAATACTGTGTGCAGATGTGGTCGCCCCATCTCAAAAAAGATATATTGGAATTGGAAAAGGTTCAGAAAAGGGCAATAAAAATGATTAGGGGGATGGAACGGCTGCCGTATGAGCAGCGATTAGTAAGACTGGGACTTTTCAGCTTGGAAAAGAGACGACTAAGGGGGGATATGATTGAGGTCTATAAAATCATGACTGGTGTGGAGAAAGTAAATAAGGAAGTGTTATTTACTCCTTTTCATAACACAAGAACTAGGGGTCACCAAATGAAATTAATAGGCAGCAGGTTTAAAACAAACAAAAGGAAGTATTTCTTCACACAACACACAGTCAACCTGTGGAACTCCTTGCCAGAGGATGTTGTGAAGGCCAAGACTATAAGAGGGTTCAAAAAAGAACTAGATACGTTCGTGGAGGATAAGTCCATCAATGGCTATTAGCCAGGATGGGCAGGGATGGTGTCCCCTAGCCTCTGTTTGCCAGAAGCTGGGAATGGGCGACAGGGGATGGATCACTTGATGATTCCCTGTTCTCTTCATTCCCTCTGGGGCACCTGGCATTGGTCACTGTTGGAAGACAGGATACTGGGCTAGATGGACCTTTGGTCTGACCCAGTATGGCCGTTCTTATGTCCTTATGACTTGCTCACATTAGAGAGT
Organism: Platysternon megacephalum; assembly: GCA_003942145.1. Lineage (NCBI taxonomy): Eukaryota > Metazoa > Chordata > Testudines > Platysternidae > Platysternon > Platysternon megacephalum. The sequence continues at coordinate 9,871,230 of QXTE01000016.1, read as the reverse complement.
AACTAATGATGCACTTAGGCCGAAAGGCAGCACACTTCTCCTCTGGGGGAAGGCATGTTCCAGTCAGCTTGCTCCCCAATAGACTGGTGGTGGCAAGTAATGCCACTCTGATGATTAACAAACACCAGCTGATCCCCACTGAGCTGGGCCCCTCTGCCTGTGCTTTCCAGCATCTCCTTGGTTTTATTGGGTGGACTCTACTGTCAAACTGTGACACTGCTCTGTTTAGGAACACCTGCTAGATCAGAACCCTCGCCCACCCTGCCTTTTATCCTGCCTCTGACAGTGGCCAACTGTGCTTGCTCAGCCCCCCTGAAAATCAGGCCATTAACCAATTGTACAATGATAAACATATGGGGGCGAATTCCTTCCTGACCGTCGCAGATGCTCGAGATACACCCTGAAGCATGAGAGTGGCTTGGCCTTAGCATGTGCAACTACAAATGGTCCTATCGATTTTAAGGGACCATGGTGATCCTAGTCTGACCTCCTGCATCGTGCAGGCCAAAGAATTTCAGTCAGCGCTTCCTGCATTGAGCCCAATAACTTGTGGTTAAATTAGAGCAGATCGGAAGAGAACCCAGCTTGATTTAAAGATGTCAGATAATGGGGAATCCACCACATCCTTTGGCAAGGGGATACAGCTTGGTCCTAAATTTCTCTGTAGCGTTTTAGATCCAGCGACGTTACTTGACACCATTTCTCTTTGGTGAGGGACACGGTGCTTCTCACCCTGTGTTCTTTTGCAGCTTGCACCCGATGAAGCACTTGAGCTGCCGCTGCTGAGGGCATCCGCCTATCTCGAGCCATCTCGTCCTGGTAGGGTAGGTGTGAAATTTTGGAGAGGAGATGCTGAGGCTCTCTGTCATTTGGTTTGTCTCTCTGGAGAAAGCATCTCCTTCACCTTCTGGCTTTGGTTTCTCTTCTCTACCACCTCTTGCAGCCTGACAGGGGGCAGGAGGGGAGATAAGAGAGTGAATGCAGGTTGCACTGAAGGTGTGAACCACAGACCAGGTAGTGTTGCAGGGCTCCGTGCAGGTTGGGCTGGGAGCTGTTTCTGCAGCTGCTCCAGCTCTCTGTGACTCACTGGGGAGCAAGACCGTGCAGGCCAGGAGTGTAACCCCTGCACTGCTGGATGCCTGCACAGTAAGACTTGGGGATCCTCCTGCGTTGCAAAAGGCAAGGGAACAGCTGAAGGACACAGCCACCTGGCCAGGGCCCAGCAGGCCTTTATTTCAGAGACTCGCACCATGTGCCTTGGGTGCGAACGCCTGCAAGAACTGGACAAGGCCTCTGAAAATTGGGTTAGTGGCCAGGGTCAGTGCGTTTGAGCTCTGTGGTTGGTCCTTAGGTGTGAGCGGGACAGTCCTGGGGGAGCCAGGCCAAGGGGGAGTGGAGAGGAGCATGCGGGATTCCAGCCCGACCCCCGGCGCGTTGCCAATGTAGGACCCCGCACGGCCAGCGCGTGCAGTACGAACGCCTGGCCCTGCCAAAGGCTCCAGCAGGCTCCTTGCAGCTGCCTAAAGGCTTCTGAGGGGACTGCTGCCCCAAGTCAGATGCGAGCTGTCCTTCCGGTGCTCGAGCAAAGCGCTGAGTCTGCTCTCTGGCCGCACGGGCGGGGGAAGCACACCCGCCGCTCTCCTTTTGAAGTGGAGGAAGTGGTGAGTTCCCACTGCGGTTCTGTGCGCTTGCCTTTCTCACTGATCTCCTCTGCCCTGCTTCCTCCACCCCCCCTCCATCCCTCTCTCTGCCTCCAGCTCTTTGCGTTCCCCATTAGCTCCCCAGCTTTCTCCTTGCCCTCTTGAGGTCTCGCTCCCTTCGGTGGGGAGCCCCATGCTCTTCTCATGTAGGCCTTGTCTGCACTGGTGCGACAACCAGCCTCCGCAGCCCCTCGCCTCCGTGCACAGAACTGTTCCCAGCACTCCACGGCATGCATGCACTCCTCAGAGCATATCGCTCCCCAGCCCAGCGCCCACACAGGCAGAAAGCACTGGCATAAAGGCCCCAGGCTTCAATTACTCCTCCCCCAGTGCGGCTGTCACTTCTCCCACAATTCACCTGGGCTTCCAGAAGGCCTTGCTAAGTCTCCCACCAGCCACTGCTTCGGGGAGCTGTGGAATTGGCACCCAGAAGGCCGTGCAACAAAGGGGAAGGGGGTGTTCTGATATGTCAGCAGGGGAGTTGGTGGGGGACATTGAATGCTTTCAGATAGTGACAGTTTTCAGGCCCTACCAACCTGCGCTGACTTTGAGGTGAAAAAGACACTCCAGCATTACCCAGTCGGCTGCATGGCAACAGCCCGAGTCATATCCAAGAAAAAAGGGGAAGAACAAGCCCTGTTGTTGACTCAGCAGTGTCTAAGTGAACAGTTTCCCATGAAGCACGGCAGGTCCCATGAGGCACGGCAGACCCTGTTCCTGTTTCGTGCAGATAACAAAAGAAAAGGCGCATGAGAAGACAAAGGCTGCAGAAGTGCCAGGCGGTTTCGATGAGATGCCTGGAGCACTTCACTGTCCAACCTCCCTCTCACCCCTCCCCACCCCCGGTTGCCTCTGCTAGCTCATTTTCTCGCTTGTAGTAGTTTCCTTTCTCTTCAAATGTTCTCCTTCCTTCTTTTTTTATCGTTCCGTTGATGGCAGAGACAGAGCCCAGTTCGATCCGGGGAGCTGGGATCTGGATTCGAACTTCAGCACTGACCAACATCCCCGCTTCCCTCAACCACTATCTTTGGGAGCGAAAATCCCGGCTCTGAACGTCCCCCGTGCTTTGGACCTCGTTGCGTCTGGCTCTTGCGTCCATAGTGGGTTGAGGTCCACTCCAAATAGCCGTGGGTTTGGGCAGAATTCAGATCCAAACGTGGTGCCTCCGGCCTTGTCTGTAGGAGAAAAGTTGTGTCCGGTTTAGATAGATTTGAAACTGATGCAACCCCCGGGTGGAGACTTAAATCAGTCATTTACTGACACAAGCTCTGAGACTTGTAGCTAGTTAATCTTCCTCTACCCGTCCCCCCACCCTGTTCCTGAGCAGCAGTTGTCCCTCACTTAGTCCCGCAGCCCAGGCTCTCCCAGCAGCTCCTAGAAGAGGGAGACTCTTGGTAACTATTTATTTCAAGGGTTGAATGCTGTGTAGTGCTGGCAGAAGGTGCTGGAGCGACCCTGGGGCCCGGAGCCCTCTGTTGTACTCAGGGAAGGCAGCTGCAGAGCCAGTCTACCCTGTAGGAATGGAGCACAGATACACACGCCCAGAATATACGGGCTCCATCAGGGAACCCACAAGTCTATTGCCAGCAGCTGGGACGCTGTTCTGAAGGAAACAGTGGGTGGGAGTCGGCGCTGTACCTGAGATGAGCTCCACGCAGGACTGGAGAGGGGGGGTCCCCTATTCTGGGACTGATGAGGGGGCTGCTTTGGTCCCTGGATCAGTGTAGAGGGGTCCTGGGGCTGCCCTAACTTGTGCCCAGCTGCCTGTGGCCCTGAAAAGCCATCCCAGCAACTGAGAGTAGCTGATTCTCCCTTGCTTGGCACCTTGTGTTGTGATTCGCACCTGTGCTAATGTTACCTGATCCGGTAACATTTAACGCTCACTGGGCCCAGGATGGGACAAAGTCCATGGCTCTGGGCTGGATCCGCAGCCGGGGGGAGCTGCATTTACTCCAAGTGACTACACCAGCTGAGGATCTGGCCCCCGGTGTCTCTTAGTTGCTCTGCCCAGTGCTGACTAAATCGCAAACAGGAGTGACAATCGAGAGCGGGGGACGCGGCCGGGGAGCTCTCGGTTCCTTGAAGCAGAAGCACTGAGTTTACCCTACCAGTTTCACATGAACGCACAAACAACCATGCAGAGCTGGGCTCCCGCCACGTCCTCAGACTCCCCCTCGAGCAGATTCAGTGTTGTGCCGCTGTCAGGGAGGCAAAAAGCGAAGGGTTTGCTCACTGAGCTGATGTGCGTCAAAAAGCCCCTTTCTGTTCATTTTGGGCCGCACACGACGTGTTCGGCGAGGGGCTGGTTTCAACACTCCTGAAAAGGCAGCGATGGTCAGAAAAGTGAATGGGTAAGAAAGTGGCACCTCGGTCCTCCACAGGTCTGTTCCCTGGGTGTGTTTGAGTCACCGGCCCTCAGCTTCCCTGGCACAAACAAGTCCTCGCTCCTGTTCACGGGGGCTGGAACAATCTTTACAGTACGGGTGCTATGAACCATTGAAGCGAACTGCAAATCCTGTATATCATGGAAACCACTTCAAGTCAGGGGGTGCTGCAGCAGCCCCCACGTCCCTAGTTTCCAGCACCCATGCTCCTGTTAACCCCGCAGAACCGGCACCTCTCCAGGAATCTATTCTGCCTTGTGCGTCAGCAGCTCCCAGTGACGTTCCTACGGTGGGACCTCGATTGCCGGTGGTGACGCAAAGGGGAATTAGGAGGTGCCCTTATTAAACCTAGGCGAGAGTAGGGGCTCTGAACTAGCCACCCTGCCCTTCCCATACTGCTTACTGGGAGAGGATCCTGGCTGGGTCCCCGCTAGCTGGGGCGGGGGGTGGGTGTCCTGGCTGGCTGGATCTTGCTGTGGAATGGGGGTGGCAGTCTGGAGCCCTGGCCCCGTGCGTTGGGTCTGCAGCAGAGTGATGGGCTTGGCTCCAGGTGCTGCCCCGTTTCTGTGTGCAGGAGAATGGAAGAGGAACATGAAAGAGGGACCAGCACCTGTCTCACCCCTCGGCCCTGGCAGATTGCTCCCCTGCTCCACCTGCCCCTTTCTCTCCCTCCAATCCCTTTATTTCTCTCTGCCTTGCGAGGCCGGCGTGATATGGCCCTCCAGGGTGTCACAGGCAGCTGCACCCTTACCACCCCCTTGGGTGTACTGCAGCTCCTGGGACCAAAGCAGGGATGGATTAACTCACAGCTCAGATGGCCATGGCCTGGGACAGTGCCCGGCGGCCGGAGCGTGGAGGAGCTCTCAAAAACATCTGTCCGTTCCCTGAGATTGAAGGTGGCCCTGTGGCCCTGATCACTTGGGGCCTGATCCAAAGCCCATATGGGAGTCCTCCCGCTGACTTCAATGGGCTTTGCCTCAGGCCCGTGGGCATGATGTCCAGTGGACGCTGTATTGAGTGCATGCTGGCACAGCCTCATTTAGGGCGTGTCTCCACTGTACACCTCTTTGGGCGGCGTGTCGGGTGCATTCACTGCACACACCCCAGCAGTGTAGACGGGGAGGCACTGCTTAGGTGAGTTGGGTAAAGACATACCTGAACCCTGGGGTATGTATGTACCCTACACCGCTCTCTACGTGCCCAAGCAGTGCCTGCCCTGTCTACACGGTGGTTTTTATCAATGTAGCATCCTGCTGCCTTGCCCCGGCCAGAACCTTTCCCTGATGAGCGTAGCTAACACATCGCAGTGTGGACGCAGCAGCCTGCTTTCCACTGCGGCGTGGAGCTAGGTGGTGCTGCCAGGGGTGTCCGGTGTAGACGTAGCCTAAGTGAGGAAGGCTGGTCCTTATGATTCTGGCACAAAACTGTGGCTCATGAGATCTAGGTTCCAGGGCCACCCAGAGGATCCAGGGGGCCTGGGGCAAAGCAATTTGGGGGGCCCCTTCCATAAAAAAAAGTTGCAATACTATAAATACTATATTCTCCTGGGGGTCCCGGGGCCTGGGGCAAATGGCCCCCCCCCCTCTGGCTGGCCCTGCTAGGTTCAGCTCCTGGCATTTCCACTCACTCCCTGTGTGACCTCAGGCAATTCACTTCCTCTCCCTGTCTGTGAAATGGGACTAATAATCCTGCCTTTGTCTATTTGTCTATGAGTGCTTGGCAGCAGGGATGGGCTCTCGCTGTGTCTGGCCCACTCCGTGCATATCCTATGTCCCCAGTCCGTTATAGCCCCAGCTGCTGAGCCTGCTTCGTTAGCTCAAGTGGGAGCTCTGGAGGTCCCTGATTCAGTCCCCGGAGCGCTGGGAAAAACAGCAGCCATCGCATGTGTCCAGCACCTAACACAATGGGGCCTTCTAGGTGTTCCCAGAGTGCAAACAGTGATAATACGGGAGCCTGGCCGGCTTGCTGAAGGCACTGTCTCGGTTCAGGGCAACAGAAGATGTTTACCATCGTTCGACCAAAGGCTCAGTCCCCCTGACGACCCCGCTGGGAATACCCCGCTGCGCAGCACAATGCGGGTCTGTGTTGCTCCGGAGGAGGACGTGACCAGGTCAGCCATGGGAGAGTTCTTCAATCCGGCACCCTCCAGTCGACGGCATAAGCCATCGCATTCGAAATAAGACCCAAGTGGTTAATGTCCAAGCAGAGCTTCCCAAGGGAAGCGGGAAATGGATCGTCGCTCGGAGTCTCTAGTGGACGTCTTTCCCAAAGGCATGTTCTAGCTCAGCCACAGGTTACTGGGCCGGGTAGTGTCACTTCTGGAGAAGGAAAGCACACGCTCCTCCTTCGTGTAGTTCTGTGGCCCACGCTGTGCAGGCGATGAACCGCGTGGCCCCGGCGGGCGGTCTGATCTATGAATCTCTGCTCATGCGACCGTGGTGCTATAAACTCAGGGGCGTGACTCACCCTTTGGGGAAGTTTGGATCCAAACTGAACATTTTCTCTGGCTTCTGGGTGTGGAATGAGCAGACTGGAAACCCTGAGTCCAATCGCTCTAGGACAGGGGTAGGCAACCTATGGCACGCAAGCTGATTTTCAGTGGCACTCACTGCCTGGGTATTGGCCACTGGTCCGGGGGGCTCTGCATTTTAATTTAATTTTAAATGAAGCTTCTTAAACATATTAAAAACCTTATTTACTTTACATACAACAATAGTTTAGTTATAGATTATAGACTTATAGAAAGAGACCTTCTAAAAACGTTAAAATGTATGACTGGCACGCGAAACCCTCAATCAGAGTGAATAAATGAAGACTCGGCCCCCCACTTCTGAAAGGTTGCCGACCCCTGATCTAGGATATGGGGGTGTTTGAAGTCCAGATGCCACTGCTCTGACTTGGGCTCACTACTAGTTATGAATGAGCCCTGAGGAGACCTTTAGCTCTCCAGTGTAAACCGTACACTCTCTTCCTTTCCTGAGGGCCTGCCAAGGAAGTTGGGCTTGTGTCCTTTTTCATTTGGTTGTTTGTTGCTATGATGGATAAAGAAAGCCGGACAGGTTTTTTTTCTCCTGTTTGTCTTTTACCTTAAAAAAAGTACCAGGCATTTTGCCTTCTCTGTTTTTGCAAACAGTCTCCACTGGCAGAGCTGAGAAGTAGACTGGGAACTTGCACTGTTCTTAATTGTAGACGCAGGTGTCCTCAAATTGTCACAAGGAGAATTTTCCTCCCAGCTCTTTGGCAGGTGTCTCGAGTTAGATAGGTCATAACCAAACCAATGAAAACAAAGGGTTTGAAATGGTCTGTCTGAAAATCCCCCCTCTCAGTTTCTCAGCTGTCGGGGTTTTTCTGTTTGTGATTTCAGAATACTACCAGTCCTCTAGAGAGTCTTCCACGAAAACCATGGCAGACAAGACTTGAATGGTTAAGGTAAAAAACAAGGGGGGGGGGGGAACCTTTCAGGGGAGAAAAGGGCACAACTCTTGTTTGTTTTCCTGTGCAGATCACCTTTAAGGATAAGTTGCGGGGTAAAAACTAGGGCTGGATGTATCCGTTTGGGTATCATAGCTGCGATTTATCAGCTGGGGTAAATCAGTGTAGAAATAGAGCGGAGCCAATTTAAATCAGCTCGTCCAATGTGCCTCCCGATTCACTTTTGCCTAACACTGACCCTGAATCAAAGCAACTCTGAGGATAACAAATGTTTAGGCTGAGGCTAAAGTTTGCTGATAAGGTGTCACCCAGCTGAGAAGGGTGTCATTTCCAAGTTAAGGGGATTACAGCAGACAATGCCTCCCATCTTCACAGGCATCCCAGATTCTTTGGCTTTGGCGGTGGTGGGCTTTGCAGCCGGCAGGAACACAGTGGCGGCTATCAAAATTGCTCTCCATGGAGCCTGGCTTCCTAGTTCGAGTTCCTGCCGCAGATTAACGTGGCCTAATCAGAACGCAAAGAGCAGGGTGCTGGCCTCTCATGGAATCGTGGCGCACGCTGCCTTCGCTGGGGATTTGGATAATGAAACGGGGGCCCTAACAAGATCTGCGAGGACCCCACATGGCCTGGATAACCCAGAAACCTGCTCAGCCGTGAAATCGGCAGCTGTTGTTTTCAACTCGGAGGGTTTATGTAACCTTTAGGCCAGAGCCAGGCTGACTCCAAGCTCCGCTCGCTCCCCGTTGACCTTCTCCTGTTCATTGTCAGAGCGCTCTGCTGTCCATCGGTCGCGCTCAGCGGGGAGGGGTAGTTCAGCGGGTGCCAAAGATTTTAATGATGTATTTTTTTAAAAATCCAGATAAAAAGCCCCCCCCCCCCCATGACAGAACTGGGAACGTGTCCTGCAGAGAATCAGAAAGGCCTGTCAGATGTCACCCCAAAAGCGGGGAAAGCAAGACAGCGGGCGAGTCAAACTCTGGCCTCACCAGCCTTCAGATTGTACCGACCTGCCTCCCTTCCCATCATTCCCCTGGGCATTGCTCAGTGCATAGGAAGCCGAGATCGGTCAGGATCCCTGTTGGCTTCGTTAGCACCTTATTGCTGGGAGAACCTGGAGAAGGGCAAAGTATCATACATTCGCCCATGCTAAAAGTTAATGGAGTCTGTCTGCACCTCCTGGCCTTGGAATCCCCCCATCTCCCCTTGAACCTTGCACCCCCAGAGGGATAACAGCATTGCCCTACTGCCCCGGGGTGTCGAGAGAATAAATACATCAAGGACTAAGAGGCAGTGAGAGACTATAGTGATGGAGGCCAGATGAGTACCAGAGCTAGGCAGAAAGAACTGATTCAAACCTTAAACAAAGCTCAGTTTGCATTTCGTTCACAGTCTGGGGCGAAGTGCTGGGTTGGTTCCTATTTGATGCAAATCAGTTTGTCCATCCCCAGCAGAGAGCTGGCTTCCAACAAGGGCTGATTTCTTGCTACTTGCTGGGTTTTCCTCCTGTAGCCCTGGCAGGCCAGTTCGTCAAAGCCCCACATTTAGCTTGAACCCATTCAGAGAAAGGAAGTTGCCTCACATCAAAAGCAGCTGATTAAAAATAGCCAGGAGGGAGTAGGTTAGAAAGTTGACCACAGGGTAACAGCAGCGGGGGCCACTCGCTCCTTCTGTGAATTTACATTTGGAGCAGGAAGTGTCAGGCTGAGGTAGGGAGCTGGGGTGGTGAGCTCTGTCCACCCCTTCCAAAGGGACATCCCACGTGCCCTTTGGCATCCCTCTGTTGGTCTCTCAAGGGTCGCGCAGTGGTACAAAGCAGGTGTCTTGTGACATCAGAACCAAGTTCCTGCCACAGCAGGGGCTGGAACCTGAACCCCAAGTTGTTCTCCCGGTTTTGGAGGAAAAGGACTTTCCAGGTGCTCAGGGCGCTCTAGGACGGGTAAGTGGCAATTGAGAAATGTGGGGGACAGTGTTATGGCACAAATCTATCTGTCCAAAGAGATGTCTCTAGGGCCCTAATCCCCTATAAATGCGGGCTCCCCGGCATTCACAGAAAGAGTTCATAAACAGCCCTTTGATTTCTGATTACGGAGAGAGGGTCTCGAAGCTTCCCACTCAGTAGCTACTTGACAATAACGGCTGCAAGGCTGTGTCAGAGTGAAATGTTTGACTAATGTCCGTGGACGAATCGCAAAGTGATCAGTTTCAGCTTCTGATTCATTTTTGGCAGAGTTGTCCTAGGCACCTCTGCGGTGCGTTCCATTGCGAGGATCTCAGAGCACTGATGTATTCAGCTGCACATCTCCTCTTCCCTGCGACATAGGCCGGGGTTGAGTTGGATCAGTTCAGGGAGCTGTTTACTTTTTCCTGGAAGCTGGCATCTTGCGCTCTCTTCACCCCCCACATCTTGTGTGGCAGAATTTTCCCTTTTGTGATTAGTCCCCTTAGGAAGGGGGATTTTTTTTGCAAGCTCAGTTGTGTGTCTAACTGGATGCACAATTGCAAAATAGGCCTTTGAACCCGCCTCATTTGCATGTGCAAAATAACACCAGCCTCTCATGGGTGTTAGGGGTGGTTTTGCACATGCAGTTGAATGTAGATCGGCAATACTCCCTTGTCTGTTTGTGCTATTTAACAGCGTCTAGCAGCTGCTGTACCTAAGAAGAAAATCAATAGCAGGCAAAAGCCCTAATTGCACTGATGCTGAGGCCAAAATGTTAATTACAGTGAGAGAAACAGTTTCCCCCACCTCCAGATTCGGCCCCCCCCCCCCCCCCCCCCCCTCGGTTTAACTCCTCACAGCTGTTAAGAACAGCGGGCCTGACTCTGATCTCATATATGCTGGTATGAATCAGGAGTAACAGTACTAGAGTCACTGGGGCTGCAATGTGTAAAAGAACCAAATCCCTCCGTTGCCTTGCACTTCACACCTCTGCAAAGGGGGTGCACGATGCTGCCCTTGTGACCTGTACTTTGCACGCCCTTTGCACAGGCATAAATGACAATGCAGGGTGAAAGGCAGGTAGTGATCAGACCTGGTGTTTTGTGTCTTGGATGACACACAGATTGGGGGAGTAGTAAATAATGAAGAGGACCGGTCTCTGATACAGAGCGAGCGGATCGCTTGGTGAACTGGGTACAAGAAAACAATATGCGCTTTAATACAGGTAAATGTTTACATCGAGGAACAGATGTAGGCCATATGTACAGAATGGGGGACTGTATCCTGGGAAGCAGTGACTGAATAAGATTTGGGGGTCAGCTGACCATGAGTTCCCAGTGTGACGCTGTGTCCGAAAGGGCTAATGCAGTCTGGATCCATAAACTGAGGAATCTTGAACAGGTTTGGAGAGGTGATTTAATCAAGGAGCTCAATCTCTTTAGCTTAACCAAGGGAAGGTTAAGGGGTGACTTGATCACAAAGTACCTGCATGGGGAACACACATTTGATAATGGGCTCTGCAGTCTAGCAGAGAAACGTCTAACAGGATCCAGTGGCTGGAAGTTGACGCTAGACAGATCCAGACTGGAAATGAGGCGTACATTTTTAACAATGATAATTAACCATTGGAACAACTCACCCAGAGTCGTGGGGGATTCTCCATCACCGGCCATTTTAAAATCCAGATTGGATGTTTTTCTAAAAGATCTGCTGTAGGAATTATTGTGGGGCAGGTCTATGGCCCGTGTTACACGGGGGGTCAGACTAGTCATCCTTCTGGCCTTGGAATTCATGGAGTTATGCCGGGGATCAGAATGAGGCCCGGTGTCATTTGTCAGGCTTACACCCGGGAGGCACTTGCTCCAGCCAAAGAATTCGAGGGCCACCAGGCAGCCCAAAGTCATATTGGTTCATTTTAAATGCCCTTCCCTGCCATTCTAGTGACACCTGGGATCATGGGAAGGGAGAGAGTTTCGAAGTGTCAATGCACTTTTCATCATCTCTTCTGTTTGTTTGCATCGTGCTCTTCACTTGGCTCGGAGAGTGGAACTAGACCCGTTTCAGTTGGGTTTTGTGGCTGCTTTGTATTGCTGGAGCTGTGCAAATCCCCTGTGGTGGAACTAGTCACTAGTGTCAGATTCCCTCTCTGGGTCGACTGGCCCTGCCCTGGGGTTGTCAGCATCACATGGGGTCGGTGAGAACCCAGCCCCGCTGCCAAATCGCTTTAAGTGGTGTTGAAATCCTGACGTTATTTCTCTCCATTTGAAGCTTCATGCAGCTGCTGAGCAAGGTGAGTGGTGCCAATCTAGCACACGTGAGTGACTGAAACCAACAATCCTCTCAGGAGGCCTGTGTGCAATGGTCTCCGCACAATTCCCGCTGGATAGGTGCTCGCGTCGCAATGCCGCGTTGCCGCCCCCTCCTGGCGGTCTCAGCAGGGCGCACAAGGGCTGACTGGGCCGTGGAAGAAAAACGACTTTCTCTCGTAGAGGTGCGCAGAAGTGGGACGCGCTGGTGGGGCAGGGCTTGGGGCTGCCCCGCTCTGTGGCCCACGCAGCGCCCTGGATTTTCAGAAATGTCTAATGGACGTAGGCCCAGAGCCAGAGATGTTTAGGCTTGTACCTTCCATTGAAATCAATGGGACTTAGGTGCCTAAATACCTTTGAGAATCGGGGTCCTAGGCACCCAACCCCCATTGACATTCAACCCCCCTTGATTCCTTTTAAAATCCCAGCCAGAACGCTGCAAATCGAGGAAAACATGGAATCTCCTGATCCTGTTGCTCAGCTGGTGAGCTCCATGGAGCTGTGTGGATTGCCACCAGCTGGGGGGTCTGACCCTGCTTTTTCAACCCAATCTGCTAGAATGGATCCCTTTACAACATGGACGGGGGGCAGCAGCCTTTGAGCAGAGTAAAAATAAACCCGGCTTCCTCTTTCTCTGACGTTGAGGAGAACTTTTGCGGGATGATTTCCAAACCTCGGCCCTTCAGTGCTCCAGTCTGCAGGCAGGAGGAAACCAGAGCCTGGCTTGTTGCTCTTCGGTGAATCAGAGTCAATTAGGCACGTGAGGTGTGTAAGTGCGGCCTTGCACGGCAGGCATGCTGGGCTGGGTTGACAATGCAATTGTGCTCTCCAGGGGCTCGTCTTGGCCTTGGGGCCCTCTGGTTTAGGTGAGAAACTACTGGCTGCCTCGGAAAAATGCAAGTGCAGCCATGCCCCCAGCTAGATGTGCCAGGGCTGCTGTTCTGCCCATGCAGTGATGGGCATGTAATCACCGCCTGGGCTTAGCCCAAGGCGTGGGCAGCAAGCAGCGCCGGGCATAAATATTTCCTTTTCCCACCGCTGAGCCTCAGTGCCCAAGCGAAATGGCTGCTCTGGCTGAGGGCCTGGGCGGAGGTGACTGGACAACCCCAGCTAAGACCATGGGGTGACGCCCAGAGACATCTAGCAAATGTATAACAAGCTGCTCAGGGCACTCGATGCACTTTCTCTCCGTTTCCCTCCAAAGCCCACTGAAGTCAATGAAAAGATGCCCCCTGAATTCAGTGAGGCGTTGGCTCTGGCCCTCTCTCTCGCACTCTTACTTCCCTTCCCATCACTGAAATGCAGCTGCTTCTGGGGTGGGGAGAGGTCGATCCTGGTTTGATGCCACTGTAGCTGACGGGGCCAGAAGCCCCCTGCCTTGGGACACCCTGGGAGGATCCTGTTCTCATGCCTCGAGGCCCCCCCCCAGCTAGTGGGACCCCCCCCCCCCCATCACCACACCTCTGGCTCTGGGGCAGAGGGAGTGTGGAGGATCTGCAGTGTCAGGCTTGAGAGGGTTCTCCCCGCTCTCCCCAGCGCTGGCTGGTGTCAGTCATTCTGATCCCAGAGGGGCTGCAGGGTGAGGGGGTTCCGTGGTATTAAAGGGGCAGGGAATTATAAGATGTTCAGAATACTTAAGAAATCATTTTTAATATGGGATAAGCCCAGTCGCTGATTGAAATCCCTGCTTAACAGAGGGCTGCTCGGTAGCAGCAAGTCTGGCAAAGCTCAGGGAAAGAAAAGCATAATGAGCCAGCTGCTTAGCGAATGGGCCGAGTGGGAGATTTATCCAGGGCTAGAGGCCAAATCCCAATGTGTCCGTCTCATGCAGGTGCCAGCTACTAAATGCTCCAGCTCCCGGCTCCTCTGGGAGCAGCAGGTAAATGCCTGGGGCTGGATCCTGCCGTCTGTGCTTGGAGAATCCCCCCCCCCCCCCCACTGCCGGGTATAGTACAATGATGATCTCACAGCATCCTAGGTGCTTCCCAGATCCTGATCCCAAGAGCTTGCCGTGGAAGTATAGGACAAGCCGCAGTTGGCGAGTGCGACAAATCTCCGTTTCCCTCCAAAGCCCACTGAAGTCAATGAAAAGATGCCCCCTGAATTCAGTGAGGCGTTGGCTCTGGCCCTCTCTCTCGCACTCTTACGTCCCTTCCCATCACTGAAATGCAGCTGCTTCTGGGGTGGGGAGAGGTCGATCCTGGGTTGATGCCACTGTAGCTGACGGGGCCAGAAGGGGTGGGGGGAAGGAGAGGAAGAGGATTTCCCTGGAGCCTCGGGGAGGAAGTTCCTCAGCTGCCATTGGGTCGGACTGGCGTATCTGGCCCCCTCAGGCTCTGGAAATCCCAGCGTGCCGGGGCCGTGTGGTCTGCTGGATGAGCTGTGCATGCACCTGGGGAATGAGAACTCGCCGTTTAAACTGCACGTCCCTACCCCGTTCCCAGTGGTCAATGCTCTTGGAAGCGGGGGTTGTTCCCCCCCCCTCCCTGTGTGTTTCTACAGCACCTAGTGCAATGGGGCCCCGATCCTGAGTGGGGCCCATGGGTGTTGCTACCATAATAGACAGAATAAATGGTAATATGAAAAAAGAGGAGATCCTTCTGTAGCTCTCCGCTATTGACTGGGTTTTAACATTGACCCAGACCTTGTCCCTAAACCCATATGGCTTTATTTATCTTTAAACAACCCCCCCCTAAAGTGCTAGCCAAATGACCCCCTTTCCCAAGACCACCCAATGCCCTCTCCCCGGGGAAGGACAGCCCCATTCATTCTGGGGGGTGAGTTGCTGGAGGGAGGATTACATGGTAGTGCCCTTGGTGGGCGAGGCTGGTCCTGGGGTACAGAAGAGTCACTCTCTCTAGCCTCGATCGAGAGGGACTGATCTTGTGAAGTGCTGAGCACCCTCATCTCCCATTAAAGTCAATGGGAATTTTGCCAGTGGGAGCAGATGCAAGGAATTCCCCCAAGCATTCAAAAGCCTTGGGGGCCTGTAACAAGCAGCAGATCTCTCTTTATTATTCCACTCCGCCGGGCCCAAATCCACCTGGAAAATGCTCCCTCCCGGGAACTCCTCCCCACGACCCCTTTTCGACTGTTCGTTCCACCCCTTCGCTCATGCAGTGCAATTAAACCCGTTAGCATAACCAGCCCTAAGAAGAGTGCGGTGCTGGGGCACTGCCAGACAGCCTTTCCCTGCATGGCACCTGCCAGCTATCCAGGACGCAGATTAGAACCCGCGAGGAATGGGTGTAAATGCCCAGTCCCTCTCCCAGCTCAGCCAGAGGCTGTGACCCTGGTGCCAGCTGCCGCAGCTTCATATTTTCATCCCTCTGGGCTTGGCACACGTGGTAATTTTGAATCCGGGCTCATCTGGCGAAGGCCCTTAGCGGACGGGAAATTCCTGAATGGAAAAACTAAGCTGAATTCTTCCACATCTCTGCGTGTGGCGATGCTGAGGCTGCCTGTTTAATCTACTGTGCCCAGCAGCACGGGATCTAGGCAATGCCACGTACCAGGGGCACGCTAATGTGCAGGCGCATAGGAGATGCTCAGCTCTGCAGCAAGGCTCCCTCGTCCGGCACCAGCTGCATTTCCATTAAAATGGGGAGGTTTTTCTTGAATTTAGGGTCAGAAAGAATAATCCGAGCGGCACAGCAGCTCCCTGTTGTTTGTTCTGGCCTGAGCCCCACACACAGATTTACTGGTAGGAAGGTGCCTTGTATTGGTACAGCGTAGTTCTGTTACTGATGTAAACACCTTCAGCTCAGTTAACTACATCCACACTTAAGGGGATGTTTTGCTTTAACTATACCAGCGTAGTTAAAATGTTTTTGTAAACAAGGCCTTCCTTTATGCTGTCCCCACATTTTCCATTTGCTGCATATTTTTCATTAACAGGGTCTAATTGAATTGCAACTGTCGGTGAGGGAAGCTCGGTATGGAATAGTGTGTGGGGGCGGGGAGGGGGGGTTGCATCAGGAAAGGCATGGAAGGCAGTTTGGGATTGTAGGATAGACACATTAGCTGGATGTTTCTGTCAAAACATCCAGCAGTGAAACAGTTAACCATATTGCCATTTCGACGGCCATCTTTAGATTTCAGAGTTAACATTCCATTGAGCTGAATGGGGCACTTCATAGCAGCCCTATTGTTTCAGGCTGTCAACAGCCTTGTGCAGATGGCGCTGCATCAGTTGCAGCCAGGTCACGTTTTTCAGGTTATCTTTACAAGCATCTGGGCCAGAAACATCATTTTTATTGACATGAAAGCTGAGTTTCTGGAGCGCAGTCGTGTCCCCAGCAAGTCTCGGGTTAACTCTACATGCCCCCTCAAATGGCATGTACCTGGCATACTGCCCGAATTCCCCCCCACGGTGCGCATGCACCCTCTGATGTTGTGAGGGAGTGATGAGAAAGGGTGACTTTAAGGCTCAGAGGCCCCCAAAATTCTCACTGCCACCCTCCTTGTAGACCCCCCCCCTCTCTCCACGTTCCCTACAACTGGAAATAAAGTCTGCAAACCCTGGGATGAGAGGCACTATATATGTGCAAAGCAAGTGCCATTAAGCCTCACAACATCCTTGGGGGAGGGGATTAAGTATTAGGGGGAAACTGAGGCAGAGAGGGGCAAAATGACTCGGCCACGGCCACACAGTGAGTCAGCAGAGATGGGAATAGATCCCAGGAGTCTTTATGCCCAGTCCATCTCCTCTGGTCCCTCCCTCTTTATGGCACATGTGCTCTGGGAGAAGGCAGTGTTTGGGGTAAGGGAAAGGTAGCTCTAGTGGGGAGCAGCGATCTGGCTGGGCTGCAGGGTCCAACATGGGACGGGGAAACCCACTCTGGCTCAGCCTGTGCCCACACTTCCTGCGTTCCCAGTGACTCACCCTGGGCACTCTGCGTCTCGCCCCATGGGTGCAACTCCTCTCTGGAGCCGTCAAGCCTCTGAGCTCTCACTTGCTCTGTTTTGCGGAGGAATTATGCTAGAGAAGCAGCCCCAGCAGGGGGGAAGAGCACGTCTGTGTCGCTGCCCCCCTTGTCCCACTGCCCGGATTGACTCCCTCTTTGTTCCTGATACAAAGCGGCTAATTGGTCTTAACGTGGCATTAGCAGAGATACTGTATTCTCCTTCTCTGGGGGCTTCTGTTTCATTGGGGGCAGGAAGGGGGTGAGCTCCAGCTGGGAGCGAGAGCAGGATTAGTGCCTGATGGCATAAATGGAAGGTGATTACGGGGGAAGGATTGGGTTATGGATTATCGAGGATTAAGGTCAGTGGACCGAGGGTAAAATTATAGGTGAAAAATCTAATCTGCAGGTCCCCAGGAGGAGGAGGGGGCGAGAGGGGGAAGGGAGCAACACAGATGATAGGAGGGGAAAGGAGAAGGGTTCACCCCTACGCTACCCCACTCTGAGGAGCCAGGCGGGGGTGAATGCAGGAGAGATTCCAAACTTCTTCCCCCAGAAAAACAAAATCAGTTTCCTCTAATCCCAGCTCTCAAGAGGCTCCCGCCAGTCACTTTCATGCACCCCTAGCTTTGGGGGTGCCGTGTGCTTTCAGCAATAGGAGAGAGACTCAGCAGCCAGGCCGGGGAACACGCCCCGGCCTCTCCCTCTCTAGCCCTTGGCTGCATGGCTCCTGCCAGGAGAAGCAGGAGGTGCAGGCACAAGCTGCTCTGATGCTGCGTCTCGGCCCCCTAGTCATTCCCATGTGCCCTCTGGCACCGCGGTCCTTCCCACTGCCATCTGTAGTGTAAGCTGAATAAATTCGGCGGTGGCTTTGGGTGGAAACCACACGGATGAGCCCCTGCTCCAAGATCCCAGCTCGGCCGAGCGTCAGGCATGTCGTGTGACACTCACACACTCCCGCCGGCACGTTGCACGTTGAGCTACGCTCCGGGCAAGCAGGAGAGTTCGGGCTGCCGCTCAGTTTGGCTGCTGCCCGGGGCTGCTCTCTGCTCCCCGAGCGGTTCCTCGCCATATGGAGCAGCAGCGAGGCGGAGGTCGGTGCCCCAGCTGGGGTGGGGTGGGGCTATTGTGGGGGAAGAGGGAACCAGGAGCTATTGGGAGTGGATCACTTGGAGGAATTGGGGGCAGGGCCCAGACAAACTCTTGTGGGGGAGGGGTGACAGGAGCTATTGGAGAAGAAACATTTTAAAATGAAACCTGAGATGCTCTGGCCCTTGTTACACTGGAGGTCAGACCAGGGGGTCATAATGGTCCCTGAAAACCTACTGATCTATTCTCATGAATTCACGTGACTCCAGGTGCTGGGGCTCTACGAAAAACACCAAATCTCATGAGACTTACGATCACATCGCGAGATTTGGCCACATGTTCTATGGATCTGGGCCTGGCAGAAGGGCAGTCCAGGGCTGCTGTTGACAGAGGCTATGTGGATCTCCAGTGACTTCTGCATTTTGCCCGGCTGGAAAGAAGAACCAGCCAGTTACTGTGTCACTGAGGCAGCTGGTGTTAGTCACCTTCCAAAATTAACCACGGGTCCGTGTGAGCTGCTGCCCAGCTCTGCATTTCCCATCACAACCGCTCTGTCACTGGACGCTGAGTGTGCCTAGTGATGGGAAAATACAAACCTCAACTCCCGAGGGCAGGGCAGGGGGTACGACGGCTCTGGGACGAATCGGAACATTTCTGCTCACTGCTGTGCTCGCAGAGCAGGTAACGTGGGGGTGGGGTGTGGGTGAGTGTGCATGTGATCCTGTGCAGGCAAAGTGGGGAGTGTGATTGGGGTGGGATGAGTGTGTAATGCAGGTGCGGACGAGCTGCGGCTTTACTCATTTTTCCCGCTGGGAATTTCCTGCCTGTCCTGGTGATCCTGGGCAACTCAGGGCGAGGTCGAAATGGCGCATTGTTAACTGTGCGCTGGCACAGACTCCGGAGGTGTAGAATGACCACCCCACCCTGCCCCCTTCCATCGTATTTGGACCCAGGCCGCTGGGTCCGGAGCTCTCTGATTCACTCGCTGTCCCAGCGCTCTGAAGCGTCGAGGGGGGAAGATCGCTCCACCATCCTCCCTGGCCAAGGTGCCGAGGGCTTTAGTTAAGACAGGCCCCACACAGCCTTAATTTGCCCTTGTTTCTCTTCCAGTTTGTCTGGGGCCAGGAGGGGCCCATGGGGCTGGAGGCAGAGAGGGAAGGAGTGAAAGGGGGTTCTCACAAAATGAGTCGGGGCAGGGAGGGGTATAGGAACAGGGGAACTGCCAGACTGACTCAGAGCCGGAGGCCAGAGTCCGTTCTGCTCCCAGGCAGTATTTCCCCCTGGCCCCCAAGAGTTAGGCCTGGCCTTGGCTAGGGTTTCAAGCCAACACTTCCTAAAGCTTAGGCTTTGGCCATACCCTTAGCCCCCCCAAAGCAAAACTTGCCTTGCCTTGCCTAGGGGCATGGCAGTTTTTAACATGATCTAACACCACGCCTTGAAATAAACCCTCGTTCAGACAAGGGATGTTTCATCAGAAGGAAACCTGCCCTGGGGGGCTCATTCTTCCAGAACTGCCCACTGTAGAGCTGCTTCTACCTTCCTCTGGAGCCGCCGGGACTGGCACATGTGGAGACAGGACACCAGAGAGAGAGCTGTGCTGGGGAAACACCCCGTCAAACTCACTGCACTGAGTCCCCTGAATCCCACCTCTCTGCCCCACCGCGATCCATGGATGGGCTGGCACATTCTGAAGAGGTGAAGGGACTTTCCAAGAACACACAACAAGCCCCATAAGTCACTGATGCCCAGAACTAGTGCCACATCCTCTCTTCCCCTGAAGTCTCTGGAGTCATTTCCTGAACCACACTGCAGCCTCTCTTCCCTTGAGCCCTCCCTCCCCGCCCTGGGGTAGTTGCCCAGAATCAGCCGCACCCTCTTTGTTCTAGGCAGCAGCTTCTTTAGTTTCTGTTTAGAGTTCCTTGGAACCGGGACTTTTGCCCGTCTGCCCAGGGTTCCCTGGCCTTCGGGAACAGCCTTCCCCAGAGAATGTGACTCTCTCGTTGGTACAAGACTGGTTCTTTTGAGGCTTCTCATGGGACGATGATAGCCGAGGGGCAAGTTTTTCCTTTCTAAATGGCTGTGGGTGTTGGACAAGCCAAACCGGTGATGTTATTCAGGGCCAAGTCCGCAGCGGGTGTAAATCAGGCACGCACCATTGGCTTCAGTTCTGATTTACACCAGTTGAGGATCTGGCCTTAATGTGGAGTCATAGACTCGTAGGACTGGAAGGGACCTCGCAAGGTCATCTAGTCCAGTCCCCTGCACTCAAGGCAGGACTAAGTATTAGACCATCCCTGAAAGGTGTTTATCTAACCTACTCTTAAAAATCTCCAATGATGGAGATTCCACAACATCCCTAGGCAATTTATTCCAGTGCTTAACCACCCTGACAGTTAGGAAGTTTTTCCTTATGTCCAACCTAACCTGCCCTCCACTGCATCCGGCTGCAGGATTCCAGAGTGGTAGGCAGCTTGGAGGAAGTGGAGTTAAGAATGGGGTTAGACACAGATCCCTTGGGTGTTAACCCCTGGGTCCCAGTCTCCTTTATGCTGTGATGGATCGTTGGTGACGTGTCTCATGCTCTGTCACCTGCTTTATCCCAGTCCTTTGACTTTACCCAGTGTTGCATTCTGCCCTTCTCTAGCACTTCCCCTCCTGGGATTTCAAAGCACCAATGGACTGAGCCTCACAACGCCAGGGGCTGGCGAGAGTTATTGGACCCATTTTACAGATGGGGGTGCTGAAGCAAGGAGAGGTTGAGGCCTACAAATGTCCAAGTTGGGTGCTAAAGCTAGGCCCATAAATCCACTTTCAGGCACCAAAATAAGTGATTTCCAGAGAAGCTAAGCACCCGCTATTCCCACTGAAGCCAATGGGAGCTACAGCTGCTTAAGATCTGTGATGTTCAGGCCAGCCAGGTGTGACACCAAGACCCCTTGGCAAAGGTCCCCTGTTCTTTGCAAACAACTTCTCGTCTCAGACCTGACAAACTCACTTAATCAAATACATTGTTCCCAGGCTGTTTAGCCATAAAGGGTAACATGTAAGGTCTCTATTGAAAGCTGGCAACTTAGCAAGGTTCCTAATCGTGGTGTGATGTTAAGGCATAAAGTGACTATACTGAAGTTGACACCTTTATGCCCTTAAGGTTAAGAGGAGTCACCAGGGAGAAATACAACTCGGTGATGGCCTATTCATGCAGGAGGAAGTGGCCACCTCTCCCTGGTTAGCCAGTAATGTCATGCAAGGTTCAAATGTTTACCGTTGCCCCATTGCAGAAAAGTCAATGCAAAACCAACAACTGCAAACAACAGAAACCAAGTGGAGGTGGAAATATTACAACAGACAGGGTCCCCCGGTCTATGGGTAAAGACTGTTTCAGTAGAACACACAGTGGGGAGCGGCCCTCTGCAGCCATTCCCTGAGGAGACGTCTCCTGGAGCGGGGCTGTTTTCATGACAGTTTGGATCCTGGTTCCTGTGAAGCCAGCCAGCTTTGCAACAGACTGAACGCTGGCGGGGGGAGAAATCCCACTTTATTAGCTAGGAAAGGGAACCGTCGGCCTTAATTCGGGTTGCACGAGTTTATTTTGTATCAGAATCTTTTGTTTCAAGCGCTCTCTCCTGTTTCCAGTTAAATCTTTATTCTTAAATAAACCTGTTACTGGTTTGTTATAAAGGCTCACCTGTGCTGGGTGTGAGGCAGGAGCAGGGGGTTAAAGTAAAACGGGGGTACCCGGCTCCTTTGGGGGCACAGGAGCTGGGATTTCTGTGAGTAGCCAGTGTCGGGGGCTGGATGTCACAGGGGAGTGCTTCTAAGGGACTCGGGGCTTGGGGTGCTCCTCTTGCTCACCTCCAAGGCGAAGAGAGGGCTGGCAGAGCCCGGAGGGGAGCGCTCGAGTGGCTGACAGCATTAGGGAATGGACTAGGGAGAAGTGATTCCTAGCTGGTGGTCCTTTCCCCCACTGGGTGAGGAAGGCTCCCAAGGGCAGGAGAGATTGCGGGTGCAGTAGGAGAGAGGAGCGGAGACCCTTTCCCTGGGCTTTATTTATCAGAGAACCCAGCTGTCACCTCCTCCTCCCTTGTGGTGCAGCTGATGCAGAGGTTGCTTTGACTCGCCTCTCCAAATTTAGCAAGAGCCCCTGAACGAGAGACGCTTCCTGTCAATGAACTCACTTCAAGCACAGCCGCTGAATCATAACATTAAAGAGAATCCCCAGAGGCTGGGTCGCTCTCTCCTTCTGTCATCCTCTGGCATCAGGATTAAGAAGCAGCTGCCCAGGCCAGGTAGGCAATGCCCTTCTCCTGGGGTCTCTCTTGCTCTTTTCTCTGCCGACTTTGCTTTCCTTCCTTCACTCCCTTGCCAAATCTCCTGTTGAAAGCCTCCTCTCCTGGTGCTGTTACCTGCCTCTTGTCCAAACCGCTCCAAGGCAGAGCAGCCTTGGGATGCTCACCTTGGGCATTGATTGTTAGGGATCCAAAGTTCAGCTCTGGATCAGAACTTTCCCAAAGCCCAGGGGCTGTGCAGATCCAGGTTTTTGAACTGGCCAATTAAAAAAAAAAAAGGAGGAGGACCAGGTGCAAAATCCAGTCCTGGATCAGAGCTGCCTCGAAGTTAGAGGGTGTTACCATCCCTCTGGCTGTTTGTTCAGACCCATCTCTATACGAAGCCTAAATACCTTTCTCCTAGAAACCAGCGAAGGTTGCTAAGAGACACCCGGGTGATTTCCCAGCAGATCACTTAAAAACTCAAGTTCTTCAAAGCAAGGAAACAAACAGCTAAGGACATCATAAATCTTAACTCTTCCCTCAGAATAGCTGAAGACACGATCATTGTATCACGTATAAAGAGATGCGTATTTCATTGCAACGCAACAACCTTATCTCTGATCTGTGAATTGTTTGTGGGTTTTATAAGTATTATTCTTGTTATCTAGAGTTCAGTAAATAAGTGTTTTCTTTTACAAGATACTGTTCCATGGGAAATATTGTCAACTCATAAGCGTATCAACTGACAGGAGAATGTTTTGGTCAATTCCATATAATTGATGGCTCTTGAGTCTATAGCTATCCAATAGACGCTGTTAAAAATGTTCATTCCAGTTCTAGAGATGTTACCATTTCTATCTGTATTCCTCATGTTCAGCACAGGGACTATTGCTGGAACTGAGAATATAGTTAAACCCAGAAGGAGCTTTTTAAGTGTACTCATGGTATGAACATAGGGTAATAGGAAAGTATAGAACATTGTCCACTTGGGATATTTGTGGGCTTGCATCTGGGGCTGATCAATACGTATCGTTAATGTATCCGTATTGGGATGTCATTTTGATGTTTCGTTTTCAGAAATGTTGTGTGTGATGTGTTATAGTTTGGGATTACTTGTGAAAGAGCCGGATTTATGCTGGACCAGAGTTGAAACTCATGAGTTGTGATGCAATATGCATTAGTTTGTATTTGTTTTGTTTGTTACCTGGGCGGGGGAAGATTTCTTATGCCCCTGACTATTCATTTCCTTTCCCTTTAAACACTTGGATTTTGTAAATGTGCACCGACGGGATCGGTAACGACGTTGCTGTCACTTGGCAACCTGGCCTGGATTTTGAAACAAAGTTTTTGGTTTTGGAATTTCTTAAGTTTTTCAATTTCCCCCCCGACATCTTCCATTTTTGGTGGGCATGGCGGTGAATGAAGACACAATTTAAAACATTTGTAATTAATAGCAGTGAGGGTTCACCAGATTAAAGGGAGGGAGTGGTCCTGGCTAAATTAAGAACGGCTCCCACCTGGATCATTCCGTGCATGCTTGATACAATACGCACATTCCCTGCATAGCTAAGGCCCTAATCCTGTGCTGAAACCCATGCAGGCAGACCCCTGATTGACTTCAGTGGGGCCCTACATGGGTGCAGAAGAACTTGTTGCAGGATCGGGACCTAACGCAACCACAGATATGTATCGAGCACAACCTGCCTTCGCTCCCAGGCTAGGTCCTACATTAAAACACTTACCGGTCCAGTGATGTCAGTTAGGGGGGTGATTTTTTTATACTGGCAAAAGCCCCTGTGTAGACACAATTTCACCAAAAGAGTGCTTTTGCCAGGATAAGCTGTCTCCACTAGGAGGATTTGTCAGTATAATGGTATCAGCATAACTATACTGGCAAACACTTTCTAGTGTAGACCGGGCCTTCATGTTGTAAAGATGTGCTCACCTGTCATGGCAAATTCAGCTCCAACTCAAGCCTAGACCCCATATTCTGCAGCCAACTCACCAGGCTTCAATGCTTCTCAGCAAGCCGAGAAGAGTGGCCATTAAGAATGCTGTGAGCAGATAACATTGGCTCTGCTGCCTGCAGGACCAGGGTTCTGCTCCCAGGTTTGCCATACGCTCTCTATGTGACCTTTAGGAAGTCGCTTACTCTCTGTTCATCAAATACCCCACATGCACCCATGCTCACCCCCTCCCTAGGCCCAGGGGCGTTTGGAAGAAGAGGGATAATTTTACCAGGTCCTAGAGTTTCCTTTCACTTTTGTGAAGTAGCCCTGTCCAGTCCAGATGTCTCTGACAAACATATTCTCTGTCACCATGGTTTTGTCTCCTTCACCTTCTAGGATGCAGCATTGCTGCATTGTCTCTAGTTTTCCGACAATGGTGATTCTGTAAACGCTTTCCTGTTCCTGCCGTCCCAAAGCGCTGCTTGCACCAGTCAATGCCAACCTCTACCCATGTTTTGAGTGTCATGACGCCTGGCATTGGGCAGATCGAGGGACACGAGAAAACATCGGTCACCACCTTCAACGAAGGGCCATTCCAAGTCATTTTGTCCAAAAATTATTAGCCAAATGAATACAAAAATTCAGAAAACATTGTAGTTCCCATGAATCTCAACCCTCACTGTTCGCAAGGCTGAAGGAATTTCTGGGTTTGGGGAACTACAAGGATTCCTGGACTCTATTCCTGGATCCAGTCTAATCCAATCTATATATCTAAGAGGGCATTTATTTGCCCCTCATCACCACAGTATCCCAACGACTCACTATGTGGCCTTGGGATATGTCACGTCACCTCTCTGTGCCTCAGTTGACCCATCAGGGAAATGGCTCTAACGACCCTTTCCTAGCTTGCAGTGTTGATGTGAAGCTTAACCAACTCATTTAGGTAAAGTGCTTTGGGATGCTGAGATGGAAGCAGCCCAGCGTTGCTTTTATTCACTGTCACAGCCACTGTGCAGGAACTCTGGGCTCACATCCGTCTGTGGCCCAGTTTTCCCAATGCAATTTCCATCTTCCCCAGGCAGCTTGTGTATCTGTTTAATGTCCGAGCTCCACTGGCACAGCTGTAATGTAGCTCTGTGTGGCATGAACATCAGGGCATGTGATCCTGCCCCTTGGCCTCACCTGGGACTGGTTTCCTTTGCCCGTGGTATCACAGGTGAGACTCTCCACCTTCTTGACCCAGGAGGAACCAAGCCCAAATAGGAGCAGAGCTGACAAACCAACCAGCTCCAAAGAGCTCTAACGGACATCACAGTTTCTGAGGGCTCTTGCTACAGCTGGCAGCTCAGAGGAAACTGTTCTTTCAAAGTGATGCTCTGAACTTCAGCGACTGCCCCATGGCGGAGTGAGTTTCCTGTTCTGTAGCAGAAGCTGTTGGTGGGGTGGGGGAACTGGGAGGAGACACCTCTGCCAACCTGTTCAAAGGTGGGTGCTTCAACTAGGCACCAGTGGCTTGATCTGAAGAGGTGCTGAGCTCCCACGACTCCCACCGACTTCACTGGAGTCTGTTTGGATTGAGACCCCTCGGATGCACCTCCTTGGATGCTGGCCCTGATGGACTCCTCTCCTTCCTCGACATTTAGACCCTTCAGATACACGTGGGCTGCGATCATGTGGGTATCCTCAGCCGTCTTCTACCAGAGTGACACCCATTTAGCGTCTCTAATCTCCCCGTAGAAGGCAAACTTCCCAGCTCCCTGCTACTTGTCACTGGAGGCGCTGGAGGAGGAGAAGAAAGACTCCAATGGTCCCAGCCCAGCCTTCCCCAGGACGGTGAGGTCTGCCGGCTTGAGACTGCTGGTGTGAAGTGGCCCCGCCCTGGCCTCACCGTGCTGGAGTTTGCTCCTTCTTGACAAGAAGCTGGGGAAATATTTCCTCCCAGTCCACCCCCTCCCCCACCAAATCTTTGGAAATCCTCCCGCAGGGGGTGTCCAAAGCAGCCCGAGCCGCTCAGGGCTCAATCCTGTGCAGTGTCGTGGCACGTTCTTCTCCCACCAGGGCCGGCTCCAGGCACCAGCTTAACAAGCAGGTGCTTGGGGCGGCCACTCGGGAGAGGGGCGGCATGTCCAGGTATTCGGCAGCAATTCGGCGGAGGGTCCCTCACTCCCGCTCGGAGCGAAGGACCTCCCGCCGAATTGCCGCCGCAGATCGCGATCGCGGGTTTTTTTTGTTTTTTGTTTTGGTTTTTGGCTGCCTGGGGCGGCAAAAACCCTGGAGCCGGCGCTGTCTCCCACTGACTTCTCTGGGCACCGGGGGCACTGAGGCCTCAGCCCTTTGCATGCTCCAGCCCTTGTTCATCAGCCACAAGGAACAAAAGGCCATTGAATGAAATTCTGCCGTGTACTTTGCATTATACCAGGGCTCATCTATGCATTGCAAATAGCCGGACGCTTCCTCATGGCTTGTGCTCCTAACAAACTACCCTTCAGTGACCCCTGCTGGGAGAGGCTGGGTTTGCACTAGCTGCGAACTGCCCTCTGGCCTGTGCGCCTGTCCCAGTCCCTGCAGTGACTCCTGCTGGCAGAGATTAGAATTGCACTTCCTTTGAGCTTCCAAACAGCGGTTGCTCCTGCACCCCACACAGGGCCAGAGCCTCGGTGTGTATAAAGCAGTACAGAAGTTGCTCTATTGATTTACACGGTGTAAGTTACACCCACCAAAGCCTGGCCCATATTTGTAGTGTTTGTTAAATGCACGAAAACAGATTCAATACCCTAGCGACGTAAACCAACAGAAAGGCTCTGAATGACTCTGGTGCTGCGCAGTTTTCTGGTGTTTGCCACATCAAAGGAGTGGGGTCGCTGGCGGTTTGCTGAAGTCCTGGGGTGAGGTCTCTCTCTCTCTCTCGCACGCACAGAACAGCGATGGTCTATGGTTGTTACAAAGGCTGTTTGCAGGAGTGTGAGTGACCTGCTCTCCTTAGTGGGTGAGCGCCGGGGGTGCGCTGGCTGTTTGTGGTTGGGTGAAGATCTGTGACAGGAAGCTGCCTGCCAAACAAATCAATGGAATTTCTTTGTACACGTCTGTGCTCCAGTTCTGGATCGCTGTTTGCAGCTTTCTGTGGAGGTGCTTGCCTACTGGGTTACCTGGATCTCTGCACTCAGACGGTTCTGGAGCTGTATGTAGACAGGGGTAGCCCAGGTCTGGATCTCAGCAGCTGAACCGCTGTGGGGCTCGCACAGACTGGGGTACCCGGATCTCTGCACTCAGCTTGCCATGGAGGTCGATGCATGCTGGCTACTGTCATATTGCTGGGCTGCCTTTTGGAAAATTTCGCTGCAGAACCAAGCCTAGATCATTAATAGTGATCGTTAATTCAATCAATCAATCAATCAGTCAAACCAAGGAAACCTAATAAACCCCAGCATTTCACCTTGGCAGCTGTGTGAGACCCCGTTGTGTTGTTTCTAGAGGGAGATCCGGCCAGGTGGAGTCTCTTTTGCTGTGAAAATGGGGAATCATGAAGACCTCCCTCGCACCCACAAACTCCCCCCCGTGGGTGTAACTACGGCCCTGGGAAAAGCCTTGCATCTCTCCCAGCTTGGAGCCAGTTCATTGATAGGAAAGGCCAAATCTGAGGTCCCACAAAGCAGGCCAGGTGCCCCCCAGCACAGATCTCTCCTGATCCCCTCCCTGTGCTGCCCCCACCCACTAAATCGGTTCATGCTGGGGTCAAGGCCACTTGCTGCCCCGCCCCCCATTTTGGGACTCCTCCTGGTACTTTTTGCATCCTAACAGGAGGGCTACCAAATCCTCCATCTGGACTCTCTTTTTCTGGCAGGGGTGAAAGAGGGGCCATCTCCCTGCATGCCATTGGCTAATCCCCTGTAATCCCCGTCACGTGACGCCCCCGGGAGAGCTCCCGTTCCACAAACAGGTTGTCAGAATGAGGGCTGCTGCCTGTGATCCTGCTGCAGGAGCTCTCACCCCAATGCTGGGGACCTGAGAGCAGAGCGCACCAGCTGGGGCCACAAGAGATGGGGAAGGACCTCTGAGGCGGAAGGCTGGGGGGCATGGAATGGCTGGCGAGGGCTACCCGCGGCTGTGCTGGGTGGAGGAGGAGGTGATCCCAGGTAAGTGCCACTTTCCAGCCTGGGACCGCGACTTCGAGCCAGCTCTGCAGTCAGGCATCCCAGCCAAGTGAGCAGCAGGACCGAGGTCCTGGGTTCCCATCTCTGCCTTCCTGCTGGGATCCGCTGGGATGCTGGATCTGACAGTCCTTGGCATGCGGGGCCGGGAGACGCTCGGAGGAGCGCCCTTGGCTGGGCCGGCCTCTTGGTCCGACAGAGGTGCTTTGCTGCTTTAGGGCGTGCTCCCAGCGAGGCTGGTTGGGAAGGGGCTGTTTGCTGGGGGAGGGACGGGGGCACTCTGGGCTGTGAGTCCACGTCGGTTTGAGAGACGAATCCTGTTGTCGATTTGATCGTGACTCTGCCTCGAGGCTGGCGACAGGCATGTCCTAGAAATGAATTAAACCTGACTTTCGGCGGCATTTCCTGGGGGCTCTTGCTGCCCATCTGTCTGTTCGGCTGCAGCCCTCTAGTGCCAGTTCCACCCCCCGCCCGCTCTCCTCTATGAGATTCAGTTGTTGAGGCCTGCCAACCGGCTACTGCACCTCCTCCCTTCGACGGGACTCCGTCACGTGCCAGCCAGCGTGGAGGGTTCCCAGGGAGACGCAGGCACTGGCGGGGAAGTCAGTGTCAGGCTAGCAAAGCTGTATGTGCATCAAAGATGGCCACGTGAAAGGAGACCCAGCTAGCCCCATCCACGCTCCCCAATGTCCTGGGAGCCTGCAGGGGACAAAGATTTGGGATCATTGTAAGAGAGCACAGCTGGGATTCCCCCTCCAGCTCTGGGCACGACGGGACGGGAAAGAGGCTGGTAAAATGAATCAGCTTCAGAGAAGAGGCACAAAAATGACAAAGGGGGTGGAGGGGTTAATTTATCTGGAAAGATTAAAGGAGCTAAAGGCTCAGTTCTGCTCCCTGTTACAATCAATTGACTTTGGCAGCCCTAGGATCCTTGCCCCAAAGACACTGATCTGGCTATTTCGGAGCAACTTTCCTTAGGAATTTTCCCCATCTGCCCCTTTTCCTGGGTACTCCACTTAGCTTGGTATAGCAAGTCTGGACACACTTATTTTGGCCTAGAAGGGGCCCAAGTTGACCTAGTCTAATGCGGTTCGTCACTTGGCATTGCCTGAACTGACGTGAGATGCTTTTACCTGCAATAAGAGCGTCCGCTCCCAAACTCACTCCAAAATAACAAAATCAGTTCTATTCCCCCCTGTGGTTATTTCAAAGGCCTGGCGAGAGGATAGATTTCCTGGAAAGTACAGAGCTTGTTCTAAGTTCTCCACAGTGATGCCTGGGCCGGATTTTCAGAAGAGCCCAGCGTCAATGGGCCTTATTTTGGTGCCTAAATCTGGCCCTTCCGTGTGCATGAGCATGAGAGACAATCACCGTCTCTGATCTGAGCCTGGAGAACAAGGGGGTGTAACTAGGAGAACTGAGGTGGACTGTCAGACAGGACTTCCCGATAAGAGTGTGGAATAGCCACCCAAGGGAAGGGGGGAAGCCCCAGAGCTGCAGACAATTATAACCAGACTGGATACAGCAGAAGAAAATTTTCACTGTATGGACCAGTCCTGCCCTGGCTGGAGGGATGGATCTGAGGAGTTAATTTTTATGAGCAAATACTCCCCCTCCCTCCTGCCCTGGTGGAGACTCCACTCCTCTGGGCCCCCTCCCTTTTTTGAAAAAAAAAAATCATATTTGCCCAGTGCAGAACCGACGATGATCCGCACGCTTGGTGTAAGCTGGACAGGCAGAGATGGCCGCTGTGTCATGGCGGCCCCAGGACGGGTTCTGCGCCCCTCGGCGGTTCAATTGTCATTGGTGCTCCCTGCCTGCATTCCGTTCCCACAAGCACTTTCCATCGGCTTGCAGCCACAGCGTCTGTTTTCAGACCCCCCTAGTCCCGGGGGCTAATGCTCCTGCCCGGCATCTGCATGTCATGGTGTGTGTTAGCCATGCAGGCCGTCAGCTGGGAGACGTCATGGGGGGGTCACTGACCCGCTGGCATTGGGGTACTTTCAAGTGTCCTTTGCAGCCTTTTTAGGCCAAGACTTGTAAGAGTGCAGGGGACAAAAGCATCGATCCAAGCGAATTTGTCTACAGGGATGGACGCGGGATCGAGAGAGGGATTTGATGACGGACTGTGCCCCAGTTCTGGCACTGCAGGTTGCAGATTCTCCATTGCCTTGTGGCCTATGCAGTCATTCCCCCCTGGCAAAATGAGCGCAGAGTGGCTGGAAAACGGCTGCGAGCTCAGAGTGGGATCAGGCCTTTTGTGTTTTCTTCCTGCTGCACCCGCACAAACCGCCCTTCCTGGGCAGATCTGCTTTAAGTTCCACCGATTACCGCAGACCACCCCTAGCTGGCGCTAACGAGCCCCTGGCTGGAGATCCCATGTTTCCTTTGTGACCATTGGCCCTAGGAGTGCAGGGGAAGATCTAAAAAGAAGCGAACACACAGGGGTGTAGAGCACCTTAGGGGCAGGGATGTTAGAGGTGGAAAAAATCCATCCCATGTTATCGCAGATCACTGAGCTGGTTCCCTTCGGGTGCATCTGCTATTAAGTGACCCCGCTTGATCTGAGCCACAGGAACCCACCCCGGGTAATTTAGCAGTGGGTGAGGATGCTGCATAGCCAAGATTCTCCATCGCCGACCCCAGTGTGGTCCCTGGGGATCCCTGAGCTTGGTTTCTTGGAGATGACTGAGTCACTCGCAGGTTAGGCTGGTTAATTGCAGGGCGGGGCAGGGGCAAGAGAGAGAAAAACACCAAGTGTGTCATTCGGCTGGAGAACTTGATTCTGATCTGACCTCCACTAGGTTTACACCAGTGTAACTCCTTTGCTGTCAGGGGAGTTACTCCTGATTTACACCCGGAGGTTCCGGCGCTTTGCATTCGGGTCCGGATGTAGGGTGTGACGTGTGAGCCCCCTGTCTAGCTTCCTGATGAGTCTGATCCGAGCCCGCAGGGACAGTGACCCCCCCGGCCAGTGACTGCATGGTCCCTGTGAGTGAGCAGTTTGCTCTTGTCCTCCTTGTGCCAGGCTCCCCCATGCTGTGGCCAGACTGAGAGGGAAGCGAGCGAGCGGCGATGCGAGGGGAGCTCCGCGCCATGCTGCAATGGCGGGAGGCGGATTTCCAGGAACGATGCACCTACATCGTGAAGGACCAGCCGTGCGAAATGCTCGCGTGCCCCAACTTCCCTCGTGCACAAGCCTCCTTACCCCGAAACTTGGCCTTCCAGTGTAACAGCAGCCACAAGGTGAGTCGCAGGCACCAAGGGTTTGGCTGTTCCTGGGAGCCCTGGCCCAGGCAAGAGGCAATGGGACAAGAAGAGGGGCTCCGAGGTATCCTTTGTGCCCCCTCACCATTCCTCTAGGCACTTGCAAGACACTTGTGCACATTCTCACATAAATACACACACCCCCGTGAACATACACGTGGACCTGCTAGTGAACATGCGACTGTGCATACACACCTGCTCGTGCCCATACGCATGCATGTGAACATACTAACACGTGCACACCCCTGCACATGCTAACGTGCAGACACAAGCATGTGCATGCTCACATGCATCCACACCCATGCTCATGCTCACACACATGCACATACCTGTGTGCACACGTAACACCGACAGACTACAGTCGTCGGCAGGATCGAACATGCTCATCACTTGCAATCTGCCACGCATGCCTATCGCACACCATCAGCGGGGGCACACCAGCGGGCCTGCACAGACGGGCCGGCTCCCGTCTCGCTGCTTCCTGCGGGGAGAGATGAAAGCAGCAGGGGCTGGGCGGGTGCGGTGAGAGCTGAAGGCGCCTGAGCCTCCTGGGTGTGACTGCAAGGGAGGAAGCTCCCAGGCAGGCCCCGCGAGGGCTGTATCTGCCTGTGGTATTCACCAAGTGACAGCCTCTGGGCTCGGCTTCCTCCCATCAAAGCAGGAGAGCCAGACGCAGCCACCAAGGCATTAACCTTCCCCTCCCTCCCAGCCCTCTCCTCCCTGCAGCCTGGCCTTCTAGGGGCAGGTGCCCAGCTGGTGGTGTGTGTGCGGGGGAGCCCTGCCTGGCCTCGCCCGGTGCTCAGAGCCCTAGGCCTGTCGCCGCTGGCAGTGTGGGGTGGCATGCCATGGCGGTGGGCAGCCTGGTTATGTCTCACAGGCTCCCTGACTCTGACTCTCCCGGGCCCTCAGTGTTAACCCTCTGCCTTCACCCAGGAAGTGCCCTGAGAACTTGCCACCTTGTCTTTCTCTGTCCCCACAAAGGCCCAGGGGCATGTGGAGGCCCTGGCAGCTATCAAACCGGGGGGGCTGAGTGCATCCCCCGCCCCCGGGGTGTGAGCACCAGACCCTGCTGCCATTCCCAGGGAGTCGGAGGTGGCAGATTTCCAGGTGCCTAGCACCAGCCCAGGGCATAGGCCACGCCTGGAGCTAGGGACAGGCAGAGTAGGGGGTTGGGGTGGGGAGGGGCATCTCCTGACTTGTGTGCTGGTGGGAACATGGGCCGGGTGGCTGCTCTCGGGGGGGGGGGGGGGGGGGGGGGGGGGGGGGGGGGGGGGGGGGGGGGGGGGGGGGGGGAGGGGGGGGGGGGGGGGGGGGGGGGGGGGGGGGGGGGGGGGGGGGGGGGGGCTGCTGCTGGGAAGGAAGGAAATGCAGAGGAGGAACGGCGGCAGTGAAGGGTTCCGAGGAGCTGGGAAAGGCAGAGAGCAGAGGAAGTGAAAGCGAGGGAGCAGGGACATTCCCAGCAGCTGAGTCAGGCTGGGGTTTTCCTGCTGAGTCAGGCTGTCCCGGGTGGAAGGGGTGAGCTAAGCAGGCCTGCACTGGGATCCGAGCAAGGAAAGGCTGGGGTTTTCCTGCGTCTCCCGTGGGAGAAAGGCCCCGGGCCGGTGTATTACACCAGACTTGCTGACGCAGCTAGGGCAGGAGGTGCATTGATGTGCCCGGCTGGGATAGGTTCCGGTGAGACACTCCCCTGGGCCGGAGTTCCTCTGCCACCCGGTGATAGCCCTGGGCATGCCAAGCCAAGCCGATGGGAGCCTCACGCAGCTTGGGCCCAACCAAGTCAAGGGCAAAAAAAAAAAAAAAAGGGAGTGAACTGGGGCAGGCCCCCCATCAGCCTCTTCCGGGACCCTCCCCCCTGCCTGGGCAGGTGCCCCTCCCTCCTTGCAGCCCTGCTCACCCTGTGCACATGAGCGGAGCCCACATGGGCTGTGGGCGCTGCTGGTTCCCAGGCGAAAAGGAGGTGACTGACCAAGCTTGGCCATCCCATTGTGCAGAGAGCACGTGGCTGGTGGGGGAGGGGGGAGGGAGCTGAGGGGTGGGTAGGGAAAGAAGGGGCAATGAGCCATGGTGACAAGTTGGGGGGAGATA
Source organism: Platysternon megacephalum (assembly GCA_003942145.1). NCBI lineage: Eukaryota > Metazoa > Chordata > Testudines > Platysternidae > Platysternon > Platysternon megacephalum. Next base: position 9,837,759 of record QXTE01000016.1, on the reverse strand, counting down.
TTAGCCAGACCCCTGCTGGTCCCCCACCCCCCTGAGCCTGCCCCCACTCCTCCCCAGCCCCGCTGCCTGCTCTGCCCGATCCATGGGCCTGCAGCTGGGAACCCACCAGGGGAGTGCTCTGATTAACGTGTGTGTGTGTGTGTGTGTGTGCAGAGCGCTGCTGGATCGGGAGCAGGAGGAGGAGGAGGAAGGGGAGAGATGGGGGATGGGGAAGCAGAGCAGAAGACAAACTTCCCTCCTGTACAATCTCCCTCCAGTATGGAGGAAATCCCCCCGCTCTGTGCGCCCAAGGGCAGCCCGGGAGAGGGCGAAGGGAACAGGGCTGAGGAGCGGGGTGCTGGTCAGGAATGAGCCAGAGGGAGGGTGCGTCAAAGGGAGGGGATTCGACTCCCACGCTGCCCGTTTGCTAGGCTGGAGGGGCAGCTTTTCCCCACGCCCGCTGCCTTTGCCGGCTCCGCTTGCACGGACGCTGCATTTGCCGGCAGCCGATGCTGAGGCCACGAGCGCCTGCCCTCGCCCAGCGGGAGGAGGCAGAGAGGGTGCGTTCATGCGATGAGCCAGCCACAGGCGTGAGCGGCCAGATCCCAGTCCAAACCCCTCGCAGTGTGGGCCTGCTGGTAGCTGGAATTCCTCCTCGCCCCTTTGCACAGGCAGAGTTTGCATCCAGCCCTGCATGTCACCAGCCTTTGGGCCAGGGGGAGGCCAGATCCGGCTTGGTCCAGCCCAGGCCCGTCTCTGGGCCTGCCGGAAGAGACACGCTGCCCCGTCTCCCCTCGTGGCAGGACTGAAGGTGTCTCTGGGTGTAGCAAGACTGGAGTGTTTTTGGGGGGGCTCCGGGGTTCTTTGGGAGGCTCCGGCCCCAGGAAGGGGCAGCAGGAGCCGGTTCCTGACACTCTGATGGGAATCGGAAGAACTTTCATTCACAGTCTAACGCAGNGCTGCCCCCCCCCCCCCCCCCCAATGAAGCGTCTGCCTAATCCCGTTTAGGGATTAGCGTGTCAGGGGCCTGGGCTAATTAACACCAGACCGATCCCACGGACCATGCTGTCCATCACCTGTTTGCACCGCCACCAAAATCTGGTCTCCCCAGCTGGGTTGCACTGGAGGTGCCGGTGAGACCTGCCACAGGGGAGCGGGGAGGTGGCAGGGGCCTTGGGCCGTAGCTGTGCTGCAGTGGTGGGAGGGAGGACGGAGCATATTGCACGGGGGAAGGGGGATGGCTGTGTGTGTGTGTGGGGGTAGTTTTGGGGTATATGTGTGTGTCAGGAGTGCTGTAAAGATTCGGGATGCAGGGAGGCTGCTGGGATGTTCCCTGGAGCCCGTTCCCAGGCGTGGGAGGAGGGCTGGCCGGTGCTGACTGCACGCTGGTGCCCCTGCAGGTGGTGGCGGTGCTGAGCCGAGAGTACATCCCGTCGGGCACGCGCTTCGGGCCGCTGGTCGGGGAGGTCTACACCAAAGAGAACGTGCCAAAGAACGCCGACAGGAAGCACTTCTGGAGAGTGAGTAACGGCTCCCTCCTAGGCCAGCCGGGAGGGTGACGGAGTCGGTGTGTTCTCCCCAGCCCCGAGGCCGTCCCCTCCGAGAGCGTTCACCCACTGCTCAGGGCTATCTGCGCAGCCTTCCTCCCAGACGTGTCTCTGCTCCTGGCAGCCAGCCAGAGTGGGCGGCTTCCTGCGGGGGTGGAAGGCTGCTCTAACAGTCAGCTCCCAAGGGTGCCCGGGGCGGAGACAAGCAGCACCTTCCCTAGAAGGCTTGGCTCACCAGCACTATGAGACAGCCGGCTTCTGCCAGGCCCTCCGCTCCTCCCAAGCTCTGCTCAGCTCCACTGGCCCCAACCTGCCCTCTTGACCCGGGGCTCCATGCCTCCTGCCAGTCGCCTGCCTGGTTCTCTGGGGGCAGGCTGGCTCAGCATGGCGGCCAGTGCCTGGGAGAGAGAGTCACTGGCATCTTCCCAGAGCCGGGCGCAGTGTGGGCCTGCCCCGGCACAGTCTTTGGAAGACACTCGAATCAGGGAACCTCCTTGCGGGAAGGTTTTGCTATCTCCAGAGCACTCTGCCTCCATCCCCAGTCTGGTCCCCCAGCGCCATAGCCGGACCTTTGGGGGCACTGCCTTCTGCTCATGTAGCCATATAGGGCTTGGGTGGCTGGGATCTCACGGGATCTCATGGCTGCCAGGGAAGAGGCCAGGGAACGCTCCACAGCATTGCCGGAAGCAGTGTCTCCGCGAGCGGGTGCTGAATCGATGCCCCGGCCTGCTGTTGGGCAGACAGTGTGGCTGGGGACAGAGTCCTAATGGGAGAATGCGTCCCATCTGGGTGCCATCATGTGTCCTGACCAGAGCCCCTCACCTGGCCAGGGCCTGGAGTCCATCCGGGGGCTGCTGGTTAAGGATGTGTCTGCAGCTCCAGCCACCACACCCAAGCTAGCTTGAATCTAGCTACCTCTGGTTCCGGAGCCATGGATCCGCAGCCGGGTGTGCTTCAGCGGCAGTACAAACCCCGGGTCATTGCTTGCAGGGCCAGCCTGTGCTGAAGTGCAACCTGCCACGGCTTCACTGCTCCAGTCCCTGAGGTTAAAGCTAGCTCGGGAACATCTGCCCGAGCTGCGGTCACGCCCTGTGCCCGCAATACCGACGTACTCTGAGTGATCATTTCTTTTTTATTGCACCTTCCTTCAAAGCACTTTACATACGTCAGGGAATTAAGTCTCTCAATCCCCTGTGCAAGGTGGATCAGTATGGCTACCCCGCCTTTACAGATGGGGAAACTGAGGCATGGAGCAGGAAAGTGATGCAACTCTGGCAGGCACAGCAACAGAACTCAGGAAAGGAGCCCCCCCGCTCCCTGTCCTGTGCTCTCACCATTAGACAACCCTTCCCTAGGTTATTTACAAAGAGGAACCCCTCCCCATGCCCAGAGGAGGGGAACTTTTGCTGGTCAAACTGCAAGCAAAAGCCCCTTTCTGCATTCCCCATCTGTGCTGGGAATTTCGGGTGGCCGTCAGCATGCCCCAGTGCTTGCTGGGGAGTGTTTTTTTTTTTGTTGCTTTGGTTCGTTTTTCTTGTTTCTTAAAAGGAAATAATCCCATGGCTGCGAGCCAGCCAGTACTTAGCCCTCTGGCCTTTGTCAGCTCTTCAAAGCACCAGGCGGCTCTCAGCTGTTTGCCTCCCGGAGCGACAAGGGGAACGGACCAGCCCTTTCTGGGCCCCTGCCCAGTCCCTCCTGCCGGGAGGCAGAACCGAGTCTGGTGCCAGAAAAGCCACAGAGGCGAAGGTCAAGACTGCTGAGTTTGAAACCAAAACTCTCCCCGCATGGGGTGATGTCAGCAGGGGCTGGGATAAAGCTCCTCCTGTGCCCAGTTCTCTGGGAGTGACTCATGAGAACCCCACAGGGAGAGAGAGCGAGAGATCACAGACGGGCTGTAGGTGTCGCATGTACTTGGGACCTCATCACGGCGCAGATGCTCCACGGCCGAGGTGCTCAGAACATTGGCTCTTACAACCTTTTTGCGGAGGCTGACCCCCGGCAGCGAGCGGTTGGCTTTGTGTGAAGTGAAAGGAGCAGCTGTGTTCCGGTGGATGGAACTCCTGGCTGGGGACAGTCAGGACTCCTGGGTTCTATTCCTGCCTCTGGGAGAGAGCTCGCTCCGGTGGACTGAACTTGCAGCTGGGAGCCAGGACTCCTGGGTTCTGTTCCATGTGGACCCGACACGGGGCAAGTCACTTCCCTCCTCTCTACCTCAGCATCCCGCGTCTGTTAAAAGGGGATAACAAAACTGGGTGACCCTGTGCCCTACAGCTCAGCCCACCACCATCAGTGACAAACCTAGTGGGCACAACCCAGGAGGCCCCAGAGGCAGCGTAAACCTCCTGACAGATGCACCGGCAGGGGATGCTCCTTTCGCTAAGCGCCCCCAGCTCTGTGGCTAACCGGACTGTCTCTTCCCTTCTGCCTCCTACAGATTTACACCCCGGGGGGCGAGCTTCACCATTTCGTCGACGCCCGGGACCCCCGCCGCAGTAACTGGATGCGCTACGTCAACCCCACCCCTGACGCCCCGGCCCAGAACCTGGTGGCCTGCCAGAACGGCCTGGAGATTTACTTCTACACCCTGAAGCCCATCGTGACGGGTGCCGAGCTCCTGGTGTGGTACAACCACGAGTTTGCTGAGCGATTGCAGTGCCCACTGCTGGGGGTGCTGGCCGAGGAGCTCGGTGAGGAGCGTCTGGGAGCGGGGTCTTGGGGTGGCTGGCGTGCCTCCGTATCTGAGATGTGCTGCGGCCCCAGAGAGAGTCTGGCTGTAATGGGGGGGGGGGTGTCATGCCAGGGGGCTGTGCCCCGAAGGAGGGGGTGGCGTGTGGGGTTGTGCATGTGTGTCTGCCATCCTGCACGTGTCCGGGTTCGCACAGAACTCCTGCCAGTTAAGCCAGGCCCACGGACAGCGGATACTCTGCTCTGGAGCTCAGCTGATCACAGGCTGGCTGGCCCACCCCCAGGAGCAGCAGCTCACTGGGGCAGTGACTGGGTGCCAGCCCAGCCCTGAACCTTGATTGTGGGTGGGTGTGGGGTTAGCTCCAGGTGCCAGCTGATCCCCAGTGAAATAGGGGAGGGACATCAAGTGCAGGTGAGTTTCCTGCAAGGGGGGGAGGAGTAGGGGCAGGTCTGGTCCCCCAAGTGATGGAGTGACAGGGGAGCAGGCAAGGTTGAAGGGCACAGGCTCCCAGCCCGGCTTTCCTCTCTGTGCATCAGCACGGCTGCTTCCAGGGAAACGGACAACCTTCGCTGAACCAATGTTGATCTTCCAATCAGGGTTCAGCCTGGGAGATCACCATTGGCGATGATGGGATTTCCACCAGATGGACCCAACCGCCTCAGGACAGTAGCTGGGTTCTGTCTACTAAACGGCAGGCCCAGCTGCAGGGCCCTGGGGACTTGTCTGCATTTAAAGTGTCTCCCGCGCTTGGAGCCTGGGATGGGAGCCTAGGATAGGATATGAATAAACAGCCAGGTAAATCAATAGTCACTCACAGTGCCTGGATGGAAGGCCTGGGGTAGGGGTGGGATTACCCTGCCAATGACACTTCCTGGCAAAGCCAGTACCCAGACATGTGTGGTAACATGTGTGCTTGTTTCTTTCTCTCCAGAGCACGATGGTATCCGGAAATCCACCGCAGAAGCCCCCACCACACCGGGGCCTCAGCCACCACAGAGGGGCTCGGTCGCCAACCCAAACCTCACAGCTAAGCTGACAAAGAACAAGGAGGAGGAAGAGGGCGATGAAGATGAGAGCGTTGACGTGGAAGCGCTGGACAGGGGCCTGCCGCCGAGCCCAGCAGGATGCCGACGCGCGGCGTTGCGCGGGCAGCTCCCCCAGGAAGTCAAGCAGTGGCCCACGGGGCTTAGCCCTTTCCCCAATGCCCCTGGCAAGGAAGGGGCGCCCGGGAAGTCCAGCCCTCCACGCCAAAGAGCTGCGAGCCCCAGGAACCAGCCAGTCCTCAACTGCTGCCCGTACGGCCCAACTACCTCGCTGTGCAAGGAGCTGCAGCGCTGCCTCAGCAGCCTCTACCCTTCCTGTCCTCTGTATTCGCCAACGGGCCACCTGTCCCAGCCTTATCTTTATGCCTGCGGCACCATCCCTGCCCACTACCCCCGGTTTGCGCTGCCCCCCCATGCCGTGCCCTTCCTGCCAGCGCCGCCCCTGAGCAGGGTGGGGGAAGTCCCTCTCTTGGGGTTGCCTTTGCAGGATCCGCAGGTATACGCCCGTGCCCGGGGAGACGGGACATCTCCATCCCCAGGCCTTTATACAACTGTCTTGCCTCATGGAAAACAGGAAGCCCACGAGCTCTGGAAGCCACAGGATGTTTTAATCTCCCTCCAAAGCGGCACTTTCTCCTTTCCAGGCTTGGACTATGGACCAAAGCAGTATTCGTCCCCTGCCGGGGGCACCTCATATACCTCTGAAGTTCAGCAACAGAAATCTACCTCCCTGCTTGCCCACCCACTGGAGGCCATCAATCTCAGCACACCAAAGTTCTGCCCGCCGGCCGGCCGCTTGGGCACCACGCCCGTGCCCTACCCTCTGAAGAAGCAGAACGGCAAGATCAAATATGAGTGCAACATCTGTGCCAAGAGCTTCGGGCAGCTCTCCAACCTCAAGGTACCAAAGAGCCACCTCGGGCCACTCTCCCACCCTCCTCTGTCAGCAGCAGCCTCGCCCCTCCCGACCCACATCAGTATGCTCCGGCTAGCCTCTTCAGAGGCAGCATGGCCTAGTGGCTAGGGAACTAGGCTGAGAGTCTGGAGACCCGGGTTGTATTCCTGACTCTACCTGCTGCGCGACCTTGGGCCAGTCACAGCCCTGCTCTGTGCCTCAGTTTCCCCATCTGTCAAATGGGTATAATGATACTGACTCACCTCTGCTTTGAGCACTGTGGAGGAAAAGTACCTCCTCATTTGGTAAAAACCCTCCTGTGCCTCTTCCTTAATCAGTCAGTCTCCAACCCTCTCAGCAGCCTTTAGAGTCACGCCTCACCCACCTCCTAGGTCTCCCAGTCACAAATCATTATGGCTGAAGATGTTCCATTATGTTGATAGCCGGACACTGGGCTATCCAGGACCGTGCTTCGTGGGTGGGCTTCAGTCTCAAGCTGATCAGGATGCCCGTGATGAATAGGGGTGGGGTCTGGGAGGACGTCACTAGAGTCCCCTCAGATGTCTTTGCTCTTCCTCTGTGTTATCTCAGCAGCTCGGGGCAGGTCCCCTGTCCTGGATCTGGCACCTGGATCACATTGCAGGAGAATTTCCCCAGGCTCTCTCTCTCATTAGCACAGCACAGCCAGGATGTTCCCCGACTTGCCCCAAAGGTTCCAGGCAGGAGGGAAGAGCCAGCCCAGGAAAGGCCCCCCCTCCTGGTCAGCAAGGGACAGGCAGGCTCCCCCATTATCCCTACTCATCCATCCCCCAGATGGGGAGAGCCCAACTCAGAGGGACAGTTGCCTCTCGAAGCAAGAGGCTCCATCGCCTAATGGAAATGTCTCTCGCTTCTCTCCTTCAATCCCTCGCTTTTCTCAAACCCCTGACCTCCTCCCATGCTCTTACTCCTGCACTTTTCTTTCTTTCTTTCTTTCTTTCTTTCTTTCTTTCTTTCTTTCTTTCTTTCTTTCTTTCCCTCCCCTGCCCCGCCCCCTGCACCCCCTGCAGGTCCATCTGAGGGTGCACAGCGGCGAGAGACCCTTCCAGTGCCACATCTGCAAGAAGTGCTTCACGCAGCTGGCTCACCTGCAGAAGCACCACCTGGTGCATACGGGCGAGAAGCCTCACGAATGCCTGGTAGGTGACGCTCCCTCCTTCCTCCTGCTAAAGGCCCCGGTGCTGGGAAATGGGCCCCCGGGCCCATCGGCGCCCGTGACGGCGTGAGGGCGGTTGACTCTGAGGTCTGAGAGTGTGGGGCACTGTCCATTGGGGCAGCCTGATGGCGTGGTATCGAAGGAGGGGCAATGGCATCAGCGTGGGGGCAGAGACCCAGCGGGGCCTTGGTTGCTGAGCAGTGGGAGGGTGGATAATGGTTGTCAGGGGGACGAGGACTCAGCTGGGCACTGAGTCCAAGGCACAGGACCAAGTTCTGCCCTGGGCTGAGTGAGCCCAGCTCCATTGCCTGGGCTGGAGTCACCCCCAGCAAGGCAGATCCTCGCAGCAGGCCCGTGCCTGGGGGCAGGCCGAGGGCTGAGCCTGGGGGCTGTGGGTCTGACACGAGTCCGCCCCTCCGCAGGTCTGCCACAAGCGCTTCAGCAGCACCAGCAACCTCAAGACCCACCTGCGGCTGCACTCGGGCGAGCGGCCGTACCAGTGCCGCCTGTGCCGCTGCCGCTTCACCCAGTACGTCCACCTCAAGCTGCACAAGCGGCTGCACGAGCGCCAGCGCCCGCACCGCTGCCCCAGCTGCCCCAAGACCTACATCCACCCCTTCAGCCTGGCGCTGCACCGCCGCGGCTACTGCCCGCTGGCCCCCGGCGCCGCCGGCGCCCCCGCCCAGCTCGGCCACTTCAACGCCATGATCGACCACTTCGACTTCAGCCTGGACGCCGAGCGCCTGGAGGGGGAAGGGGCCGACCCCGCCCGGGCTCCCGGGCTCCTGGAGAATCTCATCCTGAGGGAGCTGGAGACAGGCAGGCGTGGGCAGCTCCCCAGGGACAAGGGCCCCTGCTCGCCTGGCGCCCACAAACAGCTGCCGCTCCTGCCCCTGCCCCACTACAGTGTCTCTGTCAAGCAGGAAGACTTCCCATTGCAGCCGGCCTGAGCCGCTCGCTCTGCTGGGACTGGACTGGACTCCACGCCCACTGCTTGGCTTTGGCTAGCTGTGGTCCCCTGGCCTCCTCTGGGCCAGGGCTAGGCAACAGGCTAAGCCCTTACAGACTCCTATGGGCTCTGTATCTTCCCTCCCGGGTCCCACGGACCCGCCCTGGGGGCCAGGGGCTGGGCTGAGGTACAGAAGCCTGGGATTTTGATAGGGGCCATGGACGTGTCCGCAGGGTGAAGCGGGTGCCAGGGAGCTGTGGGTATCGCCTCCTCTCTGCAGGCAGTGCTGGGAGGGGGCTTTGTTTCTCGCACTGGCCTCCCCAGTCTCAGCACTGACCGGGGGGCTGACACCTGGGCTTTAAATGAGCGCCAGCCCCATAGCAGCGCCCTCAGCTTAGGGGCCTGCAGGGATCCAGGGAAAGCATGGACAGCCCAGTCCAGCCCTTCCCTGGGATCTCTCTCCAGGCCACGGGTAAGGTGCAGGTCAAGACTCACTCTGTCCCAGAACTCCGGGAGCTGCCCGGTCTGGGTTATCTCTGTGAATGGCCCAAACCTCCCCTTTAAAAGTGATGCCACCACGCCCACCAGGAGGCTAGGGTGGCAGGAACCCCGGGCTGGCTAAGAACCAGCTCTGGTCAGCTCTGCCGTCCGAGGGGGACCTGATTTCCTTCAGCACCACAGCAGCTTCCAGGCCCCAGGCCTTGTATAGAGATACCAAAAACTGGGATCCACCAAGCCCATCCCAGCTCCAAAGCAGCCTCAGTGCCCGGAGGGGGCTCCTGCCGTCTCCTCTCCTGACCTCCGGTGTCACAGCCTGGGAATCTGTGATGAATCCTCCAAGTGCCACATGTCTGGTCGTGCCCACAGCCCCTGAGGGCGCAATCCAAGCGACACGAAAGTACAAAACCAAGGGGCTCCTCTCTCTGGTCTATGGAATGAGCTTTAACCTCTCAGGTCCCCCACCCTGCCTGTGGGGTGGGGGTGTATAGGAGCAAGACTTCGCCCCTGTCTATAGAAAGCTTTAATCTCTCCAGTGCCCCTCATGTGGGGGCAGGGAGCTGCACTCAGTACAAGCCAGGGACCCCAGCCTGGCCTCTGGAAAGAGCTTTAACTTCTCATGTGTCCCCCTCCCTGGTCTGTGACCGTCTCAGGTATCCCCGATGGGGCCGCCACCCTCGCATTTGACTGTGCCCTCGTTTTTTTTATTTATTTCTCGGCTGGCTGCAGCCCTGGCCGGGGCCTTTGTGTATTTCTTGGGCCGTTGGCTGGCGCAGAGTGCTGAAATGGAGGGAGGGAGAAAGTGGGGCCAGCGGGGGCCTGATCCTGGGGGCAGGAAGGTGGCACCTGGGGCAGGGGGACATTTAGCCCACAGCTAACATTCTGCACCCGTTAGCGGCTAGATTTCTGTCTAGTGCAGCGCCCCTGGGACATCTGCCCGGCTATGGGATAGGTTGGGCCCTCCAGCCCAGAACACCCCATGGGACACCCCACTGCTTTCCTGCTCCCCACTCACCCCATAGCTCCTTCACGTCCTTTCCCCAGCACCCTCCATGGCCAGCAGCCTGCCTGCATGCTGCACGTTAGATCCGCTACTCTTCACTCCTGTATCTCCCTTGTGTTCTGCCCCCTGCCTCTGCACCTCCTGGCACCTTCGTCCTCTATATCCCTCCTAGCTGCAGGCCCAGCCCTCCACTCCCTGCCCCCTGGTACCCACTGAGCTCCCTCCACAGCCTGCAAGCCAGGGTGAGTCTGTCACATAACACTCTGGAGCCGGCAGACGGACCCCCACCAACCCCCACCTCAGGTGCCACAGCAGAAACGTCTGCTGATCGGAAACGCCTGGTAACGTGGAAGGGACCAGGGCCGGGGGTTGTGATTCCAATGTTTCTAGTCAATAAAACTTTCTGCCTTTGTACTTTTACAAATTTCTCTGAGGAACAAACCTGTTTTCTGGGGCCTTTTGGTTTCCATCTGTCTGTGTAGAGGCCTCGGCTACCCAAGGAGGAGGTTCTGGGGAGCGGTATTTCCACGGGGATGCCTGAGCTCTCTTCAGGCCAGCGGTCCCCTCCTCCAACATCCCCAACCACTGACCAATAGATTCTTCACAGCCACGGGTGGTCAAGGCATGGCCACCGGGCAATAATACAGCCCATCAGGCACCTCTTCAACTTCAATACAGACGTGTGGCCTGCATGGATGACCGCCTCCAGCATGCCACGTTGCATGGCAGGCCAACAGCAATCAGACATACCAGAGTACCAGCTGTTTGCTGCAAGGGTCAGGAAGGAATCTACTTTTAGCTGGCATACAGCGTTGCGTGGTTACCAGGTGCATTCTGGTTTGTATTCCACCCCCTTCCTCTAAAGAACTGGAGTGTGGCTGCTGCCAGGGACAAGATACTGGTTAAGGTGGACCAGTGTTCTGATCTGCTATAGCAAGCAGTCCATGATGAAGAGGTTGGAAGAGGGAACTGGGTTGAGACCCAGATCTCCTGGGTTCCTTTCTTGGTTATGCCGTTGAGTGACCTTGGGCCAGTCACTTTACCTCTCTGTGCCTTGATTTTTCCACCAGTAATATGTGCATAATGTAATAGACTGGTTAGTGTCCCTGTGCACCACTGCCCTCTGCTGGCTGGGATCAAACCTGCTCAACTGTGTATCATAGACCCTATACTGCTGATAACTACTGGGGATTCTTCTTTAGCTCAAATGACTGGGGCTTGTGCTTTTAGAGCACGAGGGGGATCTCGGTTCTGACCTCAAAGCTGATTTGAATATCCTGGTTGCCCAGGGATTAGTTACAATGCTCACCTGCATCAAAGGGGTGGGGTTAATCAATGGGTATCTGTTTGTGAAGGGTTTGGGGGGTCTCAGGTGGGGGGGGGGGCCTGTGAGCAGCTCTTGGAAGTGTTTCCAGAACCGCTGAGCAAACCAACTGGGGAGATGAGGGGTCTTGCGTGCAGTAGGTGACGAGGGAGGTTGCCACTCAAGTCCAAGGGGAAGTGCTCTGCTCATGACCTGGCTTCCTGTTTCCTCATCAAGCCTGGGAAACAGCAGGGTTCCCCATTGCGGCCCAGGGAAGGGAGTTCTTCCTGCCCAGCTGGTACGAGCACATCACCCGCGAGATGGTGCCAAGGAATCAGTCACGTGACTGGCTGCTCCTGGGCTGCGCAGGGAGCAGGCTGTGAACCCCAGCGACAAGCCTCGTGCTCACCCCTAGGAACTGCAACAAAGGTGTCACCATGACACTAGCTCCCACATACTTGCCTATTCCAGGGGGCTCTCTAGGGAGCAGGGCAAAAGCTCTGGTTGTGTGGGGGGAGTGGCCCAGCTACTTCAGTCCCAGCAGGGGGCGCTGTAGGGAATGGAGCAGGAGCAGTGGCTGTGGGGGAGCTCACAGCTATTCCAGTCCCAGACTCTCCCAGCAGGGGGAGCTGTAGGGAATGGGGCCTCAGGCTCCAACCGAAGCAGGAGGTTCCTAATGGGGGATGAAACGTTTTTTCCATGGGTCCCCCTGTGAAGTGGAGGCGTCTCCCCGGCTCACAGGCTCCCCGTGTTGTATGCAGGCTGTGCCACCCCTTTGTATAACACACGTCCCCCCACCAGCATCTCTGCCCCGGAGGCAGCTCTTGCCATCTGGCAGCTGCTGTCTAAAGAGTTTTGTGGGTGCGTGACTCATGTTTCGCTGACTTCCCCCCCACGGCCCACCCCAGCCCCGGCTGAGGGGGAAGATACCGTGTGCTGGGCTGGGCTGGCCTCTCAGCCCCTCTGCCTGTCACTTCAACAGGAAGAGCTGAAGGAAGCAGCAGCCTCGAGCTCTCGCCTTTGCTGCGCTCTGAGAAATCCCCTCATTTACCAGCAGGCCAGGTGACTAATCCCCACCGCATGGCGCACAGGGGGGGCGGGCAGGCAGGTACCCAGCTGTCTAAGGACAGGGCCTGGGGCCTTCCTAGAACTCACTCAAGGCTGCAAGCTCGGGGGTGAATTAACCCATCATTCCCCAGTGACACAGTACGAAGCGCTCAGGGTAGCGGCCATATTATGGGCCCGATCCTGCCCTTTTGAAACCAACAGGAGTTTTGCCATGGACTTCATCGGGAGCGGGAGCAGGGCCTGTGTCCTCTCTTGTGGCCCAGTCCTGTGGGGTGAAGAGCCTTTTCCGGATGGTGCTGAGGTACCCTCAGTTTTCCTTGGGAGCTGAGGTTGCTCAGCACCTTTCAGGATCAGGTCCAGAGGAAGGGTGGTCTTGTGGTTAAGCCAGAGGCCTCAGAGCCAGGACATCTGGGCTCAGTTCCTGTGTCGCCTTGGGCAAGTCATGTCACTGCTCCGTGCCTCAGTTTCCCCACCTCTAAAACGGGGATAGTGAGAGGTAGACAAGCCATTTATTTCCCTTGGTCTAGCCAGGGGCTGGTCTGGAGGGATTGGTCTGTCCTCTCAGGTTAAGAAGAGTGTGACTTCCCCACCAGATATATCCCTCCCTGTGTCACAGAGCTGGGGCTAGAAGTGGGGACTGCAGGCCAGGCGGGTGGGACTCCTTCCCTAGCTGAGTTCAGTGGGGAAAGGCCCCTGATTCCCCCTCCTGCCCGGGCGCAGCGCGCTGAGAGCTCTGCCTGCTCGGACAGCTGCCTGCCAGCTGCCGATGTGAAAACTCTGCAGAGAGCTGAGCAGAGTGTTTCGAGGAACAAGCTTCCTCCTGAGATGAAGAAGAAACCAGCGAGGCTGGGAGAAGGGAAAGGCACCTGGCCGGGCTCCATGCGTCCTCAGCTCCAGCCTCAGCAGCAGCTGAGATGTGTCTGCCCAGGGGAGCTAGCATCTGAGACTGTCAGACACCAGGGGGCTTTGCCTCCTAAAAAGGGCTATCAGGAAAGGGCACAAGGGATGGGGCTGAAATGGACGCTTTACTTAAGTTTAACGCTTTACCTTCCAAAGGCTTGAACTGTTTTTTCCTCCTTTTTGGTATCTTTAATCAAAGGTTAGAAGGATTGTCAATGCTGTGTCTGCCATGGGGCCGAGCAGGCAGAGGGCTCTGACTACCAAGCCCCGGACCTTGTTTAACGTGTAAGGTTGGACAGTGACTGGGTGAGGTTGACAGCTTTAGCCTATTTATTTCATCGGAATTAATACATCATCCTGCAGCTCCCCTTCCTTCAGCCGCAGCTGGAGTGCCCCCTGGTGGGCGAACTTCAGACATGATCTGGTGGAGCAGAGTTCAGGTCTGAGTTCCCAGGCCCACTGGATTAGTCAGGGGGGCAGCATGGGGATTGAAGCGGGGAGCCCACCGTCAGCACACAGCTCATTGCTTAGCATTTCGCTACAAGACGGGGCTTGAAGGACATTCCCCTGGTGCCTCCTTGTGGTTCACGTGAGAACTGTTGGGTCCAGTCTTTGGGGTTGTATCCGCCACGCTTGTGACCTGGAGGCGGTGCGGTTCGGATTCAGAGCCAGCGCAGAAGGGAGCGGGGAGGAGACGGTGGCGGAGCGACTACTGAATACATCAGTGCTGGGAGGGCGGCCAGAGAACTAGAGGCTCCCAGCACCAGGCCAGACGCAGGCCAACTGGGAAGGCCAGGGCAGCGAGCAGGCCGTGGAGGAGGAGTCGTCTCTGAGATTGGCATCTGCTCAGTCTGTCACAAGGAGGGTGGATCTGCTGTGGCCGGCCTGGCTCTGGTGCGGTACAGATCTCCCGGCCGTGGTCTGGAGCAGGGGTTCTCAACCTTTTTCTTTCTGAGCCCCCCAGCATGCTATAAAAACTCCACGGCCCACCTGTGCCACAAGTACTGGCTGTCTGCATAGAAAAGCCAGGGCCGGCGTTAGGGGGTAGCAAGCAGGGCTATTGCCTGGGGCCCCACGCCACAGGGACCCCCGCAAAGCTACATTGCTCAGGCTTCGGCTGCAGCCCCGGGGGTGTCAGAGTTGCCAGGCATCTGGTTTTCGACCGGAACGCCTGGTGGAAAAGGGACCCTGGCGGCTCCAGTCAGGTCAGTCTGGTCAGCGGTGCCGTGGGGGCCCAGGGCTAAGGCCCCAGTGCCAGCTCCGCAGCTCCCATTGGCTGGGAACCACGGCCAATGGGAGCTGTGGGAGCGGCTCCTGCTGGTGCGAGGGCAGTGCGTGGAGCCTCCCTGGCCGCCCATGTGCCTAGGGGCCACAGGGACCTGGCGGCCGCTTCCTGGGAGCCGCGGTAAGCGCCACCGGGACCCTGCACTCCCTCCCGCACCCCAACCCTCTGCACCAGCCCAGAGTCCCCTTCTGTACCCAAACTCCCTCCTGGAGCCCGCACCCTGCACCCCCCCAACCCCCTGCCCCAGCACTGAGCCCCTTCCTGCACCCCAAACCCCTCATCCCCAGCCCCACCCCAGAGCCCACACCCCCAGCTGGAGCCCTCACCCCCCCACACCACAACCCCCAGTCCCCTCCTGCACCCCAAACCCCTCGCTCCCCCTCCCGCACCCCAACCCCCTGCCCCAGCCCAGTGAAAGTGAGTAAGGGTGGAGGTGGGGGAGAGCGAGTGACGGAGGGAGGGTGATGGAGGGAGCAGGGGCGGGGCTTCAGAGAAGGGGCGGGGCAGGGGTGTTCAGTTTTGTGCCATTAGAAAGTTGGCAACCCTAAGTGTCAGCGCTTTCTGGCCTGGGCCCCAGCGAGTCTAACGCTGGCCCTGCTTGGCGGCCCCCTGAAACCTGCTTGCAGCCCCCCTGGGTGCCCCGGACCTCTGGCTGAGAACCACTGGTCTGGAGAGAGAGAGTTGCCAGCCTCCAGGTAGAGCCGCCGGAATAAAGTGAGACCACAGGACAAAGCTCACTTCAGAGCCCAGCCCGCACTGGTGATAGCCCATGGCAATTTGCCTGTAGTCAAGTGGTCATCACGGGGTTAACTGGGTTAATCACAGTATTATGGGTTGGAGCCATGCTCCGCCTTGCCCTTACTTTCTGTTTGGTTAGTGGGGTTTCCCACTCCCACGCTCTGTTGGGTTGTAGTCCAGAGCAGCGGCGAGTTCCCAGCCTCCAGTCCTGTGAGTGTCTGCTGCAGTCCCTTTAGAAAAGTGCCCAGTGCTCGGCCTGGTGGGAGTCACAGCTACCCCCCATGCACAGTATGTCGAGCTAGGCGGGTTTCACAGCCACACCCTGCCTTTACTTTGTGCTAGCTGCTGCCGGTCTCACCTTAGAACATGCCGGCTGCTGCAATCATCTCCATTTTACAATCCCTGCACTGGTTCTGATTCACTTCCCATTATTTCACGGGGCTTTGGGTGTCCACACCCTGCTGGCCTGCCCCATCTCCAGGGACTTCTCGCGCCTTATTTTCCCCAGCTCAGGGGAAGGCGACCCCCAGCTGGTCCTTCACGCTCACCCTCAGCCCAGCTCTGAGAGCTTTGGGCTGGCGCTGGGAAGGGTTTTCCAGGGCCGCCCAGAGGGGGAGGGGGCAAGTGGGGCAATTTGCCCCGGGTCCCGCAGGGGCCCCCATGAAAGTTTTCAGGGGCCCCCATGAGAGTTTTCGGCGGGTTTTCAGTGGCAGGTCCTTCAGTGCCGCCGAACACACCCAGAACGCTTGAAGGACCCGCTGCCGAAGACCCGGAACTTCTTCCGCTCCGGGTCTTGGGCGGCAATTCGGCGGCGGGGGCTCCTTCCCCTCCGGCTCCTCGGCAGCAGGTCATTCACTTGCTCCGGGACCTGCCGCCGAAGTGCCCCAAAGACCCGGAGCGGAAGGACCCCCGCCGCCGAAGACCCCAGGCCCCCTGAATCCTCTGGGCGGCCCTGGGGTTTTCTAAAGCGCCGTGGTCGCTCAGTCGCGGAAGCGCCGGGGATTTTCAGCGATTTAGCAAACGCCGCCCGTTGTGCTGGTCTCATGCGGCTATAGTGACCCGACTGCAGACACTGTGATGCCCTTGTATTGCCCACGCGTACAGCAGAGCCCCGGGGTGAGCTGGCTCTGAGGGGCAGGAGGCAGCCGAAAGTCCCAAGCAGTGGCGCTCCCAGCGCCTCCCTCAGGAGCCCGTCCCCAGCCTAATTCAGCCCCTGTTGAGTCCTGCCTTTGGGGTGTATGGAGCCTGGCCTCCTGATGTTTCCTGGCTCCCTCCATCTCTCAGCTGGACTCTCAGACCCTCTTTTCAGGCTGCTGGGACAGAATTCAGGGACCCGGGGACAGACTGAGGCCGCAGCTCACAAGCCCCAGCCCAGGACTTGCAGCAGGGATGAGTCCAGAGAGGTTAGCAAGGCTCTGGGTGGGTCAGAGGACCGGCACTGACCTACAGGGTCTTTCCCATCTGGGTTGCCGAAGGTGACTCAGGTCAGTAGTGCCAGGCCAGTCTGGTGGCTGCGGTGACAGGCCAATGGCCTGTGTGAAATGTTTGGTGTGTCTCACGCCAGGTGTCCACATCTCAAATCCTCACCCTCAACTAGCCCTGACTGGCCCCCTCGTGGGCAGACCCAGCAGAGAGGCTAAGGACTGAGCGGGTCTCGGAGACTGAACTCCCCTCTAGGTCCTAGATGGGGTCCCTCTACTGCAGGGCTGAAGCACGCTGGCCAGGCAGAGAGGGGGCAGCTTTTTGGTGCAGGGACCATGTGTCTCTTGGTTCTGTGTTTGTACAGCACCTTGCACAATGGAGTCCTGGGGCAGGAGCGGGGCTCTTGGGCACGACTGCAGTACACATCATACATAATAATAATACTACCCGAGGATTCAGGTTTCCAGGACTCTCAGTCTGGTGCATTCATTCCCTGGTGCTGCCTCTGCGAGGGGATGTTGGGATGCTTTGGCATGAAAGACATGACCAGCACTCAGGGCCGGATTAAGCCATGGGCCCCATAGGCTGTGCCTGGGACTAGAGTCAGTGCCGATGCCCAAAGCTCAGCTTTCATTTGTAAAAGAATGATGTTTCCAGCCCTCATGGGGGCGAAGAAAAACTTGAAGCTGTGACATGAATACAGGTCTGTCTCATCTTACGCTGGGGTTACGTTCCGCGGTCAGTGCCTAAAGCGAAAACCGCGTATAGTCAAAATTACATTGAGTGTAATGGCGGGCGGAATCGCCCGCCCTACAGAAACAGTATTTAAATTGTTATTTTTCTCTTTTTTTGTTTTTTTTCTTGTTTTTGCCGACCTCATAAAGCTGAAATCGCACGTGTTAAATGCGCCTAAGATGCGACAGACCTGTATAACCAGTGCAGTGGCGGCTTCCTGAGTCTGCAGAGAGCCTGAACCAAGAGCTCTGAGAAGGCTGAGCTGCACCAGTCATCTCAATGGGCTGTTTGCTACCAGACCCACTGCTCTGGGAGGGGGCCCTCACTGCTGTCACCCTGCAGGGGTGAAGTTGGCAGGGCCCCGGTATGCTATGCAGAGTCTTCTGCTCAGATGGGTGGGAGATAAATCCTCCACCTTTAGGGCAGACCCCAGCCTGCCTGAATACAGGGAGCAAGAGTGCAGGGGTGGAAACGCCCAGCGTACCCACAGTGCTGTGGTAGTAACCTCCCCACCAGCTCGGCCAATGGCTCTTGTGTGGGGTGTCCCTATTGGACCCATGTGATAGGGCTCAAGGTAACAGCCCTGGTACCTGGTCCCTCTGCCTGGGCTCCACAGGCTTCCCAGGGCCTTGCTCCCACTCCAGCTGGGGCAGAGCTATAGCAAAGGGGTGGGATCCACTAGAGGGGCCCCAGGGAGCTGGATTGCCTTAACCTGGGCCTGTCAGCTCTCATTTTCTGGGGCTCCCGTGCTGCCAGTCCCCCCCCCCCCATTTTTGAGATCCAATGGCTTGGATCCATGGGGTAATTTCCACATAGTCGTTCCATACAGTGAGTGTGCAACAGCATCAGCTTGGGGTGTGACCCTCTCCGGTGCCATGTGCTAAGGAGGCTTGGGCTGGGTTTCAGCCCCTGGATGGGAGACCCACCTGGCAGCAGACACTGAAGTTGGTGAATCTGTTTCCTGTGAGTCAGTGCTGAGCCAGTGCCCCGTCCTCCATGAGCAGGTGCAGTGCTGCGGGAGGAGCCATCTTTTGCATAGCTATGGTCATTAAAGATCCCAGGCACTTTTTGCCTGCGTGGAGATGTTAACCCCATTGTTGTGGCTAAATTCCAACTCAGGGAACTGCAATCTGCAGCCTGAAATCCCCCTAGGGTTTGGAAAGGATACAGTATTCCTCCTCACTTCCTGTCCTAAACTGTTGTGCAGTGTTGCTAAACAGCTGCTGTGCTCCGCCCCAGAGGTGGCTGCATTCTAACGTTGGATGAAGTGATCGGTATATAAAGTGCTTTAGGCTCCTTCAGGTAAATATATAAATGTAAGTTGTTATTTATTATTAACAATGCCCAAAAGGCCCCTCCTCAGACTTTATCTAGGGCACACACACACCCTCCCCATCAGGGGGAATATGGAGAAGCAGCGGACTGAAGATTTATTATAAGGCTCTGCCACTTCATAACAGATAGGCTGTTTGGAAGACCGGGCTAGTGGAATGAGAGTGGGGCTGGGAGCCAGGGTTCCCTTGCCCCCTCTGAGGTACTGCTTCTCAGACTAGACTTGGGAAGTCACCCCAAAATCTGGGAAATGGGGGCGATGATCAAATTTAGCCCCCTTCCCCTCCTGATAACGCAGGGGAAGGGGGCTTCTTAGAGGGGGCTCCTCTACCCAAGTAAGGGATGTAAAAGATACATGAGATCACCCACTCGATCTCCCTTGGCCTGCTTAGTAGAGATGGGCCTGATCCAGCCCCCCAGCCTTTGGAGGGGCCTGGATCAGCCTCCGAAAGGTGGAACTGGGGGCTGCGTCGATGGTGAATCTATGGGCCAGGCTGCAGTTCCCTGGGGCCCTCAGTCCCACGCTCGGTCCCTTGCTGTCTCACTGTTTGTTGTTGACTGAGTCAGTGCCGGGGTGAGACTTTCCCCAAGGACCCAGGCTGCTGAGATCTGCCTTGTTTGTTCTCTAAACAAATATGCAGCAGGTCGAATCCTTTCCCGGAGCCACTGAGTCTCAAATCCCAGCCCCACACCTGGCACCCCCCTCCCCCTCCCCGTCCGAGGCCTTGGCTGGGCGCTTTCCCTGGGCGGTTACGTTGCACACCTGTCTCCAGGCTGCGGTCACGCTCATGTGACCGGGCTCAAGTTCCCAATGCCAGGTAACAGCCCCGGGAGCCAGGCCCTCTGCCTGGGCCCCACAGTCCTCTCGGGGCCGCTCTGGCCGTGCTCCCAGCTGGGCACGGCTGGATCTGTCAGCACTGCCGCAGCAGGTGTTACTCCCTGCTCCCTCCCCAGCACACACACCCGGATTCTCCCAGGTGGGTCGGACGCCGACGCCGGCTCCTGGCTAAGAAAGGAGCGAGGGAAGGCTTGTCTGTCCCTGCCAGCTGGGCGAGTGCGGAGCACCCCTCCACTGGCCTCTAGCCCTCCGGTTGCTAATGTCTCTCAGGGCCGAAGACCAGGCAGGCTCCCCCCAGGGGGACCCCCCCAGAGCCAAGAAAGGGGGCATCAGGAGGCGGCTCGCCCAGCTCTTCTCCAGGAGTGAGATCAGCCTGACGGAGCTGCAGAGGAAGGAGGTCATCAGGGATGGCCCCAGCGCCCCAGGAGCTGCAGCCCACCTGGATGGGAAAGGGAAGGGCAGGAGGAAAGAGAAGAGGAGCAAGTTGCAGGGGTCCTTGCAGAGGTGAGCCCCCCGGAGGCGGGCAGTGGGTGAGCTGGAGCTTCTGGCTGCGGGGAAGGGGTCTGCTAGCTTGGGCCTGGGGATGTCTGCACACGTGGGGTGTGTGTGTGGGGGGGGTGTTTGCCCATCAGCGTGACGGGTGGGTTTGTGCATGCACGTGAGTGACTGTGACAGGCATGCCTGGATAGGTGTGTTTTCGCATGTGCCTGACAAGGCGTGTTGCATCTGGTGGGCACGTTTGTCCATGTGCATGTTGTGATTGTGACGAGCCCAGGTGTGGGGTTGCGTGTGCACACGCCAGGGGCATGTTCCGCGTTCAGCTGTGAATGTTTCTCCCCCTCACCCGCTCCCCACCCAGGGATGTACTGAGCGGGGGTTATGCAGCTTGTGCCTCCTTTGCTCTTGCGGGGTTACAGGAGCCCTTTCAGGAAGCAGGCCCGCTGCTGAGTCAGCCTGGGGAGGTTTGATAGGAGACTAGGATCTGGGTCTGTCTTTCATTCCCAGCCCATAAGGAAGCGGGAGCAGCCCCTAGGCTGGCGCGCTTGAGGAAGGGGACTGAATTCTTGCCCGTGTCTCCTTTGTGTGAACGGGTCGCTAATGGGTCCAAGCTTGTAGTCGTCATGTCCAGACCATATACAACCTGGTGGTTTCAGAATCTAGTCAGTGCACATCCAGTCAATACACACCCGGCAGTCACGTGCATCTCACAGTCAGGGTATCTGGTCCATACACAAGGGACACAGTCCCACTGCCTGGTCCATATACACCTTACAGTCAGCGTGATCTGTGTTTGCAGTATCTGATCTGTACATAGCTTGAATCCATGGTGCTCGGTCCATGTGAACCTCAAAGTCAAGGTGTCCAGCCGGTCCCCTTCAGAATGGGCTGTAGATTCAGGAGGCCAACTCCCTACCCTAGTACACCCAGTCCAAACAAGATGCATTCCTGTCCTACCCTATGGGATGGGGGAGTGGGAGGCAAAGTCCCTCAAGATAGAGTCACGGGAGCCTGTGCGCATAGACTGGAGGGTTCTGCCTTCTGAGATGGTTCTTCTCATGATGGGCTGAGATCGCTGGGAGACAAATGAAAAGCCCAGGTACTCCCCTCTTTCCACCTGGAGAGGGGTCTGAGCCAGGCAGTTTGGATTCAGAGCTTTCCCCAAGATCGGGCTCTGGGCCCGTCACTAGCACCAATGTCTGCCATGGACTTTGCGCTTCACTCTAGGATGGCCGAGGAGGACAAGATCTCAGCTGGGGGAAGCCGCAGCGAGGAGCCCCCCCATCCCAGCGGGCCCCAGAAGGCATCCTCAAAGGTGAGGCCTCTCTGGCGTGAATGGCTGTGGAAAGGACCTGTGTCTGGCCTGGGGCGTGCGGGCTTGCTCAGCTCCTGGGGCAGAAGGAACTGCGGAGGGGCCTGTGAGCATCCCCTGGGCAGAGCCAGCGGGTCAGTTGCTGTAGCACTCTCCTTCCTTTGATAACTGATACCCAGAGGCCTGCCCGATTCTCCAACACGTCACCATGGGGTCGCTCGGCCCTTTGTGCTGCTGGCAGCAGGTACCCCGGGCACCGGGCCTCTCAGAGCGCAAGGCCATGGCCAGTCTGCTCCACTGAACGTGCCTGAGGCTGGCCCTGCTGTTGGGGCCGGCTTCCCTGGCACATGTGAGGTTTAAGGAGACAGGTTCTCCAGCTGGGCTGGAGTGTGGTCTAGTGGTTAAAGAGGGGACCCAGGGACTTGGGTTCTTTTCCTGGCTCTGCCACTCACCTGCTCTGGGACTTTGGACAAGTCGCTGAATCATTGCGTGCCTCAGTTTCCCCACCTGTAAATGGGGATAATAGTGCTTGAAATCCCCAGGAGGCGGGACCCTGCTTTCAGAACTGCAGCCTTCTGTGCCTCTCCCGTCAGAGGCCTCCTCCATCCAGGGAGGGGAATATCCCAGAGGCTTGTCTGGCTGCTTTCCGCGGGCGAGGGTCGGTGCCGTGAGGCACGTGGGCATGGGGCATGACTGATGAATGATATTTTGCACTTCAAGAGAGACAGATGCTCCAGGCTCTGAAAGCACATCACAAACATTAATGAGTGATGCCCCAGGCCCGTCCCCATGGAGGTGGGGCAGTCTCATTTCCCCGGTGACAGATGGGGAAACTAAGGCACGGGGAAGGGAAATGACTTGCCAGGGTCAGTGACCCTGGGGGCCAGATTCTCCCCAGCCTCGTGCTGCGTGGTGTCATTTACACCATTGTTACCGGGTTGTGTTTTACACTCGCTCTCCACAGGAGCAAATTGGTGACACAAGGCGCAAGGCAGGGGAGAATCAGGAACAGAACCCAGCAGTCCTGGCTCCCCATCCGGCCCTTACTCTGGTTATAGGGTGACCAGACAGCAAATGTGAAAAATCGGGACGGGGGTCGGGGGTAATAGGAGCCTATATAAGAAAAACCCCAAAATCGGGACTGTCCCTATAAAATCGGGACATCTGGTCACCCTATCTGGTTACCAGACCCCCTTGGGATTCACCGTAGCTTTGCCCTTGGTGCCTTTCTTCCTTCCTGCTGATCTCCCTGACTTCTGCAGAAGCAGCAGGCCGAGGGCCGTTTCCCATGGGGTGAGGGTGCCCCCTCTTGGGAGCTCGGGAGTACTACACGACAATAAGAGCAATGCCTTGGAATTTCCTGCGCGCTTTGACCCTGCTGGCATTTGAAAGCCATAAACAGGGAGGTCTGGGGGGAAACACATGGGCCCATCACTAAACCCCACTGAAAGCCATTGGGCTGGGACAGCTTTGGGGAGGGACGAGCTCTCCTAACTGGGGAAAGCATATGCGCATCTATATATTTTCTCCAGCTCTCTATGTCTGTGTTTCCCTCTGTCTCTCACCTGTCTGTCCATCCATCATGGTGAATAATATCTGCAAGGCACCTAGCCTGGCACTGCGGCAGGAACTGAGCACTGGAATGGGTTTCCTAGGGAGGTGGTGGAATCTCCTTCCTTAGAGGTTTTTACGGTCAGGCTTGACAAAGCCCTGGCTGGGATGATTTAGTTGGGGTTGGTCCTGCTTTGAGCAGGGGATTAGACTAGATGACCTCCTGAGGTCTCGTCCAACCCAAATCTTCTATGATAGGCTGTGCTTTGCAGGGACATGGCTGTAAGAGGAAGGGATTTTTCCCATCATTGAATGGGGCCCCCAAATCCCCCACCATGATATTCCTTCTGTGTGTGTCTGTGATGCCAGTGCAAGCAGATGAGCAGAAGCCATGGGGGGAAGATTTGAATTGGGAGTAGTTTGGTAATTGCAGCTGGTTTGGAACACAGTCAGAGAGTGGAGCCAGTATTGCTCATTGCAAGAGTCCAAAAATCATAAATCAGCCCCCCAGAATCATGAGATGGGCTTAAACTCATGAGATTTTTAAAAACCAATAAATGATGGGTTCTTTTTATGGGCCCTCTGTCTGTATTTAAGGGCTTTTCTCAGCAATCACGAGGGCTAGGAACTTACTTTCGTTTTAATGGAAGCTGAGAGTCTCGTGTGATCACCTGACTCCAGGAGCTGGAGCTTGAAGAAAACCACCAAATATCACAAGCTTCGTGATAAAATCATGAGAGTGGGCAACACTCTATGGCAGTCATTGATTGTATCTACAACCTGGCCTGTTCCCATGTCAAACATCCTGAGGCTTCCGCTAGAAACCCCGCTCGGGGGTTCCTGCATGTCTCTCCTCTGCTCCTTGCATTCCATCAGAGCAGGGGGCTGCGACTCCAGAGAAGAATTTGCTCAGGGACGGTGCAGGGATCCCCAGAGACACTGCTACACCGGCCCGTTCATCAGGGCTGACGGGCTTTGGTGGGGCGCTTGCGCAGAGCCTGGCTTTAGCCCATCAGCTCCGTGAACGCCTAGGAACGTTACAGGACAGAAAACAACCCAGTGTCTATTAAAGGAGAGAAACCTGCCCCCCCCCCCCGGGTCCCTGCTCTGGGCCACGTGAGTCACCCCCGGTATTAGCGCAGGTCTCATGGGAAGCTGCCCATCGGGTGGGTGAGGGTGGTGGATCTAATCCCCCCAGGTGTCTGTGGAACACGTGTGCTCCGCTGGCCTGTGTCTAATAGCTTCAGCTCCTTCCTGCTGCACCGGTGACTCCTGAGGGTGGAGCCCCTCCGGCTGTTTGCTCGGAAGCCAGCGCCTTGCCCCAGGGGAAGGCTGGAGCCACCTAGCCTGGCTCAGCTGGGGCAAGTGGAAGCACTAGCTGCTTGGTATGGTGCAGGGGGGGCCAATGGGGATTATGTAAGGCTGGTGCTCGCTCTGCTGCTTCGTGTCAGATCCCTGCTGCTGCCAACCTGCACGTCCCCAGAGACAGGGCCACCGGGCCACCTCCTATCTGCTGGATCAGGAGCCCCTGGCCTCCCACATTGGCTCAGGGACTGGGATCTCCTCTAGGGAGCAGGATTTACTATAATCCAGCGACACAGAGACTTGGACCTGATCCAGTGACGCAGGGACCAGCGCCTAAGTTGCTGAGTCAGAGGTTAGGACTTTCCCCGAGAGCTGGAGTGGGATCTCGTTCAGTGACTAGGAGCTCCCATAGCCCAGGGACATGGAGTCCCAGACCTAACCCATGGGACAGGGGACAGGCCTTGTTGAGTGACAGGAGCACCAAGATCTCCTAGAGCGTGGGGTCTCCTCCACTCCCCCAGCAATTGGGAGAAAGGCTTTCTCTTATGTCCCTGGAACCAGGCCCTCCCTCCTCTTGCTGCGATGACGCATCCCCAC
The DNA here is from genome assembly GCA_003942145.1 of Platysternon megacephalum. NCBI lineage: Eukaryota > Metazoa > Chordata > Testudines > Platysternidae > Platysternon > Platysternon megacephalum. The sequence continues at coordinate 9,813,080 of QXTE01000016.1, read as the reverse complement.
TGATCTGCACGGGAGCTGCCGTTCCCAAGGCAGCTGCGTGAAACTGCCAGTCAGAGACAAAGTGAGGGGCGCTGGCCAGCCTCCTGGATCCCCTCCCCTGCCGGGCCCGAGTTCTCGTTCATTTCTTGGTGTTGCCTTGATGCTGCGGGAGCAAGGGAAGGACACTCTGATCCTGCCACTGCTGGACCAGCTCTCTCCTGGGCTCACGCTTTCCACTTCCCTCCTTCACCAGCCGGAGAATCTGGCTGAGACCCAGGTCTGCCCGCCTGCCCCTGTTAACAGAGATCCCCATGTGGGAGCTGTCTGCATAGGGATCACGATGCACAGTTGAAGAAGACCCGCAGGCAGGAGCTGGCAAGCCCCCGGCACTGTGGAAATGCAGTTATCGGGGAGCGGGTGGCTCAGGAGATGGGTTCTGGGTTCTCAAGCTTTTCTCACTTGCCAGTTCCAAGCCAGCCAGAAACCAAATCTCATCCCCAACAGTGTGAAGCAAACGGGGAGGGGGGGTGAGTCCAGTGCTCTGTGAAAAAGCTACATCACAACCAGAGCTTGTGTTGCAGACTCAGCGGAGGCTAAGGGCTGGGTCAGCGCTGAGTTGCACAGGCCGGGCCGGGCGAGGGTGCCCGTGCTGTCCCTGTCCGGCGGATAGGCGCTCTGCAGGGCTGGGATACCAGCACTAGGACGCTGAGCGTATCTGAAGTGTCCCATGTTGCTCCGATCGCGCAATGCGTGCACATGAATCAATTCTACAACCAGGGGAGCCTGGGTGACACCAAGCATTGGGGGGGGGAGGGGGGAGGAGGGGAGAAGAATTCCAGCCTCTAGGCCAGTCGTGTGCAGGATCCCGCCCTTGTGAGCCGTGGCGCTGATGCTCCTGCTAGCCAGCACCGATGCGCTGCTGTGTGGGGATGGAGAGCTCTGGTGGCTGCTTACCGGTCTCCACTGCCTCCTGCCCGTGCACCCGCTCATGATTCCCTCTCCTTCCCCCCACAGCTGCATGCTCTCAGCTACTCGGAGTCCGATCTCTGGAGGAACGGCCTCCTGCGGACGTTTGGGACCCTGCCCTGGCGGAGGCGGCAAAGCAGCCATCTGGAGCTCTCCGGCACCGGCGCTGGTGGTACGGGTCATCTGGGGAGCTCACTGGGCCAGCCCTGGCCTTTTGGGCGGCTACGGAGACCTGCGGTCGGCAGCGATTTGGATATGGCAGGCCGGCTTGACCTGTGCTCTGCTGGGAACCTGGCCGGAGAGCAGGAGACTCCAGAGTCATCTGCTTGGCCCATGGACACAGGGAATTCGAAGCCAGCCACACCCAGCCAGGTGGAAATCTTCACATCCTTTGACTCTCTGCTGGGCAAAGAAGATGGGAGCTCCTGGGGAGAATCTGTCTCCATCGGCAGCACCTCCCTGGACTTCCCTGCCAGCCCCGAGACGCAGGGGGAAGACTACAAGCTTCCAGCCGCCCAGGAGGAACCCAGCAGAGCCCCGGAGCCTCTGACAGAGTGGGCTGAAAGCCTTTTCCAAGAGTATTTAGACTCAGGGACCTTCCGCCCTAAGGCAGCGGGACAGCCAGACCATGTGAGCCATGGCCATAGGGAATCCGTCTCTGAACTGGAGACCTGTCTGTTCGCCAGCCCTTCCCATAATCTGATCAGCAGGATGGAGGAACCTGCAATAGGCAGGGAAAGCCCGGAACAGCCTCTGGAGACCATCCGGGGGGTTGAACCCGCCCCTGCCAAGAGGCCTGCGAAGATCCGCTACGAGGTAATGATCACTCTGACCAAGGAGCAGGAAGAGGGTGCGAAGAGCAGAGCAGAGGATCTGCCTAGGGTACGTGGGAATGGATGGGGTTCCCACGGAGCTGCGAAGCCAGCTGGGGAGGCAGGAGTTTCTCAGGGGGTTGCTGAGTTGCAGAAAATGGATGAGCAATGTCATGGGGAACCAGCCAGACCGGCTCCCCAGCTGGCAGCACGCAAGGAATTCCAAAACTTCACGCTGCAAAGGGAGGGTTCTGCTGGGGTGACCGGGCAGGTCCGCCCAGTCACAGGCTGCCTGGTGACACCGCTGCAAGGATCAGAGCCCAGCCCCAGGCAGAGACGGGACTGGCAGGAACAGAGCCTGTCCCACGGCAGAGACCTCTCGGCAGCGGAGGGGAGAGCCGTCCGCGCGGCAGGAGCCCCGGCCAGCAGGTACGTGAGGAAACAGGTTTTGAAAGGAACCTGGGCCAGCCCAGGCCAGTCGGCAAGAACTGGGGAGGGAGGCATGTCTCAGCAGAGACCGGAGCCAGAGTGTCTCTGCTCCCCACCCTGGGAGCTGTATCCATCCAGCTTCCCTGACACCTGAGCTCTCTCTCCCTCTGCCTGACTCATTGTCCCTGAGCAGCTGGGAAGGGACCCAAGAAGGGGACCTCTGGCCGGATTTGCAGAGGGCCCCTGTGCCCACTGACGTCATGGGGGGGATGGGGACTCAGCCCTGCTGAGAACCAAGCCACTCATTCATAAAAACAGTGAAAGGGGCTCCCCGAGTTCTGGGCTTGTATAAATCCTGGTGGGGTCGGGGTTGGATCTGGGGTCTCAGCTCTAAAATTGCAAGGCCAGATTCAGCTCCCAGTTCCATGGGTGTCAATGCAGAGCGGGCACACCGATTGCAGTGGAGTTACTCTGGATTTACTCCTGGGACCGGAGAGCAGAATTCAACCTGCCAGAGGCATAAAGAAACAACCTGAATCACACACAAACATATGGCTACATTCCAACCCGTGTATCCAACCCCCTTTCAGCTGATGTACCCTCCTGTCCCAGCCACGCTCCTTTTGGGAGTGGGGCTTTCCCCAGGTGTTTGAAAGCCTGTTCACCCCAAAGGCTTTTAACAGCCCGGCGTGTTGGAGGCAGGCTGGGTCACGCTGCAGGAGGGTTTCGTTCTGAGTCTCATTTTATTCGATTTGGGCTATTTTAAATATTGTAGTGACTCTGTGCCTGAGATGGAATCAACCAGCCAGCACTTCTGCCAAGCAGGAGGGGGGGGGAAATCAAAGCCAGTTATGGAGATTAACCTGCCTTGCCCGAATTCTTAACCCAGTCTCTCTGGCAGCAAACCAAGTCCTTCCAGGCAGCACGGATCATGACCCTTTTTTGTCCACTAGAGACCGCAGGGCGCTGGCTGCAGACAGGATTTTCATTAGGCCCCACTGGGCAGCCAGCCCATCATTGTGTGTCCCGATGTCTGGTGGTGTTACCTGGGCAGCTTAGTCTTTGTGCGTCCAGATGTGTATTTTCTAGGAGCAAGGTAGTCACAGGAGTTTGCTGTTGTTGAAAATATGGCTCCATCAACGGACTATTGGGGTTCAGGCCAGCGGAAGCCCCCAAATGTAGACAACAACGTCATGAAATTTCAGCTGAGCAGAAACAGTCAGAAGACAGCTGGGGCTCTTCCTCGAGGTCACCAGTTCAAAGCCAGCCCCAGTAAGTGGTGGCTGGAACTTGTTACTATCTGATGCGTGGCCTGGGTGACATGAGTCTGCAGGTCTCCATCTAGTTCCTAAGGTTCAAGTGTCCGCATCACAAAAGCCTCCATTTTGGCTGATGCTGATTGGCACGGCTGAAGTTGCAATTTATTGTTGTGTGTGTCCAGTGGCTTTGGAACAGTTTTTATAGTGGGGGTGCTGAGAACCACTGACCAAAACTGTAAACCCTGTATGTGATGGAAACCACTTCAAGCCAAGGGGCGCTTCTGTACCCAGCACCCCTTATGTGTGTCTCTGGGGCGCATGGTATTTCGGGGCCCTTTACACAGTTTGGATTAGGAGCATTTAACTATCCACGTTGGGAATCATAACAATAATAGCAATATTCCTAGACTTTAAGGCCAGAAGGGACCATCATGGTCATAGTCTGACCTCCTGCACAACGCAGGCCACAGAACCTCACCCACCCACTCCTGTAATAGACCCCTGACCTCTGACTGACTTACCAAAGTCCTCAAATCGTGGTTTAAAGACTTCAATGCCTAGTTCGTACGTAGCACTTTTCATCAGTGGATCTCAAAGCCCTTTACGAAGGAGGTCAGTAAATGCATCTCATGGTACTGCAGCTTTAAAGGACAGACCCGGAGAAACTAAGTCAGTCGGTGAAATGCCAGGGCTCTCAGTTGGTCCAATAAAAACTATTACCTCTTCGTGATCACAGTCAGCAGGAGGGCTGGACACAAAGCTGCACCTTGCAACCTCTTCTAAATGTCACCAGGTCTGGGATGAGCCATTTTTCTGGCAGGAATGAATTCCAGAAGCCAGAGGCTGCTGCTGAGAATTCCCAGCATGTGACTCCTTCTTGGGACAGACAGCCCGAGCTTTCCGATGGTGGGGTGAGTCAGGGGGGAGAGTCAGTTTCTTGGGTAACTTTGGCTTGTGTCATTTTGGGCCTTGTAACCAGCACCTTCGCTTTCACCAGGAAGTGGAGCGCTGCTGTGATGCGCTCTCGCCAGCTCGGTTTGCTCGGCAGGTGGCTAGACGTTTTCTGCAATAGCCAAAGCTTCCAGGTGGCCTTTGAGGTAGAGCTGGTGGTCCGTTCTGAAGGGGACCACGATGAGGCCTGCATCCCAAAGGCAGGAATGTGTCAGCCCTTGACCAGCTGCGGGGGAAAGAAAGTGTCTCTGGCCACCGAAGCAATCTGGGCATCTAGGAGCAGTGGCAGGCAGCTGCCAAACCCCAGAGATTGGGAGCCACCTCAGCAATAGACAGGGAGATGCCTGCAGCTGAGGGAGTGGTCACAGGCTTAACCAGCCGCTCAGTGCTTCCTTTGCCAGCCAGCGTCAGCTCCATCTTATCTGATTGATGCTTGCCTCCAGGCACCCATCTCTGCCAGACACTGGGCAAGCAGAGAGATTGCTCCGTCTGGGGCCAGACGGAGATCGGAGCGCCATCAGCACGGTGATGGCTCTGTAGCCCATACTGCCTCGCGATTGCCCCAAGCAGTTTCCCGTAGTCACTAAACAAAGACTGCAGGACTCCAGAGCGGGGAGTCCCCGTGAGATGGGACAATCTGGCGGTGTCGTACTTTGGGTCCCTGTTGACAGGAGTGAATGGAACTGGTTTAAAGTGATACTGTCCAGACCTGCCGGGTCCCCTACTGGAGTCTTCAGAAGTGGAAGGATGGTCTAGTGGTTATGGCACTAGTGTAGGGCTTGGGAAACCAGTGTTCAGTTCTCAGCCACAGTCTTCCTGTGTGACCCTGGGCAAGTCACTTAGCCTCTGTGTGCCTCAGTTCCCCATCTGTACATTGGGGATAATAGCACTGCCCTGCTTCACAGGGGTGAGTGAGGATAAATACATTAAAGATGGTGAGGTGCTCAGATACTAGAAGAATAGGGGCCATATAGATACCTTAGACACAGTTAGCAGCACCTCATGGGTGACGTGGTCGAAGGCCACTGCTCTACTGGTATGAGCCAGGACACTTGGCTTCTGTCCATTGCTCTGAGGAGATTAACCCCATTCCCATGCCTTAGTCTGGTCTGGAGCCTGATTGGCCAGGGTCCAAAGAATCTGATGATGTCAGGCTCAGCTGCCGGTTGTGGGTGGCATCTTTTGGAAATCTGGCGCAGGGAACTGAGATTTGTCTGTAGCTTGCTACTGAGGCAGCAGGGCAGACAAGGGTTGTTCTGGGTTGAAAAGCCATCCAAATAGTTAAAGAGCTCAGGCAAAAGCATGTTTGCTTAGAGCAGGGAAGGAACACCTTGAAGTCACCTGCCAACATGCAGGTGCTGCCAGTAGCAGCGCCAGCTCTTCCGGCGCCCTAGGCAGCGGAAGGTCCTGCCCCCGAAATGCCGCCCCCGACAGCGGCGGCGGAAGGTCCCGCCCCCAAATTTCAACGGGCGGCCGGGGCGCAGGCGCCCCCAAAATAGCAGCACCCTAGGCGACCGCCTAGGTCGCCTAATGGGTTGCGCCGGCCCTGGGTGCTGCATAGTTATGGGGTCACCCAAACTGCATTTGGTCAGGTTACTGTAACTTCAATATTCAGATGCTAATGGCCTGGGACCTCGTATGTGAATCACAGGAACTTCATTAAGAATCTTTATTAAAAGCCTAATTGCAGCAGCAAATTCAAGCGCTCGGGCTTCTCAGGACGTGACTCACGCCCACACTCCAGTACGTGTCTGTCTGAATGCTGGACTTGCGCCTATACAAATTACCCTCTCCGAAAGAGGAGGCCAGCGGGAGGTGCTACATGTTAGTATGACCTAGTGGACAGAGCACTGGAATGGCACTCTGCCACCACCTGACTTGGGTGACCTTGGGCAAGTCACTTTGCTGCCCTGTGCCTCAGTTTCCCCATCTGTAAAATGAGGATAGTGACACTGACCTCCTTTGCTAAGTGCTTTGAGATCTACAGATGAAAAGTGCTAGATAAGAGCTAGGGTTTTATTATTAGTTATTTTTACACACAAAATTGAATCAGTTTAGACCTGATGTTCATTTGGTGGAACCTGATTAGCTAGTGAAACTCAGTCAGACTCCCATATCAATTTAGCTTAAATTGATTGCTTAGGCCTGATCTAAAGACAGGTTTTGTATGGTTACGGGGGTGAATTTTTACTGATATAATTGTCCTAGTTATGCCAGTGTAAGCCCCTTTATATCAGTATAACTGTCCAGTCTAGAAGGCAGTTGAACCTCCTTAACGATCCCAGTGTTGCTATAGCAGTACCATTTGTATGTGTAGACAAGGCCGTACTGACTTAAACTAAACAGATATCAGGGCCTCTTCGACTGATTTCAAAGGGCTGCACTGATTTGACGGCATCAGTTCCTAAAGCGACATAGTTAAATCAGCGCAACTGTGGGGCCTTAGAGAGGGGTGACTATGAAAAGGAAACCTGCCTAGAGGGTAAGCCAAAGGGGGAGTAAACCACAGCTGATCAGAAAGCCACAGAGTCTGAGATCCTAATGAGGAGGAACGGTGGCTGTCAGAAAGTAGGACTTTGTTGTATGGTCCCTGCACCGAGCTGCTTGCAGTCTAGTTATGATGAGCCGTGAGGCAGGTCAGGATGATGCTTGGCTGGTGAGGCGAGGCGGGAAGTGGTTTACACTAAAAAGGGCACCTTGTCTCTCCCAAGGTGAGACACGACGTTTCCCTTGTGATTAACGTAGGGCGGGACCTGTGCTCCGAAAGCATTTAGGCAGCTCTGAAAATCCCACCCCATCGCATGAAGGGAGTGGGACTTCTGGAGAGCGATCGGAAAGGGGGTTGAATAGCCTCCAGGGCTTTGGGGGTTCATCCTTGGCATGGAGGGGCGGGGGTAGCATGGCAGACTGCACCCGAGGTAGGATTATACCCTCTGCCCCTTTGATTCTCGCAGTGAAATCGAAGACTCCCTGGCTGCTGCTTTGGGGGAAGGGCTGAGAGCTGCTCTCGGAGAAGAGGAATGCACCGAGGGATGCAGGTAGAGAGGGAGGGACCAGTCTGGGTGCTCAGGCAAAGGCAGTATGGCATGGGAAGCCCACCCCAAAGAAGTGGTGCCAGGATATGGCTGTGATCAGGTGGAGCACAGAGGGTGGTGGGCACAGGAGGACCAGTCGATACAGGGTGGACTCAAACACTCAGAACTAAATGCCTTCAAGCATGGGGGAGCTGTATCTGGACCTTGTCTTACCCCGGGGAAAACTGCAGCAGGGCAAATCGTGTCTGCACAAGGGGTCGGCACTGGCTGAAATTCCTGTGTAGACAGGGCCTCAGCCCCATAGCCCGTTGACTTCAGGGTAGTGCTCTCCTCTTGTGGCAGGGGGTCTGAAGGGCCAGCCTCCTGCTGGCCTTCTTGATTCAAAGATTTCCTTTGAGCAGCATCCCCGTGTCCTCTCTCTGCCCCCAAATCCATTGGCCCCATTGCTGTACAACCAAGGAAGTCGCAGGATAGCTCCGACCCCCAGTCTGACCCAGTGATATTGAACAAACTCATTATGGAGAGACACTATGAGAAGCCAAGGATGCTAAATGCTTCCGGCTCAGTCATGCAGGAGGTGCCTGATTGTGATGCTTTGTCAGCTGCTTAGTTGTAAACCGAAGAGCATAATAAAACTATTCTGGGGAAGCCACGCTCCATAATAACAGAGTCTCCCCAACAGAAGACAGCGCTTCGCTAGGAGGACGTTGTCTTTGCAGTGGGCAGGTGGGAGGAACGTCTAATCCTGTCGTTCACTCTTCCTGCACGTCCGTAAAGTGCCATGGACTTAACAGGGCCAAGAGTTTAGCAAGATCCAATGTGGGATTGGCTATTTATATGGCTAGCCTGCATCCTAATAAATGACAGCAATGTTTTGGAAGAGATGGGCTTACACCAATCTCTGAGTATTAGAGAACAGGATTAGACAGAATGTGGGTGTCTTACACCTTTCTCTGAAACATCTGATGCCACCACTGTCAGAGACAGAACCAAGGGCTAGATGGACCTCTACTCTGGCGATCCCTATGTAAAGAGCCGCACCTCTGCTGCCAAGAAATACTAACGAAGGGACACATCCGTTGACTTCCTCTGGCATTTGGCACGAGTAACCGCAGCGTTTGGCCCAATATTAATAAAAATGCTTCCCTTCCTCTTGCGGAGTCTACAGCTGGAACTCCCAGCGAGCCAGTTCTTTCCCAGGGGAGGGAAGAGAACAGAGGAAAGACAGCTCCACTCCTGCTTCCTCAGAGGGAGGGGGAGTATCCTGGCTGGTTGGTTTCTGGCTCCTTTGTTTGCAGAGTCGCTGGCTTGGCTTGGCCCAGACACCCAGGTGACTCACCCTGAAGATTATGGGCACTTTGCTCTGCCAGGTAGGGCAGGCCGGACTGGCTCTGTTCCACCCTCCCACAGGAAACGCCGGTTGAGCGTTTTCCAGCTGGTTTTTACAGGTGTCACTCAGCACCTTGGTTCTGGAACAAAACGACTGCTCTGATGTTTGGCTGGCTCCTAGGGCGACTGCTCCTCCAGTGGGAGGCAGCGACGTCAAATGGACTCCACCTGATTTCCACTGGGGCCCAGCCTGATGTACAAACTCTCACTGCATAACAGGCCTATGACCCAGATTCTGGGGTGTGATCCATCCCTCAGAGCCGGGGGCGGGGGGGAGAAGCCGCAATAACCTCTATAGGTACGGGCCCGGGCCCTCCAGAACAGTTTCTATGTGACGCCAACTATTAAGCCAAGCCTGCCTTGCACTGTAACCACCTCCTATCAGGACTCCCAAGAAAACGTTGAGTCACAAGGACGAGCCGGGTAGAAAGTCCAGGGCATGGAAAAGAAAAGGCTGTGACTGGAGTGGTCTGTAATTCCTGGGGGGGCGGGTGTGTGTGTGTGGCTGATCTGAGTTTAGTTAATGAAAGGGGGAGGAACTCGGTTCGGGTTGTGACTTCTACAAGATGGTAGCTGCTCAGTGTGGGTGTATGACGGGCTCTCAGTGCTGGTGAGTGAGAACAGAGCCAAAGCAGGGAGCTCTGGGCCTTGCCCAAGCACTGACAGCTTCTCATGTCTCTTCTCTCCTCCCCCTGTAGCTCCCCCAGCTCCTTTGGGCCGTGCAGAGACGGCGAGGAGGCCCAATCAGAGAGAGCCCGTGACGCTGGGACGGGGCCAGACGAGATGAAGAAGGTCGGTGGTAGCTCCAGTGCCCATCACCCCAAGCTGGGAAAGTCGACCCAGAGCACCTGGTTCAGCTGGAAGAAAGCGCCTGCTGATCAGCCCGAGGAAGAGGCCAAGCCCTGCGTCCGGAAGGTCTCCCTGCTGTCACGGAGGTTAGAGGCCGCCGCCAGCCCCTCCCGGGTGTCGATGCTGCTGGAGGCCTGGGAGAAGGGGACAATAGGCAGGGAATCTGGGGACCTGCCTTCTCCAACAGACAGCAGCTGCTCCCGATCTCCCGGCCTGCGGAAGGATTTCTCTGAACACACCCCCGTGTTCTCCCAAATCTATTCTCCAGTTCCAAAGGAGACAAGGCCGACTGAAAGGGGAAAGCAGGCTGCTGATAGCTCTACAGTCACTGAATCCCAGAGGGATGGCCACCTGCCCAGCGCTACCAGCACCACTACACCCACTGGGTCCCCAAGAGAAAGCCACATGCCCAGCACTGCCAGCATCACTACACCCACTGGGTCCCCAAGAGAAAGCCACATGCCCAGTGCAGTTGGCATCACTACACCTGTTGGGTCCCCAAGAGAAAGCCACATGCCCAGTGCAATTGGCACCAATACGCCCATTTGTTCCCCAAGAGAAAGCCACATGCCCAGTGCTGTTGGCATCACAACTGTAACCAGTTCCCAAAGGCAATGGCCCATCCCAAACGCTGGCAGCATTACTGTATTTAGATCCGAAAGGGAAATCCTCATGCTCAAAGCCGGAAGCACTGTTGGGTTTAGATCCGGAAGAGAAGTCATTGTGCCTACCGTTGAGAGCACCAGTGTAAGCGAATTCGCCCGAGGGAGCAGCACATCTATCCCTGGATCCCCAAGCGAAAGCTGCTGGCAATGTGCTGGTGGAAGCCTGATGGCCCTTGGTGAGGCTGCTGGTAGCTCTGCAGCTGGATCGCCGGGAGAAAGCCGCATGGCGCAAGCCGGCGGCGCTGATGTGAGTGAATCCCAAGGAGACAGGGGCACGCCTGAAACCGACGGCAGCCTGCCAGGTCCGGGCGGCGTGGCCACAACTGGGTCAGAAATGGAGAGCAGCGTGCCAAGCACTGAGGGTGCCGTTTTAGCTGCACCCGGGACAAAGAGCACATTTAATTCTGCCGGCGCGCCTGGAAATAGTGCCCAAGGAGAAAGTGGCAATCCAGAGCCTTTAGCTGGAGTGCAGCTGTCGGCCTCCCAGGCTACGGTCAGGGGAGAGGGGGATGAACCAGCTCGGAACTCCAAGGGATCTGCACAAGAGCCAAACGTTTCATCTGAAGAGACCAAGGCCTCCCCTGAAGCCTTGAGCCACGCCCAGCCAACGGGGAGTCACCAGGAGATGGCAGAGGAGGACCCCGACCTGTCTGTGGACATGGAACTTTTGGTGGACACCCTCCGCAACATGGAGCCCTCTGAAATCCGAAAGCCTCCCAAGATCCCCCGGCTGTCGCGCTCTTCCTCGCGTGGAAAATACGCCACCCTGCCAGCCATTGATGAGTATCACGTCGCTCCCATGTCCCAGGTTCCCCTCCCAGAGACCTTCAGCGAGCTCTTTGGTCGGACGGAATGGAAGCATCTGGAGGAGAATGGACCGAAACAGGAGAACGTGGATCCCTCCGAGGAGGAGGAAGAGGAGATAGAGAACCCGTATCTCAGTAAGGATGAGAAGCCACAGGCCAAAGAGGAGCCCAGGAAAGTTTACCCCTGGGAAAACATGTCAACTGAAATAGAGGAGAAGACGCTGTCTCTGCTGGGGAAGTTGAGGCAGCCCCCAGGGGACGAGAAGGCTTCCAGGAATCAAAGCATCCTTTTCAACACTAACATTCTCAAAGGCGCCTCCCTGCTGAAAGATCTCCAGGAGCAGAAGACAGTCCCCACAGAAGACAAGCCCTACTCCCGCTTGGACAGCAGCCTCCTCTACAGACGGTACATCTCCGTGATGCCCCCGCACAAAGCTCTGGAGAAGGAGCGAGAAGGAAGGAGCTCACCCACGCCAATTGACCCGGCTCTGCTAAATGCTAGCGGGCAGAGCTGGACGCCACCCAATGGACCACAGTTGAAACCCTGCGAACAGCTGACCTCTGAGCCTTCCCCCGCTGCTGTCCAGGAGAAGACAAGAGTCCTCTCTCTGGACCCTCAGAAGGCACCAGGCACAGAGAAAAGCACTGACCAGATTCCTCTGCTCTTCATGGAGGCTGAGCAGAAAAATACTCCTCCCCCATTGCTGGGTCACCCTGCAGCTGGGGTGAGTAAATCCACACTACGCAGTCAGGTGAGTTTCAAGAGCTCTGAGCAGGAAGCCGGCTCAGCTTGTCCTCACCCCAGTCCCAGTAATGCCACCCCACTGAGCGCCTCATCTGGTGGGAGGGGAATCAAAACTCACCAGGGGTTCCAGGCCCTAGAAACTCCCTCTGACCCTGCCGCTTGCGTTCCACAGCTGATGGGGAAAAGTTACAAGGAAACTGATGGCGCTGGTGGGACCTGGATTCCCAAAGCAGAGTGTTGATAATCATAATGAACAGTACTAATAACATCAATAATGGGTCAACTCAGGAGGTCCTTACTCAGGCAAAACTCCCCGTGAGTAAGGACAGCAGGGTTTAGCCATTGTAATATTTGTGATTGTTGTGAGGTCGGCCTTTGGAGGGGGGGGAAGCTTTGTGGTGTTGGTTGCGGGGGAGCTGACGTGAGGGAGGCCCTAGGACCTGCACCCTTCTGGAGCCCTGGGGAGAACGCGGAGCAGTGTGGAGAATGGGAGGCGGGAGTGCAGACGCCCATCAGGACAAGGCTGTCGGGCGTAGGCAGGACTGATGCTGGCATCATGCCCCACACAGGGTGACCCAGCTGGGAACGAGCCGCTCTGGGACGGACAGAAGGGCCGATTCTGACACCCCTTCCTCAAACTGTGCAGCGCCTTACTCCACGAGTAGCTCCATTGCCTTCTGCTCGTGGAGTAAGGTGAGTAACGGAATCTGGAGTGGCCCAGCGAGAGACACTGAGCAGCTGGAAAAGGAGCGAGTGAGAGATGAGCTGATATGATTGCATGATAGAGCTGGATTATATTGGATGAGAGATCGATGGGTGTGTTTGGGATTAGGTAGATAGATGGCTATGCACAGGGAATGCATATGTAGGGACTAGATAGATGAGAATGGAGATGTTTAGATAAAGGGCTGTGTATAAGGGGTAGACAGACAGAGGTGTATGGGGTTGGATAGATAGAAAGCTGTGTATAAGAGAGAGAGCTAGCTAGCTGGATGTGTCTGAGGAATAGCTAGAGGGACGGCTGTGTAGGACAGGGGCTGGATAGATAGAGAGAAGTGGGTGAGGTAATTGATGAACAGAGATGATGGGATGCCAGGTGTGTGGAAGGAAGGAATCTTGGGGCAGACCAGAGAAGACGAGATGGGACCTAGGGAGCCTTCTCGAAGTGCAGGGCTCTTTCCAGAGGATGTGCCATTTCCTTCCGCTTCTTATCCAGTTTTTCTTTTCTTTTTTTTCCAGCAAGAGGCAAAGAACCCCTCCACGAAGCTCAACGGGAGACCTGGGAAGGTACCGACACTGTAGGCAGGGCTGGGGTGGGGCCGTCGGCCATGCGCGGGGGCAAGGCAGGCAGGTGAGGTTAGCGGTGGTGTCATTTCTCTCCAGATCATTCTGTTCTCCGAGTCGGGCTTCGCGGGCCAGAAGAAGGAGATCTGGGGCGACGTCGCCGACGCCACGTCCTGGGAGCTCTCCCACACCCTCTCCATCCGGGTGGTCCGAGGGGGGTAAGCGTGCTGCCAGCTGCTCTGCTCTAGCGTGAGCTCGTGCAGACACAAGGGCTCAGGATGGAGGCTATAGAGCCGTGCAGTGCTGCAGGGGGGAGTCACAGCACTGAAAAGGGAGCCATGGGGGGCAAAAAACCTACCTTGCCCTAAGCCTGAGCTTGATGAGTTTATGGAGGGGCTGGTACAAGAAGGTCGCCTGCAATAGCACATGGCCCATCTGCAACGGCTAGTAGCAAATCTCTCTAACGGCCAGAGATGGGTCACTAGAGGGGGAGGGCTCTGAGTTACTACACAGAATTCTGTCCCAGGCGTCTGGCTGGTGGCGGGTCAGGATCTAACTGGTTGGTGTATTTGGGATCAGGAAGGAATTTTCTCCCAAATCAGATTGGCTGAGACCCCGGGGGGGCGGGTTTGCCTTCCTCTGCAGTGTGGGCCATGGGTCGCTTGCTGGTTTGAACTCAAGTAACTGGTGGATTCTCAGGAACTTGAATCAAGCTCTGAGGACTTCAGTAACTCGAGCAGAGGGACGGACCTACTACAGGAATGGGTGGGGGAGGTTCTGTCGCCTGCCATGTGCAGGGCAGACTAGATGATCCCGATGGTGCCCCCGACCATAGAGTCTGTGACCCGCAGGAAGCCGCCCAGCTCAGCTGGCACGAGAACCCAAATCCCCACATTCGGGCGACCCTCCAGAGCTGGAGAGGGAGGTTAAGGCACCGAGCTGGGACTCAGGAGATGAGGGCTCCATTCCCGGCTCCGCCACTGGTTCCCAGTGAAATCTCTGTGCCTCGTTTTACCAGCGGGGAGAATAATCCTTCCTTTCTCCTACCTTTGTCGGCCGGGTCTATTTAGATTGTGAGCTCCTTGGGGCAGGGCATGCCCAGCGCCTAACATGACGGGGCCCTAATCTTGGTGGTTAGAAACTAGTGCCCTGGTCACTGGTAACATGCCCTCAGCCAAAGACTGAATCCAGGGCTCTGGTCACTCTCTGGAAACCGCATGATGGGGGGCTTTAAACAGTGCCCCACTTGACTCAGCTTGGGCTGGCACTCATCCCTCTGATTATTATCCAAGCTCTCCCATTCTGCTGGGAATGGAACAGTCTCCCGGTTATCAGCTCACTGTTTAATCGGGTCTCCCTGGTTATTCCCCTGGTTTGCTCCCTGCTGTGTGTTGACCCCGGGTTACTGTCCAAGGCCCTGATGCTGCAAAGTCATCCTCATGGGCAAGACCCTTTCTCCTACACTGAACCACTGGGACGCCACATGAGTACTAGGGTTCCCTTTGCCTGTTCGGGGTCCCGGTGGGCAGGCAAGCGGTGCTGGACTCCCGAGTTGGGCACAGGCTCAGAGGCTGTGCTGGCAGGCAGCAGGGTTACCCTGCAGTGCTCTCGGGGCACGACCCCCTCCCGTGCGCTCTGCTCCCTCCAGCTGGGTGATGTACGAGAAGCCGCGGTTCCACGGGAGGAAGTGTGTGCTGGCCGAGGGGGATGTGGAGATCAACAATCCATGGACAGCCTATGGGAAAGACGGGGAGGCGCCTGAGACCGCACCCTTCCGCATTGGCTCCTTCAAGAGGGTGGTGAGGGTAAGTGCAGGACCCCATCGAGGCTGGTCTCCGGGTGGCTTTGATCCTCTTAGAAAACCCTTCACCTCCTCCAAAGCAATGGGATGTTCAATAGAGTTGGGGCCAAGCCGTAGACCCAACACCCGTGAACTTTGTGGGGCAGTGCCAATGGAGTGATGATGAGATCGTTGTCCATGGAAGCGTTCGTTGTAGGAGGTCAACATAGACAACGATGAGGCCAATAATAAGAGTAACGTCAGGGATGGAGCAGTGGATTGTTTTTACAAGGCAGATTCTTGGAATCCCTAGGGCTTTCGGGTCCATTTGAAGGAGAATCTAAAATGTCATTGAACTCCTTCTCCGCAACCTGAGAAAAAGCCCTTGATGGACGTTGATCTTAACTTGTCCTTTGGGATCTAAATTAGAGAGTGAAGCAGCTGGCACTTGATTGGAGGCCGGGGTAGGTTTCCCTGGGGTGGTTCTTAGCACAAGCTCGGGGAGAGATGAAGGGTTCTTTGGTCCCTGCTGGCTAGCAGGCTGCTGTCTCCTGTTTCAGGATTACCGGATACCCGAGATCAGTTTGTTTACCGAGGAGAATGGAGAAGGCACAAAAGTGAGGTTCACGGATTCCTCAGAAGACACCCGGGTCCGTGGCAAGCCCTTGAAGGCCTCTTCCATCATTGTCCACTCTGGCCTGTAAGACATGCGCACTGTGGCGCTGGGATCTGGGCGGGGTTCCTCTCTTCCTGCTTTGGCTTCCCAGTGCAACCCAGGGAATTGCAGGGGAGACGAAAACCAGAGAAGGAGCCCGATCCAATGCTCTTTGAAGTCAGTGGAAAGACTCACATTGAGTTCAGAGAGCAACGGATCAGGCCCAAGGCTTGTCCGTATGTAATTGTTTTCTCGCTGTCCTCCAGGTGGCTGATTTACTCCAAACCTTTCTTTGATGACGACCCCTATGTTCTGGAGCCTGGCGGGTATCCCAATTTAAAAGCCTGGGGTGCGAAGGACCCTTCCGTGTGCTCTATGCATCCTATTAAACTGGTGAGTGCTCTGCACTGGTGCCTCCCTCCCACCCTCCCATTGGGGGATGCTACCAGCTAATCACTCTGTCCCTTCTAAGATAGACAGATTGCTCAGTGGTTTGTGCATTGGCCTGCTAAACCCAGGGTTGTGAGTTCAATCCTTGAGGGGGCCATTTAGGGCTCTGGGGCAGAAATCTGTCTGGGGATTGTGCCTGCTCTGAGCAGGGGGTTGGACTAGATGAGGTCCCTTCCAACCCTATGATTCTATGATATCTTATAAGGGATAGCCACGACCGTTGGAATTTGAACCTCCCCTGATGGAGATGGTTTGTCCTGAGCTGCATTTTCGGAAAGCTGTCTGGGGCCTATTGAAATGGCCAGTGGACTGTGGAGACTGGAACGAAGCAGGAACACTGAATCCCCAGGACTGCACAGGGCAGAAGACAAGCTGAAGCTCACCCACAGCCCCCTCCTTCCTGACAAGACTATAAATCAGCCTGATTTCACTTCATTAGCTTTTGAGCCCCAAGCCCTTAGCCTTGTCTGGTTCTAGCCTTGAATCCGTGCCCTGCTTCACTCTCTCTCTCTCTGCCAGGCAATTCTCATTTTGGTTTCCTCTTGTTTCAGGGCTGCCCTGCTGTTGAGAAACCTGGGGAGCCCAAGGTAAGAGAGGAAGGGACTTGCTGAGCCAGGGCCCTAAAACTGATCAGGTGAAAGGGTCAGTTCCCAAAGGGAAGGGTGTCCAGAGTGCTCACAGCTGCTGCAGAACTGGCCACTCCCACCGGGAGGTGCTGTTGGGGAACACTCCAAGAGATGGGCTGGGGGACTGCTCACAACCCACTCCCAGCTGTTGCTAGGAGGAGTGACTATAGAGAACGGTGTCAGAAGATTGGCTGTGGCAGTGCTCCCGCTACTCCAGCCTCTTCCAGTAGGGGGCACTGTAGGGGATGGGGCAGGAGCACAGGCTGTGGGGGAGCTCCCAGCTACTCCGGTCCCAGCCTATCCCAGCAGGAGTCACTAGGTCTGGATCTGAGGTTCCTCAATCTCCATGTGTTTCCCGTCTCTCTCCAGGCAGTGATCTACGAGAAGGCATGTTTCCAGGGCCACAGCTGCGAAGTGAACCGAGACATCTATGCTCTGAAGAAGCAGGAGAACAGCCAGGGCCCTGTGATGTCCACGGTGGGGTCTCTGCGCATCCTGGGGGGCTGGTGAGTGTCTGGAGGAACTGCAGGGACCGGAGCGTGAGATTGTCATTATTGCAACGTGCCCTGGTGGCCAAAGTCCAACGTGAAGAAGAAGCCCAGGGGTCTCCAAGCCCAGGAGCTGTTCTGGGGCAGGGGCCCCCTATACACAAAGGGGAAAGGGGTCCCCCTAGCAATAGGAAAAGCATCTCAATAGCCTGGGAGTGAGTGTGTGTCCAGAAGGTGCATGATGGGACTGACTGCTTGTCTGTCTCCATTCCCTCAGCTGGGTCGGCTACGAGAAGGAAGGGTTCCGGGGCCACCAGTATCTGCTGGAGGAAGGCGAATACCACGACTGGACGCAGTGGGGAGGCTACAACGACGAGCTGGTGTCCTTACGGCTGATCCGGACGGTGAGAGGAGCTAGCGGTGGGGCCGGCAGGGTGTTTGACAGCAGACGGCTGGATTGCCATCTCCTTTACCCACGCCAGCCTGGGCAGGGCAGGCTCTCCCACGCTGCCCGCCCACGTGCCTCAGCCGAAGTCAGAGTGCCAGGGGAGTTCAGCGCCTTTATCTATCCAGCCCTTGCCCTCTCTGAGGCCACTGTCCAGAAGGGTGCCAGTCAGTGCCAGTAGCTTTTGTGCTGTGGACACCTGTCCCGCTGGGACTCAGAAGACCCACCAAACTCATTACACACAGGGCACCGGCTGGTAACAACTGTTCAGGCTGGATTTGAACTGGTGAGCTAGTGGTTATGCCATTCTCCATCACCTGCAGCATCCAGTACCACTAGAGACCCAGGTTGTGTTTGTGGAGGGAGCCCGCCATGCCCCACTGGCACCCACCGCCAAGCAGTGACACCCCGGGGAGGGAGTCAGGCAGACAGACAGACTGAGAGAGGGTTCCCCTCTTCCCACAGGACTTCTCGGACCAGGCGCTGGTGCTCTTCGAGGCCATGGACTTCCAGGATGGGCCCAGTGTGGAGCTAAGCGAAGCGCTGCCCGACGTGGAGCTGGCTGGCTATGGAATCACAACCCAGTCCATCCATGTGCTGAGTGGAGTGTGAGCGCCCTGGGGAAGGGCGGGGTGAGGCTGGACTGTGCGGGGGTGGGGACAGTGCTGTAACAGGGAACAAGGGAGACGGCTTCAGTATAGAAGAGGGAAAAGGAGTTTAGGGTCTTGGCAAATCCAGTGCTGGGTAACTTAGTGACAGGCAGGAACATTTGTGCTAAGGACTGGGGGTAGGAATCCACATGCTTCAGGGCTGTTCACCACTGGGGTCAGGAAGTAATACTCCCCCACGTGCAACACTGCACAATTGGCAAGGTGCATTGAGAGCCGGATGGGTGCCTAAGTCACCCTGTTCCATTTCTCTGGCCAGGTGGGTGGCCTACGAGAACACGAACTTCTCAGGTGAGCAGTACATCCTGGAGAAAGGAGTGTATCGGAACTGCGAGGACTGGGGAGCCAGAGCCGGCCGGATCTCCTCTGTGCAACCTGTCCTCCAGGTGAGGGAGCCCTGTGTCTCCCCATACACCCGCCCCCTGTGAGGGAGCCCACATCATCCCAATTGCCTGCCCCTCTGGGCAAAAGAGTCCCACCCTGCCTTGCCCTTGCCCTGTGGCCAAGGGGTATTAAGGAAAGAAGTCCTTCAATCTATGTTCTTTGGGCTTGATTCTCTGTTGCCACCCACCTTCCTGCTGTACAGGGGGGGGAGATGGCCCCGGGGCAATAGTCCCAGCAAAGGGAGTATTGCCCGTCCCGTGCTCGGTGTGGGGACAGAGCTGCTCCGAATCAGGGGCCTTTGCTCTGCAGCACATCATGGGAAGCCCCCCGGGGCGTGAAGGGAGCGGGTGTGGGGCGTGTGCTCCTGGCGCAGGCGGGGGGAGACATTAATGGGTGTTGCTAAGGCCCCGTCTGAGCGCAGTGCTCACCGCTGTGGGGTGTGTGCCCCGGCTCAGGCAGGGTGAGATAGTAACCGGTGCGGCTTGTTTTCTTCCAGGTCGGGGAGCACAGTCTGCGTTTTGTCTCCAGGGTAAGAGGTGGGATCCTTGGGGGCGGGGCTGTAAGCAGTCTCTCTCCAGTCTAGGCCTTTCTGCCGTGCCCATCCCCCGGGGTCGGGGTGCCTCTGGTAAGGGGATGTCAGTGGGAGCGGGCGCTGGGTTGGACGCGCAAGCTTGAACTGCTGGGGGATGCTGCCTTGCAAGGTGCCATGAGCTGCCTGCTGAAGGAGTCGCATGTATCCCTCCCCGGGTCCCATCTCCATTAAATGCCCCCCCGACCCCATGCCCTGCTGGCCCGGGCCCAGTTCATTCAGTTTCGCTCCTTGGGTTCTCCAGATCCAGCTGTTCTCAGGTCCCGATTACCTCGGTGATCACATCTCCTTTGAGGACGATCAGGTGTCCCTGCCGGAGGCCTTCGCTCCCCAGTCCTGCAGGGTCCACGGAGGCAGGTAACGCATCCTTCAGCCCAGCCAGAGCCGCCGCACATGCTCTGAGCCACGCGCCGTATTTACTAAGCTGGCGTCGAAACGCTGGCGCTGCACGAAACCTCCCAGAACTCTGACGGGGTGATTGGGAAGGTGGGAGATGATGCCAGGAACGCCTGGGGGCTCTGCCCCCAGCGGGCCCTTCGGGGAGTTGAAGATTTGGGGGGCTGGGACCTGTGTGTTTGGCAAGGGGGCTGGGAAGCACATGGGCTTCTGAGGGTTGGGGTGGGGAGGATCTGGACGGGAGTTGCAGGGGACTGCCAGCTCCAAGGAGGGAAGGACGTGGGGGCTGGTAGGTTCCGGAGGAATGCAGGTGTCTTGCAGGTTTGATAGAGGCATGGCAGGGCTGCGTGCTGGGGAAGAGGAGGGGAGCAGGGGGTGAGGTTCCCTGTGTTTGGAGGGGGCTGCAGGGGGTTCCTCTCACTGGTACATGAGTGTAGCACTGGAGCAGGGTTTGGGAAGAGCCCTGGGAGCCGGCACCCCAGCCCCCTGCCTGCACTGAAGGCCCCTGGGGACATAATCATCCCTGTGGGTGCATCTCACTTCCAGCTGGATTCTCTACGACGGCTGGGAGTTCGCGGGGGAACAGCACGTTCTATTGGACGGCGAGTATCCGACGCTCACCGCCATGGGCTGCGTCTCGTCCACGGCCATCCGGTCGCTGCAGAAGGTCCCAATTGTAAGTATTTCAAATCCCAATGCTGCTTCTTCCTCCCCATTATCAGTTTCTTGTCTTTGCCCCCAGCGGGTCTGTCCGTTTGAATGTGTATCGCCATGTGTATTCTCCCTGCCTGCCCCATCCTGCCCCTTCGCTGCCTCCATCCCTTTCCCTTTTCCCTGCAGTTTTTCTCGGAGCCCTCGATCTTCCTGCATGGGCTGGAGTGTTTCGAAGGGAAGGAGATAGAGCTGACCAGCGAGGTGCGGAGCCTGCAGGCCGAGGGCTTCAATAACCACGTGCTGTCGGTGCGCGTGAAAGGCGGGATGTAAGTGAACAAACTTCCCCCAGCGCACACCGAGAAATGGGGCCAGCGACCTCCCAGGGCCCCCCTCTGATATCCAGAAATAGTGATCCGCCTGGATAAACCAGGAAGAGTGCCCAGCAGTGACCATCCGCCCACTGGGTGCGCATCCATCCCGACCAGCAGTGCCGTACCCCACCACACCTCCTGGGTACTGCTCAGTCGTGACCCACCTCGGATCTCCGTCACCCCCCTGCAATAGGGAAGGTAGCCATGCTTCTGTGATGCTGGACACGTACCCAGGACAGTGACCGATAGTGATTCTCTTCGGAGCCGTGTCACACAGAGGGAAGCGTCCAGACACTGAGGGAACCACTCCACACCGTGCTCAGAGCCGCGGGGAAAGCCCTGACGGCTGTGACCAGCTCCTGAGCCCGGGACAGTCAGACCCAACCTGTGCCAGAGCCCAGCCCACAGCTGACACTATGAACTTGGTCACAGCTGCCCCAGGCCAGCCAGGTTGGGGAAGCCTCTCCCAGGTCTCCCCTTCACAATGTGCTGTGGGAAAGGACTCAGTGCCCCCTCTGTGGCTCCTCCCCAGAGATGGGCGCCGCTAAGGAACAGCCAGCAGAGCCAGAAGCAGGACAGACCCGTTCTGTTGGCTTCTCCCCATCTGACCCAGGGCCCCGCCCCACATGTCAGCTACGCAGGTGTGTTTTGGCTCCACCCCCGTGCTGGCAGGAAGCCAGGCTGTGCAGCTTCCAGGCCGAAACAATAGGCTGACAAACACGCCCAGTTGGCTGAGCCCTGCCCCAGTTGTGGAAGAACATGAAGGTTAAAGAATAACCTGAAACACACAGGCCTGGCAATTTCCCCAGGTAACACCCTCTGGGTGTTAACTCAGAGCAGGCTGGCCTTGAATTAAAGGTGAGATGAAATATTCCTGGAGACCCCTTTTCAGACGGGCTTAGCTCCCCGAGGCCGGGTGCTGAGAGCAGATTCGCTGCTGTCAATCCGTGCATTTAGTTCTAGAAAAATAGCTGGTGAGAGGGAAGTTGAGCTTCTTGCCCCAGGTCACACACCGATCCCTAACCTTAACCCTAACCCAGGAGCCCTGATTTCCAGTCCCCTCCTGTAGCCATTAGACCCAGGGGCGGCTCCAGGCACCAGTGCACCAAGCGCGTGCCTGGGGCGACAAGCCGCGGGGGGCGGCCTGCTGTGAGGGCGGCAGTCAGGCTGCCTTCGGCGGGATGCCTGTGGGAGGTCCAACAGTGCCACGGTTTCAGCGGCAATTTGGCGGCGGGGACGCCAAAGGCGCGGCACCGGCGGACCTCCCACAGGCGCGCCGCCGAATCTGCGTGACCAGCAGACCGCCCGCAGGCGCGCCGCCGAATCTGTGTGACCAGCAGACCGTCCGCAGGCGCGCCGCCGAATCTGCGTGACCAGCAGACCGCCCGCAGGCGCGCCGCCGAATCCGCGTTACCAGCAGACCGTCCGCAGGCGCGCCGCCGAACCTGTGTGACCAGCGGACCGCCCGCCGGCGCGCCGCCGAAAGCCGCCTGACTGCCGTGCTTGGGGCGGCAAAAAACATAGAGCCGCCCCTGATTAGACCGTGCTCCCTCTAAGAGCTGGGGAGAAAACCCAGGAGTCCTGACTCCCAGTCCCTGGCTATCCACGCTGCTACCCAATCGAGCATGTAACTACCATAGAGCTTGGTGGGGTCTCTAGGGCAGCGGTTCTCAAACTGTGGGTCAGGACCCCAAAGTGGGTCGCAACTCTGTTCTAGTGGGGTCGCCAGGGCTGGCTTAGACTTTCTGGGGCCGAAGCTGAAGCCTGAGCCCCACCACCCAGGGCCGAAGCCTGAGCCCCAGGGCACCCTGCGTAGCAGGGCTCAGGTTACAGGTCCCCTGCCTGGAGCTGAAGCCCTTGGGCTTTGGCACCCCTGTTCGGGGTAGCAGGGCTCGGGCGGGCTCAGGCTTCGGCCCCCCCTTCTGGGGTGGTGCAGTAATTGCTGTTGTCAGAAGGGGGTCGTGGTGCAATGACGTTTGAGACCCCCTGCACTAGGGTGACACCCCTCCTGGCCTGTGCACTCTTTGGAGCATTCTTCTGCACGGGGAAGGTACCAGAATGTCTTTGCTCCCTCCCCCCAGATGGGTGCTGTGTGAACACAGCAACTTCCGAGGCCGCCAGTGGCTGCTGGACTGTACGGAGATCACCAACTGGCTGACCTACAGCGGGCTTCAGCACATAGGCTCCCTCTACCCCATCCGGCAGGTGAGTGCGGGGCACGAAACTGCCCTCACTGCTGTGTGTGCTGGAGGCGGGGAAGAACCTGCTCTTTCCTAGCCCACCGTCTCAACGCAACAGAAGTGATGCTAACAGCCATGTGTCACCAGCACAACCCACTCTGTTCCTACTGAGCTGACACTTTGCCAGCGGGCTGTTCCCTCTCTGTCTGGGCCAGGAGCCCAGGGGACTGAGAAAATGTGCTGAGATTACTGGGAGTGCATGAAAATGTCCTGGGACACACTGGGAATTCACTGAGGTTTGCTGGAGATTCCTAGTTACACTCCGTGGATGGAGCTGGTATAGGAAGATTTGGCCCAGGGTACATCTACACTCGAGCTGGAGTAGACGGATGTGCACTAGTCTGGGGATTTGCTCAGCTGGTGCTGAGGGTCATTAGGACATCTGGAGCTGCAAGAGGAAGGGACAGGGCAATACAGTTATTCTACATGGTTTATGCCATGGTCAGAACTTCATATCAACTGCAGGAACAAAACTCAGCTCTTCCTGCTCCTAAAGCCCAGCACTTTTCCCCTTGAGCTAAAGGAGGATCTCCATTAGCTGTTAGTAGTATAGAGCCTATGACACATTTTGGAGCAGTTCTGATTCAATCCAGTAGAGGGCAGTGATGCACAGGGACACTAGCCGGCTTCTCCTTACACTAGCTGGCTCTTTACACTCACTTATGAACAGACCCAAGCCATGTAACTGCTGCTCTGTACCAGAAGGAGGGTGGCCATGGTGAGCGATGCTGTGAAATGGGGCAGCGGAAGCTCATGGTTTGTCTCCTTCCAGAGACGGATCTACTTCCGGATAAAAAACGTGGAGCTGCAGTTCTTCCTCTCTGTCCCAGACGACGTTGAGGACATGAAAGCAGGACGCGTGGTGGTCTCGGACCTGAGTGACCAGAGCAGCTCCATCTGGTACTACGAGGAGGGGCTCATCAAAAACCAGGTTAGGACTGGCCCCTGCGTGTGGGTGACTGGAGACTCGGAGGGGACTCATGGGGATGTCACTAGCCCTGGATTGCATGGGTCGTAGGCGGCTTGAGACGGGCCCAAAGCAGAACCCCAGATCCACACCCCACGTCCCAGGTTCAATCCCCGCTGATGGCCACGGTGTCTGTATGTGCATACAGCTGTGAGTGGTTACCATGGCAACCTTGTTAATCTCTCAGTGATTACCCTACCCCCAGAGCTGGAGGGATTGTTTGGGGCTGGTCCCCCTGGATCATGGCTCCCCAGGGAGGTGCATTGCAATGGATCCATGGCTCTCCTCATGCCAGGGGGGACGTCACACCTGTGGACTCAGTTTCTGGGGTTACTCCCCAGCCCATTATGGTGCGGGGCAGCCAGCAGAGAGCAGTGTGTGCCTCTGGAAAAAGGCTCCCCCAGCACTGACGTCCCCCTTCATCGGTTCCGCACTTGGTATCGCAGGGAGGAATGTCCCTGGCACTTTGCACTGGACTTTGCCTGTCCCTTACTGCGAGGGCAAGTCTGAGCTTGGAAGGCCTGAGCCGGGCATGGGAGGTAGCAGAGGGGCTGACTGGTTTGGCTGTTGCTGGTTTTAGATTGCCCCCACCATGAGCCTGCAGGTGATTGGTCTGGCCGGGAAAGACGCCAAGGTGGTGCTGTGGGCTGAGAGCCGAGTTCCCCGCCAGACCTGGAGAATCGATTCTTTCGGGCGGATCTGTAGCCAGATGTTCGAGGACATGATCCTGGATGTGAAAGGTGAGGCATGGGCCTGCCCACTTTCTGACTTCGGGGGGCAGGGAGGGCAGTTTCTCAGGTCCTCAGATCCACTCCCAAAATCTCCGGGCTGTGGCAGAGACAGCCCTGCCCACTGGGGATGGATCATTTGACTGCTATGAATGTTTTTGGGTGGAAAACTGTTTCTTCGAAGGGTGGGGCAGAGGGGGAAAACCTGAGGCTTTTTACTTCCCCACTGGAGACTGGTCAGAGGAGAGGCTGCATGGCTGAGTGGCAGAGCCCAAGGGGCAAAATAAGGGCACTCAGCTACCAGAGAGGCGATTACCCAGCTCCTGTAAATAGTGATTAAAAGCACTGGGCCCTAGCTGGGAGATTGGCCGGACTACGGGGAGAAGGGGGTGGAGTTGAGGGCGGGGAAGAGGGAGAGAGAAAATACCTCCTATCTTTTCCCCATCAAACTCTCCCCTCTCTCTGTGCAGGGGGCAGACTGTATGACCGAGATCACGCCATCCTCTGGGACGTGGCTGAGGAAAGACCCACGCAGATCTGGGACATACAAGTGCTCTAAGAGCTTACATTCAGGCCTGGATCCTGTTGGAGGTGCCCCCAGCTCTTCGCATGGTCTTTCTGGGTTATCAGGGTTCCTTGCAAACTGATTCAGAGGTGCTCCTACCAGAAAGTATCCCCTGCCCTGGAATGGAGCCTGGACAGGCACGTCTCTGCAGCCTCTCCTCTGCCCGCTGGCCATTCTAGGCTTGTGACTACTCCAGTTCAACCCTTCGTCAATTCCAGGGATTGCCTGGGAGTGGAGGTGGCACTGACTGTCCTGTTTCAGCATTCAGGGGCTCATCAGGACCCACCTGAACTATAGTGAATCACCCGTGTAGTGCCATGCGGTACCCGTGTGCACACATGTTGTGAGTGCGTGCAATGGGCCATCTGGAGTCCTCAGGCTCCGAGCCGGTTCTGGTGCGACTGTACAGCAAAGACTGAAACGCAGACTCCTGCCCTGTCATGGCTTCCTAAGCCCCTGTATTTATGTGTGCGTCAGATACGATCCTTTTTCTAACACCAGCTCTCCGGCTGGGTGCTCGGTTTGTATCACCAGGCGCGCGCTAACACACTCGTTGAGTCGGTCTCTGAGATGCCGCTCAATAGATGGACGTGAGACACTAGGGCAGGGGTTCTCAAACTGGGGGTCGTGGCCCCTCAGCGGGTCGCAAGGTTATTACTTGGGGGGTCGGGAGCTGTCAGCCTCCACCCCAAACCCCGCTTTGCCTCCAGCATTTATAATAGTGTTAAATATAAAAAAAATGTGTTTTTTAATTTATAAGGGGAGTCGCACTCATATGCTTGCTGTGTGCAAGGGGTCACCAATGCACAAGTTTGAGAACCCCTGCACTAGGGCCTTTCACACAAAGGAGGGATCATTGCACACACAACCAGCTGCACACCTTAACAACATGGGAGCAGCCACCGCGCGCGCCCTCTTGTGTCCAGAGTGGCAATTGCAGGGTACGTCATTTGTTGCATTGCCAGCTCGCATCCATCGCTGGGGAGTACTTCCCAGCTGAGCGTCTTAAAGCACTTTATAAACATTAATAAATTAAGCCTCACCACCCCCTGTGGGGTTAGTGGCTCCCAGTTTACATTTGGGACAACTGAGCTGTACAGAGGTGAAATGTCTTCCCCAAGGTCCCACAACAGACAGAGCTAGGAATAAAAATCTGCTCTCCTGCTCCTATGCTGAGCACTAACCAGTGCTTCCAGTGTGCTGTTTATGATCCTGCAGGTGCTCTCCTTCGAACACTGTTTATTAAGTGTAGAGAATGAGCTCACCTGTCAATAAGGCGTCTGTGTCATATGAAGCACCGAGGAGGTCTCAGATTTTGCACAGGGTGACGCCTCTCTGTCCCATTCAGTAGTTCTGGCTGAGCCCCTTGAATGACCCTGATCTATTCAGAGACTTGGTTGTTGCCCTGCACTTGTTTAGTTGCCGTCCCAACATGTGGTGATATTGACCCGCCCTCTAGCATGTCACGTAGTAGAACCTCACAGCAGATCTCTGATGAAGCTTCGACCTCCAACCCCCAACAGGCTGCAGTGCAGTCTCCTCCACCGTCATTGGAGTAGCATCTTCATTCAGCTGGTCGGCACCCAAACCTGCATCAACAGCATTGGACATTGAGCCTGACTGCTGCAACCTTCACTGACTCCAACTTCAGTCTCCCTTGACCTGCGTAATTCCTGAATCAGCTGCGGATCTGTGGCTGTCGCTGCTCAAGACTCCACTTGTATTATACAAACACACACTCTCTCTTTCATATACATTCATGCTCTGGGCCACACAACGCACTAGAAAAGGCCTGCAGGGCACAATCCTGCGGTAACCAGGAGAGAGATGGGCTGCATGGGGCGGAGGAGGGTCTTTTCCCCCTTTAATTTCTATGCTTATATAAAATTTCACTTTATCTATAACAATAATACTAATCCCTAGCTCTTATATAGTGCTTTTCATCTGTAGTTCTCAAAGCACTTTCTAAAGGAGGTCGGTAGCAGTGGCCCCATTTTACTTTACGAGCAGAAACAGAGCAGACAAACCCGGTGGAAGTGAAAGTATTACACGCAGTCACGTGAGTACGTTTCCCCCCGCCCCCAGAGATGGGTAGAGTTTATTCGGAGGGTAATGGACGCTTGTTGAGTTAATAAATCAACGCTCGTTCTTGGGTCAGAAGAACACCGAAAAGAAAGCGGCAGCTTTTAAGACAAAGTGTAGGTCTACAATCCTGGATGGGCTGGGTTGTGGAATAATCCTCTCCTGCCCTGTTTTATTGTATTAATGCAGAATTCTCACCTCCATCAACAGCATTATTACCACTAGAGGTGAGCCAAATTCACCCTTCCTGGTNTGGGTTGTGGAATAATCCTCTCCTGCCCTGTTTTATTGTATTAATGCAGAATTCTCACCTCCCTCAACAGCATTATTACCACTAGAGGTGAGCCAAATCCACCCTTCCTGGCTCCTATTGGAGCTGGAGCTCTGGGCTGTTCCACATCTGGACCCAGATCTGAATTTTAGGGCTGAATTCTGCTCTAGCTACACCCGAACATTTCCTGGTCGCTCTCCAAGCTAACCCGTTTTAGGACATGTCTAGATGCAGAGTTGCACCAGTCTAACTAAAGACGTGATTTTTAAACTGACTTAGTTCACAGGCTGCATGGACACTTATTTCGTTTTAACCAGGCTTACTTTGGTTTAGCTTAAATCGATCAAGGTGAGATCAAAATAAGCCACTTTCCAACTGAAATAAGAGTGTCTACACAGCCTTTTGAACCAGCTTCACAGAATCGGGTTAAAATGACATCTGAAGTAAAGGCACCTTTCTCATGGAGAGAAGGCCATGATGTGTAGTTTCTTTATGGCTGCTGTACTCCCTCGTGACCCCTAGAGGCCACTCTTTGTTCACTAAGCATGTTGTGCAATGGTGCTGTTGATCTGGTGGGTGAAAGGAAAGAGGTGTGCACGGCACGGCACAGCGTGGGCACTATGGGGCTGGGAAGGGAGTTTCATTTGTTAGCTGCAATATTGCCCCTGTCGGAGGCCATAGAGTCAAACACACAAAAGGGCTGGATAATTTTGTGGCCAAGGTTAGCATTTTAGTTCTGTGAGCTCAGCCAGATAGAACCAAACTTCATGCTCCAGGGCACGAGCTGTTTGCTGCTGGGGTCAGGAAGCAATTTCTCCCCAACTGCAGTAACTGGATTGGTGCATTATTTGTTCAGTTTACTTTCCACTGAAACATCAGTTCTTAGTCACTACGTGGGTCAGGACCGAAAGGCCAATGACCTTGTCTGATGTGCAGGCCCTACGAGCCAGACCCTCAGCTGGTGTAAATCAGTGTAGCTCAGTACAGCTGTGGTGATTTACACCAGTTGAAGGGCTGGCCCTAAACTCTANCTTAGTCACTACGTGGGTCAGGACCGAAAGGCCAATGACCTTGTCTGATGTGCAGGCCCTATGAGCCAGACCCTCAGCTGGTGTAAATCAGCGTAGCTCAGTACAGCTGTGGTGATTTACACCAGTTGAAGGGCTGGCCCTAAACTCTGAGGCAGGTGAATGGACTTGAGTGCCCAGCCCAGCATCCAGCTGAGCAGCAGAAGTCATTTAAATCCCTGAGATGATGAGCTAACAGGTTCCTAAAGGCCTGCTTCACTGTAGATGGGTGGCCCCATCTTGCAAGGAGCCGGGACTCTCAACGGTCGGTGAGGTGATCCTGGGTCACTGTTCAGTCCCTAGCTTATGCTAGATTTCGAGTGAGCTGCGAATTGATTTGAATAGTTTGGAAACTCAACGGAGCATCAAGTTTCTGTCAGGTGTGCAGGGCTCAGCCCATCCTCTGCAAGCGCAAACACGGCGCCCAGGTGAGGGCCTCTCCTAACCACACGCCATATGCTGATACCAGGGGGATCCACGTGATAGGAGGACCTAGGCAGATACAGCTCCTTGTGCACCCAAGCCCTCAGCAACTAAACCGGGGGGGGGAATACTTTTAAAACGTCCATGGTTGGGGGGGGGGGGTAAAGTTGGCTTTGATGACTGGCTTGAGAACATCACACATTACCCTCCCCCCCACACACCCCTCCCACACACACTCCCAATGTGCTGAGCCCTGGGATGGGAGCCATCGTTACACTTTGCAACCAGGAAACCCCCATCTGTTTTTGTGGCCTGAGGTGGTGCTGCAAATGGTGCTGCAACTTTTCACACATGCCTGCATGCAGTCGTCACATAGGAAATGGTATATTTAGGAGGGCAGGGTATGTCAGCACCATCCTGTTTCAAACTAAAGATGAGCCCACGCTGCAGACGGCTGATGGCAAGCCAGGGCTGAACTGTCCTCACACTTAGGGGTGTTTGGAGCTGGGTTTGTTTCGGGCCCGCCTGTAAGGCAGGCAGCGTTCCATTCCACGTTTCTGCAGTCCAGGCTGGGATTTAGGGCTGATTTACATACAAAACTTATACTGCTTTAACTAAACCACCTTGAAAAGCTCTCTTTTGGCCATGTCTAGGTGAGAAAGTTGTGCTGGTTTCCCTAAAGGTATGGGTTTAAACCAATTCGCTGAACTGGACATTAGGAAGTTTAAACTTGAAATTAGACGAAGGTTTCTAACCATTAGAGGAGTAAAGTTCTGGAACAGCCTTCCAAGGGGAGCAGTGGGGTCAAAAGACATATCTGGCTTCAAGACTAAGCTTGATAAGTTTATGGAGGGGATGGTATGATGGGATAGCCTAATTCTGGCAATTAATTGATCTTTGATTATTAGCGGTAAATATGCCCAATGGTCTGTGATGGGATGTTAGATGGGGTGGGATCTGAGTTACTACAGAGAATTCTTTCCTGGGTGCTGGCTGGGGAGTCTTGCCCACATGCTCAGGGTTTAGCTGATGGCCATATTTGGGGTCAGGAAGGAATTTTCCTCCAGGGCAGATTGGCAGAGGCCCTGGGGGGTTTTCGCCTTCCTCTGCAGCGTGGGACACGGGTCACTTGCTGGAGGATTCTCTGCACCTTGAGGTCTTTAAACCACGATTTGAGGACTTCAATAACTCAGACATAGGTCAGGGGTTTGTTACAGGAGTGGGTGGATGAGATTCTGTGGCCTGCGTTGTGCAGCAGGTCAGACTAGATCAGGGGTCGGCAACCTTTCAGAAGTGGGGTGCCGAGGCTTCATTTATTCACTCTGATTTAAGGTTTTGCGCGCCAGTAATACATTTTAACCTTTTTAGAAGGTCTCTTTCTACAAGTCTATAATATATTACTAAACTATTGTTGTATGTAAAGTAAATAAGGTTTTTAAAATGTTTAAGAAGCTTCATTTAAAATTAAATTAAAATGCAGAGTCCTGTGGACCGGTGGCCAGGACCCGGGCAGTGTGAGTGCCACTGAAAATCAGCTCACATGCCACCTTTGGCACCCGTGCCATAGGTTGCCTACTCCTGGACTAGATGATCATAATGGTCCCTTCTGACCTTAAAGTCTATGATTCTATGAGCTGGGACAGCCCCTGGGTGGACACGCTTCTTTCACTGAGAAGAGTGGCTTGTTTTGGCTTAGTGTACATTGATTAGGAATCAAATTTAAGCTAAACCACAATAAGTCATTCTTTAAACCAATTTAGTGAGGTACCCACGAGGATGGATGGAAGCAGCTGAACTAAATGTTAGGCAGGGTGGCCTAACAGATTAAAGCACGGGCCTTGGACATAGGAGCGAGGGAATATTCATGTGGTGCAGGTTGTGTGTAGACAAGCTTTGAGTGTTTCCTTAGGCCACCGTTCCAACGTCCCTTTCCCCTCTCATGTGATCTTCAGTCTAAGTTGCTTTTTCAGTGTTCTCTATTCCAAAGGGCCGGGAGAGGAGCAACAGTGTGTTTGTGCCAAGGCCTGGTCTTCACACAAAGGCACACGAGTTTAACTAAAGGTGTGATTTTAAGCCCTGTGTGGATAATTCATTTAAATCTGGCTTGTATTGCTCTAGCTTGCGTCAGTAAAGGTACCGGTGCCAGCTCTAAACTGATCTGTTTGGCTGTATAAGGGGTTGGCTGTGTTTAACTAGCAAGGTTATGTGTAGATAAGGTTGTAGCCTCTCTGGCTGGGTCTGCACTGTCACCGTGTCCAGAGGGTATTTATGTGAGGGTGAAATGGGCAACTGGAGAACGCTCAGGCCAAATTCATACCTGCTGTCATTTCACTGAACTCAGAGTGACCTCAGCTACATCTCTGGCCCCGTGTGTCTACAGCAGTGGTTTTCAAACTGGGATAGGCAGACTCCTAGGGGTACACGAGCTCTCATCAGGGGGTATACGAGAAAAATCCTGTAATGGTGGACAATGCATTTTATTTAGTAAGACTTGGCCGTCTAACCATAGGAATAGTAGGACCCTATCTCAGATGGGGGTATGTGGGAGACGACATTATTTGGAAAGGGGAATGCAGTGAAAAAGTTTGAAAACCACTGGTCTAGAGGAATTTGATTCAGCTAAAAGAAGATGATGACACACACTCGGCAGTAAGAAAGCTTGTCTTTCATTTTATTAGGTTGAGCTGGCTGCCACTCTGCAGGGATCAGAAAGACCCCAAATCATTTATATTCACATTAATTTCTCAAAGCATCAGAACATGTTTTCATGGAATGGGGATCTGCCTTCCAATGGCTAGGCCTGGGGAACTTCAGATTAGTGCAATACATACACAAGCATGCAACAAAACACACCCTTGCTGCAATCTCGGTCTCTTTTCCTTGGGGAGGCCCATTCTGCACAGGAGCTGGTCAATCAATGGCAAGGCTCCTCAGGTGTTGCGATGAGACATGCATCTGCCTCTCCAATGTGATTCTAATGGGAATCTCCATGCGACGCTGGACTCTGCTGCCGGGATTCCATCGCAGGTGGTGGAATGAATGGCTCTGATGGGGAACAAGGAAAGAAGCCGATGGCTGCGAAGAGAAGTGCGCAGTGGGTGTGTTGCGGGAAGACTTCAACTGGAGCGCTTAGGCTGGCTGGGTTACGCGGATTGGCAGGCTGCAGCGGGGTGCCCAGCAGGAGAGGCTGAGATGGTGGCAGGCAGAAGGCAGCGCTGGCATCTCTCTGGGGCTCATTTTGCTCGGAGGAGGTAAATTGTTGCCAAGGCAAACACCAGCAAAAGAGAAGCTGGGACGCAGCAGGGTGTGCCCAGACTCGTTTTGGGGTGGGAGTCCTTCGAGTGACCTGGATTTGTGGTGCTGCCCTGGAAGAGCAATCAGAAAGGTTATTAGAGTAAGGCAGTGGCTCTGTGTCGTTCCCAGGCAGCCCCGTGCTGAGTAGCTGTGAGGATACTTGGACCTTCCTCATTCAGATCAAGATATGAATGTGGGATTTGCCATAATGGCTCTAACCGATTGGTCCATATAACCCAGTATCCTGCCTCTGAGCAGTACCTGATACTTCAGAGGAAGGGACAAAGAACCTTAATGAACGTGAGCAATTGTGCAATGCTGCATAGGCAGTGGTGGGAGCTCCTTCCTGACCCCACCGGGCAATCAGCTTACGTCTTGAAGCATGAGGGTCATTTATCCTGATCTCAGCTTGCACATGTTGTTACTGGTCATAACAGCGTCTGTCCCATTTTAAAATCCAGCCCCAGATTGTGACTCTGGGACCCCTGGGGCAGAGAACCCTGCCCAGCCAAGAGGGACGGGAATTTTAAATGTCATGTAGCAGAGACATGCAGTTCCCTTGGTGTGGGATGTAGTCTGAGGCTGCGAGCAGAGTACCACCATTCTCAGCTCCCACCCTGCCCTAAGGGACAGTGTTAAAGAATCCTCAGTATCTTCCTCTCCCCATTCTGCTGCTTTACAAACTGTAACCAATCAGTCCTCACCGTAGGTACATAAGTGTCATTATCCCTGTTTCACAGAGGAGGGAATTAAGGCACACAGGGGAAGTGACTTTCTCAATGCTACCAAGTGGCTGTGAGGGGCTCAGAACCTCCTCCCCCCATCCTAGCCATGTGCTCAGTCTACGAAGCCGTGCTGCCTAGACCCACCCTGCTCTCTCTGCGGCTAGAAGAACGTGTCCCTAGTTGGGCCAGTTTGGCTCGAGAAGGATCCTCTGTTCCAACCAGCGGAGCAGATATCATGCTGAGGACCTGCAAGCCTCCCCCACTGTGCCGCCAAGACCTCAAGGCTGTGGTTTCCAGTGCGTGCATGACATTGTGTGAACAAAACAATTCCAGCCCTGAAACCAGCTTCCTGTTATGTAGCAGCTCTCCTTTTGCAGACCAGTGCACTGATGGAGGGGGAAATCCAGAGAGACAGAGAAGAGCGAACTATAGAAAGGAGAAATGGAAGAGACCTGCTGGGTCACTCAGGAGCTTTGCACCATCTACTCAGCAGTGACTCGGTTGCAGGAACTTCTGCCACTTCCCTGTCAGACCAGCCCACTCTATGGGAGCCTCACCTATCTTTTCTGAGTCAGTTTCGCCTTTCGGTTACATTGGTGCAAACCTGGAGCAAGTCAGTGGACATCCTCTCTGGGGCCACTCTAGATTTGCACCAGTGCAACTGGAAAAGAATTTAGTTCTTTCTTCATTTTGTCCGATTATTTTTATTTATTATTCTCTGTAGGTTCTTATTCCATGCGTGCCTGAGCGCCTCCCAGCAGTACAGTAAGTGACATGATTACCATCGGTCACGTGTTGTTTTTTCTCATACCTCGTCTAGCAAAATACTCTTGGAAAGTGGTGGTGGTGGTGGACGAGGAACCCATTTATCTGCCACCCAGAGGTCAGTGGGGACTCTGGCAACAGCAGTGGCTGTGGAACTAGACCATGACATGGGAGGAGACCCAGTGATCATAGAAAAGCAGGGCTGGAAGAGACCTTAAGAGGCCATCTAGTCCAGCCTCCCCTGCTCCCACCCCACTGAGGCAGGCTCGGAACGCTGAGCTCAGTGGCAGAGAAAAATGGTTGGGAAAAAAATCACAGCGAGTAGAACCCGAGCACTGGGAAAACAATGGAAAAGGAAGGGCCTGCTTTTCCAAAAGAGGAACAACAAAACGACCTGACTCTACTAGACTAGGGGCAATTTAGCCAAGGCTTCCGTCTCTAACAGTGGCCAGTCCCAGCTGCTTCAGAGGAAGGTGCAAGAAACCCTGCAGTAGGAAGATATAGAATGATCTGTCCATAGAGAAAGTTTCTTCTGAACCCCCATTAGTTAATGGTTGACTTATGTCCTGAAGAATGAATTCTGTCTATCTTAGGTACTCAGCTGGTCCCATTACCGGAGTGTCTAGCACAGGGGTGGGCAAACTTTTTGGCCCGAGGGCCACATCAGGGAATAGAATTTGTATGGCAGGCCATGAATGCTCACAAATTTGGGGTTGGGTGTGGGAGGGGGAGTGGACTCTGGGGTGAGGCTGGGGATGAGGAGTTTGGGGTGTAGGAGGGTGCTGTGGGCTGGGACCCAGGGGTTTGGAGGATGGGAGGGAGATCAGGGCTGGGGTAGGGGTGTGGGAAGGGGTGCAGGTTCCGTCTGGGGGTGCGGGCTCTGGGATGGGGCTAGGGATGAGGAGTTTGGGGTGTAGGAGGGTGCTGTGGGCTGGGACCCAGGGGTTTGGAAAGTGGGAGGGGGATCACGGCTGGGGTAGGGGGTTGGGGCACGGGGAGAGGCTCAGGGGGTGCAGGCTCCGAGCAGCACTTACCTCAAGCGGCTCCCGGAAGCAGTGGCATGTCCCTTCTCTGGCTCCCATTGGAGCGCATAGGAGCTGGAGCGGGGCCATGTCGCAGCTTCCGGGAGCCACGTGGTGCAGCCGCCGACCCTGCGCCCCGGCCAGAGTGGGGCTGAGCCACGTGGTCCGGCCCCCGACCGAGCGCCCCGGCTGGAGTGCTGGAGCAGGGCCGAGCCGCGTGGTGCGGCTTGTGGGCTGGCTTAAAACGGCTCGCGGACCGAATCCCGCCCGTGGGCCGTATTTGCCCTCCCCTGACCTACACACGTAGACACTAAAAAAACAACTTCTATAAAATTGACCTAATTTCGTAGTGTAGACATACCCTAAGGCTCCAAAGCCTGTACCCACGCTGAGTACCGTTGAAGTCAGCAGGGCTCTGGGAGGCTGCAGGGATCTGTCAATGTGCGAAAAACTACAGGATTGGGGGGGGTCTTAGACAAAATGAGCAGCTGAGCCGAGTCCTTATTATTATCTTTGATTAGTCGCTGTCTACACCTGCAAATACAGGGACTTGCGCTTGCAGCCTGTTCATTTATTCAATTTATCCACCATCTAGTCACCCCTCTAGGCACCTCTCAGCATTTTAAACTCGTTGTTAAATATCTCACATGGAGCCATACAGTATTTCATTTGAAATTTCCAATAATTCAAATACCATTGAGAGAATCTCCCACCAAAGAAAAACACCGATCCTTTTATTCAGCCGTAACATGAGACCCTGCTCAGCCTCTCTGCCTATAAACTCCCAACCTCCTTAACAGCCTACAAGAAGACATGAGCTTCGCAGCATGCCTGAAAAATTCATAGATCCGGGCTCTGGGAGGCCACAGTTTAACATAGTTACTAATGATCTGGAGAGGGGGTTGAGCAAGGAGGTGGCAAAATTGGTGGGTGACATGCAGAGTGGGTCACCCTGTCTCTAGAAAGATACATGAACAAAGTGGGTCTAGAGACCGGAGACAAAAAATACTTAGATGGCTGGAAAGACCTCCCTCCATGTGAGGAGAGATTGAAAGGCCTGGGATTGTTTAGTTTACAGATGCAGGGGACCAGCAAAGGGAGAGATTGGGGATCAATATGGGGATAATAGCACCTCCCTCCCTCACCGGAGTGTTGTGAGGATAAATACATTAAAGCTCAGATGCTCCGGTAACGAGGGACAGAGACGTACCATAGATAGATGATTATTTGTACCGCGCCTAGCACAATGAGCATAGCATTAAGTGCTATGGTAAGACAAATAATAAATAACATCTATGGGTGGGGCTGGAGGGAGAGAAATTAAGATATAAACAATATTGGTAAATAAAATGTCTTTTTAAAACTCATGTGATGCTCATATACTATGGGGGTGAGCATGGTATAAAAACCAGATTGAATTAGATTAAGGTAAAATATAGATGAGAAAGATACAATAAAATAGGATGACAGAGACAAATAAATCCGTATCAGTTGCCCCAGAACCCAGTCCCATTTTGCTGATTAGGGTTCAGCTGACCCAAATGTGGATTTGGTGGAATTTGGTCTCCACCTGAATCATTTGGGCTGGTCTTACCGTTGCAGCAAAGGTTTCAGTCATCAAATTCATCAGGAGAAGAGCAGTGACAAGCAGGACAGTCTTCATGTTAAACCTCTGTGAGTGAGATGCAACTTGTGCAAGGAAGCGTCCTCTTCTGCCCCCACCAGAACAGAAACAGAAGCTTTAATTTTGCCTGTTTAGACGCAGCGAACTCTCACCAATCAAACCCCTCGCAGCCTCCATGCCACACCTTTCTTGGGCTGCTGGTCAGAGTGGATTTACTGTTACAGTGAAGTGGCCCTAAAAATGTACAACATTCATTCTGATCATAACACCCCCAAGGTCCCCCCCTTCCCAAAAAACCCAGGACAGTAGCACTGATAAAATCACAGCTTCTCAGCACGGGCAATTCATCAACCACAATCAAAACTAGCCATGGGGTTCATGTACCAGAGGCTCAAGCAGACATTGCTAACTTGCACATCTGGATTTGGAGAGGCGATTGGCAGCTAGTTGGGTTTGTTCCTGGGGAGCGTGGTGGTGGTGCTTATCGGGGGGTGGGTAAGAGGCTTTTGGCATCTGGTGGGCTTGGGTTGACTCTCCTGCAGACATGCCAAACCCTTGAAAAAAACACAGAAATTGGGCTTGTTTTTGGCTTAATTGGCTTGTGAATTGCTTGTTGACTAGTTTTTGGCTTGTGGCTTGTAGCTTGTTGTAGCTTGCTTCTTTTTTTTTCATCGGCTCCCGGCAAGCAGGGGCAAGTTGGGGAGATACTCAGGGGTGCACAGCAGGCCCACCACAGTCCCAGACTTCACGCTGGGGGGATCTAGACACATAGAGTGTTGGGGTTCTTAGGGATTGGCTTGTTTTGGCCTTGTTTCGAAATGTGATTAGCTTGATTTTTGGCTTATTATGAAAGTCGGGGTGCTTATTTATCGTGTTAAAGTTGGCAACTGTGCTCTCTTGATACGGCAAGAAGGAGCAGCAGAGGAGTTTGGCATCTGGGATGGGGGTTCTGCAGGGATCCCAGATCACAAGGCTCTTCAGGCCAGTTTGTCAGTCTTCTCTTTTCCCTACATTCCAGGAAGTGCATGGTCCCCAAAGCACAGGGCCACATGGGGCTGACAACTCAGCCATTATGGCTTGGAGAGGACGGGGGTGAATCTATACTTAAGGGTTGGTTCCCCCACACTCATGCTCAAGTTTTTCTAGAAACCTTAAAACATTCAAAACTGCCACATATCTCCTAGGCCTCGGGTGACAAAATCATAAAACAGCTCAGGCTCACTGGGATGTTTGCAAACATCAGCCAAACTTTCAGCTAAGCTGGCCTGAATTTCAGGTTTGTTAACTAGCCCTCTTATTTTTCAACTGAAAACTAGAAATAGATTCAACTGGAAAATTCAGATGTAGATTGCGAGCCCACAAAGTTCAGTGGTGCTTTGATCTGGGGTGAGGGATAGTTCAGCCCCATCTCTCTTAAAAACATTTAAAACTATATTTTGAAGCTTGCTCGCGATGAAAAGCATTTCTACCTCATGAATTTGGACTGTTGTACTGAGAAACAGATACCACAGGAAGGGGCATCATACCTAGAAAGATGATAAATTAGATTAGACAGAGCATAGTAATATTTCCTTTTAAACTTCAGTAACATCTAGTCAAAGCCGATGAGCTTCATCCTGAGTTTACACCAGTTTCACCAGTTTCACACCAGGATAACTCCACTTACTGAAGTGGATTTACTCCCGATTCTCACTGGTGTCCGTGAAAGAAGAATTAGACCCAACCTATTTTGTGCCTTTTTAAGGCAGCTTGAAAAAAGTAATTGACCAAAATATTTTGGATAAAATGGACCCATTGGATTTCTTTGTGCGTATGAAATGTATCAGATTCTGGAAAGGGAAAGATTTAACATACAATATCTGAAAGAAACAGAAAATGCTGAAGTTTCTGCTTTAGCTGTTTTAAATCTTTCTTGACAGTTTCAGTAAGCAGAAGTATAAAAATAAAAGTCTGTTGGTGGAAGCTACTGTTAGCCAAACAGGGCCCGTTCCCCCTGGAGCTTACCTAATGACACCAAGGAGGCACGGAGAGACAGGAAGACGGGTACCAACACCTTTATTGAACGATCAGCTGAGTGGGTGAACTCTCATCAGCTAATGCCAGAAGAGAGCCACACCTTACATGGCGCGGACCGGCCCTTTTTATAACCTGTAACAAACAACTCGGCCTTCATCCTTTTGCGTCACTAAGTTGACCTATGGATAATAGGGTACACAGGATACATATTTCATAATAGGGGAGGGGGACACAAGACACATCCGTTGCGGATA
The DNA here is from genome assembly GCA_003942145.1 of Platysternon megacephalum. Lineage (NCBI taxonomy): Eukaryota > Metazoa > Chordata > Testudines > Platysternidae > Platysternon > Platysternon megacephalum. The sequence goes on along the minus strand of QXTE01000016.1, from coordinate 9,774,362 downwards.
CATTTGTCATTGTGAAGGGAAAACAAACTACACCCGTTGACCCTTTGCACTAAAGACCTTGGAGATAAGTGGGAACATAACAGCGTTATAGTTATGAGCCAAATGAGCCATTCAAGCTGATAGTTGACATGAGTAAAAGATCTCTTCAGCGTTTTTCCAACACTACCAAACTGTGAAAGGAGTGTGTGGTAATTTGCAGCACATATTTCAAAGTCAACAGGCCAGATCCTTAGCTGTTGTCAATTGTTGGCATAGCTTCAATGGAAGATCTTTTCCTAAAAAATACGTATGGGTTCCCCAGAAATGGCATGATGACAACAAACAGCCATCTTGGATATTTCAAACATTTTGTTTATAGAGTTTTTCAAATGTTACACAGACAAAACAAGCTGCATGGTACCGGAGATCAGAGAAGGGACAAAAGAAGAGAGAAACAGTCAAAAAAAAAAAAAAAGTGAGAGGGGAAAAAAACTATGAAAATACAACTAAAAAGATATCTTCATGACCCTCACAGATCTGTTTGTGGCTAAGGGGGGGATAGCTCAGTGGTTTGAGCATTGGCAGTAGCGGAGTCAGCATTTCCGGCGCCCTAGGCGGCGGAAGGTCCCGCCCCCGAAATGCCGCCCCCAACAGCGGCGGCGGAAGGTCCCGCCCCCAAATTTCCACGGCCGGCCGGGGCGCCGGCACCCCTCAAATGTTTGTGCCCTACGCGACCGCCTAGGTCGCCTAATGGGTTGCGCCGGCCCTGAGCATTGGTCTGCTAAACCCAGGGTTGTGAATTCAATCCTTGAGGGTTCCAACTAGGGTAAAAATCTGTGTGGGGATTAGTTCTACTTTGAGTAGGGGGTTGGACTAGATGACCTCCTGAGGTCCCTTCCAACCCTGATATTCTAAGGGTGGGAATGCAAATCCATTGACATAAACCTTCAATGATCAGTTCATAAAGTTGAAAACTGTCAGCAGTGGTTTTTTTTTAACAGATTCTAAAAAAGAATATTTTTTTAGTTAAAGCTCATGAGTAAAATCTGACCCTTACTGGTGGGAGATGTGGGGAAATGGAACAATAGCAACCATGAAATAGCAACAAAAAAGCATTGTCAACCCCTACATTCATAAATCATGAGTCAGGCCACCCAAAATCATGAGACTGACTTAAAAAGCATTATTTGCATTCTGGTTTTGTAGCTTTTTAGGGTTCACCTTTTCTCCACAATCATGAGGTCTGGAATCTCTGTATTTTGTTTAAATGAACGTTGAGATTCTCATGTAATAACATTACTCCAGGAGCTGAGGCTTTAAACAAAATACCGAAATTGTGAGACTCCCAAGAACACTGCTAGAATTGACAATTCTGAATCTTGTGGTTAAAGCACAGGACCAGGCCAGAGGGGAGCTGGGTTCTGACATGCGGCGTGACCTTGGGCAAGTTGCTTTCCCTCTCAGTGCCTCCGTTTCATCATCTGAACAGTGGGGAAAGCATTGCTTCCCTGCCTCAGGGTGGTTTGTGAGGATTAATCCTCTGACATACATGAGGCTCAGATACTCACCACAGAACAGCATGCAGCTGTCCCATGAGCCATTGTGTGGGGCACGGGGTGAGTGTAGGGGGTGGGAAGGAATGCCCAGTGGAGCAATGCGTGTCCTGGGCTAGCACATGCTGCAGGCTGCAGCCCACAGGGTGACGAGGGAATTAGCCAGGAGCCCGGGGCTGGCTGTGGGGAGTCACCGCAGGCACAGAAGTGGGGGCCCTCTCTGAGGGCTTCCAGGTGGGGACCCTGCCACAGTCCTTGGGGATGGGGATCCCTGGGCTTGGCCTCATTAACATGCGGGGTTAATGCCTCATCCATTCCCCTATATTCCATCATGGGGTCTCTCAGGGGTTGCTCCTTTAAGGGGGGTTAAGGCCCCCTAGTTCCTCTTCTGTCCCCGGGTGGGGGGAGCATTCCCATTTAGGGGAGTAATCCCCCCAACCCCACCTCTCTCCTGGGGCGGGAGATCCCTCAGCTATTGTCCTTTAAGGGGGGCAAGTCCCCAGCCCCCGCCTTGTCCCACGAGGGGCCCTTTCAGGTTGGGAGGGGTCAATTCCCTGCCTCTCTCCCCAGCACTTGCTCAGACCCGTGAGGATGGGGGAGGGGGAGGGTGCAGAACACCCGAGCGTTGCATGCTGGGACTAGTAGTCTTTTCAGAAGGGGTCGAGCCACGGGACCTCCACGGAGCCAATCATTTCGCCCGGCCGTAACCGGGGCAACCGCTACAAACAAGATGGCGTCGCGTGGGCCGAGCCCGACGGGGGGAGGGTGAGTCCGTTGCAAGCCCGAGGCAGCCTCTCCCCCAGGCTGAGGACCCCAGGCGGGGCCGGCCCTTGGCCCCTCTCGCCCGTGGGGGCTGGGAGTCTGAGGGGCCCTCCTAAGGCCGGGCCCTCAGTGGCGGGGCCGCGACGTCGGGCCTGTTGTGGGGCTGTCGCCTTGCCCAGGGTGCCCAAAGCCGTTGGGTTGCGTGGTGACGCCTTATGGGGTCATTGGGGTCCCTCGGTGGCACCTTGTGAGGTCGCCCTGTTGCACGGGGACGCCTCCTGGCATCATCGCATTGCACAGTGGCCGTTTGTGATGTCATGGTGCTTACACAAGGATGTGTTGTGATGTCATAGCATTGCATGAGGCTGCCTCCTGGCATCATCGCATTGCACTGTGGTGACTTGTGATGTTATCGCGGTGCACAGTGATGCCTCATGACATCACTTTCCGTGATGACATGAGGGTGGCTTGACACGGTGAGCTGACTTTTTGAGGCAAAATCAGTATGTCCCTTTGTGCTGCGCTGGTGCAGTGACAGAAGGTCATGATGCATGAGTTTGTCCCACCAGAGCAACCCAAGGAAAGTGGCAGCCTTCGCCGGAGGGCTGCACCCAACTGGCATGAAATGGAGCAGATTGTGGTTTTTCACCTGGAGGCTGCAGCGTGTGTGGAGACCACAGGGCCCACAATGAAGTGCTTGACGTCATTTCTATGGGTCTGTCTAAGCAGCAAAGAAAAACCTGCTACTGGGACTAGATGACCAACTTGGGCTTGCAGGGCTGGGGCTGCAGGGCTGCTTCATTGCTGTGTAGATTTCTGGCCTTGGGCTGGAGCCTGGGCTGTAGGACCCTGCAGGGTGGGAGGGTCCCAGAGCGGGTGGGAGGGTCCCAGAGCTTGGGCTCCAGCCTGAGGTCAGAAGTCTACACAGCAATGAAAAAGCCCCGCAGCCTGAGCCTCATGAGCCCGAGTCAACTGGTACAGGCCAGCGGTGGTTTTTTCTATGCCGTATAGACCTATCCTATGGGACCCCACAGGCAAAAGAGACTCCAGCATGAAATGCACCCTTTGCTCCAAGCAGCATGGCTGGACCTGAATTCTCTGCAAGGCTCCCTGCTCTGTATGAAAGATGAAGGGTCATGCTTTTAACTCTGTGGTCTGACCTAAGACCAACCTGCTCTGAGGGAAACCTCTACAATGTGTGATGATAAAATACATCCTGGGGTCATCTGCTTTTCACAGTGTGCCTCAATCTTGTGTTCCAAGGCATTTCACTCAGTTTCATCCTGCAGCCTGGAATTGTAACACTGTCTTTGTTCCCTAGGATCTAGAGCTGTCTAAGGTATAAACCATGAGTTCTCCTCTTTCCTCCCTGGGAAAGCACCGCAGAGTCCCACTGCAGCTACAGAGTCCAGGGTAAATGAGTCATGAGGGCTCTTCCTTGCTTTGTCTTGTTGCCATCCTTGCTTATTGATACCAGCTGCTTCTCCTAACAGTATAATCAAGGCATAAATGACAAATGGCTCACGACCAGCAAACTCTCACCCCACACTATATACTTCACAACTGTGTGTGCTGCCTGGTGTAAACTGGGAGGGTCCTTCTTTGGTCTTGATCTTTCAAGATGCTGGGTCCCTTCAGTTCCCATTGAAGTCAGTAGGATTTAAGGGTGGTCAGAACCACACTCTGGAGTCACTCAGCACCTTACAGAATTGGGCCCTAAAATCCAGTTTTGTGCCATCCCAAATCCAGCTGTGAGCCACCATTCCATGGTGGAGCCCTATATGAATCAGAATAGTCTGTGCAGTTATACTAGCAAGAATAACCTTGCTGGGGCTCTTGGTTCTATGGCAGGGGTGGGCAAACTACAGCCCGCGGGCCGGACCTGGCCCATCAGGGCTTTGGATCTGGCCTATGGGATTGCCAGCCCCGTGGCCCAGCGGGACTAAGGCAGGCTCCCTGCCTGCCCTGGCCACGCGCCGCTCCCAGAAGCGGCCAGCACCATGCCCCCCGCAGCTCCCATTGGCCGGGAATGGGGAACCACGGCCAATGGGAGCTTCGGGGGAGGTACCTGCATGCGAGGGCAGCGTGTGGAGCCCTCTGCCCCCCATCTCCCCTAGGGGCCACAGGGACATGGTGCCGGCCGCTTCCGGGAGCGGCGCGGGACCTGGGCAGGCAGGGAGCCTGTCTTAGCCCCTCTGCATGCCGCTGCCACCCTGGAGCTGCTCAAGGTAAGCGGCGCCGAGCTGGAGCCCGCACTCAGAACCTCTCCTGCACCCCAACCCTCTGCCCTGAGACCCCTCCAGCACCCTGCACCTGTCCTGCACCCTTGCCCTGAGCCCCCTCCTGCACACTGCACCCCCTCCCACACTCCGCACTCCCTCCCGCACCCCAACCCCCTGCCTTGAGCCCCCTGCCGCACCCCACACCCCTCCTGCACCCCCAACCCCCTGCCCTGAGCCCCCTCCTGCACTCTGCACCCCTCCCTGCACCCCAAACCCCTGCCCTGAGCCCCCTCCTGCACCCCGCACTCCCTCCCGCACCCCAACCCCTGCCCCAGCCCTACATTCATGGCCCTGCTTGCAATTTCCCCACCCAGATGTGGCCCTCGGGCCAAAAAGTTTGCCCACCCCTGTTCTATGGCTTTGCGGTGCAAGCTGATCCCCAGCTGGGGCCAAGAGGAATATTGTACAATTCTGCATAGCATGATTGGCCAGGTTTGTTGTTTGTCTTTCTTTTGCTTTTCCCTAGTGTGAAGCAGCTAACAATAGTTGTAGCTTCCTGTGATCTTAATTGCTGCTAGGCTGCTCTGAATTTGTTGTTTGTGTGTGAGCTCACTCACCACACAAAGCAAGAGGGGGCTTGTTTGGTTTGTATCTGTGTGGTGAACTGGAAAGAAAGTATAGGTGGTTGTATTTTAAGAATATTTTTGATGTAATTTACAAGTCTGTTATCCCTAAAACAAATTACCCAGACAGCAGATAATTAATCTGTCTGCTGTTTGTTTGCTGTATTCCCTATTCTTATGTGCAGGAAAAGGACAGTGCCATTTAAACTGAGTACCTACAATGGTGAGTAAGGCCTTTCTCTTTCCTTTATGTGTTTTTTCATTGAAGTGTTATGTGCTTAGTTCATTTTCTTGTCCTTGGTTTCTCTCTCCTTTCCACATGTGTCTGATATCAGATTAGTAGGAAGTAGTTTTCCCATCCCCAGGATTCCTTAGAACATGTTAGACTCTCTAATGATTTACAGTTCCAAATCAAGCTGCTTCCCTCATTCTTCCATGCTGTCACCTATGCTCAGAACACCCTCTCTATCGCAGAGCAAATTGCTTCTTCCAAATCCCTCTTTGAAACTCCCTTCTTCTGTGAGGCTCACAAACACTAATCCTGGACAGTATTATGCTGCTGTCACCTTTTTTCTAAAGCAAACTCAATCCCACCACTCACCTCTCTCACCCCCAGAAAAAGATGCTCTAAATTAGCACCATGGTCTCTGTCTCCCAGTACAGTTTTGTGTCCGATCTTTGTCTGTCTGTTTAAAGTGTAAGCTCCTCAGGGTATGGACTGTATTGTCCTTTGAGTATTGTATTGTGCCGAGCACACTCTTGATGCTTAATAATCATCACTTTGGAAGCCTTTCGGTGGGCGAGTGGGATTGTGTCACACCTCTTTCCTCAACCCTCTCCTTCCCTAATGATACACCCCAGCATATTCTTCACAAGATTTTGGTGAGGCTTCATCTAAAAAGTGGACCTGGCCCTGCCTCTGATGCTTTTTTGCCTCTTCGATTCACAGAGGATGAAGCTGTGCTGCTGAATGACATCCTGTCTCCTAGAACAAAGTTTCCAGTGCAAGACATTTCCCCTTCCTGCTCAAAGGGAACAGCAACAAAAACAAGTACACATGGTAATGTCTCTGAAAGGACACGAGCTGCTGTGCCAGACACAGTGCTGGCATCAGGGACTATGATCCACAGATGGTGCTTGATTAGTGAATCCAGCCACAGAGTCTGGTGCTCCCTGAACACTTACACAGTGTGCCTGTTGGTGATCCAGGGATGCATACACAGTGTCTACTGCAAGGTCCATATCTACCCCAGTTACTTCGGCCAGGGACCTGTGGGATTTATACACGGTGCCCTCAGGGCATCCATTCATGCTGTCTGCGATGGCTAATCCAGGATTCCTGCACGATGCCTTCCGCCCATGTAATATGGCACTGGATGATCATAAGCGTTCCCCTTGGTCAAATTAAGCTTGTAATTCTGAACGTGCTTTTTTGGGTGATGTGTTGTACTTGTGCTTATAGGAGCAGCTCCGACTGACATGGAGCTCATGTCCTCCATGATGCAAAAAATTGCGTTGTTGGAACAAAAAGCAAAGAGCCAAGCACAAGAAATCCAGCTGAAGGTAAAAATGCCAGCCTCATTTGGGCCCTGTCTGAACAGTTCTGGCCACGTTAGTCAGACCCATGATCACACCTAGTTTGGACTAAAAGGGTGTAATTGTTCTTTAGACAAGGCAACTACTATACCTGTATCTTACTAATTACAGAGACCGCCCCCTGTAGAGGCCCAGTTGCTGTTACCACACTGCAGTAAGGGACAATCCCTGCAGTGCTGAGGCTGCAGTGATCCTAGGGAAAAATGAGCCCTAACACCTAATGTCATTGACTCTTCTGCTTTGGATGTTTCTTTTCTTCCTTCCATTTTATAATGTTTGAGTTGATTAGAAAGCCAGAGGTCTCTCTGAAGCAGACACACCCGATAGAAATGGGGATGGATAGTACCCTGTTGGTGTTATAGACACTTTAGGGTAAATAGTGTTTCTAGTGATTAGTAGTTCAGGACTCCTGAGTTCTAATCCCAGATTTGCCATGTACTCACCACTGGCTTAACTTTGAGCTGCACTCTCAAGGGAGGTAAGAGAGCATGAGTGCAACCTGCATAACTGGACTGTGTGCGAGAGGAGGAGCAGCCATCTTGGGGTCACTACTCCCCATCTCATGCGGGTGGGCAGGCAGGGTGACTTGGTCCTGGCCTACTCCTGGGACTGCGCAGTTATGTCAGGGCCTGTGGTAACTCCACAGTCTAGCCCTATGTGATCTTGGGACAGGTCACACCCTTTCTAGACCTTACTTTGCCCATCCATAAAATGGGTGTCGTTAACCTACCTGGCTTCTGGAAGCAGAGTGGCTAAATCAGTTGGTATGTGGAAAGTGCTTTGAGATCCTCAGAGGAAAGGAACCAAGTGGAATCATTATTTTGCCTTTTTTCTGGGATCTTCAGGCTAGAAAGATTGCTGAACTTGAGAAGCAGGTGCAGATCCTTCAGAAAGGAAAAGGTAAGTTGTTCTGTCCTTGGCACTCTTCTGCTTCCTGTGTGTGGCTTACATTCTCTTAGGGTATGTTTCCACTACCCACGTTATAGTGCGGCCGCGGCAGCGCTGTGAAGTGGGCAGTGTAGTCATGTTTTATCGCGGGGGAGGGCTCTCCCGGCGATTTAAAAAAAACCCCACCCCGAACGAGGAGGGGTAGTTTTGTCACCGGGAGTGCGGCTCCCGGTGACAAAGTGCTGTCTATACTGATGCTTTTCAGCGCTAAAACTTTTGTTGCTCAGGGTGGTGTTTTTTCACACCCCTGAACGACTAAAGTTTTAGTGCTGAAAATGGCAGTGTAGACACAGCCTTAAGCTCAGACTGTGCTCTTTTCCAGTACTGGGAGGTGCTGCTGGGGACTTCAGCACAGTCCTTTCCTTGGGGAAGCCCAGTTCCAGTACTCCCCCAAGGACAGCTGTGAATTACACATCACTGCTTCACTTGCCAGCAGGTTTTCAGTTCATGCATGCACCTGCGGCTGACTTTCAAGCTGCTGGTTTCCGGTGCAGCACTCAAATGCCACACTCTGGCCTGCTTTCACTGCGCTAAAGTGTTCCCACAAGACTGAAAACCCGAGCAGAAGATGGCCACATAACTACGTGGTTCTTAGGAGTGGTCAGAAGAAGCAAGGCTGGGAGGAGAGCAATAGTTCCCTCAAGCTGAGCCCAGACACACTGGGTGGGATCCACAAAGGTAGTTAGGTGCTTAAACTCCAGATGTGGGTGCCTTCATTTGGGGTGTAGGTGCCTGAGGCCTGGTTTAGCTCCACTGTAATTCACAAAATTCCTGCTTAACCCTGTAGGGGCCTAAACTCACTCGGCACCTACGTTTTTCAGAGTAAAAGTTCCCTAGGCATCTGTTTTCCTGCCTATGGCCATGCGCACTGCTGCCTTCCCCCAGTCATTGTGGTGATTTCTTTACTCAGGGAGTAGGATGTATCCACCTTGTCAAACTACAGACAGGGTTTATATACCCCATCATGTGGTGGTCAGTCTATCCAGCACAGCAGAGTAGATCCAAATTCACCAGGTTGCTGACTTTTGAATAGATTCATAGATATGAACTGGGTCAGCTGAGTCACTCCCACTGTATCATTGCAAACTGCACCATTTACACATCAGCTCCTTCTGTGCAGCATAGAAAACTGCCAAATGTGTCTTTTCATCCATCCACATCTTTTTGGAAGTGACCCCGGTTGAACAGTCAGGGGACAGTGGGCAAAGAGTTGTGTTCAGCTTCTGTGCCTTGCCGACTCGAGTGCAGTTATTTGTAGACAGGGTGCTGAGGATCCTTGTACTCCCTGACACTGGTTATCTCAGCTCTTGTCTGAAGCTTTTTAGAGCAAAAATAAAACACCTCATGTCTCTGTCTTTCCTCTGCAGATGCCCCGGAGTCAAGCAGAATAGAGGAACTGGAGGTGAAGTGTCTTCAGCTGCAGAATCAGGTCTGGGAAATGGAGGTGAGATTCATGGATGGACTCCCTTTGCCTCACCCTACGCTCCCCTGGAATTGGCTTCCTGTTCATTCAATCCATAAATGTTTGGTTCTTACTAAGCTGCCAGTTTCAATATCACTGCATATTATTACAGCCTCAGTACAGAAGGTTAAATGGCAGATGAGGGACATTCCCTAATCCCCTTCCCACTCCTTTTCCTTTCTCCCCTTTTGAATCAGTTTTGATATATGATGTAACACTCAATAATAATTAACGGCTTGCTAATCGTAGCACCACACATTCTGAAGAAACCCAGGGAATTGTATATAGATTCTTAGATTGTAAGGCCAGAAGGGACCATTAGTTCACCTACTCTTTCTGACCTCCTGTATACCATCAGCCATTACATTTTACCCAGCTATTCCTGTAAGGAGCTCAATAACTTGTTTGGCTAAAGCATATCTTCCAGAAAGATATCTAGTCTTGATCTGAAGACTTCAAGAGTTGGAGAATCTATCACTCTGAGGAGCACTTCACTCACCTGTGATATGCAGTCATCTCTAGGGGAACACAGTAGCCTTTGAACAGCTCACAGCAACACTACACAAGACTGTAGGACAGGAAGTGAAGAATTATTTATCCAAATTGCAGTGTGGGGAACATTTATTAATATTACTACTACTTTGCATTTTAACTCATTTCATCCAAGGATCCCAAAGCTGCTCTATTACTATACTAATTTTACAGACGGGAAAGCTGTGTCACAGAGAGGTTAAGTGACCTGCCCAAGCCCAGAGTCAGTGGCTCTTGATACATGCTCAGCTGTTTGATATGGAACCACAACACTTTCCTCTATAATGCAAAATTGATGTCTGACTGAAACTTTAACCTGGTAATTACAGCAGGGAACTGGGAGTCGGGGCTTCTGGGTTCTCCTCCCAGTACTGCCCTAATTTCACTGTGTGGCCTTGAACAAGTTTTCTAACCTCTGTTATTCTGTTTTCCAGTGTGTAAAATGCAGGTAGTTGTCCTGACTTAACTCACATTTAGTTGTGGGGCTTAATAAATGAATGTTTGTGATGTATTTTGAGATTCTTGGGAGAAAGGTGCTAAGTAAATATAGCACATCATTATTATTGACACCTGGCTAGATTGCATGCATTTTTAATAGCTCTTATACACAAACACTTATGTCTCCTCCTTTTGATCTGTATGGCTTTAGTTTTGTTTCAATCCCTCCTTTTGCTGTTCCAATTAACTGGCTGACTCAGTAGAATTGAAGTCTTTGTAGTGATCAAAGACATGATAGACTGAGTACTGAATGATTGATCACTGTGGATAGGTTCATACAACTTTTGGAGTCCATGACATGCTACTCTTCCTGCTCAGTGTGTTTTCTCACCCCCGCACCTTGTAACAAGGTCAGACTTGTTCAAGGCAACACACATTTTACAGCTCCCATTCCTGGCCTTTTATAGTCCCATGTTTCTCAAGCTAGTTCATCCTCTTCTCCCCTTCCCCATGCAGCGGTTTCTGAATGATTATGGATTGATTTGGGTTGGAGAGAGCAATGAACAGCTGGAAGAGTTGAAATCATTGAAGAAGCAGGAAAATCAGCCATCAAAGGGTCTCTGGAAACCAGGTAAAGCAGCAATGCCCTTTGCTGAGGCAGACAGCCTGCCCATCATGGGGTATTTAAAAAAGGCATAATATTTTCCAGATTGGAAAAACAGATAATTAGGGATTTATTAGTCAATCAGATTCATGGCACGATAGGCCTTTGTGACTCCTCTTGAACTGCTCCATCGTGCCAAGACTTGCAGAGAGCTCTTAGCCCGTAGGTCATTCATTCAATTCTTATTATTTACATAACATCTTAGCTGGGTGTGACCCTGGAAAGATGCACCTTTCCATCTGAAATGCCTGGTCCAAAAACCTGTTTGATTCATGTATTTGGCTTTTTAGTTTGTGTTTAGAGGTGAATTTTTAGTGCCCTTTACATAAACTTTATTAACATCTCTGGACACAACAGAGGAGATTTTCAAAGGCGCTAATGGGAGATAGGCACCTAACACCCTTTGAAAACCTCCCCTCTGTTATCTGTAGAACAGGCACTGCTGGGCAGTAGCAGGTCAGGCTTCCCCCATACTGCACTCCCCTCCCAATGTGCTTCAACTCTGACCTGGAGAGACCTCCCCTAGGGCTAAGAGGGGAGCTTGGTGTCAATCACATCCAGCCCTTGGCCTCTCTGCTGAGACTGTTGAGAAGGTGACATGGGCAGTGGGTATCATAGGCTGGGGGAGGCTGAGCCTCCCCAAACAGCCAGGTGTGGCCCTGCCCATGCTCTGCCCCCAGGTCCCCTCCTGCCAGTTCCCCTGTCCCTGGGCTGTGGCCCTGGCTCAGGTTGGGGCTGGAGCTGCGCCGCCTGCACGGCACTCCGGGGCTGGGGCTGTGCCGCCCTTCCTCCCAGCGCTCCAGGGCTGGGGACACTAGCCTGGGACAGGGGCCGGGGGCTGCAGTGGAGGGGTCTGGTGGGGGGCGGCTTCGGGTGGAAGGGGCAGAGCTGGGAGCTAGCCTACCCCAGCCAGCGGTTCACACGCCGCCCCTGGAAGGGAGCCTGTTAGGAATGATGGCTTCTGCGATCTGAACCCTCAAATCACCTCTTTGCTTTAGGGAAAGACAAACTGGAGTGTGGGATTTACCAAAGCTCATAAGTGTCGTAGGTGCACAGGTATCATTGCAAATCAGTGGGACTGGAAAATCCTACCCTTAAATGATAGAAAATGCAGCGAGGGGAAGGATTTTGTATGGCCAGAGCACAGCGTGGAAGCAGCTTACAGCAGGGGTGACGATACCCAGTGATGCGGGGATGAAAGGGTCTAATGTTTTACAGATAGCTCTGGATGTGGGTTGGGTATGATAGGTCCTGCAGACTTTCAAATGCTAAGGTCCTTTCCTGTTATGATTTCCTCATGGTGATCCTGGGGTCTACATCCTAACCCATTTCAGTAGAAAGGAGACTTGTAATGTAACACAAGCGGCTACAGGAACATAGTTTAGTAACTGCGTATATTTTATAAAGCCCATTTCTTTTGGGGAGCTGATGGGCCAGCTATCAGGAGGAAAATCTTCAGAAGCAGTTCCCCATACTTTGAATGTTTGGAGCCTGATTCCGATCTCAGGCAACTCAGGCATAAAATGGGTCTGAGATCAAAATCCGGCCCTTTCCGTATGTATTAGGTGCATTGATTTGCCCCTATTGCCTGACCCCATCAAAACACACTATTGTTCCCTTCCTCCAGCAGCCACGTGAGTGGTTTTGTTGGGAGCCGGTTGCATTGTGTTGAATCCTATAGTATTTAGTGATGGCTTCCTGATAAGTGGTAAGAGAGAATTATGAGAATATACTTGGGACTTGTAGCAGCCTCACCTTCAAAGTGCTGTGAAAAACACCAGCTGATTAACGTTCACAGCCCCTTGAAGTAGGTGAGGGAGAGGATCTCTGAATAGCAGTGGGCGTAAGGCACAGAGGCTAGCGTGTCAGTTCACTTGGCCTTACTTGCAGATTGATGCATTTACAGAGATTGTTTCTGCTTATTGATGCCATTTTTATCCTTTGAAGGATGTGTCAAAAGCAGAACTGAAACTATCAAAGGCCTCATCCCAGTCAACATCTCTGCACTCACTTCCTTTCCTCATATACTTCTCCCACTGTCACCTGCACATCTCTCCTGCTCTACCCCATAAACCTGGCATCCCTTTCTCAAGCACCCAAAAGACCTCCCTGTCGCCAATAATCCACCAGCAGGCGAAGGGGTTGTTTAGAAAGAGCAATCTGCCTGCCTCTGAGATCAGGCAGTCAGTCAGCTGGCGTCCCATCTGTGTTCCCTGCAGGAGCCTGTGCTGAAGTCAACTGCTGGTCTAACCTAGGTTGTAAGCTTTTTGGGACAGGCACCTCCCCTCCCTCTTTGTATTGTACAGCACCAAGCAAGGAACGATGCTAAGTCCATTATAACCATCAAAATAATCAGGGCCTCCAAGGAGTGCAGGCTGTGGCATTGGCTGATGATGCAGTTTCATAAGTTGGTAACAAGGGGACTGGTTCTCCACTGTGGTGTGTTATACGCCTGTGCAGTGTGGAAGCGAAACACTGCCATTCTGACGTGATAGCATTTCACACTCCCTTCCCAAAGGAGTAAATGACACAAAGTGAAGGCAGGCCCAAAATGGTAGGGTTTGGGCAGCACCTTTAACATGCCCATGCAGGGAGACGCGTGGATTCAACACTCCTGGCTGCAGGCTCCTCCCCCTCGATAACTCTGCTTTCCTTGCTGTAGGCGCCTCAACTGTTTCCAAGTACCTGATCGATTTTGATTTAATTTTGGAAAACCTGAAAGATTTAAATGTGCTGGCTGGGGAAGGTGTGTCTCAAATCGAGCACACAGCAGGAGGTGCTAGACTGAGGCAGCCCCAATCGATAGCCCTCACTTTTTATCAGAATGGGATAGTCATGTTCAATGGACCCTTCCGGTCGTACGAGGAGCCGTCCACGCAGGTATGGACCAATTCCTGGAGGAAGTCAAGTTATTGCCATCTAACTATTCCCTCAGCAAAGGCCGAGGGTGGGAATGGGGGAAGGCTGAGGCTTGTGGGGTCACTCTAGTCCCATCTGCCCCACACAGGGCTTGGTGAGGAATGATGGTTGTTAAAGGATCTGCCAGTCTTTCCCAGTCAGAGATCCTGTGGTGCCTTTGTAGGTCTCCAGGTCTGATGCGGGTGGAATGTATCAGCAGCGAGGTACTATGGAGTCTGAGGCCTGGTTTTTAAGCATTCATGCTTTGTTTCAGCAATGTCTTCAGGATATCATGGATGGCTATTTTCCCTCAGAGCTACAGACGCGCTACCCTGATGGCGTTCCTTTTCAGGTAAGCAAAGCAAAGCCCCTGCCATCTTCCTTCTAGGAGAAATCCCTCTCTCCGTGCAAACGGCTTCTGTCTTATTGTTTGCAGTCACCACTCTGCAGGCCTTTCTCGACACCAAATGTAGTTTGATGTTTCTAAACCCAGCTCGTGTGCAGCTAGACTTTTGAGGGGGGGCACGCACCTGCTACAGCCGTTACAGGAAATGGCTCGGCCTTTGTGGACTAGAACTGAACGGTTTGTCTGCTTCAATGAATCTTGGGTTAGAAAGAGACAGTGAGGGCAAAATTTCTGAGTCACTAGAAATCAGTCAAAGGGGGTGTGATGGGTTGAACCCCCTGGGGTGTCACTTGGTGTGCTGGGACGCCACTGAGTCAGATTATTCTGCCAGCCTGGGCCCCTTTTTACCTGGTCTTGCTGGGCCAGGCTCCCCAGCCTTTTCCAGCCAAGCGCACAGGCAGGGCCACACCCAGCAGCACAGAAAGACAGAGATCTGCTCTGAGAAGGCTCAGCTTAAGTGGCTTGCCACAGCACCCACATGTCCACCCCCCCTTGGAGTACAAACCCAAAATTATATGAAATTCACCTCTTCCCTCAACGTGGAGGAGGGTGTGTGCAACTTCTCGCCCCCCCAGTTAGAAATCACATAAACTGGGTTATATTATAAACCAGAAATAAATGTATTAACTATAACGGGTGTATTTTAAGTAGTTAAGGAGGTAGCAGACAGAACAAGGCAGATTACTAAGAAAATAAAACAGAGCGCGCAAACTAAGCTTAATACACTAAAGAAACTGGTTACGTGCAAGTTCTCACCCTAAATGTGGTTCTAATAATCTTCTTCACAGCCAGACGCCCTTCCAGCCTGGGTCCAGTTCTTTCCCCCAGTTCAATCTTAGTTGTTTCCAGCAGTCATCTTGGGTGGGGTAGCCGGGGAGAACTGAGGACCTGGATTACCTCACTCCCCACCCTTAAATAGGATTTGCATAAGGCTGGAGTCCTTTGTTTCCTTGTTTGACACTCCTCCCCTCCCCCGCCTACCCCAGCGTCTCGTGGAAAAGTACAGAATTCAAGATGGGATCCAGTATCAGGTGACATGGTCACATGCCTCTGTAGGGCCCTTGTAGCCATTCTTCACAGGCTGACCCACAGGTTCACAGGAAGACTCAACTCTTTTACAGTCCATTGTCCTTGCTGATGGGCCATCAGCACTGTCTACCTTTTCCATTGTTGTACCTGAAGTGTTAGCAGTGGGCGTCACCCAAAGTAGCATAGTTGAAATACAGATACATAGTCAATATTCCTAATTTCAGATACAGCAATGAGGCACGCATACAAATAGGATAATCACATTCAGTAAATCATAACCTTTCCATTGATACCTCACATGAGCTGTCTTGCATAAAGTATCTCTCTGTTATGTCATATTCATATCATAAGCACATTTTCATAAAGAATATGGAATGACACGTCACAGGAGGCAGCTGCAGAGGATATTATAATCCAGATCTTCAAATATAGGTGCCTAAAATTAGGCACACAAATCCCATGGAGCTGTACGTGCTCAGCCCCCCTTGGAAATCAGGCCACTTCTGTGTAGGTGCCTGACTTTAGGCACCTGATTTGAAAACGTTGGGCCTATCACTGTGGGGGTTAGAGAGTCATGGGGGAATGGAAGACACCCAGTCAGGACTTAGAGTACATCTACACTGCGGCTGGGCTGTGTCCGCTCACTCGGGCTCGCAGGCGTCAGGTTATGGTGCAGACGTTCAGGCTTGGGCTGAAGCCTGGGCTCTGGGCCCCTCCCCACTCACAGGGTCCTAGACCTTGGGCCCCAGGCCCAAGTCCAAACATCTACACAGCAATTTTATAGCCCCGCAGCCTGAGGCCCATGAGCCACAGGGGTTTTATTGCAGTGTGGACGTACCAAAGTGGCCTTGTGCTTCTCTGACAATTGTGTTTTGCTGAACTGGGTGGGACTGGGGACCGCGGGGGGCTGAATATGGTGCTTTTGCTTCTTTGGTTTCAGAGAGACATCTGGTGGTCCTGGCTGCTTGCACATCCCTTCTTCTGTTAGCACAGATCAAGGCAAACCCCTAGGTGTGCCTATCGATTAAAAAATAATACTTCACAATTTCACATCACCTCTCATCTGAGGATCAATTTTCATAGATGGGGAAACGGAGGCACAAAGCAGGATCAAAGCACTGTACTAATGTGTGCAAGGCTGGAGTGATCATCTGTCTTATCTTAGGGTCTGGATGTGACATTGAACTGCTAACTAGAAGGGTTTTAGACTTGAAGAGACACAGGCGTGAGTTTATTTTTCTGGAGGGTCTAAAAGGATCTTCAGACAGCTTCCTTTATAGGGGTTTCTATATTAGAACCACCCTCAGGAGGAACTAGCTGTCTCTATTAGTTGTTTTGTTGTTGTTTTGTTCTTGCTGCTTACCCTTTAGTGTGCTCTGATGCGGTGAGAGCTGGGTCCTGGAGGCAGACAGGCTTGCTAATGGCAGCTAGCCTTAATTTAACAGGTCACTGACAGGAGAGACGTTTTCTTTCGGGAGAGGCAGCTACCAGAGAACTTTCCTGGCCAGGGGCAGGTAGTTGGCCATTCGAGGTCAAGTGAGGTAAAGGAAACCAGTGAGATCCCAGGTGAGTCTTTTGCCATTCCCGCTAATCCCTGGCGATCCCCTACTTAGCCCCAAAATAGAGGATAAATAAAGCCCCGGTGAAGCCTGGCAACAGTCATCCAGTTACCAAGGAGTTAATTCTGAGAGTCTCTGAGTTGCCTGGTGACGTTTCTGAGATGAGTGTTATATATGTGCTTCATGTGCTGCTGCAGTAGCTGAGAGCCAGCTGCCACAATAGTCAGTTTCACGGTGATCACAGAAGCAAACAGTCCGGAGACTTGCCATTCATAAAATCCCACAGTTTGGGCAGTTCCCCCAGAATGTGCATGAAACCCACCCACGAGCTCATTCTCAGCAGAGGTCTTTCCAACATCGCCCACTTGAGACATTCAGAAGAATGGTGTGGGTGACGGCCTTCAGGGACAGGGCCTTCAAACAAACAATTGTTCTATTGCAAGTTACTTATGTAAGTGGACATCTTCCCCCCCCAAAGATGCCAGCCTCATCTTCTCCATCTCCGACATGTCACAGCACATCTCCAAGCCATGGGGGAAAGACATATTATATAGGACCAGCTCACGGGTTCCTTGTTTTCCTTCTGCATTCCAGAAATCTGCTCCAACGGTTGCCAAAAATTACTCGCACAGATTGAAAATTAAACTGCTCTGACTAGATCTTGGAAGGTCTGGTCACATATGTTCTGACATGTAGTTGTATAGTGGGAGTAGTCCTATATGGTTATGTATGTTCCTGGACAGCCATATATGGCAATATATCATAATCTATGCATATGCATTTCCCATCAGCAATTGTATATCACCCTGTTATTTATTAGCTGTGAAGAGCTTCTCATATACTATGGAATTTGGATCACATGCCTTATGAGTGATTCTAATAACCTGTTCCTAAAAGGGAACTGTCCAAAGTATAATTCTGATGAGCCCAAGAAGTGGAACATTCTAGTATTCGTATAATTGCTTGGTGTGATGTGATACATATAGGATTCCACTTCCCCTCCCTGTCCCTATCTCTCCTCCCCACCCCACCCCCACCCTCTCGTGGCAGGTCCCAAGCTCTCACTGGAGCAGTTTCTGAACAAACTTCCTAAATCCTTGATCCGGGAGGGACAAGTGATTGATATCCGAGGGCCAATCAAAGAAACTCTGCAGGTATGACAGAGCCCCTGAACACACTGAGCCTAACAGCTAGGGTATGCTTAAAATTTAGGTCAATCTAACTACATCTCTTAGGGGTGTGAAAAACACCTCTGAGCTCAGTAGTTAAGCTGATCTAACCCCCGGTGTAGACACAGTTTGGTTGATGGAAGAACACACAGCTGTAGGATTACCTACAGTGATGGGAAAAACTCTTTCCGTCGCTGTAGGAAGTGTCTACACTATGATGCTACAACGGAATAGCTACAGTGCTGTAGTTGAGCTGCTCGTAGTATAGACATTTTCTGAGTCTGCAGTTACACTGGCGTGAATCAGCAGTAACTCTATGGAAGCCAACAACCTTACGTAGGTGCAAATAAAATCAGATTGGGCCCTTTCTCTCCAAAAATCTTCAACCTCCTGGATTGAGAAAAGACTCCAGCAGAAAGCATTAGATGTATTTTCACCAGGCCCTTTCACCCCTTTCTGGAACTGTTTCTCCCTGGGGGAAAAAAATCATTATTAACCCATCTGATGATTGAGTAAATATTTAAGTTAAGTTACTGTCTCGGGTGTTAGCTCTAGACCCTGTCATTTTGCTTGAAGGGGAGCAAGTACTTTCCTCAGATAGGTTTAATTATGATAATTAAACTTTGTGCCCATACAGAACATTTACAAGGAAATAGACCAATCTAGCTTTATTGGCTTAAAACAAACTAATCAATTAATGTGGAAGTCAGTTGTTAGATTAGAAGAAGCCACAGGCAACACCAGGACCAGTGTAGGCAGATTTTTTTTAAAAATAAATAGTTTAACTAGGTACAAAGTTTAGAAGCCATATTTACCATTCGCTGGAGAAACCTGCCTGCCTGGCACTATGCCAAGCCTGCTGCATCCTGCTGGGAGCAGCAGGTGAGAGGTTTTGTGATGCTGCATGGGAATGAGAGGTAGGATGGAGAAGCCATTGGCCTTGTAGCTGGTGGGCTCAGGAGGAAGGCACATTCTCCACCTGTGGTCAGAAAACAGGGGGACCGTCCCCCATGTATTAATCCAGGAAAGCTGGGCAGATAGTAACTGAGGTTTCCCTGTTTGGTTTCAGGGCTCTGATGGGACACGTAGCAATGAAGTGATCCTGGTGGAGACGCCCACCCTTGCAGCAATGAAGGAGAGGTAAAGGGCAGTGGTCCCTCGGCCAATGCACGGTTAGTCTCTCCTGTCCGTCCACTAGCCATCAGAGGCAACCTGCAAAGATTTGTTTAATGGTTTTGCCCATTTTTGCTGCTTTTTGATGGATAAAGAGGGCCTGGAAAGGGAGGGTTCATGTGTGTGTTTTAAAGCAAAACTACTAGAGTTTTTTCTGCTTGGTTTTTACTTTAGAAATAGCAGGAAGGCCAGGTTTGATCTTTCCTAGTTTTGGGAGGCCTCTGAGATGTTTATGGTGAATCCTGACATCTTCAACAAAGGCTTCCTGATTTTGCCCTAGATCCCTAAATGGTCCCCTCAAGGATTGAACTCACAATCCTGAGTTTAGTAGGCCAGTGCTCAAACCACTGAGCTATCCCCCCCACCAGGAGAATCATTCAGCTATTTCAAAGGCAAGTAGCACTTTGTAGGCCTTTTTGGCCTATTTGCCCACAATCAATCAGGGTTCAGGGAACTGCTAAGGGTACGTCTACACTACAGACCTTACAGCGGCAGAGCTGAGGCTGCACCGCTGTAAGGTCTCCTGTATAGCCACTCTATGCCGACGGGAGGGAGCTCTCCCATCGGTATAATTAAACCACCCCCAACGTGCGGCGGGAGAGCGTCTCCCACCGACATAGCACTGTCCACACCGGCGTCTGTCTGTGAAACTTATGTCAAGTCAGGGGGATGTTTTTTTCACACCCCAGACCGCCAATTGTTTTACCAGCTAGTGTAGACATTTCGTAGATTTTTAAGATACCATTCTCTATTCCAGCACTTTTCTTTTCCCTTTGGCTCTCTCCTGATGCCCTGTCCAGCCTAGCCCACTTAGCATTGACTGATCAGTCTCTCTATAAAATTGCTGTTTCTTGTCTAACTGGCTTTTATGGCCTTCAGGTTGAAGGCAGACGAACAGGACCAGCCTCCAGCCCCCAACATCTCCACTCTCCGGATAAAATCTGAGAATGGGGAGCAGACATACATTGTAAAAATGCTCTTCACAGAGACCATAGGAGACCTGCGCCGGCACCTCGCCCAGAGCAGGTAGGTATAGGGAGAGGAAAGAGGGGTGTCTGCGAGCCAGTTCAACTCCTCCACTCCACTGAGTCAAGGCACAGTGAAAACTGGGCCAGGGGCATTTCCAAATCCCACTTGATCCCTAGAATTGAGCCGCCTGAAGAATACTCTACAATGTAAGTCCGGCAGGTACAGGATCACAGTGCCTCTGCCTGCCAGGTGCTGAGCCCCCTCAGCATGCAATGATATTAGTGGGGGTTGAAGGTGCTTGTCGCACTCAGCACCTCCAGAGAGGAATCAGGATCAGGCCCATGGTTTGGGAATTGTGTATAGATTTAAAAGCCCACCTCCTGCAGGGAGCTGACATCTCCATAGTCTTCCACGTTTCTGGCTCTTCTGTTTCAGTAGTTCCCATCTCCTCCTTACCTCCTGCAGCGGTACCTGGGCATGTCGTTGTTTGCCTCTGCTTCCCACACCCACTCCTCAGCAACCCTCACCTTGACTATTGTCATGCCCTTCTCACAATCCACTTCAAAACTGTCCTTGTTCTTAACATCTTGGAAGCAACTCTGGCCTACCAGAGGCACCTTCTCTCTCCTGTCCCTGCTCCCTTCACAGGATGTAGCCCTGCCTGGCCTAAGCTCGGTGTGTGCCTGGTGATCTCACCACTATTGAGTTGTAAGAGCTTTCCCCTCTGGGGCTGCTGCAGTCTGGAACAGCCTTCTACTGGCTGGGCTTTCCATCTCGGCTGGAAACAGCTCTGTTCCTCTTAAATGCTCTAGCCCTCTGCTCTTGTGTAACCCTGCAACTGGCTTATTTCCAGCAGCTCTGTGGAATCTTTTGGAACATGGCTCACAGGAAAGATTGTACTGTTCTTTCCTAGGGGTGGAGAACCACAGCCGTATGAGATCATCAGCACCTTTCCCCAGAGAGTGTATGCTGACAACTTCATGACCCTGCAGGAGTGTGGACTGATTCCCAACGCCTCCCTTCTGCTGCGGGAAAAGATTCCTTTGGCCAAGGAGGGACAGGGCCACAGATAGTTTAACAGTTTCAAATGAGCCAGTTCGCCTTGCAACTGCTACTTCATATGAAGCAATTTGCTTTCCTCCCCACCCGCCCACTTCTCCGTCAGGGGCTCTCCGATAAGGCAAGGGGAAGGAACCGCCTTGCACGATCAGATAAGCTGCAACCTCTCCCTTACTCGAGGGGGAAGGAGGGTGGGGTTGTCTTTCCAGATTCAGTTGAACTGCATTGTTACCTGGGCCTACCACCGCCTGTAGGCAAAGCAAGGGGGAGAAATAGCCCTGGAGTTCTAGCTCCTCCCTGCACTATGGGTGAGAGAACTGTGATGACACAAGGCCACACACCCTGCCAGTCTGGATCCTACTAGCGGCTGCCTTTAGAGGCCTTCTGGGCCTGTGGCCTCATCACATGGCAGCCTACCTCTGTAAATATTACCCTGGGGGGGGACTTCTATCCAAACTGGGTTTCTCTCCACCTTTGCTGAAGGTCACATGAGCTTTTTGCCCCTCAGAGGTTGCAGTGAGTTCAGTACTACAACTGTGCCCTCATCTGCAGGTCCCTTGTGTCTACACTGCAATAAAAAAACTGGCACCAATCTCAGAGCCCACATCAATTGAGTTGGGCTCAGGATGTGGGGCTACAACTAGCAGCAAAGATGATCAGGTGTGGCCTGGAGCCAGGGAACTGAGCCCCCCACCCCTTTGCAGGGTTTCGGAGCCCAGGCTCCAGCCCAAGCCTGAACGTCTACACTGCAATCTAGCCAGTGAGCCTGCGTCAGCTGAGCCAGGCCAGACACGGCCATACCCTGGCCTTTTATTGCGGAATAGACAGAGCCTTCAAGAAGTAAGTTTATATACAGCATAGGTGAAATGCTGTAAGGGCCCTCCCCCCTAGGTTACAGTGCAGTTTCCACATGCATCTGCTCTCTTCCTTAGGGCTAGATTCTGATCTCACACTGGTGTACAAACGGGCTTAACTATTAAAGGCAATAGGGTTACACTGGACTGAGTGGAATCAGGCTCTGAGTCATTTGCAGCACTGAGACACAGCCAGAGCCACTACTTCCATTTCCTCTACATGAAACATTTCTTCCTTTAAACAGAGCCCAAGTGTCCAATGTTAACAGCTTACAAGTCTGTATGGCTGAGCCTGATCACCATAGTGCCAACCTCTGCCTTCCCCCCCAGTCGTGGCCCTGTGGCAATGAAACAAGTGCTTTCACATGAGACCTACTACCCCCATTTCTGTCCTGTGTTAGGGCTCAGTTCTCAGGCTTTGTACCATGTTGTCATTTATCCCCTGGGCAAAGAACTATCCAATCAGATGAGTAGTGCTGTTCTTCTGCCAAGTACAAGATAGGAGGAGTCCAGGCCTTGAGTTAAGGCCCTTCTGTATCAGCCTAGTTCACTAAAGGACAGATTACAATCTCTGGGACTGGTTTATGCACATACCCCACCTTTCCCTATGAAGGGACGGCGCCTTAATCCATGGTCATATGCTAGCCTCACCCCCTCCTGTCCTGGAAAGCCTTCGAACCAGGGCTTTGGAGCCTGGAGCTGGAGCGTGGAGCAGTGGAGCTGTAGGTTTTTGCCTGGAGCACAGCTCCAAAGCCCTATAATAATAATATAATATATGGAGATATACCTCATAGAGCTGGAAGGGACCCCAAAGGGTCATCGAGTCCAGCCCCCTGCCTTCACTAGCAGGACCAATTTTGCCCCAGATCCCTACGTGGCCCCCTCAAGGATTGAACTCACAACCCCGGGTTTAGCAGGCCAATGCTCAAACCACTGAGCTATCGCCCCCTGCTTCTAACCATTCAATGTGAGAACATGACAAAGCTGCAGCTGATTTGTGGCTGGAGATGCTGCACCCTCAGGCAACTTCCCCTTTTCCTAGGCTCTCCTGAGCACCCAGCACTGTCACGGGTTCAAACACTTTTAAGCTGTTCCGTTATTTAGCTGCAGTTTCTCATCCATCAACTTTCAATTGAACGTTTAGGGAAGTGCTAAAGCCTTGGTCAGCCAACCGTGCACTAGAAAAGTGAAAGGCTGGCGCCCGAGAATCCTGCATCAAAACTCCTCTCAGCTGCACTCACCCCAGCTCATTTCTTGCATGGTCCTGAACTACAGGAAGTTCAGTGAGTGGATGGAAACAGGTCTTCTCCCCCTTGCATAGATAGGAAGGATCCCCTGTAACTTTTAAGGCCTTTGCTCACCTAGTTAGACAAGTGTTTTCCTCACTAGCAGCTTGCCACCCTCCATGCCATGTACATTTCACTAGTGTTTAGAGGGGGACTGGGAGCAATTCTGGAAGAGACTCCAGAATTGTAAAGGCATCCATGCAAGTTCTTTAAGACCGTGCTGGCGTTCTAGAGTTAAGATCTTTGTGCCAGGCCAAAGCAATGAGCACAACTGACTAAGCTCTCTGAGCTGGGACGTCACTCAGAATTGGTAAGTAGGATGATGCCCAATCTAGCATCAACATAAAGAAACCAATTTAAAAAAAAAACCACACCAAAGCCAGCAAGAAAGGCTTAGTAACATTTAATAGCATCTCAGAAGACAACAGTGGTTAGAAAGATGCTTTTTGGCAGGAAAACAAAATGCACTTGGTCCAGGTCGCAGAAAGCCAGCTCGAAAAGGAAAGACAGGAAGGCTGGAGCGTCAGACATTCTGGAGCAGCCCCTGAGCCCTCCTAAAGGGAGCTTTCACATCACATCAGTACAGGAATGTGCTAATGGAACTGTATGGGTCCCCTAATGGCAGATCTGCCTTCACCACCCACCCCCTCAGAGCCTCTTCAAGAGAGCTCTGCACTCTACTGAAGTAGTTTTATTTGTTTCATCCTCCCTCTCTCTGGCTGATGAGGGAATTCAAACCCTCTTCTTGTGCAATGCTTCTGCATTGAGTTTAAATAACAAACTGCTCTTAGCCATCAGCATTTCTACGGTCAGAATGAGAGGAAGGAAGCACCCCCTGCTGTGTTCGCACAGAACCGCACCTGGTGATAGGACGAAAGAGGAAGCACACAATCCCACACCCTTCCCTTCTAAAGCACAAGACTCGTTCAGAGGAGAGGGGCGCAGGAATAGCTAAGCTTTCCAACGGTTTTACTTCAGGTGACTTCCTTCCTATAGAGGCACTGGCAGCTGCATTGTGAGCAAGGCCCGGCAGTGTTCGAAGGAACGTGCAGTGATATCAGAGCTGCTTTGGGGCCCTGTCAGACAATATCGGGGTTAGGCAGGAAGAAATCGCAGGCAGCTGCGAAGAGGAGAGGTTTTTGGTCATGGGTTTCCCTGCGGCAGGAGATAGATCATGATGCCGGGATGGCACTGACAGCCTAGGAGTTAAGGTGATCAGAGAGGCAGTTGGTTGGGAATGCAGTTAAAGTCCAGGATGGGAAGGGATGCTCAGGCTAACTTCAGGAACTCCTGCAGGGTTTTCTGTTCCACGGCCTCCACAAACAACTCATAATCCTGCAGGCAGAAAATGCAACAAAACAAGCTCAGAACAGGGAAGGGAACAAAACCAGGGGCACACAGGTCAGGCGGGGACCCCTGCTCCGCCACAGCCAGGTGCACAAACAGAACAAGTGCTGGGCGGGAGAAAGTCACAGCTCAGTTGCCTTTCCCTTCAGGTCCAGGGCAAGCAAATATGGTGGGTTCAACTCAGTACCCAGCGGAATCAGTTCCACCTCACAAACTCCTATAGAACGTGATGCGCAATAGCAAATGTGTTGGCAGTTTTCAGAACTGACGACTGCAGACAAAGGTGCAATGACAGGACCGTATGCAGAAGGCTTCCACAATGCAATGGTAAGGTTCAGCAGTATCTATCTCCCACATGACGCCAGGTCCCCTTCTGACAGCCGCACAATGCCGTTTGCCTGTTAGCCTTCTCTCATGCGCCATGTGCCCTTTAAACTTAAAGACAAGGGCCTGTAGCGCCATGTCGACACCTCTTCCCAGAGAAAGCCTTTTAAATGCACTTCGTCATTTGCACCCCCAGGCTGGGAGATCAAGGTCAATACCAGGGGTTCTCAAACTGGGGGTCAGGACCCCTCAGGCAGTCTCGAGGTGATTACATGGGGGATCGCAAGCTGTCAACCTCCACTCCAAACCCCACTTTGCCGCCAGCATTTATAATGGGTTAAATATATAAAAGAGTATTTTTAATTTATAAGGGGGGTAGTACTCAGAGGCTTGCTATGTGAAAGGGGTCACCAGTAAAAAAGTTTGAGAACCACTGGTCAATACCAACCCCCTGGGTTCTGAGGTCCCTATAGCCCAGTGGTCCCCATAGCCCAGTGGTCCCCAACCTTTTTGTGGCCAGTAGCACATTCATGTTTTCAGAAGAGTGTGGCGGGCGCCAACAATTTTTCAAGGCTTATTTTGTATTTGTACATTAAATAATACGAAAAACATATTTAATATTACATAATATATGAATCCAGAGAGAAGCCGGAGAGAAGCCGTGAGGACAGAGGACACCGGCGCCCGCAGCCCCGGAGTACTCTGTCCCCAGCAGGCGCATGGCCCCGGCTTCTCTCCCCTGCTGGGCACTAGGCGGGCCCCACGCCTGCTGGGGACAGAGAATACCGGCGCCCGCAGCCTGCAGCCCCGGAGTTCTCTGTCCCTGGCAGGCACAGGGCCGCAGCTTCTCCCCCCTGCTGGGCACTAGGCGGGCCCCACGCCTGCCAGGCACCGAGAACACTGGCGCCCGCAGCCCCGGAGTTCTCTGTCCCCAGCAGGCGCGGGGCTGCAGCTTCTCTCCCCTGTTGGGCACTAGGCGGGCGCACATAAATGCCCCGCGGGCGCCATGGCACCCGCGGGCACCGCGTTGGGGACCACTGCTATAGCTCATCTACATGGATTCTGAGCCTTACCCCACAGTAATGGTCGCCGTTGAATATCTGGGGTGGAATGGCTTTGGGATTGCCTGACCTGGTCCTCATTTCCTCCCGCAGGGCATTATCCTGCGAGATATCCACCAGTTCATACTTGATATTTTTCCCATCCAGGATCCTGGTCACTTCACTCTGCTGGGACTTGATCTGAAACACAGATTGAGAAGGCAGGTTACATTTTCCCCTGGGTCTGACAGGCTAAAGGTTTGAAGATTTTTAAGTTTCCAGAAGCTCATCCCCAAACCAAGTGTGTGCAGAATAGTGACTGGGGGCAGGAATTGTGAGAGAGACTGAGTCACAGCTGGATATGGACCACACCCCACAGGAAATAGGGCATCTGAGGGAAGAAGTCAGTCACTGCTGGACAGGGATAGCCATGACTGAGCCCTATTGGGAGTGGCAGGGAGGGGAATGAATCCCAGCTGGAGACACCTGGCCCATGGCGAATTAGTGCAAGGGTT
Source organism: Platysternon megacephalum (assembly GCA_003942145.1). Classification (NCBI taxonomy): domain Eukaryota; kingdom Metazoa; phylum Chordata; order Testudines; family Platysternidae; genus Platysternon; species Platysternon megacephalum. The sequence goes on along the minus strand of QXTE01000016.1, from coordinate 9,747,956 downwards.
TGGGAGGAGAGAATCACAGCTGGATCAGGTAGAAGGACCCAGCCCCATGGGGAACCACAACAGAATATGGGAGAGGGATCCGGCCCCATAGGGTGTATAATAGGGGTGCAGAGTTACAGTGTATGATAGGGATGCAGATATCACAGCGGGGGGGGGGGGTGAGGGTGAAAAAAGGGGGGGGGTGGGGGGGGTTGGGGGGGTGAAGGGGGGGTGGGGAGTGGGGGGGTAGGAGGGGGGGTGCAGGTATCACAGCGGGGGGGGGGGTGGGGGGTGTAGGGGGGGGGGGGGAAAAAAGCAGGGGGGGGGGGGGGTGAGGGGGGGCACTGGGGGTGCGGAGTTGGGGGGTATGATGGGGGGGCAGATATCACAGGGGGTGGGGGGTGGGGTGGGGGGGGGGAGGGGGTGAGGGTAGTAAGGGGATGTAAGGAGCGAGGGGGGGAGGGGGTGGGAGTGTGAAAGAGGGGGGGGGGGTGGGGGTGTAGGGGGGGGGGGGGTTGGGGTGTGCAATGGGGGTGGGGAGTGGGGGGGTAGGAGGGGGGGTGCAGGTATCACAGCGGGGGGGGGGATAGGGGGTGGGGGGGGGGGGTGTGGTGGGTGGGGGGGGGGGGGTGGCGGCGGGGGGGGGTGAGGGGGGGCAATGGGGGTGCGGAGGTGGGGTGTACAATGGGGGGGAGCAGATATCACAGCGGGTGGGGGGGTAGGGCGTGCAATGGGGGTGCGGGGTGGGGGGGTATGAGGGGGGGAGCAGATACCGCGGCGGGGGGGGGGGTAGGGGTGTGGAAGAGGGGGGGGGGGTGGGGGGGCATGGTGGGGGGGGAAGTGAGGGGGGGGGGGGGGTGGCGGCGGGGGGGGGTGAGGGGGGGCAATGGGGGTGCGGAGGTGGGGTGTATGATGGGGGTGCCGTTTTCACAGCGGGTGGGGGGGTAGGGCGTGCAATGGGGGTGCGGAGTTGGGGTGTATGATGGGGGGTGCAGATATCACAGCGGGTGGGGGGTTAGGGTGTGCAATGGGGTGCGGAGTTGGGGTGTATGATGGGGTGCAGATATCACAGCGGGGTGGGGGGTTGCAATAGGGGGGCGGGAGGAGAGCGAGTCCCAGCCCCCCGGAACAAAAGCCGGACCGTGTCCGCGCCAGGGGAAGGGGAAGGTGCCGCAGCCCCGCCCCGCGGTGCGAGCCCCTCTGCGGCGGGGCCGGGCAGCCCCGGGGAGGCGGTGCAGCCGGGCCCCTCCCCGCTGCCAGCCCCGGCCCCGGCCCCGCTCACCTCCCTGGAGCCGGTCACCGAGGTGCTGTAGACTTTGAGGCCGGACATGGTGCTGGATTCGCGGCCGCTCCCTCTCCGCGTCTCCGCTGGAAGCTGCCTCCGCCCAGCATGTGACTGCGGGGACCAATGGGGCGGGCGGCGGCTTTTCCCCTCCCTCCTGCCCGGGCCCGAGCCGCTCCCCCGGGCCGGGCCGAGCTCCCTGCAGTCGGGCGGCCCCAGCCCTGGCCAGGTGTCCCGGGCGCCCGCCCAAGGCGGCCCCTCGCCCCACTGGCCCGGTGCAGAAAGGGGCAGCCCCGGTCCCTGCCCCTCCGCTCTCCAGCGCCAGCCGGGTGCCCCCCGCTGCTCGCCCCGGTGAAGGATCCTGCGGCAGAGGCCCGCGCCCCGAGGCTGATGTGGGTGGCTCCCAGTTCCATAGTCCCGGGCCAAAATCCTTTACACGTGTGTCCGTGTGAGGGGAAATGTTTAGACATGTCAGCAAATGAATGGGATCGACTGGGCTCCACCTTGAACGGACTCATTCCTGGTGAGTGGGGTTCTGAGTGTGGACATGGCCAAATCAGCCCTGGGTCCCCCCAGGTGACACGTCCCTGTGACCGCAAAAAGAACAGGAGTACTTGTGCCCATCACATTTCTGAAGACGCATGGAACGGAGGGGCTGGCAGGGACTTGAAGGGTCATCTAATCCCTCCCCCCCACGCTGAGACAGGACCAAGCCAACCTCGCCCATCCCAGACAGGTGTTTGTCTAACCTGTTCTTAAAAACCTCCAATGACAGAGATTTCACAACCTCATGCTAACCTAGTCGAGTAGGTAACTAGCCTTTAGAAAGTATTTCATAATATTTATCCGCGATCTCCCTTGCTGTAGATTAAGCTGGTTACGTCTCGTCCTTCTTTCAGGGAAAACAATTGCTCCCCATCCTCTAACAGCCCTTAACGTATTTGAAGACTTATCAGATCCCCTCCTTAATCTTCTTTTCTCATGACTGAACATGCCCAGTTATTTTAACCCATCCTCGTAGATCAGGTTTATTAAACCTTTTATAATGTTTGTTACTCTCCTCTGGACTCTCTCCCATTTGTCCCCATCTTTCTTAAAGTGCAGCACACCAAACTGGACTCAGTATGCTAGATGAGGCCTCAGCCATGCCCAGTGGAGAGGGATATTTACCTCCTATGTCTTACATACGACACTCCTGTTAATACACCCCAGAACGATATTTGCCTTTTTTATAACTGCATCATCTTGTTGGCTCATATTAATTTGTGATCTACTATAATCCCAGCTCCTTTTCTGCAGTACCACCAGCTAGCCCATTATTCCCCATTTTCTAATTGTGCATTTGATTTTTCCTTTGCACGTAACATACTTTGCACTTGTCTTTATTGAATTTTATCTTGTGAAATCCAGATCAATTCTCCAATCTGTCACGGTCATTTTGAATGTCCTCCAAAAGTACTTGCAACCTCTCCCAGTTTGGCATTATCTGCAAATGTTATGTATGTACTCTCCACTCCATTATCCAAGTCATTAATGAAGCGGACAAGCCTCTGAACATGAGCTCCCAGGGTGATGTTGTGGCAACAAGGACTAATGTAATGCTAGGGGGTATAAACAAGAAAAATGAATAGGAGCAGGGAGGTGATTTTGCCTCTGTTTAAGGCCCTGGTGAGGTGGATATTGCATCTAGTTCTGGTGTCTATGTTTTAAAAAGGATGTTGAAAAATTGGAGAGGGCACAGAGAAGAGCTACAAAAATTATTCAAAGACTGACAAAAATGCCGTCCACTTGAAGAGCTCAAGCTGTTTAGCTTATCACTAAGAACACTGAGCTGTGACTTGATTATGGTGTGCAGATACCTTCAAGGGGAGAAAACAGTGGGTATTTAAGGGCTCTTTAAGCTAGCAGAGAAAGGCAGACCAAGAACCAGTAGCTGGAAGCTGAAACCAGACAAATTCAAATAAAAAATTAGGCACAGTTTCGGGTTTTTTTTTAAACAGTGAAGTTGATTAACCATTGGAACAAACTCCCAAGGGAAGGGGTGGATGCTCCTTCTCTTGCTGTCTTCAAATCAAGACTAGATGCCATTCTAGATGTATTTTAGTCAAACAAGTTGTTACTGGGCTCAGTACGCGGGTAACTGGATGAAATTCTATAGTGGTATAGAAGAAGTCAGACTACATGATCCAGTGGTTCCCTCTGAATCTGTGAAACCCTTTTACTGGCCCTGCTACACGTACACCTTTATCAAGGTTCCCCCTCCACGTGGGAATTCGGTGCAGTAGTTGCTTACATCAAGATTACAGACCATAAAAACCTCCGTATGGAGAGACAGACAGCACCAAATTATGCAGCAAGTCTATGCAGAACTTCATGAAGAAACTTCCCTTCGGTGCAAAAGCAATACAAATCCTTAAGGTGCTTAAATCTAGGTGTCACCAGTGATCAGCACTATGCACAACAGCCCCAATTGCTCAATTAATATTTTTGTTACAATGGTAACTTCTCTTACAATTTCAGAGTCAAAGTGAACAAGGGCAAAGGATCACGTCAACTGAGTACATGTCGTTTCATTCACGGCGACTCATACTCATCACACGTGTAGCTAAGTCCGAGCACTGAAAGATTCAAAAATTTGACCCTCAGCTATTTCCGTCAGATTTCTGTGCACAACAAGTAATTTGAAAGAAAACGATGCATTTGGGTGGATGCATCTCAAAGTGGTGATCTGCGTCTTTTCACATACCATTCACTGGCTGTTCAGCCAACAATGAAATGCCCCTATCCCAGAAAAGCTGCCCTCTCTGTAGTACTTTTCCATGTAACTTGAGTATAGCATTAATATTTAAAATGTTTCAAATATTGATTAGTTCAGTAGAAGTCATCAAAATTATTTGCATAAACAGTAGAGTTTATGAAAGCAAACGTGTTGTCATTCTAGCTACAAGGCTGTTGGAAACCTATAAAATGGTTCCCAGTGTTGTATCCCATAACCTTGATCAAACAGAGCTGGCATTTGGTGATGGAAGTTTGGAATTAAAAAAAGAAAGGAGAGGGAGATACTGTAGCCACAGGTAGAGTTCTCCAGATTCCACTGAAGTGCCCAAAGCCACGCTGCTGTTGTATGAATATCGCAGCAGCACTAAAGACACGAGCTAGTTTAACTTAGGCTTGGTCTACAGTACAAACTTATGGCGCTTTAACTACGTTCTCAAGGGTGTGGAAAATCATGTGCCTGAGCAATGTCGTTATACTGACCTAACCCCGTGTAGACAGCGCTAGGTCAATGAAAGGGCTTCTCCTGCCGACATAAGTGCTCCACCTCCCTGAGAGGCAGTAGCTACCCCAACGTAGGTAGCATCTTCACTAAGTACTACAGTGGCGTAGCTGCCTGTAAGTGTGGCATTGTAGTATTCCTTCAAGTAGTTGGTAAGCACTCTAGTGGTGGGCACGGTTTTCTGCAAAGCCATCAGAAACCACTCAGAGCAGCAGAGGTAGGCCAGATGTTTGCATCCAGCCAACAAACATGATTCCGGAGCCAAATGTGCCCAAGTGGTGTCTTCATCATCGTTTTTGTTGTGCAGCGAGTAAAGGACACAACTCGAATCATAACACATTTTTATATCTAGTGCAATTCAACAAATGTTGCCTTTTTTCCTGGTCTTAATTCATCTAACACCACAGCAGAGTTCCTACAGATTTCTTCCTGTGTAGCTATCCCATAATTTCTGTGGAAACACCGCAGCTGGATTTGCTTTGTGCTGATTTTTACATGCATATTGTATGTTTACTACCAAGGAAAACAAAATAAAAACAGGGGTAATATAGGTCAGACCAGAAATAAAAGCTCACACCTCTGGGAGCGGCATCTCTTCATCTTAAAATAACTGCCACAGGGATGTGTCATTTGGGGGGAAATTGAGACATCGTCACGTACAGCCAGTCACAACCCAGCTCCTTATCGGAGAACCAAGCCCACTGGGGAAGCGGTCTGAGGTGTGACAGTATAGTGCGCAAAAAGGAAGCTTCGGGTCAGGAAGTGGCATGTCCTAGCTCTTTCAGAACAGTCTGGCCATTGCAGGGATGGGCACTGAGTGATCTGAGACTTATTTGGTCACATACAGCCAGTCAAAACCCAGCTCCTTGATGAAGTAGTTACTCATTTAAATTTATAATCACATTGAAACATTTATTACATTTTTTGAAATTTCATCTCACTCTGAAGTAATTTTAACCTTCGAATAGGGAACTGGGAGCCACAGGGAACCTGGAATAAGGAGATCACTCGCTCAGTTAGCACCCACCCTCCCCAAATCCCTATAACCTCCTCTGCTATCCGCCATTCCCAATGCTTGTCAAGGAAAAGTATCCTTGAGAGCAGAATGCTTAGCCTTGCCAGTGGGAGGCAGAGGTTAGTCTGTATCCACAAAAAGAACAGGAGTCCTTGTCGCACCTTAGAGACTAACAAGGAGGTAGTAAGCACTGCAGGTCTTTAACGAAAAATACTAGCAGTTGCAATCAAACTCTGCCCTCCTGGAGGCACGTGATTAAAAGGAAGGCACAGTTCTGTGCCGTTTGAGCTGCTATTTGGATCTTAAATGCTGCATGGTGAGCTTGTACTTCCCTATCCAAACAGAGTAGGAACTTTAAAAAAAAAAAAAAAAAAAGTCTCCTGCAACATATGTGGATGTGTTATATTAGGTTACTGGTGAGACAGTTGTTCTGCTTTCCATTGTCCTCAGTTTCCTTCATAGCCCTACATCCAAGGTTTTATTGTAAACAGTAGCTTGAATTTGTAACTCATCCTAGGGCTTGATTCATCATTGCATGGCAGTGAAACTCCCATTGATTTCAGTAGAGCAACTCTAGTTGCAACTGGAGTGACACACGGATGAAGCAGAATATGGGACTTGATTCTGAAGTCGCAGTTTATAGCCGTGAGGGAAGTGGTTTCAGTTTGACAAAGCACAAGCGTCATTGGGAACAATGCAGTGTTATAAAATACTATCAAATCCCACTTCCCTCTGCCACATCCTTGAGAAGCAAAGCCATACACCGAATTGCTCTGCACAACAGGAACAAAGCAGCTTTATTTTATAATCAAAATACTCAGTACAAACAACTGCGTAAGACAAATATTCATATAAATATACCTGTGCTTAACTGTACAAGGAAACACCAGGCACAAGGCAGAAGTCAACTATTTAAACACGTCCTGCGTAAGCAATGAGACTAACCACAGTACATGGTTATTTTGGATACCTGGGTCTTGGGCGCTCTAGCCACCAAAGCTGGTGGATACCTGCTATAACCGAAGTTACTTTAATAACAAGGTATGCAAAGAACTTTTTTTTTTTTTTTAAACACAAACCTTTGCAAAAGGATTAAAATGAAGCTCTGTCTCTCACAGGCACAGTAATATGCTACCCGAGTGCCATGACACATAGGAGCCTATCCCCTCTTTCCCCAAGGACAGAAATGCAGTGCCCTGCTCTGTATCAGCTTAAATACATAAGGGTTTCATTTCTTAAGACTTAGATTCTGGTTTTTCACCCATCATTCTGTGGGTGCCACTGGGGACATGTAGCTATCTCCTCTCTTCCTCTCTGCATGTGTTTTGTGGGTATAAATGGAAAGGTGGGTGAGGTTGCTTTAAAAGTCAGGTGCTAAATGCAGGTTCCCTGGCAGGCTAACAGCGTCTCTGTTAAACAACATGGTCACCAAGGTTTCCAGTTACCCAGCAATATTCATGTTTGGTGCTGCTGGCCCTGTCGTGCCCATAGTATTTCTCAATAGTCTGGGCAACTGACTTCAAGGAATTATCTTGGCCCACTGTCTAAGTAACTCAGCAAGGGAGCTGGCTGGAGGCAACACCTGTGGAGAGATGCCATGATTATAAGCAATGATCCATGTTACACTATCAGGCATCACACCAGATGCCCCAGGAAGGATAGCGTAGCTACACGGCAGGGAATATACCAGCTAACAAGCCACCCATCAGATACTTTTTGATCTTAGTCATGGGTAGCATATTAGCCAGGTGGTTTCCAGAACAAACACTGTGCTGGCCAGATTTCAAAAACAGATTTTATTGGTCTCAATGAAGTCTGACAAAAGAGCAGCAGGAACAGCATCTTCACAGAACTGGGGATCAGCCCCAAAAGAAGGATGCAAACCTACAACAGCCAAATGTTAACATGTGTCAGCAGGGTTTTCGTCTGACTGAATTGACTTCTTAGCTTCTGAACCAGCCAGCGGGTTTCATCATTAGCCCCATGGTGCTTTTCCTACTAAGCTGACGTTTAGTACTTCAGAGTCACCCCCAAGGCTGAGAGCTGACAAAATATAAGAATGGAAAAGAATTTCCATTTGCTTATTTTGACATCACTACACTCGCAGGGTGCGGTTTCAGCTCACGTACACAAAACCAAGCAAGCTTTAATCTAGTTAGTTCAGGAACTGGAGCAGTAAAGCTGCGGCAGTGCAGGCTGTACATGCGCACACAGAATCCTGGGTAATTACTCGCGGTTGTAGCGTACCTTGCTGCAATTTCACCGCTCTGGTCCTGAGCTAGCTTTAATCTAGCGGGGGGGGGGGGGTGCCTACGTGAGCGGCCATGGCTCCGTGACTGCACTGTAGACATATAAGGGGGTCGCCACCCTGCAGGACTTTTGGGAAAACCCTGTTCAGATCCCAGACAGCAGCACATTGAGGATACACCATGCAAAGATTCTGAATGTCGTATTGTCATTTCTCCCGCTGAACATCGACAGAGAGGCAGCAAGGGTTTGTGCAAGAACACTGCTGCAGGTCTGCCAAGGCTCTCTGCTGCTTGCAGTGAGCTGTCCTTCCAGGCAGAGTGTATGCATGCCCAAGGCTGCTGCAGGATTGCTTTATGGCTATAAAGGCAGCTAGGAGAAAGACCAGTTCCCCCACCCCACCAGCAGATGCATTAGGGATGAAGTTAAGTAGGCAGGAAATTTCTCTAGAGGATTAAGGCACTTCAGTAGCAGTCCATTTGCTGCTCTCCACATTCAGATCATCGTTAAAGGGATAAAATCCTAAGGCCTCATCAGAACCCAGTTTTAGCATCACCTTTTTTCCAGCCTGTTGGCTACTGAAAGACATCAGTTGCCTATACCTGAGCAATGCAGACCTGGTTACCCGAATGACCACACACTATTTATCCAGGCCAGAACCATATACATGGTTGTTGCAGATAAGCCGTAACACTGTACTTCTAGGTACAATTGAAAAGTGCTACTGGCGTAGCAGCTTGTCTATGAACTCCACAGACTTCCTCTGAACACCTGTGTGCAATCAGTAAGGCCAGAATATTCAGAAGGAATCTGCTTGGATTGTTTATTTACCTGACAGGACAGAGGCCAGGGCATCCACTTCCTTTTCATGTCAGTCTGAATCCGTGTGTTTCCATGTTCAGTATTTGACATACTTGGAAGATAACTAGTAACTCACCCACCAGATCGAATCAGAGACTGCACCAAATCCAACATAACACCTTCCAAAGGAGCAAAGTTGCTGCAAAGTCTGATGAACACCAAAGATCCTAAATCGTTCCAGTTAGCCAATCAGCATCTAAATGACCGTGGCATCAGAATCCCTGATTTCCTCTTGTGGATAAGCACCAGCATCTTGTACCTAAGCATGGAGATGGTAAGGTGCTTGATAGTTTTTTCCATTACATGGGCTCTAATCTCCTCAGGTTTTCAAGTGTTCATTTCCAGTTGTTCCTATGCTATCCTGGGGAGAGCTTATCCATCACTGCGTAATGCAGTTGTCCCCCATATCCTGTGCATATCTGTCAGATATTGCAGTCCGTAAGTCCTCGATCTCTTTGTGAAGCTGTTTCACCTCCATCAGTTTCTTTGCAAGCACATCTGGGTTCAGCAAGTCATCCTTCTCCTTAACTGAAGATTGCACAGCTGTATAGTTAGAGAATGAAATCACATCAGAGACACAGTTCTGAACAGGAGTCATGCACTTTACACCAGACAAATTATCCACAGTACATGGCATTAGTTAACACCCAGCAGATACATAGAGGGAATTCAAATCTTTAAAGCCTGTGAATCAGAGGTCTGAATAGAACGACAGAGCACAGAGAAAGGCAGGCTGGCTTTTAAGACTTTTCAGTGTTCTGAAACCCAGGAGGAGAACATTCTAGCTACAGTATAAACCAGACGTCCCCAAATTGTGGGGCGCCCCCCCCCACCCAGGGGGGCATGGAGGAACGTTTGCGGGGCGGGGTGGGCTCAGTGGGGCCCGGGCCAGCCCCCATGGGGAGGCAACGAGGGAGCGCCACCCAGCCCTACTCTGCCCCGGCCCCAGCCCTAGCCAGAACTCTGCTCCCAGCCCCGCCCCTCAGAGCCCCAGCTCGGGTGGAGAGGGGGAGCGTGACCCTGAAAAAAGTTTGGGGACCACTGATATAAACAAATTATTCTATTCCACCCAGTGCATGAACCAAAGGCCCCCCCACACTCTGAGATCCCATCACTCTAGTTCCTTGTGTACTTACAGTGAATGCCCAGAAGCAGGGAAAGGTTGGGATCCTTGCCCTGTGCTCTTTGAGTCACAATGCTGTAGACACACTGCAAATCCTGTAGGCAGCTGGCCAGTTCACTATGTAACCCATGGGCGAGATGTGCTGTCCTGGCAGGAAGCGGTTGGTTCATCTCGACCTGCTGGAGGTGCTCCTGTAGGGTCAAATTCTTCTCAATCAGATCCTGGTTCTGCACTGAAAGCTGAACAAATAAAGGAACGTTAGCTAAGTCCTAACTATGTCAGATAAGCCATGTGATTCTAATGGCCCCTCAGTGTGGAGCAGGTGTTACAGACTTTGGTTGCATTTATATGTTTGGGTACTGTACAGACACTGTTCTCTGAATCGGGATGTTTTCTTTTCACAGGATTGGAACTTTGTGTCTTGCCAGCAGGGGTATATACTTTTAGCAGTGTAGATACTTGGTGGTGGTGGTGACCAGAAGGGTGGGTTTATATTAAGAATGTCCTCTGGATTCAAACCCAACTTGAACAGTTTAAAGGTCAAATTTTGGGCCTGACCACCACAACACTAGGTTTTTTTAAATAGGAGCCAGCTTCTCTCAAAAGGGAAGAATATAAAAATCAACAGGACAGGAAGCGCCTTATCCCACTAGCTCCCTGGCGCCCTCAGTCTGGATAATAATGCAGTGGCTTCCAAGGGATGCCTGTGCTCTTTCCCCCTTCTCTTTGCCCAACTTGATGCAGGGTGAATTCTCCCTCAGGAGACACACTCAGTACTTGGGTCACTTTAAGACGACAGATGGAATTCAACCTAGAATCTTTCACTCATGGCTTATGAAGCTCTAGTACAGGGCTCGGCAACCTTTCAGAAGTGGTGTGCCGAGTCTTCATTTATTCACTTTAATTGAAGGTTTCGCGTGCCGGTAATACATTTTAATGTTTTTTAGAAGGTCGCTCTCTATAAGTCTATATATTATGTAACTAAACTATTGTTGTATTGTAAAATAAACAAGGTTTTCAAAATGTTTAAGAAGCTTCATTTAAAATTAAATTAAAATGTTGATCTTACGCTGCCGGCCCGCTCAGCCCGCTGGTGGTCTGGGGTTCTGTTCACCTAGGCCGGCAGCGGGCTGAGCGGGGCCTGTGGCCGGGATCCCGGCTGGCAAGGGTCCGGCAGCCAGAACCCCAGACCGGCAGCGGGCTGTGCAGGGCCGGCAGCCAGGACCCCAGATCAGCAGTGGGCTGAGCGGCTTAGCCCGCTGCCGCTCAGGGGTTCCATCCGCCGGCTCCTGCCAGCCGGGATCCCGGCTGCCGGACCTGCTCAGCCCGCTGCCGGTCTGGGGTCCCAGCCCTACCCACATATAGTGGGGACCTACCTTCTCCCTGGTTCTGGCCCATTCTCTTCCTCTCTCTGCACTGAGCTGAGGGTGAAGGGTCTGGCCAGGAGCTAGAATGAGGGAGGGGGCTCAGGGTTGGGGCAGGAGGTTTGGATGTGGGGCACTTATCTGGGNGGGGTACCAGAGTCAGGGCTGGGGTCGTGGGGGGGTGAAGGAGTCAAGCAGAGGGCTGGGTGTGTTTGAGGGGGGTACAGGGCTCAGGGCAGGGGTCTGGGGTGTGTGCGGGGCACAGGGCTCAGGGCAGAGGGCTGGGTGTGTGTGAGGGGGGCTCGGGATGGGTCTGGGGGGTATGCAGGGCTCAGGGCAGAGGGCTGGGTGTGAGAGAGGGGGTGTCAGGGCAGAGGGTGTGAGAGGGGGTGTCAGGGTGGGGGGAGGGGATATGCCCCCATTCCACTCCCTCCTTCCCCAAGGCCCTGCCCCTGCTTCTTCTCTGCCTCTGACGGAGCAGAGCAGGCTGACTCTGCTCCTTCCTGACCCCCTCCCTCGCAAGGGCCATCAGCTGATCGGCCAGCAGGGAGGGAGGGGCGGAGAGCCGGAGGAGGGGCAGGAACCCAGGACACTGACGGAAGAGGCAGGGGAGCCGGCAGGAGCCGGCAAGAGCCAGCTTCTGCCCCCTGCCCCTGCGGGCGGGGGGTGGAGAAGAGCGGGCCGGGCTGGGCAGGATTTTTAATGGCACGCTGCTGCGCGTGCCATTAAAAATCGGCTCGCGTGCCATAGGTTGGCCGACCCCTGCTCTAGTATATAGCTGTGGTGAATAAGACTTCTTTACTGCACCCTGGTGGCCACATCAGTAACTACAATCACAATCCACACTAAGTTGGGAGTTAGGGAGACAAGCTGCTGCATGGGCGCCAGGCACAGCCAGATCTCAGGCATTACAAAAGCAACAACTGGGTGGAGAGATGGATGAAAAAGAGAAATCATGGTTCTAAAACAGAGACAAGGGAACCCCTTTCTAGAGCACTGTCAGGGCAGCTAGCAGACTCTGACAAGATGTAGTGAAGGAGGAACCAGCAACTGCACGTTAAGTCCCCTGCTACAAGACAGTTCATTGTTCATTCAGCTACTGTGTTCAGACACAAACTCCAATTCTGACCTCTTTCACGGCAGTGCGTAGCTGCTGCAGTGCATTTTCTCTTCGCGTCGCCTCCTCCTTCAGAGCCTGACTTGTCCCCTCTTCCTGAGACACCTGTTCTTCCAGGCTCTGGAGCAGACCCAAGGAGAGAAGTTAGTTCCACATATCTTATAATCGACGCTCCAGAGTTCCCAGACCTTCAGCATTCACACCTCTCACCTTTATTCGTGAAGACAACTGCTCCATCTTCTTCTGCTGTTTGTCCACAATCTGAAATCAAAAGCAGATGCATCGAAGAGCTGAACGTGCCCAAACGTACTCAGTAATACCACTTGGGATTCTTCCTTTGATCTAATAGCTACAAATCCGTTTTTAATCACTTTAAATTACAGCCTGGTTTGTAAAGTGCTTTGAGGTTCCCTAGTGGAAGGTGCTAGTAGGAATAGCAATTATGTACGGAGACTGGAGAGGCTGCATTCTTGGGGTTCCCCCTCCCCACCTGCTTCCTTTTCTGGATTCTTCAGTTTCTCGTCACTCTGATGTTTAAGTGACTACTACAGAATTGTATAGTAGTCACACCAAGAATGGCTATCAGACCCCTCCAGGCTTGGCATGCTGAGAACTACTAGCGCATGGCACTTCTACAAGTACATGAGAAGAGTTTGAATGTTAAATTTGAACCCCTGTTTGAATGCCTGATGTGGAACAGTCCAAGAAGGAGAGAAATCTGAGTTAGTGTGGGGTAGTCTCACCCATGTCTGAGTTGTATATTCAGAGTTACCTTCCTGAGACAATCACAGTCTTTCTGCAGAGAATCATTTTCTGATTTCTGTTTCTCCACCTCCTGGACAGGTGACCCTCTGCCTGCACTCTTCACACACTGCTGCATCCTGTCCTGCAAGCTGAGATAAACAGCTCATCAAATGAACTGACAAATATAAGAAATTTCAACATAATGTGGCAGTGGTTCTCTTTTAAAAGAGACAATAGGAGAAACAGACATCCTCTGCCACAGAACAGATACAGACGGGAAAAGCTTTTTCCACTGCCCTGTCAATGGTTCCTCCATGTGACTTGAGTTGATTTACTTCTAAGGAATAGAGGGGGGCAATCAGCCACCATGACCCAGTCAACCATTGCCCTCTTTGCTGAGGCTGTCACAATGGGATGCTCAATTGTAGCATATGTGATATAGACACACATCCAATGGGAACTGGTCTGAGTCCACAAGCTGGTTTCACATAGCTCCAGTAGCCTATGATGAATATGAACCAATGGACCTGGAGCAGAAAGGCTTCATGCATTTCCCTGAGCCATACCTCCATTTTGGAACAGCCACAAGTTATGGTCATTCAATTTTATCTAGAAGTTACATTCGAGCACAATATCCAGAGACTCAATACAAGCCCAGTTCATAACTACGCTGCAATAGAAAGATGCGCTCAAGTGTATTCCACTTCTCTGTTCTCCGTGCTCAGGATTCTAGAGCTACTAGGCAGAAGTCAGGCTCGCCTTCACCTTTGGGGCTTTACCTGTGCACAGTGGAAAGCATCTCCAGTTCTTTGCGTTTTTGTGTTTCTAGCTGCATCTCCTGCTCTCTGCAGGCAGCCCGGACATCTCCAAGCTCTCTTTTCAGCACCGTCACGGTTTCCTGCAGAGCAGAACTCTTCAGTTCCGATTCCTTTAACTGGAACAGAGAACATTGCTCAGCACTAACAAGTCTAGAGATCCTTTGCCATGTGCCACATTAGGGCTACCCTAGTAGTTGACAGGGATTTCTACTATCGATGTGGCAATTTACAGTCATAGCTCAGAACATTTCTCTTTCAGAAGGACAGATTGTAATTCTACTAGCCTAGTGTATGGATAATTGGCAGCAGTACATTGTGGCATCCAGGCTAATGCCTCAAACTCAGCACTAAACAGAGGATGTCATTTTACCTGCTGATTCTGTTTCTGATGATCCTCCAATGTTGGCAGATCAGCCAGGTAGCGCTCCAGGGTCTCAATTCTCTGCTGTCTCTCCCGGTTTTGCTCAGACTCCTTTTGGCATTTCTTTTTCAGACTGTTAATATGTTTGTCTCTTCCCTTTATCTGCATGAAGAGACATTTGAAGGTTTGATTTGCTGATGTTATAATTTCCATGTGTGTGTGTGTCTCTTTCTCTCTCCAGCTTATCTAAGCATTTATACAGCACCCATCACCAAGATATCAATTTGCTGCATCTCAGCAGCTTTTCTTTTCACTGTTATCTGAAAGTGAACTTCATCCATTGGAAGTTATATGCTAGTTATCTGGTCAGCACATGAGCTCTTAAGCCACCCTCTGTAATTGCAGGTTTTTATTGCTGGTGAATCCAAGCAAGGAGCAGTTTCTGTACTCAAAGAAAGGATGAGCAAATATGCTTGGAATTTAAAAGTTATCAGGTGCCACACACACTTATAAGACGCTGCACACAATTAAAAATACAGTTACAATTCTGAAATATAAAAATAATTGATGACATCACATTGCTTGGCTTTAAATACACACACACACAATTTAACACAGCCCTCAGACTCTTAGCAAGTTGCAAATAAGGTTCTTAGTGTCGCAAAGTGTGGGTGCTCCTGTCCTCTGAGCTCTCTTCAAATAATCAGAGGAACCTGAGATGCCACTTTGACTGAACAAACCTCTAACGCAACAACGTAGGAAAGTTTCCCACTTTAGGAAAACTATTGGGCTCGCATAAACCTACTCCCCACAAACGGCAGATTTACGTATCATTTGTTTTTAGAACTGTAAATCGGATCACTACATTTACAGGGAACAAGGACGAATAGGGCTGAGAAGAACGCCTCCAAATGGAGCACTCTTACTAGAACAAGACAAGAATGGAACAGGCAGTTCTACTCAGGGGGTGACATTTATATTCCAGAATGCACAAGAAAAATAAGTAACGGTTTAGCCTCAAAATACAACATTTTATTAATTAAGCCAAGAATCATTCCTCATTAAATAGATCATTTCAGCGTGTTTAAGTGTCGAGTGTGATCCATGTGACACAAACGTGGATCCAGAAGTCAGACTTTACCTCGAGCAGGGGAAGGACTTTTATGTCAAAAGAGGGAGTCCAGCCTATTGCTTGTACTAATCCTTAAATTCTCCTTCACAATGAAGCCTTAATTATATTGATTTGCTAATTATAATTAAGAGTGGGTCTAGACAAGTCACTGATGTTATAGTGATACACACTGAAGAAAATTAAGGGGCAAAAGAAAGGCCACTCCAGATGTTTTTCTTTGCTTCTTTTTGAAAGCAAGTTGCTCCCAACTACAGCCTGATAGTGGCTGAGGTTTCTCTTTGCTTGGGGCTGCAAGAGAAGAGAGCAGGCCCAATGGCTCCACACAACAGGTGGTGGTGCCAGGAATGGCTCGTTGGGCCAATGCCAGTCACTGGGCCAACTTCCCCCCTTGAGGGGGAAAAAAAAAAGGCATTGCCGCAGTTCTAGAGCGCCGACAGTCATACCCTCTCTTCTTGTTTCTTCAATTCCTCCACATGCTTCTGCACTGTCTCCTTCAGTGTCTCCCGAATCAGTTTCACATCCACCTCTGAAGCAGCCAGCTTCTTCTCCAATTCAATCTTTTCCTTACTGAGGGATTCAGTCTTCTCAGTAAACTGTGCTCGCAGGAACGAGTTCTCCCGCTGCAGCTCCTGCCAACAAAGACACCCAGCAACCAGCGTAAGGGTTCCCATTGTCCACTAAACCCACCTGTTAAACATAACAGACCCTATTCTCCAGAACAGGGGTTACAACTCTGATGTATTATCCGCCCTTCATAGCTCCCAAAGATCTTTACAGCACCTCTTATGCACCTGCAAAATCAGCTTGCACACTGCTTGGCTGGTGCTGTTAGCCACCAGCATGAGTAGCTTGACCACTGCAGTTTGTTCAGAAATCAAAGGCTCTAAATGTCAAGACCACAGAAAAACCCAGATGGGCCAGATGAATTGGCACCAGCAGACACACCTGGAATGGACTTTTACCCTGCCCACCCCCCTCCTATGCAGAAATAACCTGCTAAAACAAGCACGCTGCAGAAAGTGGGTTTAGTGCACGCTATTTTCAACTGACTTCTTGCTGTTCCTACTTACCTGCATTCTCAACATGCAAATATCTCCATAGGGGGTAGTACAGCTAAGAAGAGCACTGTGAACCTGCAGTTCACTCTCACGCACTTTCTGCTCCAACTGGGAGATGTGCTGCCTCTGCCTGCAAAAAAAATCAGATCAGACAATACATCCTTCTCAAACATACCCCATAGTTGTTGCCCTAGCCGAGAGGACAATGCACTCTGCCAGCTATGTAAACCCAGTACAGTCAAAACACACACATCTCCTCAGTCAGGGCCCTCCATCATGACAAAAAATACAACTACATAGCTTAAAAATAGCCTGCAAAGGAATAGCAATTTTTAAAGACTTGAAAGCGTTTTTGTCAAAAACATGCTTGTTTTTCACATTAAAAATTCGAGTCTTGTCTGCCCTGCAAGTTTCTATGGTGACTGGAGAATTTACTGGTGAAATTGTATATGTCAAAAGAGTCAAGCTGAGCAAATGACCTGGGTAGGGATTTTTAGTCCAAATGGTTAAAACTTCATGTGTGTTAACACCTGACATCAATAGTCAATAAGCATTTTGGAGAAAGGAGAGATTTGTTAAAGACTCACCAGCCCAAAATAAACATCCCTGAGATCCCAAAGGGGTCCTCCAGCAAAACTAGGAAGAGCAGACTTGGCATTCCAAATGTTTCTCATGTAAACAAACAGGAGAACACATTTTAAAAGCTTTTAGCTCTTCTTTCTCCGTCACAAAGCAGGAAAAAAGCACAAACGCAGTTTTTAAAAATCCTTTGCAGAGCCTTTAAGTTAGCCACTGCTGCTAAGGAATCACCTGTCTCACTTCCTCACTATTCGCTTCCAGGGGAATCGCTCTGAAATCTCATGGAAGAAAAGGGCATTTCTTCAAATGTTTTCTTACAAGTACTATGTTACTTGTTAGTGTCAATAAAAACTCACAGGATAACACATTTCTTTTTTTTCCTTATTGCTCTCTCTTGAAATACCTCCTACCTGTCAATGAGGATCTCTTTTTCCTTAAGTAGATTCTCACTGGTGTTCAGGATACTGACCCATTGAGCTGGATCAGTGGAGTGCAGTGAAGTAGCATACATTGAAGGTTGGTGGCAAGCCGCTCCATTTTGTAACTGGAAAAAAAGAGAGAGAGAGAAGGAAGGAGAGGCTTAGGTTTCACAGAAGGTAACTGCAACATTGCTGGGGCTATTTTGTACCATGTGTGCTCATCTGGCATGCAAGCACGCAGAAAGTTCATCTAGTACGGAGCTATTTCAGCCTGTGTCTGGGCTCCGGGAACAAGTCATTTTGGCTGAACTCAGGCAATGAGTTTATTGAATAATTTTAGACCACTGTGCCGTGTCACTGGAAGCCATTAGTTTCTAATATTGCTACTAAACAAATGGCTCCCCTCCAGTGAAAGATCGATATTTTCATAAAAATCTACTTAAAATTGTTCCTTAAGTCCATATGGAGCGAGCTTAGTCTGCTAGTTGAAATACTGATAACCATCACCTTCTATCTGCATACGTTTCCCCTGCACTTCCCATCGGAAAGGGTAATCACCACCTGATTTAAACTATTGTGTAGCATTGCTGTGTTACGTTACATCAGGGGTGGGGAACCTACGGCCCGCAGGCCGGATCCGGTCCGCTGCTTCATTTCATCCGGCCGGCAGCAAGTCTCCACGCCACAGGCCGGAAGCCGCGGTGCCCCCCTGCAGGGCTGGAGCCGCAAGCGCTGGCTCGCTGGCTTGCCAGAAGATCAGTCGGCTTCACGCAGCTCCCGGGATGTCCCGGTGGCCCCTGGGAGCAGGGGCAATCAGGGAAGCTCCGCACACTGCCACCAGCACCGGCTCCGCAGCTCCCATTGGCCAGGAACCACGGCCATTGGGAGCTGCAGAGGCGGCGCCTGAGGGCAGCAGGCACCACGCAGAGATCCCTAGCCCCAGCAAGCAAGGAACCTGCCTTAGCCCCCCCGCACCCCAAACCCCTGCCCCCGTCCTGCACTCCAAACCTCTTGGCCCCGCCTGGAGCCCCCTCCTGCACCCTGCACCCCCAGCTGGAGCCCTCACCTCCTCCCGCACCCCAACCCTCTGCCCCAGCCCAGAGCCCCCTCCCGCACCCTGAATCCCTTATTTCTGGCCCCACCCTGGAGCCTAGGGGAAACCCTGAGCCTCTGCGCCCTCCCCGGGCTGGAGCCTCGAGTGCTGGCTTGCCCACTGCGGGGGGAAGCCCCGAACCTCTGTATTCCCCCACGGGGCTGTGTGTGGCCCGCCACTGATTTTTTCTGTGGGTCAGTGGCCCCTGATAGAAAAAAGGTTCCCCACCTTGGTGTTACATGGTTGCCACATTTCAGTGATGTGAGGAATGACATGTATATGTAGATAGTTTTGAGATAATTTGTATAAAAATGTGTAATAGAAGCACAAGACATTCCCCCCCTTACTGCATTAGTCAGGAATTGTGGTTACATTACATATAACTCCGAGAGAGGTGGAGAGGGAAGGAGAAAGCGATTTCAAAGGGTTTGGTTTTTTTTAAAGTGGATCTTTTTCTACCTGCATCTGTTCTACTTGCAACCGTATGTTGTCCAGCTGCTGCCTCCAAGCACTGAGTTCACAGGCCCTCTGATGTGGATGCAAAGTGCAAGGCTCCTGCCTCCACACCTGAGACTGAGCCGCCATTGGTTTCGAAAAGACGTTATTGGGCTGAAATCCTAATGGCATCAGTCTGCTCCCAGTGGGCCAAGTACCATTTCGTGGCTCACAGGTTTCACTGGCCCCTGTTGCTGGTTTAGTCTCTGGCAGCACTTTGTAAGGCTCCTTTCCTTTGTAAGTGGAAATCAAGCTTGGATCCTGGAACTTGTGGGCCGGGTACAGCGTATCCAGCAAAACAGATTGATTAAGGGTAGGCTCAATGGCAGGAGTGTCAAATTTTCGAGTGTCTTCCGCTCTCAGATGATCAGAAATAGGAAACCAGGACTGCTCAAAACCATTTCCCCCAGAAGTCCCGTAGAGATGCAAGAGATCCACTTGAGAGGATTTCACAGCAGTAAAATCTCCACTTCTTGTCAGCCCTCCATTTTCAGTGGACGATCTTGGTACGGCTGGTTTTGATGAAACTGGTGCATTCTGCAAAGAGCTTGGCTCACCTGTTGAGTAGAGCGTGGAGGGTGAAGTACCCAACGTAGAAGGCATGACATGGGCTGTAGGGATGGTCACTTGGGTTCTGATGGGCTGAAACGAGGAACTGCTACTGGAATTGCAAAATTCTAGGGAAAGAATTTCTGAGAGTTAGAATTAAAGCAACACTTTTCAATTACAAGACAAATGCCATCTTTTCTTATCGTACTAGGAACATTTCCTACGGTTGAGGGGCTGGGGAAGATCATACACAGTAGCAGGACAAGGGCACACTTGCACATTTGTTTTTTCCTTTATTAAAAGTTCCAGGAGCCCCATGATATTTATCTGCCAGAGTAAAGTGCAAAAGGGCAACAACTGCTATCATTCATCCTAGATCATTACGTTTTGGCATTAAAATTCTTTAATCAAAACTTATCAATAAACTTATCTGTCTAGTCACTTATAAATAAATCCTGAAATTGAGTAAAAAGGTTGAAACTTACTCAAGAACTGAAAACTGAGACCTTGGTTACATTCTGCTCATCCCACAGCACAGCGACTCTGCACGCTAACCAAAAGCAATAGGAGCCTTTGCTAAGCCCATGATAAGCTGCAAGCATTGCTGAGCACACACCACAGAGCCCTTGACCTTAGAACTCCCCTGGAACATGGCAACAAAACCAGCCGTTCCTAGAACTAAAAGTAATGGCTCTGTCCCACCGTCACAGGAAATGAGACAAAGTGCAGATCCGTCATCTCACGCAGCTACCAAACCTGACTCCATGGAAGTCTGAAGTTATTCTTAGTAACTCTCAGGTTTCAATAGAGCAACAACAGGAGCTCAACTGGGCAAACACTGAAGAGCCTTCATTTCCAATGTGTTGATTTTTCCTCTTCCCCATATATTCGGGCACCAATTTCATGTTTCCTCGGGCTAGCCTGTTTTCTCAATGCATTGGCATAAAGCCCATCCTGATGTGCTATTTCTCCAGCCCACCTTTGGGACAGTGAGCTCGCATTTCCACATGTTTTAACATCAGAGTGTTGCTATGAGAAGGAATGAAGTCACAATTTTAAAGTAATTGGAATGAGGAACTATGCAGGACCCTGTCAAATGTCTCGAGCTACATAAAAGATGTTAATATGAAGGAACGTCATCTCTCAATGTTAACAAACAGCGGGGAGAAAATCCCTGCAGATATCAGCTCCACCTAGGACTCCTTCAAAGAGGAAACAGCCCTCCAAATAGATGAGAATACACGTTTCAAACAGACTGAGGAGAGTCAGTGCCGATTTCTTCTCTCAAGTCTCCTAAACTTAGATTGCAGCATCATGGTCAGGAGCTATTGAGTTCTATCCACTAGCAATGGACTCCACTGGGAATGAATCAGTCCCTTGAAGCATGGGAATGGTCACCACAGTCAGTGGCATCTTATAACACATGCACTGATTTTAAAAGTCAAAATATGATTCTAATAACTAGCAGTATTGCAAGCTCAATCTGAGCTCTTCGGAGAAGGGACATTGCCTTGCTGTATGTTTGTGGTGTTATCGACAATACCACCCCACTTTGAGTGCAACTGGAAATTTTCTTGTGCTGAGAAAGACTAGATGGGGAACCTCAAGGTGCTGGCATACAATACTGTGAAAAAATTATTTAAGAACACCTTGATCTTGACTCTTGTGTTAGAAAATACGGAAAGTTTCAAATGGTACCATACACCTGAGGAAGAATGGGAAAGTGAACAAGAAGTGTTCCTTCTAAAGAAGCAATACAAGTAAACCCTCCTTATTTGTGACTGAAAGGCGCTTCAGGTTAACAAGCAGTGTCCTACGCCAGTGGTTCTCAACCTTTCCAGGCTCCTGTACCCCTTCCAGGAGTCTGATTTGTCTTGCATACCCCAAGTTTCACCTCCACTTAAACTACTTGCTTACAAACTCACACATAAAAATACAAATGTATCACAGCACACTATTATTGACAAATTGCTGACTTTCTCATTCTGTCTGTATGAAATTTTAGTTTGTACTGACTTCGCTAGTGCTTTTTATGTAGCCTGTTATAAAACTAGGCAAAGATCTAGATGTGTTGATGTACCCCCTGGAAGAGCTCTGCGTACCCCTGGTTGAGAACCACTGTCCTACGCAAGCCTCACTACTGCCTCAGACCACACATACACAAGTTTGTCTCATGTAGCACGAGGTAAGGTGCAGTTTCCTATATTGCTGTAGAGTACATTACTTGCATACAATTAAAAAAGCCAACATGATGCTGTGGAAGTGTAGAAGCCTGAATTCAAACAACAGAAGGACAAGTGGATCCACACAGAGTTATAAGTCAATGACAACAGTTTCTCTCCCCCATTAAAAAGCAAAAACATGGTTATTGCCCCATTGATATCAATGTCAGTTCCCCATGCTCTTAAAATCATGGCCTTCTTGGGAAGCCTTGTGCTGCAAGGAGAACTCCGAGCTAACAATCCCCTGGTTAGGACTGGATGCAATATGAAAAGTGACCTCGCAGAATGCATCTCACTACACAATCAAAATAGTCAAGTCTAGATATCATTGAGAACTATTACACAAAAATTCCCTTGTTCTGTTTGCAGCTCAAGTCAAGAGCCAAAATATACTAGTCTCTATCCATTTTAATAAACTGACCATAATTCTTACAAAATACAGGTAAAGAGGAATATTGAGGCAATAGTTTTGTTGGCATATTGTGTAGAGTGAGATCCTCACACGGTTTCTATTAGAAAGTATATTAATCTGAAGCAGAGGCTGAAGGTCAACAGCTCAAGGTGCTCAGAATCCTTGTGCATTTTTAAGATTAATCAATCTACCTCTGTCAAAAGTCATTTTAATTGACAAACTTGTAACTACAGTTGAAGCTAGAAATTGTAATGCAATTTGGCTAATCACCTTCTAAGCTTTAGATAAGATAATGAGTCTCTCAACCAATATATATCTGTTTACATTTTAGGTTACAAAACTAACGGCTAAGTGTGAAAGTGTATAATATTCTCACGACAGAATATGTCATCTTCCCCTCCATTTCATATGCTAGGGCTGTTTCTGTATCGGGAGGTTCTTGACGCTTGGTTTATGTTGTAAGAAGAACTAGAAAAAATTCTGCAGTTTTACTGTAAGGATCAGACATTCAGACTCACCCTCTGTGCTGTCTGAGCAGGAGGTCCCGATTGCTGTATCCCCACTGTCAGCCATACTTGAACAGTGACCAAAGCGACTCTGAAACTTCACAGACAGAGTTGGGGTTTTCCAGTCGGTCTCCAAAGAACAGCTCTTTTGACCTGTATTAGAGTCTGGAAAAGAGTGACACTGTTGGCATATATATAATTCAGAGCGCTACCTATCAGTATTACACCGAGAGAGTGTTCCCCAAAGATCAACCTTTAGAACCTACACTGAGGGGAAAATATCCCCAGCCTGTTCCACCTGCTCAGAGATATTTGCCAGTGAAGGAGACTGAAAGCTAATAAATGAACAAGATGACTTCGCAGCTGATTTCAAAGAAATAAAGTTTCAGATTTATTTACAGGAGACGGCAAATGGAAGAGACTTATTAAACCCATCCTTATCCTTGCCCCTGCTGGGGTGAACAGAGGAAATATTAGAAATTAATTTTACCAAGGAGACCAACAAGCCAATTTAATTTATCAAATGGAGTTTGAGCTTTTGGTTACAAAATCGTTTTTCCAGTTTAATTTAAATTCATTAAAAAAAGAAGTAAATCTCTCCAGAATGATTAGCAAGTCAATTGCTTGAGAATCAGCATTAAGCTCTATTCACACATTTCCTTACTCTGTGGATATGAATTGTTCTTTGATTCCTCTGAAATATTGCTGCTTGAGAAATCTCTTTCCTTATGGCAAATCTTCTAGCAACAGGCACAGAGGACCTAAACCAAGTCAGCAAGAGACGAAAGGACACCACTGTGGAAGATAAGAATGCAATGCATATCTCGCTGGTATCACTATGCATGTCTCCGACACTGAAGAAGCAGCAGAGTGACAGTGTTTGCATACAGAAGTACAGAGATAATACTGGTGATGGTAAAGATGCATTGCAATATTATCATGTTATGAACTCCCCCTTTGCTGGATTTTAAGAGAGGTTGGTGTATGTGTATGGGACTATCTGTCCCTGGACACTCATGCAATTGTTTTGCAGGCACAGGATATTAACAGATCAAATAAATGTTTTAAGATTTTATTTTTCATAAAAAGCTTTTGGTAAATAAGCCACCTCCTGGGTTTCATAAGGAATCTCCTACCAGGATATGGCAGGAGTATGACTTTTAAGGAAAACAATTCATAATTCAAACCTGTTGGACTGGTCTGCTGGAACCTCAGGTCTGGGCATTTCTCAAGGGTGGCCATCACAGCTGTTCCAGTCAACTATAAAATTAAAGAAATAGAACCATATTTTAAATCAGCATAATCCAATCTATTTTTGCCACTGGCCAAGCAAGTATACAAATCCTACACTGACAAATACTACAGCTACTCTTCACTAAAGGAAACATTTCTCTTTAATACCATGTTTCACATTTAATTAGCACCTCCTTTCCACTACTTTTCCACTATAGAACAGCAGTGAACACTTCAAGAAGTGCAATTATTCTGGATTAACACACTTTTCAGAAATGGAAAATGTTCTGGTTTGTAACACTCTTAAAGTGCTCAGCATAAAACCTGGCCACATGTTATACTATCTTGGTTATTTATAGGGCATCAGCCACCATACTATCTAGGTATTCGTTCTAGCTCTATAATTATTCAAAATTTCCTTTTACAAACCTCAGCACTTGGCCAGTTCATTTCTGCCCTCTGAAGATTACTTTATGCAGCTATGCCCAGAAACCTGGTCAGTCAGTCATAAGTGATGTTACACGATCAGCTATGATCATTGCTCTATCCAGAGCTTTGGTTGACTTTATTGTATATGAAATCATCTCAAACACATGAATCTCCTGCCCAGAGTATGACTATAATATCTAGCACTTGCAAACTTCTTCATCATCAAATTCAAGCTCTCAGTTCCTTCAACCCTGTGAAATAGTAACTCCCTATTATCCAGTCCTTGCAGGCCCCACTCTAAGGAAATTTTGCCATCTAAAGTCATCATGGAAAATATTTCTATTTTGAAAACAAAGAGCTAATGATTTGGCACCAGTCACATGGTAAGACAGTAGGGAATGCAATGAGATATGGGGAGAAGAAAAGAGAAGTGGAGTTCCATTCTGAGCAAAGAGAAACAAAACTTGGTGGTTAACTCAGGTTAATGGATTATGTGTATGGCTCAACCAAATTCAAGGTCCATTCTGGTCAATTTCACAGTCATAGGATTTGAAAATTAGTCAATTTCATCTTTTCAGATGTTTACAACTGATATTTCAGTGCTGTAACCATGAGGATCCTGACCTGAAAGGGGGTCATGGAGGGGTGGTAAATCTGTTGAGTGGGGGAGGGGGGGGGGAGAAGAGAGTCACGGGATTGCTACCCTCACTTCTGTACTGTCAGCAGCCCCAGAGCTTCCTGCAGCCAGCTCCCAGAGATGGAGGTGGGTCTGATCTCCTCTGTGCTGCTAGGAACTCCCCAGCTGGGGGCTCCTAGCTGTGAATTGGGCCATGCTGGGGAGGGACAGGACTTGCTCTTCCCCTGCACAGCTGCTCTGGGAGGGAGGGGGGGTGATCAGACCCCCCTCAGGGAATCTCCCCCAGCTGCAGGGCACTCCTAGCAGCACAGGGGAGATCAGACCCATCTCCACCTCTGGCAATCTCTTGCAGCAGCAGGAAGCCCTGGGGCTGCTACCCGGGCCAGGTACCCAGACGTGGCTGTGCAGGGGAAGAGTAAGTCCCACCCCTCCCCAGCCCAGAGGGGATTAGTAGCTGGAGACATGGTAGGAGCCCCAGCTGGGGCACCCCAGCCGTTCCCCTCCCCTTCAATTTCACAGAGAAAGTCTGATTTCACGTCTGTGACACGTTTTTTCATGGTTGTGAATTTGGTAGGGCTCCAATTATGTGTTTTGACTATGGTTTTTGGTTATTAACTACAGCCTGGTTCAAACAGAAAGACATGCAGCTGGCTGACATTAGACCAGTCTCTAGCAGCAGTCAGGCACAGGAGCAACTATCCAGAGTAGAGCAGCCCAGGTCATGCGTCATACTACAGAGTGCAGGAGAGATGAAGTGATGGAAATAATCTTAAAATCCCTCAAAATGTCTTGTCCCCACCCCCTGCTGGGGCAGCATGGCGGCTACTGCTTTAAACCACCAGCCTTAAGCTACCAGCCCAGATCTCCTGCCACAGGTATTCATCTGGGCGGGCAGGAATCAGGGTGAGCAGATTCACACCAGGGCCCCAGAGCCAGGCCCACACGAGAGAGGGGCAGAGCTGNCGGGCTGCGCCCCCGGGGGAGGCCTGGCAGGTGGGGGGAGCGGGCCCCGCGGGAGGCCAGGGGGGGTTACTCGGGGGCGGGCCCGGGGAATGGCAGTTACCGGGGGAGGGGGTGGACAGAGGAAGTTTACCCGCCCCCTCACCTGGCTCCGCTCGGCTCTCGAGCTCCCCCCGCCTCACTGTCTCGCGATGCGGACGCGCACGGAGTCGGCGACCGTTACAGCCGTGCCGGGGGGCGTGGGCACCACGCTAGCTAGCCACGCCCCCACGCCGCGCCGAGCCTATCCGGAGCGTCGGGTCCGCCTCGTGCCCTCCCACCCCCTTGCCATTGGCCCGCAGGTTCCGCTCCCCGCCCAAGATACATGAGCTCCGCCTTCCCGCTGAGGGACTGAATAACGGCAGCGCATCAGGGAGAAATGTCTGCCACAGCGACCCGTAAGGAAAGAAGGCGGGGCCTAGGGCTGCCGCGCCATTGCCCCGCCCCCTTCCCAACCCTCGCCTACCCCTAGCCCGCCCCTGCCCCTTCTCCTCTCAAACCCCAGGTCCCGCCCCCAGCCCCAGCCTCTGCCCCGCCCCTGCAGCCCCACGTGGCATTGCCTGGGCTGGCCCAGGCCCCGCCCCCTAGCCCTGGGGCCATGCTCAGTTGCGGGCACAGCTGCAGGGTTTGCCCCCAGGCTTGGAGGCTCCTCAACATCTGTTCCCTGCCCCGCCCCCCCGACGTAAAACATCTGCCCGGTCCGCATAGCCCAGTGCAGGGGTTGGGCCCCCAAAGAACTCAGCCTCACCTGGTATCGCTCAATAACCCCGGGCTTAGCTCCACCTGAACGGCCACAGCGGTGCCGCTGCGTGACCACCGCCCCCAGCGACAGGAGGGGGTCTCCCGGCCCCCCCGGAGAGGCGGGACCTGGGCCAATGGGAGAATTCTTCTGTTGACCTAGTGCTGGCTACACCACGGCTCTGGGCAGCTTAAGGGCAGTGCTCAGGGGTGTGGACTTTGCACACGGCTGCTGAGCGACGTAGCTGGGTCGATCTCACATTGTAGTGTAGACCAGGCCTATAGCTCCACAGATACACCGGAGAGATACACTGGAGCCTGATTAGGGCCTCTGGGCACTACCCAGTACAAATAACCAATACCAATAATATGTTATCCTGAGAAAGAAACTGTAACCTTGTTAATAACCCCATGACTGCAAGCTAGGGGACTGGCCTGAGATGAATAGCCACTGGAGCAGGCTTCCGTTTCAGAGCCCTAAGGACCGGAGCAGTTTCATAGCTAACAAAATTTATCAGAGAAATGTAGGGCTGCAAGGGACCTTTAGAGGTCATCAAGTCCAGCCTCCTGCAGTGGGGCAGGACTAAGCCAACCTAGACCACCCCTGACAGGCGGATGCACTTCTCTAGCCTGCTTTACCCTTAGCGCTAAGCACCAGATTTTAAAAAGCCATGTAGGCACCTAACTACCATTGCAGTGTTGTACCGAACAGTAGACCAACCCCTGTATGACAAAATGCTTCAGTGACCTGTCAGCATTCCTTCGGTTTCAATGAAACCACTCCCACCTTGAAGGTAACTGATCATACAAGCTCCCACCCCTGAGAACTTTCTCCCACAGTCATGTTCAAGAAACAGAAAAGTTGGATCGCTTGGCCAGAGGGTCCTTTTTGTAACCTAGGCAGGTGCTGCTGGCTGAAAGGGGCTATAGCAGGGCAAAGTATTTCTACCAAGCAAACCTGTACAGGGAGTGGAGGAAAGCTCTAAGCATTTTCAGCTACCAACTGTGAGAAAGATGCCAAAGTTGTTATGTAGGTTTAGAGCTACTGTTTATACCACAGTTTGTGTGTGTGGGGGGGGTGGGGGGGGGGAGGGGGAGGAGAATGCTGCCCTCTGCTCAGCAGGCCGTCCCACACCTGGCAACGTTTGAGAAGTAGAAATAAGGACACTTGGGAAGACAAACATTGGCACCTTGCTCCTTTAAATACATGAGGCTAGAAGAGCAGAGCAGGGGGAAAAGGTCCATAGCAGAGCCAGGCCTAGAACCCACTGGGGCTGATTCATTTTCTGTTGCACCAACCACTGGATCCACTGGCCCAACTTCTGTCATGTGGGGCAAATCTAGAGTAATGGCCGTGACCTCTCTGGAGTAACACTAGGTTCATGCTGGGGTACCTGAGAAAGGATGTTAGCCCACTGCCTACATACAGTGTAAAGTGCAGTGTGTGCAGCACATTGTGTACAGCACAGTCCACAGGATGGAGCCACCCGGCATCTTTAATAAGGCACGTTTCCATGGCAATGAGAACCTGGAGCCTGCAGCCGCCAATTCACTGACACCTGCCCATCGCTCCTAGTCTCCCCTCCCGCCACATCCATCAGTCTTCCAGAGCTCCCCTTCCTGTACACTACCAGGCAACCCGACACACCCAAATCCCCTGTCCCACCCACCCAATCTCTCCCAGGTCCCCTTTCCACACACCCCTTCTCCTAGACCCATCTTCCACCCAGACACATGCCCTCTTGCCCAAGGCAAATGCTGGTGTTCATCACCCCTCTCCGTTTCTCTCTCACACCCTTCCCCCACCCCAATCTGCCAACCTCTTTGCCCTTCACAAAGCTATTGGGCCAAGTTCATCCCTGGTACAGGCAGAGGCGTCAGGTTGGGGCTGATGCGATCCAAGCAGCATAAACGGTCTAAGTGAAGGCGCTCTCACCCCTGGTGGGGGTCAATAGAGCATTGCTCACGGGGGCCCCTTCCTGGTGCATATTAATGATTAGAGCCTTTCGTTATGTCTGGCCACGCACCAGGCCCAGAGCAGAACGAGGGGCAACGTTAATGTGTAACCAGGGGGCGTGGGAATGGGGGTCACTTAACATTTAATCAACAGGCTTGAAATGTTAGGAAGGAAACGGGTTCGCGACAGAGGATTTACAAAGTCAAGGTGATGCGGCCAGTAGAACCATAACCAACAGCTTTACCTGGGCTCCAGCAGCCTCCAGCCCGGCCCGAGAGCGCCCTGGAGACGAGCGACGACTTTCTCCTTTCCGCTCCAGGCTGGGTGCACTCCAGAAAACGCCTCCCCCATTGCACAGCGTCTCTGCCCGACTCTGCATCCCAGCCCGAGGGAGCCTCCTTGAAGAGGCCCTTTCTCATCAGACCATGGCAACTGGCTCCATGGTGCTTGGACTGGTGGTGGCTCCCATGGGATGGGTCTTGCTGCTGGCAGCCACGGTGACACCGCAGTGGAGAGAATTCTCCAGGCGGCCCGGCTTCCCGCGGGACGTTTCCTTCAGCGACGGTCTGTGGGAAAGCTGCGTGGAGGTGATCAGCGTGCCGGGCAGGGTGTGCCAAGCCATCCCCCAGGAGACTGCCATCTCCTGGCCCATGCAGATGCTGAGAGCACTCACTGTCATCTCCGTGCTTACAGGGGTCCTGAGCTACTCTCTAGCCCATGTGGGGGTACGCTGGTGGACAGACCAGCCCAACCCCAAGCTTACGGGAACTGCTGGACTCCTGCTGGTTCTCTCTGGAGCCATGTATCTATGCGCCACATCCTACATGGCTTACAAAGTCCTAGAGAACATGGCCAACCCCCAGACCACTGCGGGGGACAAGTTCTGGCTTGGGACCTGTCTCTACCTTGGCTGGAGTGGCGGAGTAGCTGAGATCTTGGCTGGGATCTGCCTGGCCGTCAATTTCCAAAGGAAGGAGGAAAGCAGCCCAGGGAATGTGGCTGCTCCTTATGAGGTGGATTACTGAGGAGGGGCAACCAGGCCAGCGCTGGGAGAGGAAACTGAGGGAGTTGGGGACTGTTCTCTGGGGGATTACAACGGTCTTTTCCTTGTGCACTGAGTCCACGTGGGTCTCCTGCTGTAGCTGCTGGAGCATGACTGTGCCTTTACCTTGCTACGCTAGGATCAAGCTGC
Source organism: Platysternon megacephalum (assembly GCA_003942145.1). Taxonomy (NCBI): domain Eukaryota; kingdom Metazoa; phylum Chordata; order Testudines; family Platysternidae; genus Platysternon; species Platysternon megacephalum. The sequence goes on along the minus strand of QXTE01000016.1, from coordinate 9,718,118 downwards.
GCATCTTCAACCCCGCAGGACTGGCATTGCTGGTAACAGGGAAGTACGGGCTGGCCAGGCAGGGAAAAATCACCCCCCTCAATCAAGCCAATTTTAAAGATGGGCTGATGATCGTCTCCCTACTGAGGTGTCTCAGGGGCCCTGCTAGCTTTGGGGTTTTACCAGCCTGTAGGTTTGTCTCCCTGATGCTACTTGAAAACGCCCCCCCCCCCCCCCCCCCCCCCCCCCCACACACACACACACAACCCAGGGGAAGGGGCTGAGGGAGGGTGCAGCAGAAGGGGAGCTCACGCTTCCAGCTGTGTCACATCTGTAAGGGGCAGAGGCAGCATCGTGAGGTCAGCCCTGGGGGGAGCTGGGGTGGAGAACTGGCAGTGGAAGCTGGCCTGAGGCACATCGATAAGGGAGGAGCACAGCTGGCAGCAGAGTCGGGACTCTGCAAGCACAGATTTGATAGGGGTGGGATGGTGCCTGCTACTGCTGGGGGAGGGTGGGAAGGAGACATGAAAATGCTTCCGGCCCTCAGGCAGAAGCCAGCAGTGCTCAGCTGCTCTCCCTGGGCTATGGGGCTCTGCTTTCCGGTCTGGGGCCCTGGAAGTGCTCAGATAACACAGCACATGATGACATCACCCACCTCCAGAGCACCCTGGCATAGTCCCTCTCTTTGAGGTCATCTTATTTCCTCCTGAGAGGGGCTGAATATCCCTCAGGGCAGGAGAGGCCAGCCCCTGAAGCAAGATGAAAGCAAGGAAAGAGGGATGAGACTCAGGGCCGAAGTGGGGGGTGGGATCCTGTCTCTCTGGAGCCAGCTACTCCCTGCATTTTAGAGACAGGCTGCTATTCCGAAACTTAAAATCCAAGAAAAGGAGGCAAAACTGGACCTGTCATCAACACAGTTTTATTCATGCCCCAAGAAAACCAACCTTGCCTGCTTCAAACAACCCCTGTCTATTCCAGCTACAAGTGGCCAGATGCAGAGAGATTGAGGATGGAACAGAGAAGTGGTTTGATCATACATAAAACCTAATCCTCCCCTGTATACAAATCCGGCAGGGGAGAGTGCTTAGAAAAATAAAACAGCTTTGACAATAGAAAAAAAATATAACAATGGCTGCTTTCCTTTCCCAGCAGCTCGCAAGGGATGGAGGGATTTCCCCCCTCCCAACAGGAACAAGCCCCCAAGCCCGTAGCCTAGCTGAGACTGGAGGTACTGAATTAAGGAGGGGGCGAGCAAGGGAAAGCTGGGGCAGCAGAACTAAGCAGCGAGGGTGGTAACTTTAGGGTGAAGGCACCAAAGCCTATTGAAAGCAATAGGAAAACTCTCACTGAACTTCGAATTGGACTCCAGTCCTGGCAGCTGCTGAAGATAATGAGATGATGGAAGCTCAACCTTCTCCTGCCCTAAGCAGCCAAGGAAATGCCCTGCTAACTCACTGCCGTTAGCCAGAGGCAACTTCTGGTTCACATGTAGGGGGACAGGGTGGGTACATTTCATTAGAGCAAACCTTGGTTCCTATAAGAGTCGAGGTTAGCTAGAACAGGCCCTGAACGGATTTGTCAGCAAAGGAAGGGGACTTGGGATCAGGCACTTGCATAAACAAAAAATAAAAATGGAAAGTTAAAATGCTAGAAAACAGCTGGATATTTTACTTAAAATTACTGGCAGGGCTGCAGCGAACCAGCTGGTGTCAGCCTGTCCACGCTGTATCAGGAGTGAGCCTCCCAGCCCGCCTCCTCCCCAAAATAGCCGTGTAGACACTGCGGCTCGGGCTGGTGCTTGGGCTCTGACAACTGGGGGATGAAGGGCGGGGGCACGAGAGCCCAAGTCGCAACGTTAAAGCAACTTCTACCCAGCTAGTTTTAGAGCGGTAGCGTGAGCTCTGCTAGCACAGGTCTGGGGAGGTCGGCGGGGAGGCTTGGCTTTCCAATGCAGTGTAGACAGGTCCTGGATATTTAAACAGAACAAAGCAGAGCTCACTCAACAGCAAACACATCCAATCACCTTCGAGGGGAGCTGGATCAGATCTTTACCCTGGCTAACCAGACTACCAGCCTACATCTGTAACAAGGCCTTGCAGCAGAGGATCTCAAAGAGCTTTGGCCACGTAAATTAATGAAACTACACAGCAGCTTTATGAGGCAGATCAGTCTTATCCCCTTTTAAATATAGGGAAACTAAAGCAATCGCCCAAGGTCACACTTGGAGTTAGCAGCAGAGCAGAGAATGGCACTTAAGAGTCCAACTCTGTCCACTAGCAAACACTGTTAGACAGAATTATTTGTACATATATGAAAACCAGCCTCTCTCTTTATCAAATGAATATTTACCACTGCAAGCAGAGCCAGAGGGGGCCAGGCAGCACTTCTCTGATCCTTCGATCCATAAAAGATCTTCCATCACACGGGTTCTTGGTTCTGATCGGGCCCTGGGTGGATGTCGAGTGATGAGAAATGTATCAACATGTTGAATATCCCAATCTCAGAATTATCCCCAGAGGGACCGTTCTGGCCTCACAGCGCTGGGTTCAGTTACTCAGTGAAGTATACGGATGCATATTCATTAAGCATCACTGGGAAATGGAAACAGCAGTTCTTTTAAAACAAGCAATTCTCTCTAGACCCAACCGAGGATCCATTCTGAGAATTCCTCCCTCGGTCCTCAGAATTACAAGGCTTTGTCAAAAGTAAAATCCTGCTCTCAGGGGAGAGCCTTAAACGGTGTCTTTAAAATGCATCCCACTTTCCAGTTCAATTGACGCACTGCGTGTTCTGAGCGAGCACCATTCCTCCTTGCTCTCAGAGCATCGCGTTTCTTATCGGGACAGAGACGACAGGAATCTCTCTCCGGAATGAGAGAGGGACGTGTTATTCCCTGCACTGAGGTTTATGAAGGGAACGTTATTGCCCAGGATCTGCCCCGTTTCCATGTGTTATGGCGTCGCACCGGCAGCTTCCTGTGGACTGGATTCAGCGCCAAGTTCTGCTTCTAGACCTTCAGCCTGGCTTGGCCTGGGCATCCACCACTGGTGGATTTCCTGGTATAACTCCTGATGATCTTCTTTCCAGTGTCTGAATTTCTCCGAGGTCAGTTCCGAGTCGTTCAGGAGCTGATCGAGGATCTGGAGCTCAGCCACCTTCGCCTGCCCCAGGAAAAGAACATTCCCCGCTGCTCAGTGCTCGTGCGTCAGAGGGCATTACACGGCGAGAGGGCTTGAACGTTTCACCTACTTTGAGCGTGCTTTGCAGGGCCCGGACCAGGTGAACTCTCTCGTTGATCTGGGGGTTCTTGTTGCGCTTGATGAAGGATTTGCGGTACTGCTCGTGGGTCAGGAGCTGGCGCGTGCCGATGAGAGACACCCCACCTTGCTTCAGACACTTAATCAGGGACTCCAGTTCTTCGCCAGGGGAGTCTGCATGGGGGGGGGGTGGGGGAAAGAGACACAGCAGAGAGAGTTAGAGTGGGGCTGGAACAGCCTCTGTGCCAGGGCGATAGGCTTGTGGGGAGTAGGTGATGCCTGCTGCCAGGATGGCCCCAGCAGATCAGGCCCCAGCACTACAGGCAGTTCAGGAGCCTGGTACTCTGTGGTCAGGAGGGTTATGAGAACTTCCACAGAAGGCGCTGGAGAAATACGACAGGCCCCAGACACAGCGGCTAGCTCAGGGAACGGCATGTTGGTGCCACAACAGGAGCTATGGCCCTTTGGACATTCTGACACCAATCGTACTGGNGGGGGGGGGGGGGGGGGGGGGGGGGGGGGGGGGGGGGGGGGGGGGGGGGGGGGGAATAGGAGATTCTTCACAACAAAGGAGAACCCCTCCCCCGCCCTCCATTCAGCACCCCCCCCCATCCATTGCCCACCTGCCCCAGAAAAGACCCGCTTGTGTAACACAGCCCCCCAGGCCGCTGGAGCCCTCTCTGCTTGAGCAAAAGAACCACCTTGGTGAGCAGAGGATTCATTAACTGCTATCCCGGGATCAGTCACCAGAGGGCCACACTGAGCGCAGGTGATGCTCAGCGGCCCAAATCCAGCCTTGGTCTCAGAGCAGCAGCGCTAGCACTTACCCAGGGGCGAGCAGGGCCTGCCAGGGACGGGGCTCCCCAGGGGGCTCCCCACTGGGCCCGTGGAGTCAGGGCTCCCCATTGCAGAGCCGGGCTGGGCTCTCTCCAGAGTGGTTAGCAGCTCCCTTCTCTTTGGCAGCTGAGGAAGAACATTTCTGTTTAGAGACGCCCCCCACCAGCTCCCGAGGCGGTTGGGAAGAGCCCTTTGCCGAGCGGCGTTTGACACCTGCGACGCAGCACCGCCCGCCGGCATCCGCGAAGGGAGGGCCAAGGGCTGATCCCATGTCCCATCACACAGGGCCGGGGCTCTCCCCAGCTGGACTGCGGGATCCGCCCTCCTCCCCGATGACACTCACCAGATCAGAGCCAGGCCTGGGAGCGTCATCGTCAGGATCCTCAGCTTCCGTCTCACTGTAGCAGTCTGGCAGGAGAAGCACAGAGGGGACTATCAGCGGGAAAGCCCGGACCTGCCACAGACCTTCGCTCCCGCGCAGCACACGTTGCCCTTCTCCAGCTCCTTCTATCCAAGGATCTCACAGCACTTTAGTGAGAAGAAGGGGCCCAGCCTGCCAGCTGGGGATGACCCTCACAGAGTGGGAAGGTGGGGCAAGGCCTCTTGGTCCCCAAGCTGGTCATCTAACCATTAGGCCTCACTGCATCTCGTCACCCAACGTCGCTCCAGCCCTGCTGCCGCTTGTTGACTGGAGGATTCATGGCTCAGCAACAGGATTCTCATCTTCACCCCCTCCCATCATACAGCGCAGCAAGCTCCTCCGAGGCCAGGAAAGGAAAGACTGGGAGCTGGAACTGAGCCTGGCTTGCCCACATCTTTGGATTCTTGGTCTCAAAGGAGGGGGAGTGCCAGCAGTCAGTGCAGAACAGGACCCTTTTCCTTGACCCCTCTACCCCAAACTCATCACCTTTTTCAGGGGTGTCCCTCATTTCGTCTCAAAGGTCCTACGCTGCACACAAAGTTGGGGTCCCCTCGCTTTTCTCAAAAGGCACATGCATCGGCAATCACTGCGCTGAGGTTACAAAAGTCCCAATGCCAGCGGGATGGATCCCGCCACATTCCACGTGAATCGCTCGTGTGTGCCCCTCCTTTCAGATCTCGGTCACCGTGCCGTTGGGCCTTCACCAGCTGAGCAGAGGACTCTGGAGAAGAGACGCTCTGTGCCACAGGGCCCACGCTTCAGACCCCCAAGCCAGAAGCAACTGACTTTCCTCTCTCTCCCCCTAGTGAGGACTACTGGTCTCCAAGATCCAAGAGCTTTGGTTCCCTACCAGTACTTAGAATGTCTATGTGCACCTGTGGACACACACATGGGGACACACACACACACCCAGTGGGGGAGGTCACAGACCCAGCCATTAAAAAGAGAGCAGTGTCCTGAGGGGAGCACTTCAAGCATTGTCTTCCTGAAGCGGCTGCTCCCAGATTACAAGAGACGCCCCCACACACACTTTTCAGACCACTTGCAGCACTGGCCCCCCCACCCAGCTAACTATCCCGCCCCAGTTTATGTAGATACGGGAGTGGAGCCCACTGGAGTCAGGAGGATGCTGGGAGGGGCTCATCCAGTCACCCTGTAGGGACGTGGCATGTAATAGCTGGTTCGCAAGGTGCCTGGTTCCTACCTTCTTCTCTGGGCGGGAGCGATTCCTGGGCCAGCTTGTATTTGGTTTTTGCAGTGATCAAACCACTCACCCACCTGGGAAGACAAACAGACCACGTACAGTCATCAAAGAGATCCCCTCCCAGGTTCCCAGGCACTTCCCCTTCCATCACACGAACCACCTCACGCGTGGGGAAAGCCATCTCAGACCAATGCTTTTCGGAATCAGAGATCCAGCCCTCTTCCACAGCCACCTCCCTTCCCGGCAGCCCAAACCCTCGGGGTGGGTTCCACAAATCACAGTCTGAGAACCACGGCCTTCACTGAATCGTACCGGCCATTTGCACACAGCCTCCAGTGACCACAGGAACTGTAGATTTAGGCTGGTTCAGCCCCTCCCTAGAATGCTGGAGCTTAACTGCATCCAGGTATTTTAGCGAGCAAGGAGAGGGTTTTGTAGCCAATCATGGATCACCACAGGGTATTTGCTTGGCAATGTCAAATCCACGCAGGGACAGCCTGGCCTGCTACTTACATGCTCAGATCAGCCAGAGTCTCTGCTGCGAAGATGAAAGGTTTGTACTTCTCATGGCAGAGCTGGAAGACACTGAAAGACGAACAAGGACGTGGCTACATTTTCCACCATTCCTCCCGTATTAGCGGGCAGCTGTAACTACTCCCTAGTTAGGAGTGAAGCTAGTGTCCCATTCTTAGCCCCATTTCCAGCCTCCCGCGGGGCTAGCTGGGCTCTGCTGAAACACATGTTCACCCTTAACTTTCAACAGAGCCCTTTGTTTGGGATTTTTAAAATTACCCTCCCCCTTCCCCTGACATTAATCAAATACAAACCCATCTGCAATGAGCAGCCTGAAGACAGCCTTTCCCGCTAGGCAGTTCTCTAAAGTTCCACCTGGTAGATGGCTCTCCGGCACCGTGCCCTACAGCGCCTCCTGCTGGGAGAGGGCTGCTTGTTTCCCCTACAGCCAGGGCTCCTGCACCGCTATTCAGCGCCTCCTGCTGGAGAGGCGGGGACTGGAGCAGCTGGGAGCATCTCCCCACACACACTCCTGCACCGTTGCGTCCGGCTAGTCCGCTTGGCACCAAGCGCTCCGATGGATGCGCTGCCCTACGGAGAATCCTCCCACGCCATCCCCAATGCTCCCACGCCATCCCCAGCAGCAGGCAGCTCCTGGGTGCTTCAGGGTCCTCCTCTCCCAGGTTAAATTCACCCTCCCCTCCCGAAGCCGAGGTCTCTGCCCAGCATCTCACGCACTCACTATTTCTTCTTCTGCTCCCGGGTGCTTTCCAGGTCGTAGGTCGACACGTTGATCAGGCCTACGGCTTTCTCATCCTGGGCGGTGAAACAAGGGGCACACATCACACACAGGGGGCTTTGCTGCCCTTGGCATTTAGAAGCAAGATTCATTTGGTTTTGGGGCATCACGCGGGACTCTGTGGCCAGGAGAGCCACTGTGCCAAGAAGAACAAGGAGTCCGGTGGCACCTTAAAGACTAACAGATTTATTTGGGCATAAGCTTTTGTGGGTAAAAAACCCACTTCTTCATGGAGACATCTGAAGTGGGTTTTTTACCCACGAAAGCTTATGCCCAAATAAATCTGTTAGTCTTTAAGGTGCCACCGGACTCCTTGTTGTTTTTGTGGATACAGACTAACATTAGTATCCCCTGATATTTGTGCCAAGAAGGTAAATCAACAACGTGCGGTTTACTCGGGGAACATCATGCTGTCCTTGGGGGGAGGGATGGCTCAGTGGTTTGAGCATTGGCCTGCTAAACCCAGGGTTGTGAGTTCAATCCTTGAGGGGGCCATCTAGGGATCTGGGGCAAAAATCTGTCTGGGTTTTGTCCTGCTCTGAGCAGGGGGTTGGACTAGATACCTCCTGAGGTCCCTTCCAACCCTGATATTCTATGATTATAACAATAAATAATAATCCCCAGCTCTTCTTATCTAGCCTTTCCGCACATCACCTGAATGCGCTTTACAGAGGAGATCAGGGTCCTCCTTATAAATGGGGTTGGTGGAGTCAGAGGGTGGGGGGAAAGCCCACAAAACTGGTGCAGGTTCCAGCTCTCTCTGTGGGGCTGTTACACCCACCCGCCCCTCTTACACATCACCTCTGAATTTGGCTCACTGAGTTCTCGGCGCGTAGAGGAGTCTCATTTGGGGACATGCACCAAGTGGGCCAGGAGAGAAGGTGCAGCGAGGACCACTGCTAACGGGAGGGAGAGGCACAGAAATCTCTACCCCCTACTCTAAACTTCTTACGCTGACTTCCGATTCCTCGGCACACCAGCAAGGACTCCCTGACCCATCAGTGGTTGGGCTGGGGGAGTCCACTGGGCTCTGAGCATAGCGAAGTCGAACTTGTCTCACTTTACACGGTCCCTGTAGATTTGTCCCAGGATCTCTGGAGTCCAGCGGCCAACACCCCCTTCCCTCCCGCCCTAAGCCCCCTGAGTACACGGCACCTCTGCTTCCCCCCCCACCTGCCCCTTCCCACTAACCCCCAGCATAGCTCGTGGGACGCACTCACACTGGGCTGGTTGTACCAGTAGAGAACGTGGCCCTTCAGCACAAACCAGCAGCGTTTCCATTTCTGGGACATGAATCCCACGTGGTCTTTCTTCTTCAGGAGCCAGCCATCGCAGTCCACCTTGCCCAGCTCCCGACAGGACACCCGCCGTCGGCTCAGCCTGGTAGCCACCCCTGCAAGGAAGGAGGAGAGGGGGCAGGGGGATGTGAGGCACGGGGAGGGGAGCTCTCGCCAAACGAGGAGCCACCAGCCTCCAGTGAATCCTGCCCCAGCCATGCCCTGTCAGCGGTCCGATAGCGGCTCCTCTGCGAGGCTCCCCCATCCCCGCCCCTCTGCACCCCCTCACTGCTAGGGGACAGCAGAGACCCGGAAGAGCCCTGTTGGCAGGGGGGAAAGTCCCACTCTTTTTGGTGCCTGACAACGGTGAGCTTGGGCCCTGGGTGCCCACGCCCGTTAATGCACCAGCCATTCATCCCAGTCTGCCTCTGGTCACAAAGGAAATAAGCTTGGTGGTTCTCAGCCTAGCCCCTGGAGGGACTCTCTCCATACCCCAAAACCACTCTGGCCCCGGCAGCGGGGAGATGGGGAAGGAGCTGCACTGGCGGGGGAAGAGGGGACTGGAACAGCACAGCTGGCCTGGCTCGGCCCAGCGCTGAGCCCCTCCCTTCTGTGGCAGAAGCTCACCAAGGAGCAGAGGAGGGAGGAAGGGCGGGGAGGGGAAGAGAAAGGTTCAGAGCAGGTTCTCCCAGCCCCAGGCTCAGAACAGAAGCACCCGGATTCTGCTCCACAGCCAAGAGAAGCAGCACCAGATGGAGGGTTGCCTGGGCCGTGCTCTGCTCCCCGGCAGGCAGACACCACATGTGCAGCTCCAAGCACCACGTCTGGCCCTTCCTTCCGGGTCTATGCACCCTGAGTGCGTTCTGCATCTCATGCCCAAGCAGCACAGAACGCCGGGGGGCCACGTCCCACGGGACCCCTCTTCCCTCCTGGCTGTGTGGCCAAGCAGGGCCGGCCTTAGGGAAATTGCACCCTGGGCAAACTTGCATTTTGGTGCCCTGGTCCCCGTGGGTATGGTGCCCCCCCATTGCCCTCATGGGCTCCCTGGGATCCCCACACTCCCTTCCCCCCCCCAAACCCTGCACTGTGCCCCCTTTACCCCTAACACCCCTGCATCCCCCTCCGGCGCTGGATGTACCCACATGGGACTGCGGCTCCTCTGCCCCACGCACCCCTAGGGGGCGGTGTTGGGGGGAGCGAGGAGCGACATCAGGGCTCCCTGCATCCAGGTCACATTCCCTGCCTGCTCTGGGTAAGGAGAGGGCAGGAGAGCAGCAGCTCCTGATGCCTCACAGCACAGCCCAGGTGGGGAACGTGACCTGGATGCAGGGAGCCCTGGGGTGTTTGGGGGGGGGGAGGGGAATGTGTGTGGGAGACTGTGTGTGTGTGCGCGCGCGAGAGAGAGAGAGAATGTGCATGTGAGAGATTGTCTCTCACATACACACAGAGTGTGTGTTGGTGCTTGGGGGAGTCTGTGAGAGAGACAGCGTGTGTGCGCCTGAGTGAGTAGGAGCGCGCTGTCTCTTTAAGAAAGCACTCCGGATCAGGAGCCTGAAGGCTTGTTCAGACACAAGCAGCTGTCTTGGGACCCAGAGAGGCAGCAGCATGAACAGATTCCCCCCTGCCCTGTCACCCCAGCTTAGTGGAGATAAGGTGCATGGGCAGGGGGAGGGGGGACACCCCGACATCAGCCTTGCCCCCCTTTCCCCACACAGCAAACAGGACACTCCCAGTCCCGAGCAGCAGGGGAGCAGGAGGGAGGAGGGGCACCCCTGCTCCAGAGGAGTCCCCTGGCTGGTCGTCCAACTGGCCCCCTGCAGCCTGGGTCTCCCACCCCCTTCAGACGCTGCCGCTCGCCCGGTCAGCCCAGCTATGGCAGGGCAGGTGGGACTCAGCAAAGCCTGCGCATGGTGCCCTCTTTGGCGGGCTGCCCTGGGCCACCGGCCCTGCGGCCAGGTTAATGTGCAACCTAAGAATGCGCCTTGGGCCTGGGGAAAAACAAACCTGTGTGGAAGGGGAGGAAACGCTCCGATCCCCTGGTTAACCTGGAGCTCACGATTGTCAAGCCCACAGGGGGACGGGAGGAGGCCACTCACCTTTCTGCCTGGAGCAACTCTTGGTGCTGCTCTGAAAGGGATGAAGAGGACACAGATACACGTGGTTAGAAAGATCCTGGCCATGCAAGCAACTCACAAGGCTTTTGGGAGGCAGACGATAAAGTGAAGGAGACGCCGTTCTCTACGGCACTGGCCCTGCCAGTGGAGAGCAGACAATGCACTCGCTGGCTGGCCGTGGTATGCGGGAAATGGCTGGGCGATCACAGCTCTCTTGTTTAGAGCACCCGAGGGCTCTAGCTAGTTCAGCATGCAGCTGCCTGCCCACCAGGTGACGTTAACTGCAGGGTAGGGTATACTCGCAGGGACTTCATTGGGAGCAGAGTTAGGCCAGCCCTGAGCCTATCATTTGCAAGGATGAAGATGAGGGTCCTGTTAAGTTATTTGCCTCAGACATCCTGCAGCAGCGAGTTCCACAAGTTAACCATACCCAATGTTAAAGATTTTTTTCCCTCTCATCTCAGTTTTACATTTGTTGCCTTTTAAATTTCTAATGGAGTTCCTTCTGGTCTTACAGGGCAGGGGCATTAGGAGCCCATGTGACCTTCTCTACCCCATCCACGTTTATATTAGTCTTGTGTGCTGCATTAGTGGCCTCAGCCACCTCAGGCCCAGGGGGTTGTCGCTGTACGGACACGCAGGAAGAGACTGGCCTAGGCTTGGTCGCTCTCCTCTCACCTTGTTTGGAAGAGCGGGAGATTCTGGTCCCCGACTTCTGCTCCCAATTCCGTTCTCTGGGGACTCCTTCGATCCGAGTCCCAAGGTGCTGGGTCTGGCTGGAGCGACAGCAACGGGGGAGCTGCGCCTTTCAAGTCCTGCCCCCAAAGCTTGGCTCTCCAACGTAGGGGCTGCTGAAGCGTCTGCAAAGATCAAACCGCTCAGGGGGACGCCAACACCTCTGAGCCACGTGGCGATTTGTATTTCACTTGCACGGAGAGGTCAGACAGCGGGTTAAAAATTTAGGGCCAGATCCCCCGCTGGCCCCACTAAAGCCTTTATTCTGTAACACGAGCGCCATTCCAGTTGCTCAAGCCCAGAGGTTTGCAAGGGGCCTACCCTTTAAGGCTTGAAGCACAGTATGGTCCATGCCACATTTTACCCGATCACTATAGTCTCAACTCACATCCCCCACCCCATGGCCATGCAAACCAAACAAGCTCTGCAGGGAAGCTGGCCCTCCAGGACCAACGTTACCACATGCTCTGCATCTGCCCTACACGGAGCGCTTTTGCACATATCACGCAGTAGATAATCTCTCAGGAGATCTCCAAGTGCTCTGGGAACCTTAGTCGATTAAAGTTTTCAGAAGAGCCCTGCAAGGAGGGTAATATCAGCACTGTTTTACACTTGGGGAAACTGAGGCACAGAGTTGTTACGGGACCTGCTTAAAGTCACAGAGAGAGTCAGCCGCCAAGCCAGGAAGAGATGCCAGATACCCAGACCTCCGCTCTAAGCAGTAGGCAGCACTCTTTAGACCTGCCCCGACTCCAGTTGGCTTGGTCCCTTTCCTGACTTACTTATATTACAGTAGCACGAAGAGGATCAGATCGGGCCTCAAATGTGCATGGCGCTGTACGGGAGGATGAGTGTCTGGGGCAGGGACCATTTATAACAGGAGCCCCAGTCACAGGGGCTGACATTTTTCCCTGGTGGGTGCTCCATCCCCGCTCCGCCCTCAGGTCCCGCCCCCTCTCCATCCCCCCCACCCAAGGCACCCCCTCCCTCTCCCAGCACCTTCCACCAGCTGCTTCCTGCTCTGCTGGCAGCACNTGGGGGGGGGCCGGCCCCCCCCCTCCCCCCCCCCCCCCCCCCACGGGTGCTTGAGCCTCAGAGCACCCATGGAGTCGGCACCTATGGTCCCAGTGTTGCTCTGCACAGGGCACAGGACTCTCAGCCAAGTACCTGCCCACAATCCCGTCCCACTAGCCTGCAACAAGCAGAGCTCACCCCAGCATGGAAAGCCTTTCAGAGGAGGGCTTGCTGCTTTCCACAGGATGCGGAGGGCATCTGCTCTCTCCTACCTTCAGTGGGGAGTCGCTGTAGGAAGTCCCTGGGCTCCTCTCCGGGGTGGCTTGAGTCAAACGTCTCCTCTTCGTCAGTGGCGAGATCCAGCGCAGAGTCCAGCCCGGCGATCACGCTTCAGGGGAGGAGAAACCTTTAACTAGCACCTGCCAGCAAACTAAGCCTGTAGCACGTTTGCTACTCAGCAGGATCGCGCCGCCCTGCAAGCCCCAGCAGTGTGTGGGTGGGAGCGTTTCATCACAGTTCAGTTCAGCAAAGAAACGCCTGTCAGTGCTGGTCACGTGGGCCGTTTTTACCTTTGGCACCACACGTGCGATCTAGGAGCTGATTCTGCATCGTTTTCCTCTCCCACACAAAATGTTACTTCATGGAAAAGTCAGTGGGGCAAAACAAGTGCGAGGCTCCAGATAAAAATAAAATAAATACTGCCTAGATCTTCTATGGTGCTTTTCAGCCACAGATCTCAAAGCACCTTGTAAATTATCCCCATTTTCCAGATGGGGAAACTGAGACACAGACTTTTTTTTTTTTTTTTAAGTGATTTGTCCAAGGTCACCCAGCAGGCCAGCGGCCAAGCCAGGAATAAAACTCAAGTCTCCAGAGTTGAAGTCCAGGGCTCTATCCATGAGGCAAACACTGCCTCGCAAGGCCACAACACCATTGTGAGGAAGGGACATATCCTCCTCCTTTTCCAGATGGGGAAACTGAGGCATGGAGGTGCTGTGACTTGCCCAGGTCACATAGCAAATTTATGACAGAACTGGGAATGGAACCCAGAGTCCCAACTCCCAGTGTTTGATCCAAAAAACTAGACTATATTTCCTCCCTGGAAACAGGAACCTTTGCACTTGGGGAAGGATGGGATGAGGAGGAGAAAGGAGGGATGTTTTTAATCTTTTCTACCTCCCCTCCCCCCAGAAGATCCTCAAGGAAACAAATAGTTTTGCTTATAATTAATTCACAACATTAAAAATTTCCCTGGCATGTGAGGCTGAAAACAGGAACCTTGCTCTGGTGACCGTGATCTTATCAGATCTACCGTCTACCTGAGCAAACCTACAGAAGCAGGGTCTTTGACTTGCACGGCCTACGAATTGGGCCTGTTTAGGCTAGAGAAGAGAAGGCTAATGGGGACATAACAGAGTTCAATCACCTGAAAGGTTGTGAGAAAGAGGACCGCGCTCAATTGTTTTCCAAGTCCACTGAGAGTAGGACAAGAAGTAATTGGCTTTGGTTTGTAGCAGGGGAGATTTAGGTTAGATATTAGGAAAAGCTTTCTAACTTGTAACTTGGAGGATAGTTGAGCTCTGGAAGAGGTTACCTAGGGAGGTTGTGGAATCCCCATCATCAGAGGCTTTTAAGAACAGGTCAGACAAACACATGTCAAGAATAGTCTAGGTCAGGGGTTCACCGGACAAATGTTTTGATGGCCTCAGAGTGTGGCCGCCAACTCTTGCTGGTGGCCACTCTCACACTTTTTCCTAAAATTATTTTAGGAAATTAGCTTTAGGAAAAACAAATAAATATGCACATAGACACGTCCAAATCATTGTACTTGATTTACTGCTAGCTGGTAAGTCTGTTGTGTGTTTGTTAATGTCACTTTTCACAAGTATCACTTTTCACAGTAGACGTACTCAGCCCTGCCAAACCTGGGGACAAATTAAGCCCATAATGAGGGGCTGGGGGTGGCAGCGGGGGGCTAGAGCCTGGGGCCCTGGAGCCCAAAGCCCCACTGCCAGCACCTGCCAGCCCACCACCCCAGGGCTGAAGCCCAAAGCCTGAGCCCCACCGCCCCTGGGAAGGTGGGGAACTCACCGGCTGCCGGCTCCTCCAGCGTTGTGCCCCAGGTGTCTCCAGAGAGGGACAGGGCCCAACCCCTGCTGGCGGCCCCAGCAACCAACAACAAGGTGGTGCATCCAGGAGCAACAGGGAGAGGGAGGGGCTGTTACTTCCTCCCCCCCCCCCCATAGGTTGTGGCCGCAAGAAAAGCTCCTGGTGGCCACATCTGAGAAACGCTGGTTCTAGGTTTGCTTACTTCTGCCTCAGCACGGGGGGGCTGGACTAGAGTCCCTGCCCGCCCCACCTTTCTGTGGGTAACAGACAATGACTAGTCACTCCTCCCAACACAGCGGCAAGGCAGAGCCACTAGAGAGGCCTAGGGAAAGACTAGCAACAGGAAGCCACTTCCGATTAAGGTTCTGGGCTCTTACCTGGAAGGCAGGGAGACCAAGCTTATTGGAGAGTCATTGTTTTCCAAGCCAGGAGATTCTGCAGCATCCGAGAAGCTTCCAGGGGCCTATAAAACAGTCAGCGAATTTCCATCCTGCGCACCACTGGAGCTCAATAGACACACAGCAGAGCAGGGTCACCTTACTACTGCTCTTCTATGCTGCTGGGACAATGCCTTCCGCATTGAGTCAGACCAGACTCCGGGCACTTCACAAAAGCATTGACACGATACAGGGACTGGAATGAAAGGGAAGCTGCAGAACTGCTAAGCCCCAGGAAGGAGCCTCCAGCCAGCACAACGAGGATTTGGGAGCACACTGGGTGGGGATGGGAGCTGGTGCCCAGCTAGCCCTGGGGAACCAGGCAAAGAGGGCCTGGTGATCCATCTCCGAACGCATGTGCTGAGCCCAGCGCAACTGTGTTCCTAGCCAGTCACTGCCTATTCAGCACAGCAAGTGAAGGTTCAGTTCTCATGCTGGGGGTGTGGGGGTACCGGGTCCTGCTTACCTGATGGCACGGAGACCTGGGGGAACACGGGGACCCCACAGAGGTTAGTGGAATCTTCTTCAGCAGCAACGTCACTTGGTTTGGCTTTTCGAGTATTTTCTTCACTAGATTCACTCGAGTCCAACCCACCTACGCATGGGATTAGCAGGTCAGTGCTCATCGCCAGCACAGGCTGAATCGCACTGAATGGGTTGTTTGAAACAGGCAACTCCGCAGGTCATTCTACTCTGTTACATGGGCTCTGTCAGCTGGCAAGGCCATCAGTTTGACCTTGTGTCTGGTAACTATTACTCTGGACCGCGAGCACCACTAGCCACAGGATTTCAGAAAGGGGATGTTTCTCTCCCTAGGCACCTGGTACAACCTGCCTTGATTACAGCTCCATGGTGCGCAAGGGAATCTATAGTCACCAGAACCACATGATTCGGCAACCAGGCACGTCACAAGACATCCAGCTAGCCGGCAGCAATCCCACCGTGCCTCTTTATTACTTACTACTACCGACCAGTAACCAGGGATTCCCAACAACGCTACAAGCCAGTTAAACACCTGGCCATCAAAGCAGTTCCGTAAGCTAGTCATCCACACCTTTCTCGTTTCACTGTCCATTTCTGCAGCACCACCGGCCAGTCAGAGACGTTCAGATAATAGCCTGCAGCCAGCCAGCCAGCCGGCCATCCTCCCTGTCAGAGGGTCGGCAGGATACTCACACTTTCTTGTCAACTGTCTGAAATGGGCCATCCTGATTATCACTACAAACTTTTTTTTCTCCTGCTGATAATAGCCCACCTTAATCAATTAGTCTCATTAGAGTTGGTATGGCAACACCCATTTTTTCATGTTCTCTGTGTATATATCTTCCTACTGTATTTTCCACTGCATGCATCTGATGAAGTGGGTTGTAGCCCACGAAAGCTTATGCCCAAATAAATTTGTTAGTCTCTAAGGTGTGACAAGTACTCCTCGTTCTTTTTGCTGATACAGACTAACACGGCTACCACTCTGAAACCTGTTACCATGAAAACTAGTTTTCAATGGAACAATTTTTACACTAAGTATCTGATTTCTGTGGAAATGGATTTTATTGTTGCTGCAAACCTGAATGCCCATAAAGAGTTCAGGTTTTGTTCAAACACTGAAATATTTCATTTTGGAGAGACCTTCGTGGTGCCTCATGGGAGTTGTAGTCCAGCTGCTTCATCTCCCTGTTCTCCTCTATAAGCTGGGCTTTCCAGCCAGACTACATATCCCATGCTGCATCACACCCAGGGATGCTCATCATGTACCATCTGCTCTCCCCAAGAGGTGAGACTGGTGCATCATGGGAGCTATAGTCCAACTAGAGAGCCCAGGTATAGAGGAGAATGGGAGCATGAGCCCCCAGACGACAACTCCCAGGAGGAACCGCAGCACCATTGCTGAACCCAGTTATTTCAGGGTTTGATTTTTTGCTGAAAAGTCAACCTTTCTTCCCACAGGAAAAGACCCATTTTCCAACCAGCTCGAGCGGACAGTCGCCCACCTAACCAGATGCTTCACTGTCAAACGGAGAGAATGATTCTGACCCCACTTGGGTGGACAGTCGAGATTTATGAGGCTAAATTAACTGATGGTTGTAAGCGCGTGGAGAGCTCAGCCAAGCGCTGGGTGTTTGCCTCTCTCAGGACACAGCCTGAAACCCTCCTTTCCTCCCCCTCTCTTCTGGTTTCAGTCTGTCGAGCATGTGGCTCGACAGAGTCAGGGCAGAAACTCCCGGGTTCCTTACAGTGATTCTACCTGTTTCCTGGGCATGCCCATGTGCTTGTGTTTAGAATGGGGGGAGGGGCAGGTGGAAGCCAGGCTTTGGTGGCGTTTGCTTCTCCTCCATGCAGGATGTGAGTCAGAGTGCACAGAAAAAAGAGCTAGCACCAGGCTTTCTAATAAAGGAGACTAGCCATGCCAGCGGCATCTGGGTCATACAGACTCCTACAGCCACGAGGGTCCAGAGTGATTAAGTGGGAACCAGCCAGTCTTAGTAAACACGAGTGGGGATACGTTGCATTGTCATCCCAGGACCTCAGAGCCCTTCATAAAGGGGGAGCCAGCACGATCCCCTTGTCAGGAGGGGGTCTGCGAGGCCCAGAGTCGAAGTGAGTTTTAGCCTGATCCCTTCGGGGCGGGGATCACACCTTCGGTTGGGAAAGAGCCTCGCATGTGGGGAGCCCCACCAGACCCAGAGAGAACGAAAGGGACTTGCCAAAGGTGACACAGCGAGTCAGGACTAGAACCCAAAGCCCCCACTCTAACCAGAGGCCATGCCGCACCCTCTACCGAGTGTGACGTTCTTCCCCAGGGCAGACCATACACATCAGCCATGATCGCAGCTACATTCAGAGGCTTCCCTTCCTGGTAGGATTTTGGCTGTCCCAAGAGACCAGCATGCTAACGGGAGCGAGGACGGGGCCATACTTACCACCACCTGCCCGTTGACTTGAACGATCTCATCCCCCGGCAGGATCTGGCTGCAGTGGTCAGCTGGAGACTAGGAGGAGAGGCAAGGAAAAGACCGAGCGGTGTCAGAACCGTGCTTGCTGGGAAGCTGAGAAAGGCGGCAGCGCAAGTGGCTTGAGAGCCTAATCAGAGTTAAGCAGCTCTCAGGCTGATGTAAGTCAGAGGGGCTCAGGAAAGGGGGATTAACCATTAACTTGCAGGCCTGATCTTTTGGGCGATTCCCGTTTGATCACAGGCGTGAGGGCAGGAGGAGACGACTGAAGCCTTGGCCAAGGTTAGCGTGACACATGACCACAAGTCAGCGGAGTTGGAAGGACTCAGCCAAGTCCTGTCAGTGCAGCCCGTGTCCTAGAGCTGGTTCAGGAAGAGGGTTTAGCACCTTAACAAACCCAGGGAGTTCTGATACCCAAACTAGATTTTGCTCATCATGGGCCAGTGTAGGAAGGTTTAAGAAGGGGGCTACATTGGGACACCAGTTCTGAGCCGTCTCCCTGCACCTGCAGGTTGGAAAGACCAAATCAGAAGCCATCTCCCCCTCCCACAAATCTCTCACCTCAGTGGCGGTTCCCGCTATGAAGTGGAGGCAGGAGTTGGTGGATTTGATCTCGATGCCCTGCAGAGAGGGACAGGCAGAGTTTGGAAACGTCAAACGAGTCCCCAGCGTGAGCCAGAGGCAGCGGCGAGGCTTGTGGCGGAGGAGCGGACTCACCAGACTGTCCTCTGGCTCGGTGGGCACAAGTTCTACGCTCTCCAAGATGGCGGTCTGGTTCAGCAGGGCTGCCGGGCTGCAGCTCGAGATGTTCTCACAGATCCCCGCGAGGTGCCTGCACTGAAGAACAGCAGGAGAGACTCATTCCTCAGGAAACCCGCCAGGTCCTCACGGCTTCTACAGAAGGGCAGCAGCGACCTCAGGCAAACCCCAATATGTGTTCTTCTGCACTGAATCCACACACACACACACACACACACACACACAGAGAGAGCGGTACTTACAATCAGCAGGATCCGGTTCTCTCTCTCAGACACTCTGCAGTCCTAGAAGAACGAGAGACACGCGATAATTTAGGCTGATCCAGCTTTACATGCTGTAACTCCCCGAGATGCTTCCTGGCCAGGTGCAGATCATGACGGCCCTGCTTGGATGGGGGAATCACGTAACACAGCCCCAGGCTTTGCCGTAGTGGTGCTGGCGGCTCCTCTCCCGATGCCCCCGCGCCGCCGGCCTCCAGGTGAGACGTGAGATTGAGGCTGTGCAGTCACGAAAGACTTCTCCGAACTGGTTTTTAAGAGCAGTAGCAGGATTAACCCCAGCGCCCTGGCCAGCGTCCAGGGCAGGTTGTTACATTCCACCAGCCTCAACTCCTCCAGCTGTCTCCAATGGAGACGCCATTCTTCACTCCTTCCCGTCAGCGCCGCCTGGCTCCTCCCAGACAGCGGCTGCATGTTGCAGGGAAGCCTGTCTGGGGGAGGGAAGGCCTGGCCGATCACATCTAGGCCTAAAGAGCACATTGGGATCCTTGAGGCCAAGCACTGTGGAGAGGCACTCCCACCCCTTCCCCTACAGACAGGGGGATTGGCCCCTGCAGGTCGGCTGACGTCATGCTCCCAGAGACGGGTACTCTGCCAGAGCGCAACCGTCCCAGGCAGCACACGACTCCCCGACACTGTCTGTCTGGGGAGCCACTGGGCGATCGCGCTGAGCCCTCACACGACCCCCTACAGCAACGGAGAAGGGATCAGGAGCAGAGGAGCTGGCAGTGCTGTCGGAGGTACTCCTCGCTCGAAGGACAGACCTTTGAGAGACTGCTTTTGGCTTCCAGGGGCTTTGGATGAGCAGGGCCAGCTCCAGCTTTTTTGCCGCCCCAAGCGGCAAAACAGGGGNGGGAAGCCGATCAGCGGCACTTTGGTGGCAGCTCAATCGCGCCACTTCATTCTTCGGCGGCAATTTGGCGGCGGGTCCTTCGCTCCTTCTCTTCCTCTTTGGCGGCACCTCAAAGAGGAAGAGAGGGACTGAGGGACCCGCCGCCGAATTGCCGCCGAAGACTCGGACCCTTTCCATTGGCCGCCCCAAGCACCTGCTTCCTTCGCTGGTGCCTGGAGCCGGCCCTGTGGATGAGGCCCCGAGGCCACAACTCCAGCCTCTTCTTGTGAATTTCACTAGAAAATCAGAGTGACTCCGACAAGAGGAGAATGCCGGGGGACAGGAGTGGGGAAAACACCCTGGGGATGGGAAATAAGCCAGGCGGCGCACACGGCTAGAACGTGGGGCAGCCACTGGGTTAGGCACACAGGGGTATCTGTCCAGAGGGCAGTCGGTGTTTGGAAGGCTCTGCCCCCTCCCCAAGGGAGAAGAATCCATTGTTATGGGATGAGGGACGGGGGTAAGGGGCGAGAGATGCCTTACTGAGGCCATTCTTGCTCACACACAGAGTTACACCAACCTCTGGAGCTGGGATCAGAAAGGAATCCACCCCCCAGGGCACAATGGCAGGGACCTCTCTGCTTAGCATGGCAGAGGAAGGGGTGAACCACAGCAAGTTAGCACAGCCTCGGCATTGAGCTCCCTTCTGTTGCAGGGGTGGCACTGGTGGATCGTGACTCTACTTTTAGGTTATTAGTAGGGTCAGTTTCTTCCTGCCCCACAGTCCTAAACCCACCACCTCCGGCCCCTGCTCCCCCAGACCCTGCCCCCTGGCCCTCCACCCCCTCTCCTGCCCCTGCTCCCCCAGACCCTGTCCCCCTGCCCTCCGCCCCCTCTCCTGCCCCCACCCCCCCAGACCCTGTCCCCCTGTCCTCCACCCCCTCTCCTGCCCCTGCTCCCCCAGACTCTGTCCCCTGGCCCTTTGCCCCCTCTACTGCCAACGCTCCCCCAGACCCTGTCCCCCTGCCCTCCGCCCCCTCTCCTGCCCCTGCCCCCCCCAAACCCTGGCCCCCAGCCCTCCGCCCCCTCCCCCTCAGACCTTGTCCCCTGGCCCTCCGCCCCCTCTCCTGCCCTCCCAGACCCTGTCCCCTTGCCCTCCACCCCCCATTTACAAACCATTAAGGTTTCCCTGAGCCTCCTTTCCCATCTCTCTCCATGTCACAATCTCCCCTCCCCCACCTCACAGCTACCCTTCCCTTCCTTGCTTCCAGACCCTGTTTCCAAAGTCGGAGAAGCCTCCCCAGAGCCCATTCCAGACACGCCCTGGACTCTGCATTCCCCCCTGAGCAGGCCAGGATCTTCAGGGAATGATTAGCTCCCAGTACCTGTGGCTCAGCCGAGCAGCCTCCCCCGAAACTCTGGTTCAGCCCGTTAGTCTCTCTCCTCCCTTTCGCTCAGCTGAGTCTCACGGACAACTGAGCTCCCCCCAGCCCGGAACCTGATCCCAAAGGGTGAATCACAGGGTTATATAAAGAACAGTTCCCCACCCCCCCTTTGATGTTGTTTATCTCCTGGACCCTTCCCTGCTCTCACTCTGGTCATTTTCTCTTTCCCTTCCCCTCCTTGCAGCTGACTGAGCTGTGCCAAGCCAAGGGTCCGATCGCGGATGCACCCACCCATGGCTCTCATCCCCTATTGCCCACGTCCCCCTGGGCAGCACCTCAGAGGCACCGAGCCTCTCCCGGGCAGCTCAGGCACACGCGCCCCTTCGGCCAGCTTTGAATCACTGCCAGAACCTTTCTGTAAAACGAGGCCGTTCCCAAGATAGATACCGAGGCGGGCTCAGGTGACCAGATCACATACACCCCAGGCAAAGTGTGGTCTCTCCACTTCCAGACCTCTCTCCAGGAAGCCTTCACGGCGTGCTTGCAACACTAAAACCTACAGTCCCACCCTAACGGGCTCCCCAGGTTCCCCATGGACTTGCCCCTAAATTGGGTTCTTGAAGGCAAGGCGCATGCCTAGGATTTGAACTGGCAGCACTGTTGTCGGGGGATACCTCTTGCTGGTAACCTTCTGCTCTAGCTGGAGAGCCCTGCTGGGGTCCAAGGAGTTGTTAGAGGAGTCAGAACATACTTGGGACCCCATTGGGCCCTGTGGACTACAAAGGCACTGCTGGCTAGAAGGCCATGCCGAGACCTGAGTCTGCTTTTACCCTCTCGCAACCTGTGAATCCACGATGAAG
The DNA here is from genome assembly GCA_003942145.1 of Platysternon megacephalum. NCBI lineage: Eukaryota > Metazoa > Chordata > Testudines > Platysternidae > Platysternon > Platysternon megacephalum. Next base: position 9,696,360 of record QXTE01000016.1, on the reverse strand, counting down.
GAGCACTGCAGAAGACTAGCGAACAGAGGAGAACTGGAGGATGAAGGTAGTTAACAGCACTCCTTCCCATGACCCAAATACCACCCTTCCGACACCCCCCGACCCTCCAGCAGCGACTTGCTTATAGACATAAGTCTAGTGGTTAGAGCAGGAGACTAGGAGCCAGGATTCAGGCATTTTAGCCCTGACACATTGTGCAAGTCAGTTCATCTCCGTGCCTCAGTTTCCCCATCTACACGTGTGGGCGACACGGACTTATTTAATAGGGCTTCATTCGTGTTTGTAAAGCCCTTTGAGAACTGTAGGGAAAAGGTGCTATTGAAAGGCAGGGTACGGTTATCTGTTCCATCAGCTGACAGNCCATCTACACGTGTGGGCGACACGGACTTATTTAATAGGGCTTCATTCGTGTTTGTAAAGCACTTTGAGAACTGTAGGGAAAAGGTGCTATTGAAAGGCAGGGTACGGTTATCTGTTCCCATCAGCTGACAGTTTATAATCTCCAGTCAGATTCCTTCTTTTAAACAGTCTCCATCCTTCCACCAATATCCATTCATCTAACTCAGCTACCCACTAACCCATNAGTGAATAAATGAAGACTCGGCACACCACTTCTGAAAGGTTGCCGACCCCTGGTTTATAATCTCCAGTCAGATTCCCTCTTTTAAACAGTCTCCATCCTTCCACCAATATCCATTCATCTAACTCAGCTACCCGCTAACCCAGCCCTGCCAGAGGGGACAGTGCCCCGCGTCCAATAAAAAACACTTTGGAAGGACAAATGGTTTGCCTATGAAATGAACCATATTGTGCGGATAAAAATCATAATGCCGAAGGATGTGGTTGGGTTCCTCTATAAGCGACAAGCTCCAAATTGGACATTGTATTGCTAGACTAGCCCACTCGGCTTTATCCCTGAAAAATATACGACAGAACCGGTGCAAGGGGCACTCGTCTGTTCAGAAGTGGCCCAACGTTTAGATCCATGGACACACTAAGAGCAACAGGAAGGTCTCCAGTATAGATTTAAATTGTAATGAAAACACACATTATTAAGCAACATCTGCCTGAAGCATTAGTAACAAAACACTGCAGCAGGGGACTGCCCCAAAATGCAACGGACTTTGAGCAACAGACACGAGCAGTTTTCATTCTCTGAGCTGAGGGAGATGCACAAACAAAGAGGGACAAATTAGAGTGTGGGAAAGAAAAGCTTTAAAATCCAAGGGGCTAGTAACACAGTTTTAACACAATGGTTAAATTGACAGTGGCCAGGATATTTGCTGGTCAAGCAGGGTTGCCGAGACTACGAGAAAATGTTTTGAACTGAAATAAGAACAAATAAATAGATTCCCCAATCCCACTAGGGCTACGTCTACACTACCCGCCCGGATCGGCGGGTAGAAATCGATGTAGCGGGGATCGATGTATCGCGTCTCGTCTGGACGCGATACATCGATCCCCGAACGCGCTGCCATCGACTCAGTAACTCCAGCAGGGCGAGCGGAGTTAGCGGAGTCGACGGGGGAGCCGCAGACGTCGATCCTGCGCCGTGAGGACGGGAGGTAAGTCGAAATAGGATACTTCGCCTTCAGCTACGCTATTCTCGTAGCTGAAGTCGCGTATCTTATTTCGATCCCCACCCCTAGTGTGGACCAGCCCTAGGAGTGCACGCTCTCCTGGGATATGTGGGTATTCATCAGCCAAGGGGGAACATTCTGGAGGGGAAATCCTGATGAAGTTTTGGGAAACATCTCACTGATCATTTGCTAGTGAGAAAAAAAGTGTGCGCGGCATGTGGGTGTCGGTCAGTCCTTACATTGTGCCCATCACCATGGTATCTGGACAGCCCTCCTTTTCTGCCCCTCCTACTCTCACTTCCTAGGTCATGAGACACCCCGACATGACATGAGTACTGAAGAGACGTCACCCTTATCCACAGGCCCCCTGCACATCTCAGGGGTAACACACAAACACGCCAACCCTGCCACAGTCTGGCTTTGGTTTCTTGGGATTTTTAAAACCCTCGTTACTGACCTTCTGCAGGATCTGGGCCAGCTCTCCGCAGAGCGAGACAATGTCCCGGCTGGCTGAATAATCATTCAGGTGAGAGAAGAGATACCTGTGAGGTGCAGGAGTGAGACAGAGTTGTCAGGTCAAAGGAAGGCAGGAAAGGAGAGGGCCCAACGAGCGTCCTCCCCTCAGACAAGGAGTTTAACACAAGCGAGGAAGCTTCCAGGGTTTTATGGAGCTTTCTGAAGGGGCCCCAGTTGGCCCAAGCAGCCGGCGATAGGACACAGAGCTCATCGCCTGCAGTGGGCAGCTGCCGGGCGCTCAGTGGCCTGCGTGGAACAAGGTGGGAGTCTCAATCTTGTCCACACCCCATAGAGCCACCTCAGCAAAGGAGTGAGCAGGCTCTGGAGACGGAACTCCCCTCTGGCCGCAAGATGGGGTCCCTCCAGGGCAGAGGCACATGGGCAGGGGATCCTTCTCCAGCCACTGCCCATGCTGTGCCCATTCTCTGCACAGAAGGCTCTGGGCTGGCATGCTGCTGTTTTCACCATCACTAAGAATAGTGTGATCACAGCACCGCCCTCCTGTCCCCAGTCACTGAGTGGAGCCTCGTCCCTCTGGGCTAACAGACCATCCTCCTCTGGCCAAGGAGACACTGGCTGCCTTGCATTCAGTCCTGGCAGCACTGGTCCGGCGTCCCTTTCCGCCTCTGCAAAGACTGTGTGCGCAAACCCCACAGACACAGAAGGCCTGTAGCTTGCGCCCTGTGCCATTCAGCGATCCCCTTCCTTATCAGGTGGGATCCCTCCTTACATGGCCCAGGCCTTCCAGCCTCCCCATTTGCTTTCTCTGGCCTCTGCAGACTGGGGGAGCAAGTACCTGTTGAGCCAGGAGAAGAGCCCCTTGGCCGCCGTGATCAACTCAGCGATGCAGGCCAGGAGGTCTGGGGAGGGTGTCTCGATGGCCTCTCCATCATACGCGGTCACCTTCCTGTGGCTCAGGATGAGGGTCTGGGTGGTCCGAGTGACTTGCTGCAGCTTCTCCGTCAGCGTCCCCAGGCTGGTGGTCTCCAGCTCGTAGTTCTGGAGAACAATCCAAACTAGCTCAGCAGAGGAGAGAGGTGCCAGCCCTGGAGCAGCTCAGAACGAAGGCGGAGGGTGGCAGACACCCCACAACTCTGCACTGCTCCCTGAAACTGCTTGAGGGGGGGCAGGATCCCCGACCCACCCATCCCCTGAATCCCACAAGTCCCTCCATCTGGGAAGCAAGGCCGCAGGTCAGACGCCGGGAAGGAACCCTCACACCGTCGCTCACCGCAGGCGGTGCTGGAGATCGGGAGAGGGCCTCGCTCCAGCCTCACGGCCGCTCACTCACCAGTGCGCACAGCTGCTCCACAGCTTCCAGAATGAGCTCCTGATGGCCAACACGCCTCAGGCCCAGTTCCTCCAAGCGCCGATAGGACAGCTGCAGCAAATCATTTCCGGTCAGGGACCACGTCTCAAAGGGATACTGCTGCAGCGCCTGGTCCAGGCCTGAAAGGGGCAAACGCAGCTGCTCCCAGATCGCCCATGTCGAGACCTCAGCCTGGATTCCCCCTCTGCTGACAGCTCTGCCAGGCCTTCCTGTCCCCTCTCCTTCACCGGGGCTTAGGCCCTGAAGCATGAGGTTTAACAGCCCTTCCAGAATAGCATTAACTCGTCTAACTCTGTCCCTCAGGGGCACAGGAACTGCCAGGCTAGATCAGACCAGAAACCACTAGGCCAACCTTGGAGAGAGACCAGCACCGGCTGCTTCAGAGCACGGTGCAGGAACCCTCCTAACCCCAGGAGTTAGAAGCTGGCTTAAGCCCTGAAGCATGAGTTTTAACAGCCCTTCCAGAATAGCATTAACTCGTCTAACTTCAGACATTCTTGTTATCCACCAACTGCATCCAAACCCCTTTGGAGTCTTGCTGAGGTTTTGGCCTCAGACGCATCCTGTGGCAATGAGTTCCACAGTCTAGCTGAGTGAAAAAATATTTCCTTGCGTCAGTTCTGAGTTTGTCCCCTTTCTGTTTCACTGATTGGCCCCTTGTCCTCGTGTCAGGAGACTGGGAGAACAGAACCTCCGATCTACCTTCTCTCTGATCTACCTTTTCCAGAAAGCCTTTGACAAGGTCCCTCACCAAAGGCTCTTAAGTAAATTAAGCTGTCATGGGATAAAAGGGAAGGTCCTTTCGTGGATTGAGAACTGGTTAAAAGACAGGGAACAAAGGGTAGGAATTAATGGTAAATTCTCAGAATGGAGAGGGGTAACTAGTGGTGTTCCCCAAGGGTCAGTCCTCGGACCAATCCTATTCAACTTATTCATAAATGATCTAGAGAAAGGGGTAAACAGTGAGGTGGCAAAGTTTGCAGATGATACTAAACTGCTCAAGATAGTTAAGACCAAAGCAGACTGTGAAGAACTTCAAAAAGATCTCACAAAACTAAGTGATTGGGCAACAAAATGGCAAATGAAATTTAATGTGGATAAATGTAAAGTAATGCACATTGGAAAAAATAACCCCAACTATACATACAA
>QXTE01000016.1:9428890-9691353 GCA_003942145.1 Platysternon megacephalum | reverse complement strand
GCCTCTGTTTGTCAGAGGGTGGAGATGGATGGCAGGAAAGAGATCACTTGATCATTGCCTGTTAGGTTCACTCCCTCTGGGGCACCTGGCATTGCCCACTGTCAGCAGACAGGATACTGGGCTAGATGGACCTTTGGTCTGACCCGGTACGGCCATTCTTATGTACCTTCTTCCCCATCCCATCTAGTGTGTAACACCAGTTACCTTCCCTGGCTGCCAGATCTGCTTCCTCCCTACTGGCAGGTCCCCATGGGGCTGCATATCCACCCCCACCAGTATGTGCACCTCCCTGCATTGGACGGTATATCCTCCCCCAGGAATGTCTCTCCTCCCCCAGGGCAGGGATCCGGGCCGGGCCCAGCCACGCCATGCCAGCAGGAGTCTAACCCGCCTCTGCCGGAGCCCCCAGAAGGTTTCAGTCGCTCCTGTTCCCAGCAGCACTTGCCCAGCTCCTCCTGCCAGCGCAGACTCTGCCCTGGGAGCGGGCAGCCGCCTGCCTGCCCGAGGGGCTGGAGTGCACCCCCTGGCCATAGCTGCTGGAACTAGGGGGGCTCCCACACCCCCTGGCTCGAAGTGGTTTCCATCATACACAGGGTTTACATTACAGTTTGGTTCAATGGCTCTCAGCACCCCCCATATACAAACTTTGCCAGCCCCGGACCCTCCACCCCGCCCCACTCACCTCTCAGCCACTGCACCACCTGCACAGGGCTCCAGGCGCCGATGGGCTCCATGCCCAGCTCTGCTCCCCAGCTGGGACTTTCCTGTTCCCGGAAAGTCTGTCCAGGGGCAGGACTCCCGGACACACCTGAGCTGAGGCAGCCCCACCAGGTAACTCCCAGCCGGCTCTGGGGTTGGTGCAGCTGCCTGTCGCTCAGCAGGGAGAGGCCCGCCCCCTCTGGAGGACCCTTGCTCCCCTCCCCACAGGGAATTCCAAGCTCTTAGCAACCCAGCTCAGAGCTCTGCCCAGCCTCCACCCCCACCCCCCCTCACTGATTCAACAGGCTTACACACCCAGTCCCCCCAGGCTCTCTCCTGACTCTCTTAAAGGCACAGACCCACAGTAGGTTGTTTACCTCGGCCCTGGCCACTGAGGGAGTGTTCCCTAGTGGGCAGAGGGCAGGACTGGGTGCTAGGAGCTCCAAGTTCCCTCAGATTCCGCATCTGATCATGGGCGAGTCACTAACACAACACCTGCTATCTCGGCTGACGTGCCCGGCACGGAAAGGAGGACTCGCGGAGCTAAAAGCAGGAGCGGCTACAACTTGAGCTAAAGAAGCAAGGTCCCCGAGCAGGGGTTGTCACAGGTAGCCTCTGCAGCTCCGGCACCTGTAACACACGCTCACCACTGACATTCCGTGCCTCGGTTTCCCCACCTGTACGACTGGCCTACCAGCTCATTGCAGGGGGATCATGAGAGTTTAAGTCTGTAAAGTGGTTTGAGATCCTTACATGGAATGTGTTGTAAAAGTACAAAGTATTATTACTAACAGAGTGTGGCTAAACATCGCATCCTCACTCTAAATATTAAAGCAAACACCGTCCTTGCTGACTGCATATCATCCGGGAGCGTGTCCTACTGGTTCATGCAGAGCTGGCAATCAGAAACTCCTGGATTCTGTACCCAGCCACGGTCTCAGTGCGTGACCATGGGCACGTCACTTAGCCTCAGCTTCCCTCTCTCTAAAATGGATTCACCTTGGTAAATACTTGGAGATCACAGAATCTTAGAAATGTAGCACTGGAAGGGTCCTCCACTGGTCATCTAGTCCTGTCCCCTGCACTGAAGCAGGGACTAAGTATCACCTAGACCAGTGGTTCTTAACCTTTACTGCAGCCTGCACCCCTTTGGCTCTCAAAATATGTTCTCGCACCCCTTAAACCTAGATATATTTTTTGTTTGTATATTATAGTAATCATTAAAAAATATATAATGTTAATAAATACATAGGTTTGATGAAACAAAGTAGTTGTACTTACGTGCTTGTGCTTAATTTGTGTTTTTGATGATTTACCTTCTAAAAAAGTCTGGCATGTCTCGCACCCCCAGAAAGGGCAGCTGGCACCCCCAGGGGGGGGGTGCACCCCAGGTTAAGAACCACTGACCTAGACCATCCCTGACAGGTGTTTGTCTAACCCAGTGATACTCAGACTGAGGCTCACAAGCTGCAAGTGGCTCTTTAATGTGTCTCCTGCGGCTCTTTGCAGCACATGATATTAAAACACTGTGTGATTTAATTATTAACCAATCTAAGTTCTTAACCAATCAGAATGCTTTTACTATGTTATTAACCAATTGTAGTTGATAAAATAACAATACTGGGTCAGTCATTTTGCTGTAAGAATCATATATATATAAATAGTAAATGAAACAATGAATTCACACTACTGTGACTCTGAGGTCTGATTATCACTGGTCTAACCTGTTCTTAAAAACCTCCAGTGACGGAGATTCCACAACCTTCCTAGCTAATTCGTGCCAGGGCTTAACTACCCTGTCAGTTAAAAAGTTTTTCCTAATGTCCAACCTAAACCTCCCTTGCTGTAATTTAAGCCCATTGCTTCTTGGCCTGTCCTCAGTAGAGAAGGAGAAAAATTCATCACCCTCCTCTTTATAACAATCTTTTACATACATGGTGACTGTTATCATGTCCTCCCTCAGTCTTCTCTTCTCCAGACTAAACAATTCTGTCAATATTTCCATGGAGATCATGTTTTCTAGACCTTTCATAATTTTTGTTGCTCTCCTCTGCACTTTCTCCAGTTTGTGGAGTGCGGTGCCCAGACCAGGACACTGTACTCCAGTTGAGGCCTTATCAGCGCAGAGTCGAGCGGAAGCATTACTGCTCGTATCTTGCTTACAACACTCCCACTCATACAGCCCAGAATGATGTTTGCTTTTTTTGCAACAGTATTACAGTGTTGACTCATATTTAGTTTGTGATCCACTATAATCTCCAGATCCTTTTCTGCAGTACTCCTCCCTAGACAGTCATTTCCCATTTTGTATTTGTGCGATTGATTACGCCGTCCCAAGTGGAGTACTTTGCATTTGTCCTTATTGAATTTCAGCCTGTTTATTTCAGACCATTTCTCCAATTTGTCAAGATCGTCAAAACACCTGTCACAAGAGTTAGCAGTGCACATCCCAGATCGTAGCAGAGTCAGTGTCCTTGTTTTCAGATCCTGTTGCATTATTGCACGTCAAGGGGGTGTTGTTAACGTCCACAGATTAGTCAGCACAGACATCAGTCAGGGTGTCATTTATTATCTATTTACCTTAGGGTTTTATACTGTTGCCCAACATCATAGTATCTGAGCTTCTTCCACGTAAAATCAATAGCAATAGCAAACTTCATGGAGTCTTTAGCATTTCTCTCTCTTTGGGGTCTAAACTCTGCTTGGTTTGGTTTTCTGGGGGGAGTTGGTAAGTGATCGGGACCAAAAGGGGTGTCTGAATTGTAAGTGTCACTTATGGTTGAACGACTTTCCCAAAGAGCAAGGCTTCCCAACACTTCCTAAATATATATCCCTAAAGATGGTCAGATTCCGGGTTCACCTGATCTCCTCTGGAAGGCTGCAGCTAGCCGGATCCCCTCTCACTAGCAACCCCAGGAATGGCTAAGCGTGATCCCTCACGTTGTTGCACACACCCTCACGACAGATCTTCAGAAGCTGGTGAGGTCTCCAGAAAAATTGTCCTCAGTCTGTTCTCAGACTCTGTAGTATCTTGGAGCCTCATAAATAGAGCTGGAATCCAAGTCGTTACATACAGCTGCTCCTTCATTACAATGGTGGCCACAGTGACATGCACAGTCCAGCTCTCCAGGACCTCTGGTGGGGAAGCAAATGAGCCTTTCACAGAGGAGCATCTGTTGTCTTGTATATAAATCCTCTCCATTGGTGTTAAGTGCTTTCTAGTGAAGTCTACGGTTTTTTGCACCAACATAGCTATGCCAGTGCAAACCCTCAGAGGAGATGTGCCACGCGCAAGCCCCGCTTTATACCAATGCTACACTTCTACACCAGGGGGTTGTTTTACTTGTTCTCTGAAACAAACCAGCCCACGCTCCACACATGGCGAGGGTCAGCTCTCTGTGGAGTTTGCAGCCCTTGCTTGTGCATTGCCTCATTTCAATCAGCCATGCGAAAGGGGCCCAGACCTTCCCCGTCAGCACAGTCCGGCTCCCAGGCAAAGCTACTCTCATATCCTGCCATCACTGCAGCCAGCCATGCAACAGGCTTCCCCTTCCCCGCCTGGGCACAACTACCCTCCCCTTTCTCTTCTCAGTGTAATTATCCAGGTAACAAGGGCCCAGACCTTCTGCTGGGGTTACTCATGACATCCCCTTCTCCCTAGAGTCAGCCATACAACGGATTACATTCCCCCTCCCAGTACTGCTCTCCCCTCCCCTCCGCACTATGGGAACATCAGGCGTGAAGTGTCTCACGTCAGGCGTCCAAAATCAGAGGCCACTTCAGAGAACGTTGGCCCAAATCTTCCCGTCACAAAAGAAACTCGTCACTCAATGGACAAAATGCCAATGAAATTCTGCCTCTAACACAAAGCTGCCATGAGGCAGCTGGTGAGAAGAGCAGGTTTGAGTTGGACAATCCCAAGGATGACCCAGACCCAAGGATTCTTACTCAGACTTAGCGTGACCGTTCTGGATTCCCCTTTGCGGGAGACAGCTCTGGGCTTCCCCTTTGTGTGGAGACAGCTCTGACGGGCCTGGCTTGCAGACTCTTTGCTCACACTTCCAGGTCAAGCCCTTGATTCTAAAGGAAACAAATGTAACCTGTTTGCTGCTGCTATTCCCTGCCCAGGAGCAAGAGGGGGCCCCTGCAAGGATCCTGGGGCCGGTGCATTTTAAAATATAAAGTTATCTAAAACCAAAATCACCAGTGAGGAAAGGGGAGGTAGCCTGGTGTAGTGGTTAGGACACTAGGACTGGTCAACCAGGAGATATGGAGTCTGTTCCTGGCACCAATATGAATTTGGCCAACTCACCGCTCTGTGCCTCAGTTTCCCCATCTCTACAACAGGGATAATGATACTTGCCCACGTCACGTGGCGTTGCGAGGAGATGTTCGTATCTGCTTGAAAAGTGTTTTGCAATCCTAGTGAAGCATGACAGCGGAGGACAAAGTAAATGTTAAATCCACTCTCCAGCTGAAGCATTGGGAAAGACCTGAATCATTTCTGTGGCCATTGTTTGGTTCTGTGGAAGCAGCGCCCCCCGGAGTCCAATTCTCCTAATTGCATCGGGAGTTCCAATTGAAGGGCTGCAACATGGAGCTGAGTAGTGACGCTTGGTCTAGCCTCCCCTCTGCAGCACAGGTTCGAAGGACTGGCCTGTTACCTCTTTCCTAGTACCCTGGACGCTGCGCATCCCCCCCCCACACACCCACCCTCCTCGGCAGTGCACGTAGCCGCCACCTTAATCACCCCTCCCCAGATCCTCACTGGGTTCTTTGTTCTACAGCCCCCTCGGAGGCAGGATCTCTGCTGAGGAAAGAGGCCCGATCTGAGCATAGGACTGGGTGCCAGGAACGCTAATCCCTGCTCTGACAATGATTTCCTCTTTGACCTTGGGAAACTCACTCACCCGCTCCGTGCCTCAGTTTCCCCCTCTATAAATGGAGATAATACTTGCCTATTTCCCAGGCGTACAGGCTTCATCCATGTTAGGCCTGGCTGTGCCAGTCAATGAGAGTCCCTAGATAATGTCCGCAAAATACTCAACTCTGTTCTCCAGCTCCTCCCCCGCCCCCACAGTACAAGAACACCCCTCCCCCGTTCGGTCTTGTCAAGCCCTCTCCCACATGCACACACCCTCCCAGTGAGTTCTCTGCCCCCAGGACTGCCTCACCCCCCACCCACTCACTCTGCTCTTTGCCCTGGCGGTCTCCAGTTCTCTTAGTTACACGGGGGAAGAGGGGGCGGAAGCTTTTCCCCTTAGCAGCTCCACAGCCCCGTTCAGGGCTCTGCAGGCCAGCCCGGGAGTCTCCCAGAGGAAGGTAGAGTTGCCCACTTTTTCTGTTCTTTTACCCTTTGGAAAACATTGCTGCTCTGCTGAACGAAGGGGCAGGTCAGCTTGCAAGATGCGCCAACAGAGATGCACCTGACCCTGCAAAGCCTCTCCCAGGCAAGTCGACCTTCCTCCCCTGAGCAGGCCCCACTGAAGTCAGCTCAGCTCCCCAAAGGTTTTGCAGGATCCGGCTGTTGCAGCCAGCGCCAGTCGCTGACGGGATCCAGGCTGGAAAAGCCACATGACTCCTCTGGGAAGTCATCTACAGACCCCTTGAGCACTCACCCAGCAGTATCTTCCCTCCTCCTGTGCGGCTGGTGGTGCTACAGATACTGGTCACCCTGCAGGGCAGAGCGCAGACTGTTTGTAGCATGCACTTGGGGTGTTTCGCGTCTGAGATCTGCAGGGGGAGGAGGAGAGGTTTGTTTGTAGTCAGGCGAGGAACGGGGTGAAATCGCTGTAAATACCCTCTTGTGGTGGGGGTTCCTCATGGGTAGAGGGCATCAGTTCCCCAGAACAGAAGGATGGTCTTGTAGGTAAGGCCCTGGGCTGGGATTCCAGTTCCCAGCTCTGCCACAGACTCTCCTGCATGACCTTGTCACCTCATCCCTCCATGTCTCAGTTCCCCACCTGTCAAATGGGGCTCACAACACTTTCTTCTGCCCTTTGTCGATTTCAATGGCAAGCTCTTCGGTGCAGGACTGTCTCTTCCTCCAGGTCGTAGCACAAACAAGCCCTGATCTTGGCCGAGGCTGCTAGGCTCCACTAATACAAACCATGGCAAAGGGAGCCCATTTCACAGATGCTTTAGAACTGCTGCTCCTAGTCCCTTAGGGCCAGATCTTTACGCACCTAAATACCTTTAACAATCTAGCTCCCTAGGAACTAGCCCTGGGACAGAAAAACCCCGACATCCCATCGCTACAGGGCATCACACCCTAGGAGCCTCCTGAGGACATGCCGACAGGCGATTTGCTTTAGCTGGCACATTCCTTGCCTTGTTACGGGGAGACACCCGCATTTCTCGCCATGCTGACTCCAGCAGGGAGCTTTACCCCACCCACTCCACTGCAGGCTGGGAGCCCTGTCTGAGAACTGGCCCAGAGCAGTTGTTCTGAGCTCAGGCTTTGCATGGGTGGGTGCTTTATTCTGCTTTTGTAAGTACAAAGGGAGGATCAGACAGGGATAGAAGGGGCTGGGTGTCTGGCTGATTGTCCAGCTCCACACTCCAGTAGCTGCAGGGGCGTTTTCCAAACCTTTCTAATCAGAGAGGAGGCTTTGGCTCTATTCTTTAGGTTTCTCGTCAGAGTAGCAGCAGCTAAAGCATTAGCCTGGGACTCCAGAGAGGTGAGTTCTATGCCGAGATCGGCTGCTGGGTGAGTTTGGGCATCTTTCTGTGCCTCAGTTTCCCCATCTGTAGAATGGGGCTAATTACACTGACGTCCTTTGATGAGAAGTACTAGATTTTATTATTAGAACTTCCCCTCAAGAGAAGGTAATGCTGGTGGAAGGTGCAGTACGGACAGAGACGGGTGGCTGATATTGCCTATGCTTGATCGCACGTAAACCTTATATCGGCATCGCTCTGTCAGCCAGGGGGAGTGAAAACCCATACTCCTGACCAACGTAGCTAACCCCCAGTGTAGGCGCTGCTGTGTCAACGGAAGAGGGCTTTCGGCGCCACAGCTAAGGGCTTTCGGGGAGCTGGTGTTCCTACACCAGCAAAAACCTCCTTCTGTCAGTGCACGCTGAGTCTCTGCTATGCTAGGGGGCTAGGCCGGCAGAGGCTCTGTGCCTACATAGAGCATGGGCACCAGCACTGCCAGCTTCTCCCACCCTGCCCTCTGGAGTGCCTTGGGCCTGCTCAGGAGCGCCCCCCTCAGGCGGTGAGAGGGGAGTTCAGCCCGGACCCACAGGGAGCCGCTAGCGCCGGGTGTGGTTGTGATTTTTGTGACGCAGACACCTGCGGAGCTCTCTCTGCGAGGAAGGCTCACGGCACTACCATGCGTGCTCTGCAGATCGAGTGACTCGCCCACGGCCACACAGGAAGTCGGTGTCTGAGCTGGGAAGTAGGCGGGGCCCCGTCTGGTGTACCGGTCCATTAGACCACACTTCCTTCCACCCACCCCGGCTCCTACTGTCCTCCTCACCCTTTCCCAGAGCCCTTGGAGCTGTCTGATGGTCTCTCCTTCACGCCCCATGTTCTTTCAATGCTGGGATGCTGACTGCTCCTCTCTCAGAAGCCATCCCCCCATTGGAAGGACGCAGCTGTCATGGGATGGACGAGGAATTCAGTCTTCAGCTGCTTCCCTCTTCACTGACAAAGGGGAATTCGTTCTTGATGCTCATCCAGTTCTGGACACGCACCTCCCACCCCAACACATCACCAATGAGCTCTCATCTTGACCTGGAGGCTCCATCCTCTCCTGGGCCTGGAGGGGAAGATGCTCTCTCCACGTTCCTTCAACCCAGGGCTTCCATACACAGCTCCTCCTGTCCTGCAGCAATTGTCTGCCCCTCTTCCCCAGGGAGCGAGGCCGGATTATCAGCATCTGCCACTGTGCTTCTGGATTTCCCATGCTGACTCAGATTAAGGCTGCTGCTGTCGGGAATTTGACCCCAGTCTACTGCTGGGATTGTTTTCATGAGATAATCTCCAGCTGTCTAAACCGATTGGGAATGCAGCAGGGGGGTGGGGTGGGGCGGAAAGCGAGTTTCAGCGTTGGTGGCGTGATTAGAAAGTTTCCAGGTACTGGGGCCTGGACAGACATATCCCACCCCAGCGGCTCACCCTAAGGTTCAGACTTCATGCCAGACCCCTGTTCCCAGCCCCGTGCTTTAACCACAGCACCAGTCTATCCTGCATCACACACCTGCCTTTCCCACAAGGCGGCTGGATCCCAGCCAGGCGAGGGCGCCCCCTGTTGGTACGTGTAAGATGTTTCCATCCTCATCTCTCCAGATCCGTAACCTTCAAGCGAAGCCCCCAACCGTTCTCTTGTGCCCAGCGTGATTCTTTGCTTCCCTCCTGCTTGGCGCCTTGGCCCCTCTTTAGCGGGCACTGGAGGAGATTGCAGAATGATACATACAGTATGAAACGCTTTCTTGCCTGGCAGATGCCTCTCCCTCTCCGCGTCTCTCGCGTGCGCTCGGCGAAGCAGCGAGCGCTGATCTCTTGTGACAGCTGCTCCCGGGGCTGGCTGTGGTTGGGATCGTCATCAAGGCGTGTGTGTGTGTGTGTATGTGTGTGTATGTAATATTTAAAAGCTCCACAACACAGCTGCCCGGCAGTCTTGCTGCCCGGCAGTCAAGGACTGGAGTCTAACACAGGTAAGCGATCAACAATGAAACCCATCCCCATTGCATTGAGAGGAAATTGTTTCTATTGGGGAAAGGACTTGTTTAGAGCGAAGGGGAATTTAGATAGGGATTCCCCTCACAAATGGGGAAAAAGCCATTAGCTGCAGCTTGGGGTATAAGTGCCAGTGCTGGGGACTGCGAAGGAGCTTCTAAGGGGAAACACTAATGACGTGGTTCTAATCCCGGCCTAACGATGGAGCGCTCAGCCATTGGGCTGGGGGCGGGGTGCATTTTGGAAACACTGGGTTGGAGAAAGTTGGGGGAGTCAGGGAGGCAGGCTGTTTCCCAGTGATTTCCGTGGGCCAAAGAACACGTCTTTACGGCTGTTCATCTGGAGAGAGACTGTTCTCTGCTACCTGGTTCCTGAGCACCCTCCCTGATCTTCAGCTTTGCCCATCTTCCTCCTACAGCCGGAGGCAGTCTAGGCAAGTCTGTGAAGCTGCCTGACTCCAAGCAGAAGACAGCACCTGACATCCACCCCTCCTCCTTCTGAGAGCTATGATCATCCGCCTCAGGCACTTAACCCCGGGGTACTTCCGCTTGCTCCAGGTAACACCCACCTCCCACTCAGTAGGGCTGTTGGTTTGCTTGGATGCTCCAGCCAGTCCATGATCCTTTATCGATGCCTCTGTTCCCCCTATTCCTCACTGATCTTCCTGGGATCCAGTTCCAGGGCCTGAACCCTCTCTTGTCCAGTGAGCAGAGCAATCCCGGGGCCTGGGACGCTTTGTATTGTAGCTTTGATAGGGTCGATCCCTTTGCTTCTCTCCTCCTGTCTGTCTTGGTGTTTTAGACACGAAGCCGAGAGTTAGTTCTCATCGAGTGCACCAGTCCTCCCTGTCCTGTGCAGGATCAGCCCGTACCTCAGTGCTTAGAGGAATCCCCGGAGCCTCTTCTGGGGGAGAGAGAGGCAGCCAATTGCCACACAGCAGCTAGGAGCGGGGAAATTTTAATCAAGGATGTTGGAGCAACTCCCCGCTCTTCTGAACAGAGCCTGGGGCGTGTTCATGTCCACACGGAATAGCCAGGACTTGTGAGGAGTTGAGCTTGCTGTGATTTGTGCCTGTGGGTCCAGGGCATTTTAAACATCTCAGCCCTGCTGTTTAGGCTGCTAAGCCATCCCCGGCCCCCAGCTTATAGCTCTGTGAACAACGATACTTACAGGTCCGGGGCTCACAGCTTTGCCTCAATCACCCAGACTCAGTGGCAGTCGCTGCCCAGCGCCGGCTAATACCTCCCCCGATCCTCATGGGGCTGCCCTGCCCCTGCCTCATCAGCTCATCCTGAGCCAGGTCTGGCAACAGGCAGCCTGTCCACGCTGGCTCCATGTGTGCCAGGCACGCTCTGTGCCGCTTGAGCAGCGGTGCCCTACATAGGGCACTTTGTGTCGACACACGTGAGCGGAGAGCGAATGTCCCTGCGGCACTGATCATGCAGCACCACGCAGGAGAGGGACTTGCTCTCTGCTGTCCATACCAGTGGCTGGGATAAGGCCAGTTTGCCGATTCCTCCTTCAGTCCATCCCAAGCCCGCAGCCTTTTGCAGCCAGGCAGGCACCCGTCACTGTCTTGCCCTGGTTAGTCACTGCTCCACCAAGAGAAGACAACTCAGAGCAGCTCAAGAAACGTGGGCTAGTGGTTAGAGCAGGGGACTGGGAGTCAGCATTCCTGGGTTCCATTCCCATTTCTGCCAGCGACTAACTGCAGGATGCAGCGTGTGTCTCACTCACCCTCTATGGATGGAGCTAATAGCTCAGAGTGGGGTTGCACCTGAACTTTGCTTTCCAGAAGCAATGCTGCCGCTAGTGACATAGTGGGACTAAGGGCACCATGGGCGGTGCTGCGCTCTAACTGCCCCTGCTGTACGGGGTATATTGTGTATGATGGCAAGCCCTGCCTTGGGAGGCTATGAGGCAATCACCCACCAGGTGTATGCAGGTTTCAGATTGCTAGCTTCAGGCTAGGAGCGCTGCTGCTTTGCTCACAGGGACGTTTGCCTAAATGGCTCCATGTAAGGAGCAGTGCTGAGCATTTCAGCTGGTAAAGTGCAGGGTGACGCCTTCCCCGCAGGGCATTATTATGGCTTCACTGGCAGTACCTGCAGAGCAGTTGGTTATCGTTCCCGTCATCCCCGATTTGAAAGGGACAGAACCACTCCCGGGAAAACTGTTGTAGGCTTTGTCTGTCTGTTCTCCTCCACCTTGCCACTGACGACACTGCACCACAGAAAGTCTCTTTTGGAAGAGCTGGCTGTCAAAATGGGTAGGTTGCATTTTAGACCCAGACTCTGTTCTCGGGGCCATAGGGGCCTGGATTCCCCATCCCAAACGAGAACACAGCTGAGAAACAGACCCCACCCCTCCCACTAGAGCATAAGAGAAACCCTGATCTGCTGTTAATCTGAGGCACAGTCACTAATGAGGGCCGAGACAATGGTTCCGCACAGAAGGGCGGCGATGCCTAGATATGTTCAGCAACAGGGTTCACCCCGCTAGAGCATAGAGTTGAAGAATTTACAGCCAGACTCTTGGTCAGAAGTGACAGCACCTGCCGCTCGCATACTAAATCCAGTCATTGAGGGAGCCATGCACGGAGAATGCTTTCTAAGATTTCCTGGGGTGGCTTTGAATGGACATAACTGGGTATTAGCCAGGAATGGTCAGCTGGTGTTCCCTGCTGTCTGCATACCAGGAAAGGTGTCCCATGTGGCAGGCCCCTAAAGGAAAGCGTGCACTGCAGATCTAACTGGAGCCATTTCTAATTGGTGCACATCACTGAATAGACTCCTGCCATCCACAAGGAATATGGGGTTTCTTCAAGTTCACAACCCACAGGGGTTGATGGGAGACCGGCTTCCCTTGTCCTTCAAGCATTGAGACGATCAAGTTCCTCTCCCCTCACTCTGCTGGGATAGTCTGCCTCGCTTGTTCTAAAAAGCTGCCTTTTCTCCTCTCATAGATGCAGCTGGCCGGGGGGCTGGAGTCCGAACCTAAAGACCGTCTGGTGAATCACTTGGCTCTATTCCTGGCTATCATGGGGCTAAGTCTGTCCTACTACAGCGTCCGCCAAATGACTGACCCGGTTAAAACCCCACCGGAACAGTGAGGTTCAGCCATGTGGATGGAGTGCTCTAGATCTAAGGAGATTCCAGCAGCTCTGAGGTGGTGGTGGGGACAAGGTCTTCGGCTCTAGCATTCACTCTGTGACATCATGCTCCAGTCCTGCTCTCATACTAGGGTCAGCTACATCCTCCTTCCTTGGTCTGTAGTGGACGGTTAGTTGCAGGCTTCCCTCGCACTGCTCTCCTGGACCCAGGCTAAAAGGGTAGCTAGAAGCATCTCCCAACTTGCTTTGTGCTGGCTTGAAAGAGATTGCTCGGTACGGGCATCTCGCTTTTCCTAGCCTCTCACTGTTGTTGCTGCTGTCCAGGGTCCTTGAGTAGGTGAAGCAAACACACCGGTCACACCCCTTCCAGAGTTTCTCATGGAGTTACACCAGTTTGGGCCAATGGATTTCAATTGTGAAATCCTACCCCGTCCACTGACCACCCCAGCACCTGTCCATGCTCCGCCCTTCCACTACGTGCAACTAAGCGACTAAATGAAAGGCTAGACCATCTCCCTGCAGCTCTACCAGAGCTCATGACAGAAGGCTGGGGAACCTTCTTCCATACGGGAGGCCAGATTCTAAACTTCAGTGGGAGGTCTCCCACTTTACACAGAAGTGAGATCCAACTCGGGCCCTGTGGGAGACAGAAGGCAAGACTCATTCCCACAGGTTGGACAGATATATATAAAGTAGGATCTGCAGGAACTGAGGCTGAAAGGGTAGAATCCACCTTGGCAGCTTACCAGTCACCCTGGCTTAAGAGACTTCCAGCAAGAGGTTCCCAGACAGCAATTTCCACCTCACTGGCTGCACTTGCGTGTCCCTCTCTAAACCAATGCGATGGGGTATGACAGGCAGAATGCGCTGCATTGACAGCGAGAGAGAATGTTACACATGGTTGACTGAGCCCTTTTATCATCTCCTCCCCCCACCCAGCTCAGCCAGGAGCGGTGCATCATAGGATAGCAAAACATGCTGGAACAAGGTCATTGTCGATTGCTGTTATATAACAGCGCACACAATGAGATGGCTGGGACCTAAATCATGCTGTTAAACTACAGATTAGAAAGGGGGATTTTCAAGAAGTCCAGACTGGCCGACATTAACTACTTAATTGCAGCAATTGTGTGAGGACACTTTCATGGAGCGATTAGTACGCATCTCTTCCCCCCCCCACCAGGGACAGGTACACTTCAACTTCTCAGACAGCATCTGGCCAATCTTCACACCTATCACCTCTCTGAAAACTTCGACAGCTGTGGCCCGCCTGCTAGGTTTAAGCTGCTAACAAGGAAGGCTAGATGTTAATACAAGACATTTCTAAATTTTGATCATCTATCTCACCCTCCCTTATACCTGGGGAGGGGAGAACAGAAGAAATAATTTGGTGTATGTTAAATAAATCCCTTTATATTAAGTGACCTGCCTTGTCTCATCCTTTGGCCATCCTACCTCCATGTGGCCAGCAAAGTATACACGGTCAGGTGATAAAAATGTTACAAAGACCTGGAGCCGGCTCCCCACCCTTGGGGGAAAAAAAAGAGAACTGAAGATGTTTAATCTCCACTGACGCACTGCAGTGGCCGGCATTAGCTGAACTTGCTTTGCAGGGACTTACAGCAGACAGTGGCATTCCCCAGATTCCATCCTGCAGATCCAGCGATTATCCTAACACAGGCTGTGTGTTTTCTAGAAAGCACCTCCCTGTTTGAGGGGCTCAATAAAAATGCAACACAGATGCTCAAGCCAAGTCCCCAGCTATGCTGTGGCAGCATATTGGCATGTGCCAGCCAATATTATCCGACATCTGGTGGAAAAGGGCTGAATTTGTTAGTCCCCTACTTGTAAAGTGGGTCAGCGCGGACTCTGCCTACCCTCTCTATGAGCAGCGTGTCCCTCCTCTTAGGCAACTGATCTCACCCAAAACAGCTCCCTGGCTGGAAGGAGATCTCCCACAATCAAATGACTGTCAGTGGGTTTTAAACAGTTTCATATGCAACTTGTATCCATCCCTAGCAATGTGATGAGGTTAGGATCAGCTGGGTTGGGGCAGTCTTTCAGCGGACTCCTCTTGGTAGAAGAGAAGGGAAGGAGCTTAGTAAGTCATCCTCTCATATCAGGGAAGAGTTAACTAGACGCACGAAGAGGGCAGAAAGGAAATTGTTTGAGATGTTAGAACATCTGGCAAAGGAAATATATTAAGAATAAATATAGTGGGAATTTAGCAGTGACCAAGCTGGAGGCTGCTCAGACCTCTTTTCTAGGCACCCCACAAACAAGGATAGGCTACTTCAACCAGCTAACAGTCATACAGTCATAATGAACGATCAAGCCGGTGGGATTAGCCCCAGTCCAGGTAGCGGGTTGGTGAAAGGGCTGGTTTTGCTAACAATTCAGCTCAGCTCATTTTCCAAACTGAGTCCCTACAACTCAATCTGAATCATAGAATATCAGGGTTGGAAGGGACCTCAGGAGGTCATCTAGTCCAACCCCCTGCTCAAAGCAGGACCAATCCCCTGACAGATTTTTGCCCCAGATCCCTAAATGGCCCCCTCAAGGATTGAGCTCACAACCCTGGGTTTAGCAGGCCCATGCTCAAACCTCTGAGCTATCCCTCCCCCCCGGATCTGGATCAAACTGGCAAGGAATGTTCTACGGCTCATTCAGCAGCTGCCAGCTTGTTTGTTAAAATAGTTTGATGGGTGATTACAGAGGTCACACTCTGAGCCAAGAGCTGCATCCACTGCTTAAAATACCAACACAAAGAGAAAAGACTGTAACAATCAGGTCAATGTCACAGCAGGACGTTGCTCATCCTTTCCCTGGACCTCTGGCTGCACTGTATGTCCATGCTGCCAGTGAGAACATAATGCACAATATCTGCCAAAGCAAGAGGGTCCAAAGGTCTCCACTGGTCAGTGCTCTACTCCTTGCTGAAGAATTAATGAGAACAGCTGAGTTAGTTTTTATGCCTTGTTGCAGGGAGAGTGTTTTTAAAGACACTTGCTGAACTCAGAAAAGAAGCTGCTACAAAGTGGGGCTTTAATCAAGGACACTTTCTAATGGATCAGAGAACAATCTCGGGGCCTCCCTATTCAGCCAGATTCCTCCATCTCAAGCGGTTGAGTCTGTACTTCTATCTTCTTTGGAGGAATGTAGGATCCCATCCCAGCTGCTCTCTCTGCCTCCTCCTGGGTATAAGGCTCCTCACTCAGCTGCTTCAGTCTAAAAGAGAAAGAAGAAACCCAGGAGAGGCACATGGGTTGCGATCTTTAATGTTCCCCCTGTAAGTTGAGCACTTTAAAAACGATCCCAAACCCAAACCCGCTAAAGCCACATTTGACATTGCCAGGTACATCCAGACTAAGTCTCAGGTGCTCAAATTTCAGAGTGGGATTGAAGAACAGCAGTGGGAAAGCTATCAATACTGCACCACCTGTTCTGTGACTAAAGGGACACTCTCAGCCACCAGCTGATTCATGGCTCCTTGAGGACTGGTGGGGTGGGAAGAAGAGGTGGAAAAATAGATTTTTCAAGTAACTTTTTGAAGGGAAAAGGGAGTGGGAGTTTCTTATTCATAAGAACCCCAAATAAATCAGATTTTTTTTTTCATACTAATAGGCTTCTAAGAAAAATAACATAACAGAATTTACATTACCTTCTTTTGTGAACTTTAGATTTGAAATGTTCCTTCATGCTATTCAAATCTACAAAGTATCGCCTGGCGGGAGAGAAGAAAGAAGTTCAGGCAATTGAAAACAATCCTGCCCTTTCCATGAAAGAGTCAAGTTAAGAACTAAACAGGAGGCTTTGGACACTCAGACTGAAGACAGAGTTGAAGGCTCAGGATACCAAAGGTCATTATTGACCAAACATTGTTTCTATCAGGAGATGGGGAAAGGGGCCTGACGAAGTTAAGTATTTGGTCCCGGGCCCCGCTGTACAAACATGGGGGAAGGCGGGCAGGCTCCGGAGCCTCTTCCCAGTTAGCCCAGGGGACTGGCCCCTCTGATTTCAGGGCGGGCCCTGGGAACACTCCCCTCACACCCCGCAGGCCACGGGCAGCCCACGGGCAGCCCCTGTGCCCGCTGTGGTGGGTGCACTGCAGCTGGGCTCCCCCCTCCCATGCCCGCCCCGGGACAGGCGCAGCAGGAGGGGCAGATGGACCGGGGTGGGGGGTCCCTGGAGGGGCCATTGGGACGCCCCCAGTTCACGCGCAATACCCCCCCCCCGGGCGCGCACACACTCTCACGCACGCGCAGTGCAGGCAGTAGTGCTGCGCGCTCCCGGGCATGTCGGGGTCCGGCTCCTGGTGCAGCAGCCTGGCCGCGTTGTCCGGCCGCAGGTCCCCGTGGATCTGGTCCAGGTCCCGGCGCCGCCGCTTCGCTTTCCACTGGCGGGCCAGGGAGCGCGTCTTGTGCGAGCCCGTCTGACGGGAGCTCCGCGGCGCCATGGGGAGCCCGAAAGAGACTGGGAGAGAAAACGGAACTGCCTCTTCCTCCCCTACTTCCGCTTCTGGCCGGCGCCGGCTTGTGACCTCATCACAGAGCGACCCCCTCCTGGCAGGGGGAGCGAGCCCAGTGCGCATGCGGGAAACGCACCACAGGCTCGGGACACCATCCCTGCCCATCCTGGGTAATAGCCATTGATGGACTTATCCTCCATGAACCCTGTTATAGTCTTGGCCTGCACAACATCCTCTGGCAAGGAGTTCCACAGGTTGCCTGTGCATTGTGCAATGAAATACTTCCTTTTGTTTGTTTTAAACCTGCTGCCTATTAAATTCATTTGGTGGCCCCTAGTTCTTGTGTTATGAGGAGTAAATAACACTTCCTTATCTGCTTTCTCTACACCAGTCATGATTTTATAGACCTCATCATACCCCCCCTTAGCCATCTCTGTTCCAAGCTGAAAAGTCCCAGTCTTATTAATCTCTCCTCATACGAAAGCTGTTCCATACCCTTAATCATTTTTGTTGCCCTTTTCTGAACCTTGTCCATCTTCAATATATCTTTTTTGAGATGGGCTGACCACATCTGCAAGCAGTATTCAAGGTGTGACCAGGGATTTATATAGAGGCAACATGATATTTTCTGTCCTATTATCTATCCCTTTCTTAATGATTTCCAGCATTCTGTTAACTTTTTTGACTGCTGCTGCACATTGAGTGGATGTTTTCACAGAACTATCCACAATGACTCCCAAGATCTCTCTCTTGAGTGGTAACAGCTAATTTAGACCCCATCATTTTATATGTATAGTTGGGATTATGCTTTCCAATGTGCATTACTTTGCATTTATCAACATTAAATTTCATCTGCTATTTTGTTGCCCAGTTGCCCAGTCAACCTCCTCTGATTGGCTGCTTTTTCCTTTTGTGCCAATCAGGGCTGCTGTGGGAAGCAGGCTCTGCTCTCTCCCCTGCCCCAGCAGGCCCCATTCTTACAGAAGACAGGTAGGAGAAGACAGAGTTTGGTGGCTTGCGGCAGTTTTGCGCTTCCCTGTCCTCTACTCCTGTGACAAGGGGAGGGCCCTTGTGCCTTCTCTCCCTCCTGCATCCCCTCTCCCTGGCCTGTGTGAGGGGGTGAACTGCAGGAGGAGCAAAGGTGAACCAAGGTTGTCCCACCTCCATCCCTTTTGACATCTAATGGCACTGTGTTTAAACATGGCAGCAAAGAAAAGGAAAGTCGACATCGAGAACCATTCGTTTAAAGCAAAGTGGACCGATGCTTACTGTTTTATTTTGCCACAACGTCCAAAGGATCGACCAGTATGTTTAATTTTTACAGAGACTGTGGCTGTTGTTAAATGTGGGAACCTCAAATGGCACTACGAAATGAAGCACATGGATTTTGACCTCAAGTATCCACTGGGCTCCCAATTAAGATCAGACAAGATCCCTTCATTGAAGGATACATATTTTCTGAGCACAAATATTATTTCAAAGGCTACTTGTGCTCAGGAAAAGGCAACTGAAGTATCACTGAGATATGTGTGGATAACGGCAAAACACAGGAAACTTTTTGCAGATCAGACCTTATTAAGCAGTGCATGGTTACTACAGCTGAAATCCGTTTTGCAGAGAAGAAAGACATTGTTGACACCTTCAGACAACTGCCGCTTTCAGACACAACAGCTATTAGGCATACTGAGATGATGGCACAAGACATTTTCAAGCAATTGTGTATGAAACTGAAAATGGGAAAATTTTCCATGGCAATGGAAGTGTCCCATGATATCAGGGACACAGCACAGCTAGCACTGTATGTCCGTTTTTTTATGGAGAGAAATTTGGGGAGGAGTTGTTGTCCTTTATACTGCATAACAGTTGCACGCCAGGCAAAGATTTGTTTAATTCTGTTCAAACTGTTTTGTCTAATAAAGGTCTTGACGTAACTCAGATTGTGTCAATTGCAACAGATGGCGCTGCTGCCATGCACTCACAGAGGGCTTGTGAAACGCCTGCAAGATCTGAACCCCAATTTGATTTCCTATCACTGTGTAATTCACCAAACAGAACTTTGTGCGAAGCTTAGCGATGAGTATGCAAATGTATTGTCAATGGTGATTAAACTTGTCGGCTTCCTTTGGTCCAAGTCATCACTGCAACACAGACAGTTCAAAAGCTTTCTTTCAGAAGTATCTGCCAATTACAATGACCTGTTGGTTCATAATGACATCCGCTGGCTGAGCAGAAGGCAAGTACTAAGAAGGCTATGGGAAATTCGAGTTCATGTGGAAGAATATGTACATAACATTCCAGGGAAAAAGACAGAAGAGCTACATGCATTTTTGAGGGATGCCGCAAGCATGAGCATCCTGGCCTTCCTTGTTGATTTGACAGCCCACTTAAATGATTTCAACTTAAAGCTACCGGGGCAAAATCACAACATAGTGGATCTCCACAGCAGTGTCACCTCATTTCAAAACAAACTGAATCTCTTCAAAAGTGATTTGGAAACTGGGGAGGTGCTGCATTTCCCAACGCTGCTAAGCTGCCGGGACACTGCAGACGTGACTCAGATGGCATCATCTCTGGACAGACTTCTTCAAAACTTCCCGCGGAGGGTCCAAGAATTTGAAAGCATTAAAGACATCTTCCTGTTTGTAAGGAGCCCATTTGTGGTACAAGCAAATGGCACTTGGTGTGATCAAGCAAAAGCATCCTTTCCAGATGTTGAAAAAGCAAAACTATAGCTGGAGCTTATTGATTTACAAGCGAATGAAGTGCTTAGGGTGCAGCATGCTGAAACTACAGCTGAAATTTTCTGGACAACTCTTGTGCTGGACTCCATGTATCCACACTTGCAGAAGGTGGCATTTAACATTTTGACTATGTTTGGCTCGACCTATGTGCGTGAATCAGCATTCTCAACAATGAACAAGATTAAATCCCGTATCGCTCTGTTCTGACTGATAATCATCTGTGCAATTGCCTTCGTCTTGCATTGACTGAACTCACTCCAAACTTCAAGGCCCTTGTCCACCTATCATTTTTCCCACCAATGACGATTAGTATAATTATACATTATTCATGCATATTTTATTTTAAATTTGAACTGCTGTATAAAATTACATTTTCAATAGTAATACTACAGTTTTAACAGGTATTTCACAGTAATTATTCATGAGTCTTTTTTAATACATGTGTAAGTGGGTGTGTATTTGTTATTGGAAAGACTTGAATCATAAAAGTTAAGTTATGACTTGAATCATAAAGAGTTCATGTGTACTAAGTGTTATTTTCTTTCATACTCTGATACTTATTAAATAAACCACAAAAGTTTCGAATACGTTTTTCTATCTATATATATACATATATGCCTACAATAATCTTATCTGACAACATTCAAAACTTAAAACAGTTGTCTGAAAGTGTTTTAATGCTAATATTTGCATCTATTTGACATTTTCTCTATGTACTTTCTCAAAGTCTCAGATGTAATTTATTTCATCTTTCTTGGAGGTTATTTTTAGGTTATACAGTGGTTTGATTTTATTTTTCATTTAATGCACTAAAAATATAAGCAATAGGCCCCTGGGTATATTACATAGAATTGTATGTGTTCGTTGAACAGTGGCACTTGGTGTGAAAAATGTTTCTCTGGATCAAGAAATGAGGACCTTGGCAAAAATAATTGACTACCCCTGGTCTAAACACTAAGCACATTGTTATAACTCTGATACCTATTTTAACAATACTAACACAAAGGTGAGCCAGACGAATTCCAGCTATGTATTTGTTGGTGTCCAGGTGAGGCATGATTACCTGTTCTGTTCATTCCCTCTGAAGCATTGGCCACTGTCGGAAGACAGGATACTGGGCTAGATGGACCTTTGGTCTGACCCAGTATGGCCGTTCTTATGTTCTAATGTACTTCACTTTCTGCTTGAAACCATGATGTGCTCTGCCCCTTGCTGTGTATAAACAGCTGTAGCCTCCCCAGAGGTGGGCGTGCCTGCATGGTGGACGAATGATTTCTATAAATAAACTCTTTAAGGCAGCTTGGCTGAATGAAAAGTGATACAGACATGTGCAGTTAGTAGGAGTATTGCACCCTTATATTGAATGATCTTGAAAGCCCGAAAAGAAAACACACTCAGTGAGTCTGACTTTGGCTTTCCATTTCGGTGAAATCAAAAGCAGGCGTTTGTGGGATGGAGGCATAAAGGGCCGTCACCGGGTCCTGTCTGACGTGTTTAAAACATTTGGCAGGAAATAACAAACCTAGAAATGTGGTTGTGGATTTTGATTTTCTGAGGCAATAGCATTTGATTGGGGTGTGTAAAATTCCCCTGCAGTGTCTGCAACCTTCTACTTCCCCCGCAAGGGGAGAATCTGATACTGACTAGAGAACCAGTGATCCAGCCTGTTCTGCTCTCTCTGCCCAAGCAGAGTGAGGGTCAAAAGGTAAACAGCACAAATGGTGAAAGGGTTTTAACCTGAGGGTGACCTTTGGAACGGGGAGGTGCATGGCTGCCACTTTGGGTGAGGTCACCGCTGCACTGAGCCGGGGGGTTCTCAGCATGACTAAACTCCACTGGAGGTGGGTGTCTTAATGGCATGAAGTGTAGCAAACATGGAGTCGTGCATTTTGGATACACCTGTCAAATCTGCAACAAAGGAGCGGCTGTCAGTCAGCTAGCCACCCGTGATCACGTTACCTCTCTGCTTAGGAATCAATAACACATACAGGCACGTAGCGATGGCAGACAGACCTCTGTCATTAACACAGTGCAGCTCAGGTAGGGTGGCAGAACAAAAGACACCCCCATACCAGACATCAGGGTCTTGCCACTCCGGACCACCAGTGGCCGTCTGCCTCCATGTCCCTTCCTCTCATGTGTGGCAGGCAAGAAGCCCCACAGCTAGCTGCCCTGCTTCTACTCCAGCTTCGAATTCTCCTCCCTTGTTGGCAATTTGCATAGACCCAGCTCCAAAAAGCTTTCGGTCCCTGAGCGGAAACTAAATACGTGAATGAGAAGAGATGGGTTTGCAGGGCCGGCGACTCCTAAGGAATAATTTAGCTGCCGGACGCTATTTTCAGCTGGTTGCTGAGATACTGTGTTCCAGGCGCCCCTTCTCAGAGGGGATCAGTTACAGGCCACAAACAATGAAGTGTAACGCAAGAGCTCAGCCAAGCTGGGATGACACTGTCTGCAGGCCCCGGGAGGGGGTGGGGCCTGTGCAAGCGCCTCAGCCTGGAGCTGGAAGACTCTACAGGGGCAGGGGAACAGATAGTAGGCAAGAGACAGACCTTTGTTGCAAAGGGACATAGATGCTGACTGGCCAGGCATAGACTCAGGCAGTGGGATGGAGAAGGTAGCTGTGGCCCAGGAGAGAGCCCCCTTTGGGAACAAGACAGAGGGGATGCATGAGGGGCTGGAGAGAACCTTTTCTTGGAGGCAAGTTATGGGGGGAGCTGAAGGACAGGGGACAGCCCCTCCAGGATCAGGCGGATAGAACTCCCCGCAGGCCCACCAGCCCTATGTCTAGGAGCCCATTGGCATTCTGGGTCAGACCCGGATCAAGTTCCTCTTTGTGGTCTGAACTGCATATCGAAGGAGGCCCCTGCAATTTTAATGAAGACACCAGATCCCAGCCAGCACCCGCTGGTGCCAGGTGCGAGTCCAGCATCCCGCCAAGTCCCCGATTCCCCGCAGAGCCCTCGGAGCTGCCGGGTGTAGCGATGGAATGGCACCCCACCCCTGCCCTAGGCACGCGGGGCACAGGAGCTGAGCCAAAGGCTGCCAGGCACCACACAGACAGAACCGCCTAAGCCACAAGGAGCCTGCTTGTCCGGGCCTCTCTCTGGGCCACTGGGCCTCAGGGCCAACCTCCCGGCTGCCACCATGACTCAGGGATTCTGGAAAGTCTACAAGTCCAAAGTGCTGCAGAGTCTGGGCAGCGAGGGGCAGGAGGAGGAGTTCAAGGATGAGGTAGGGATGGCCCTGGCAGGGGCCTCTGGTCTCTATCACTGGCCATGGGGGCAGGCAACAGGGGTTCCCAGCTTTTCTTCCCTGCGCCCCCAGGATCCTCACACAGCCGCCGGCTCCACCCGCTCTGGTACCCTGCGCCCCTGGGATCCCCACCCAGCCCCAGCTCCACCCGCTCTGGTACCCTGCGTCCCCGGGATCCCCGCCCAGCCCCCGGCTCCACCCGCTCTGGTACCCTGAGCCCCCGGGATCCCCGCCCAGCCGCTGGCTCCACCCGCTCTGGTACCCTGTGCCCCCGGCGATCCCCGCCCAGCCCCCAGCTCCACCCGCTCTGGTACCCTGCGTCCCTGGGATCCCCGCCCAGCCCCCGGCTCCACCCGCTCTGGTACCCTGCGCCCCCGGGATCCCCACCCAGCCCCAGCTCCACCCGCTCTGGTACCCTGCGCCCCCGGGATCCCTGCCCAGCCCCCGGCTCCACCCGCTCTGGTACCCTGCGTCCCCGGGATCCCCACCCAGCCCCCGGCTCCACCCGCTCTGGTACCCTGCGCCCCCGGGATCCCCGCCCAGCCGCCGGCTCCACACTCTCAATCCCTTTGGCACCAGCCTCTCCCAAGCCACGTGGGGGTTTATTCATCGATTCCCAGACTCAGAGAGTCCCAGTGCACAGCACGGCCGCTGCTGCCGCCACGTCTAGTCTCTGGCAGGACAACTGCCGTTGGGGCCCCTATTGCTGTGGTCACAGCCAGTGCAGCAGCCACCACGCTACCTGCTGCTGCTTCTCCTTGTGCTTTTCCTCTCTCTGCTGCTGCTGCTGCAGCCTGTGGCAGCCAGTCACTCTCTGGCGCCCGGCGTTTGTGCCCTGTGAGCCGCCAGCCACGTCAGACGCTCTGCTTGGCTTGCCCGCCCTACCCCGGTTTTTGGCAGGGCTGCTGGGATCTGCGTTCTGGGCGCTGACGAATCATTCAATTAAAAAGAAAAAATCAGATCCGAGCAATTCGGAGAGTCTCGGGGTGGGGCAAAAGCGATGGGGTTTGTGCCCTTCAGCGCAGAGAAATCCAAACCCAGCCCTGGCCCTGTGAAGCCAGCACTGCTTGTTACAGCGCAGGGAGAAGGACCAGTAGCGGTGGATACAACTCCAGAGCTGGTGGGTGCTATACAGCTGTGAAATGAGGGAAACCCATTTCTAGGGGTCGCTGAGCTCGGAGCAGAGACGATTCTTTTAGCATGGCAGATTGGACATGGAGAGACCTCGCCTGGTCACTTTATCTGCAGTGTGGCCAAATGGTGTGATTTTTGATGTTTTCCTTAAAGCCCCAGCTCCTGGAGTCAGGTGATAACGCGAGACTATCCGCTCCCATCTAGTCACATAGGGTGGTTTGAAGCAGGCCCGGATTAGCCAATGTGACCTCAGTGCACTTGCACAAGGTCCCATCTCAGGGAGGCCCCCCAACCACTGGGGGAAAAATTGGTTATGGTAGAAGTGGGGGAGGATCGAGCGCCACCCAGTCAGGTTTGGCCCAGCCCCCCCTAGACAGAACCTGCACCCCTAGGCAGCTGCCTGGTTTGCCCACAGCTAGTCTCTAACTAACTGAACTGTCTAGGTGAAGGCAGGTGGGGAGACCCCATTTCCATCATGCGCAGGGCCCCCGAATTCTTTAATCCCGCCCTGGTTTGAGGGCTTGGCCTGATTCTTTGGAGAAGGTGAGCTGCAGAAGGGAGCTTCTGTTCAGTAGGGAATAGACAGGAGATGCCACAACACCGAGCCTGGGTCAAACACTAGGCCAAGGAGCTCCGCTAGGACCAGGGCCAAACGACTGAGGAATTCTGGTGGAAGCTCCTTGCACCGGGAATAGTTAGTGCATGGACCAGACCGAGTCCAGAGGCAGCAGCTAGAGGAGGAAGAGAAAAAAATGACTGGGGGGAGGGGAGTCTAGGGGGTGAGAAATCCTCTTGCTAACTCCACTCACCCAGGGACAGAGCCAGCCGGTCTTTCCAGGTGCTGCCCCTGCAGCTGTTCATGCTACCCTCCTCAACACGCGCCGCTGCCCCATGGCTGATGCTGTGAGTCTGTTTCAGAGGGATAACCCCGAGCTGGTGGAAACCACAGATGCCCCGGTTCTGATGGAGGAGGGATCGAACCCCATCTCCCAGCTGGCACGAAGGGTAAGGCCTCCCCTCTTAGGCGCTCCACCTGCCTCCCAGAGCGGCCGGCTCTCTCTTAGCATCAGACTTCTGGCCCCAGTCGCCACACCCCAGCCGAACCGGCCTGGGGTTTCTCTGCTCACTGGGGTTGTTTTCAGGAGTCTCTGTGGGTTCCAATCTGCCCTGGAGATTTGCCTGGCTTTCTGTCACCCCCTCGGTGCCACCGCATCGTAGGGTTGCCAACTCTGACTGAAGCTATTCCGGGAGATTCCCCCCCCAACATGACGTAATGTCATTTTCTTAAAATATCTCATTAAAATCTCCGGGATGGTTTTCAATAGTCACCGGGAGATCGATGCCGATTCCGGGAGCCTCCCGGCCAATCCTGGAGGGCTGGCAACCCTACTGCATTGGTGGCAGCCCAGCACTGAAGCACGGTTTGCTTTGCTGGGGCTTTGTCTTCACCGCAGACAAGGGGCAGGCGGGTCCTACTGCAGTGGAACGAGGCGAGGCCAAAGCCTGGGCGTGGGGGCTCTCGGGTGGCCCTCACCTCGCCACAGGGTGGTGCAAACAGCCTGGGCCCCATCTCGGCCAGGATGTTGCAGCGGAGAGCTCCGCGCTGGGAGGAAGGCAGCGGAGCTGTAGCCCGGCCGAGAGGGGAAAGCCGGATGCGGGATTAAACGCACAATAACATGTTGCAGGGGAATCAGTCCAGGCTATTCGAAGGAGGCCGCAAGCCCTCTGGCCCTAATACCAGGGCTCCCCTGGCCGCAGGTTTCTTTAATGAATGTGAATTAGCAGAGCCAGGTGCGTTTGATTTGACCGTAGCCTGGTCTTTCTTACACGTGTCCTTAAAGAAACAGACCCCCCCTAAAGGTAGACAGCAAAGCACCAGTGCTAGTGCCGAGCCCGGCCTCAGGCGAAGCGGTCGCAGCTAATAGAAAGGGACAGCAGATCTACAACCACAAGTGGGGAAAAAAGTCACTTGAGTGCCCAGATCCCCCTCAGGGGCATTGTGCCCGTCTGCTGGAGCTCCTGATCACCGCCAGGCATGGGGGCTGCCTCCACCCAGTCTGTTGTCGGATCAGGGCCTCAGGTGCTCAGAGAGCACCGAGCACTCTAGAAATTAGGTGCTGTGTTGTGGCCCTGGGTGCCCAGCTGTATCCAGGCACCCGTTACACTGGCTGTATCTTCCCTCCAGAGTCAGCCACCCCCTCCCTGGCCCAGCCGCATTGGCTCTGATCAGTCTCCAGCCAGCCCGGCTCCAGCTGGTCAAACCTTCGCCCCTTTGCCACCCGGATGGGCAGAACTCCCCGTGGGAGGCCTTCTTGCTGCAGATGCCCATAAACAGGTGGAGGGGGTGGTTGAGTCTGGTGGGGGACAGGCAGTGTGAGCGTGGAACCTGGTCATACGCCGGCGTAATGTCTGTGCTGTCCTTATAGTGCCGAGGTGGCCCAGTCCTGGACCCGGGCCCCATGGTGCCAGTGCTGTACAAACAGACCAGAAGGCTGGTTCCTGCCCCAAAGAGCCTACGCTCGGCCTAACAGAGACGAAGGGCAAACGCCCCCTCGCCTGTGGACTCCCGGGGTCTCTGCCGGCTGTTCCTCACCCGCACAATGGCCAGCGAGGTCACTCAAAGGGGGGCATGGAAAACAAGGGGGCAGTGGGCATGCAAGGGCTGAGCGGGGCAGAGACCCCTCTTCTGAATCTGGTGTCCGTCCCCTGCCTAACCTGGGACGAGGGGCTGGAGTGGAGACAGGCACTGCTCTTTTGGGGGAGGGGGGGAGAATGCTGGGGGTGACAGAGGAGGAGGGTGACGCTTTGTGGGGTGTATCTGTGTGTGGAGGAGGAGAAGGCAGAGGAAATCCATTCCTGCTGCGTCAGTCCCATAGAGCAAAGCTCTGGGGCCCGTTGACGTTCCCAGGGGCCCACGTGAGCTCGGCCGAGCCACACTAGCTCCACTCCTGCCTGGACCTGGGCAGCGTCACTGACCAGTGGTTTCCCTCCCTCTGCTCTGCAGGTCCAGGGGGCTGGCGCCAGAGGCTGGAGGAACATGTCGTCTCTGTTCAATAGGGAGGATGAGCACAAGCTGCTGACCCCCGAGCCCTGCGCTGACCAGTAAGACTGACGCTCGCGTCTGGGTCGTAGCGTCTCCATCGGGCTCCCGTCCTTCTAGCCAGGGCCCAGCTTATGGTAGGGCTGAGGGTCTGCCAGAGGCCTGAGGACCAGGACGAGGGGTGGCTTTGGGGTGAGACTGCAGGCAGCGAGGTACGAGCGTATCTGGGTTTCGCCCCCCGGAGCAAGGAGGCGTGTACGGCCCTGTGACACCTGAGCTCTCAGCCAGGCAAGGGGTCCTCTCAAGTCCAGGATCACAGTGAGCCTGTTGTCATTGACCGGGATTCCAGTGAGAGCTTAGGATTAAACTCAGCCCTGCTGTCCATGGTCCCCGATCCCATTGATATCAGTGAGAGCTACACCTGCTTACCCCATGGCT
Source organism: Platysternon megacephalum (assembly GCA_003942145.1). Classification (NCBI taxonomy): domain Eukaryota; kingdom Metazoa; phylum Chordata; order Testudines; family Platysternidae; genus Platysternon; species Platysternon megacephalum. The sequence goes on along the minus strand of QXTE01000016.1, from coordinate 9,663,781 downwards.
GAGTCTGAACCCGAAACTGTGTCCCCTCGGCTATCTTCCCACCCCTGCTTCTACTAGCCGGGGGACATGATGCACGGGCCACTCAGCTGGCCGCAGGTGAAGGCTGAAGGCAAGAGAACCACACCCTGCTGTCTTGTCCTGGTCATGTCCATGTGGAAATCTGTCCAGGTGGTTCCAGTGCTGGATGCGAAGTGTTTAGATCTAGAGGCATTTCCTGGCCCAGGAGCCGGCGTAGGAGGAGAGAGAAGAAATGACCTGGAGATCCACCAGGTGCCTCAGTCACACTGTAGAAAAGTTACCCAGTTCCCATGTGCTCCTTTGCCTGTGTGGAGACCGTTCCAGCCTCCCGCTGGGGCAGCCTCGGTTCAGCCCCAAAAGCCGGAAGCTTTGCAATAAGAAGCTACGTGTCCCACCCCATGGGACACTACGTCTACGTGCAGATCCTCCCAGGCCAGGAGAGTTCAAAGCCCCCCGTTCTGAGCATCCCCCAGTCACGTAGGCAGGGTGATCCTTGAGCCCAGCAGCCAGCTGTTCATCCCAGTGCCCACGTGGCTTCCGCTGTGTCTATAAAACCCAGAGCCAGGCTAGTGCCGTGTTCTGGCCCTGTGCCTAGGAAGGGGGGCTGGCGTTCGGGTAGCCCCCATGCCTTAATGAGAGAAGCCACGCCCTTCCCAACAAGGCTGGTTCAGTAACATCTGCTGAAGGGAAGCCTGTGGCTCAGGGATTCGTATTAAACTACAATCACGTCTGTGCGAATCAGCCTCTCTCTCCCTTGCGCTCTAGCAGCCTGCCAGACACCAGGACTCGGCATCCTGTCTCTGCCACTCCCTGGATCTCTTTGTGTGTCTGTCTGTGCCTCTCCTATACAGGCTCAGTCTCTTCCCTGTATGTTGCAATACTCCCCGACTCCCTCTTGCTGCTCATCTCTCTCTTTCTCTCCTTGACGCTCTCCCCCGCAGTGTGCTGCGTCTGGTTTTCCTCTCCTGCATGTGTCCGGATCTTTATGCTCAGACGCTCCCCGCCCCCTAATCTCCCCATCTCTTGCTTCCAGCCCCCTGGCACCAAAGCCAGCGGAGTCGCCCTCTGCAGAGAAGACGACGTCAGGGTTCTGGGATGTCTTTGCCACCAAGTGGCAGCAGGCCTCTGCGCTGGACAAGAAGACGGCCCAGCCTGAGTTCAGCGAGCCAGCGGCCGAGTTCAGCGGGGCGCCAGGGGAGCCCCCGGGAGAGGAGCCCACCTATTCTAACAACGGCAGCGACCTCCGGGAGCCAGAAGAGGGCGCCTTCAAGTGGGGCTTCCTGGTCAGCAAACTGGCTGAGATAAGGAATAAAAATGCCCCCAAGAGTAACTAGAGCGGAAGGACCTTTCCCATCAGCCTCAGCACAGGGCCCTTCGCTCCCTCGGGAGGAGAACGCCCAGCATTGTAACCCTTTCCATCCCTGCAAAGGAGCCAGCAGCACCGTCAGCCTAGAACACCCACAGCGTGGCTGCAGTATCCCGCCCCCCACCCCCGGGGTCTGTCCCTGTGAGCTAAGGGACTGGACTGTTCAGTGTCCGATTCCCTCTCCCTCTGGGGATCCCAGCCTGCCCTGGGGTGGAGAGACCAGAGCGTCTCACTGGCTTTCCCGCTCTCCGAGTTCTGTGGTTCGCACGGGGACATTGGTCGCCCTGGGCTTTGCTCACAGTGACACCAGCTGGGCCTGAGAACGTGGCTGGGCCTGGCCTGGGGAATCCAGCACTCTGATGCTGAAGGAGGGACCTGCAGGGTTAGCCTGTCCTGGAGCCTTGCTCCCCTCACCTTGGGCCAACAGCGGCACTTGGGTTGGGAGTGCAGAGCTCAGGGTAGCTCATGCCACGTGGGCATCTTGGGGACACGGTGGAGGTCCAGCCACCACCCATCATGCCCAGAAGACTCAAGTAGGTAAAGCATTGAAACTCAGCTGAAACCGCTCACCTCCCGGATCACCCTGGTGCAGCGCCGGCCTCTTTGCATGGTATGGATGAGGTCCCCACTGCTGGGAAGCCCTGGTCAGAGCGAGGTCTCTACTTGTGTTCTGTACCGTTTGCACTGTCAGGGAGAGATTCTGGGACCACTCCCGTGTGTGACGCATCTCACAGGGCTAAGCACTCCCTCCCCGTACTGTACAACATGCTCGCTACCTAGTGGTTAGAGCAGGGACCTGGGCTGCCAGGTTCTTGTCCCCGCTCTGCTATTGACTTGAATTGAGTGATGGTGGGCAAGTCCCGTAATCTCTTTGCACAACATTTGAAATGTGAGCAAGAGACTATCTATCTGCTACCTCCCAGGCATGGCGTGAGGTGACTGGGCTGAGCCTGCCCCATGGACTGAGCAATTCATGTACCTAGAGCGCTTTGTGATCCTTGCATGGCTGGAGTGGTGGAAGCCCAGAGCCTGAGGAGCTGCAGTTCTGTGTACTGTGATTTCCCAAACCTGGCAAGCCAAGGCTTTCAGAAATGACCAGAGCCTGTGAGTGCCGAGCCTGGGCCCAGTTTGTTGAAAGAGAAGAGCACCCACCTCAGAAAAACCAGACCCTCTTTAAAGGTGGCTCCAGCTGGAGACCTGAAAATGAAGAACCAAAGATCACTAGGTGCTTTAAAAAGCTTGGCCGTGGTGGCTTCCATCCTAATTCGTGTACCCAGGGCAGCCGGGCTTTCAGACACTTTCTCTGGCCAAAGCCTGGATAAGAAGGAGCAGGTGCTTCGTGCCTCTGGGTTAGTGTTTGGCTAAGGAGTGCCAAGGACTCACCCTCCGGCAGGAGGAGTTCTGGAATTAGATGTTTATGGTGGCTTGTGAATTACTGATCCACAGATCCTTGTAAGGCCTGGATCACCCAGCCGCAGGGAACCGACCCAGCCAAGCTTCCCTGCATGAAACTCTGGTTCTGCGACTCAGACTCACCATTGCACGTGGACGGAGGCTGCAGTTGGACTGGCTGGGGCATTTGCAGAGCGCGTGTGAGTGAGGCGTTTTCCTACCGCTGTGCCTGTTTAACACTGACGGTGTCATTTGCAGTGAGTTTCAGCTGATCTTTATCATATGTAGAAGTGTATAAAGTAAAGATCCCTTCCCTCAACCCCCTTTTCCACAACCCGAGGACACTGCTCGGCCTGGGATTATTTCTTTGTGGCCTCTCTCCGGCGCTCAGAGTCAAGCTAGGTGCTGTACTGCAAAGGACGGTCACACTTCTGCCACCAGAAAGGTCGTCACATTTTTACTCAGTATGGTTGCAGAGTAGCTGAGCCCAGGGGGGGGCAGCATTTAGCAACAGGGCCAAATGGCCCCTTGCTCTACTGAACAGTCTAGTGGAAAAAAAGCCTGGAAAACAAGACAACCTGAGCCAGATCCTCAGCTTGTGGAGACTGGCATAGCACTAGTGATGTCAGTGGAGCTCTGGTTATTTACACCCGCTGAGGATCCGCCCCCCCGAGTCCGAATGAGAGGAGTTTAGCATTCTCCGCTTAGTCCCTAGGGGATAAGCTGCTGCATACAATAAAGCTTCAATGGAAACTGGCACTGAGCTGACCCGAGAGTGACTTACCTGGGAGCCTGGCAGAGGGAGAACGTTCACCATGTCAAGGGCCAGGTAATTCACAGAGCTCTACCTCTATCATGCCTGTAGATACACAACCTTGGAGTCCATGTCGGCCGTGTAAGCAGCGCCGGCTCCAGGGTTTTTGCTGCCCCAGGCAGCGCAAAAAAAAAAAAAAAAAAAAAGCCGCGATCGCGATTGCGATCTGCGGCGGCAATTCGGCGGGAGGTCCTTCGCTCCGAGCGGGAGTGAGGGACCCTCCGCCGAATTGCCGCCGAATAGCTGGACGTGCCGCCCCTCTCCCGAGAGGCCGCCCCAAGCACCGGCTTGTTCAGCTGGTGCCTGGAGCCGGCCCTGCGTGTAAGGACAGTGTAGAGCCACCCATCTCAGCTGGGATTAGCAGTGAGATAGTCCATGGGGGGGATAGTCCATGAGATCCATCTCCCCCAGCTCAGAACTGATAACCTAGAGGGGCAGGGTCCCTCTCCCCTCACCCCACCCATGCAGCCCCCTCTCCTGAGCTATTTTCCAGTGGGGGAACCCAAGAAAGAGAGAGACCAGCATAGTGGACCAATACACGGCGAGCCACTTGCCCACCCGGTTCTCTCGGGCTCTGCTCTGGCGTCGGAGAGTTGGCTACCAAGAGAAATTTAAGACAGATTCAGTTCCTGCAGGGGCTGCATCGCATCCTTTCAAACATCTCTACAGTCGTGCACAGGCCAAACAAGCCCTGCTCCTCCTGGGGAAGAGTTCACCTTCCCTGCACCCAGAGATGATTCATAACTGTTGACAGCAGAGGGGGGTGGGGCACACAAGGTAAAGGTTCTGGTGGTATGCAGTGGAGTTCAGGGCAGGGCATATCAAACCTGGCAGAAATTGGGGGGGAGGGGAGCACACCACCCCCACACGTGCCCCCTGCAGCGCCTCTGTCTGCATCTGACACTGAGATGTAGGTATTTCTTTTTCTTTCTACACAAAGAGCAAGGCTTACAGAGCACACGAGGAAGATCAGATGCCCAGGGAAAGCTACCTCGCCAATCAGAGCCTCTCCGGCCTTCATTCTTCTCACATCTGTTTTGCCTATGCATTTAAAAAAAAAGGGATAAAGACCAGGCAGGAGCTGAGATCTCTGGGGGCTGGAGCAAGAGTGGCTTTAATGTAGCACGGGGCCTTGTTAACCTTCTTGCTAGTCCTGGGACATGGTGGGAACCCTCTATCCTGGTAGTGCCCCACCCCTGCAATTTCAGGTTCAGAGGATGTGGGATCCTACCCAAACTCCTGGCATGGGAGCTGGCCAATGAGGTTTTACAAAAGCACCTCCACCCCCTCCGTATTGCCCCATCTCCACTTACAGAGCACAGACCCAGCAAGGCTCTTGCCTCGCCTCTCAACTCCCACTGCTGGCACCAGCGNCTGGTGGTATGCAGTGGAGTTCAGGGCAGGGCATATCAAACCTGGCAGAAATTGGGGGGGAAGGGGGGACACAACCCCCACATGTGCCCCCTGCAGCGCCTCTGTCTGCATCTGACACTGAGATGTAGGTATTTCTTTTTTTTTCTACACAAAGAGCAAGGCTTACAGAGCACACGAGGAAGATCATATGCCCAGGGAAAGCCACCTCGCCAATCAGAGCCTCTCCGGCCTTCATTCTTCTCACATCTGTTTTGCCTATGCATTTAAAAAAAAAGGGATAAAGACCAGGCAGGAGCTGAGATCTCTGGGGGCTGGAGCAGGAGTGGCTTTAATGTAGCACGGGGCCTTGTTAACCTTCTTGCTAGTCCTGGGACATGGTGGGAACCCTCTATCCCGGTAGTGCCCCACCCCTGCAATTTCAGGTTCAGAGGATGTGGGATCCCACCCAAACTCCTGGCATGGGAGCTGGCCAATGAGGTTTTACAAAAGCACCTCCACCCCCTCCGTATTGCCCCATCTCCACTTACAGAGCACAGACCCAGCAAGCCCCGTGCCTCGCCTCTCAACTCCCACTTCTGGCACCAGCACAAGGGGGATAGATTCCACATGAATCCTACAGCCTAGACATTAGCTCCTGGCCCAATTTTACATCCTCAACCCCGCCCCCCCCCCGTCTTTAATTTCTCATTAACAGTATAAAGCCTCCCCCAACCTCCCTCCTCCCTCTATTCTGCGAAAAAGAAAGAACATCAACATGGTAAACTTGTATTAAAGTCACCCTGACATGGTTGTTGTTCCTAGAACAGCCACTAGGTGTCAGTAAGTCTACAGCATGAAAAAAGAACCCTGAAAAGAACGGATCGAACTCTTCAGTTTTCATTCATTGAGTGTAAGGCCAGAGAGGACCATTGTGGTTCCTCAGCCAGTCCGGCCTAGCCCAGCTCCAAGGAGGCGTAGAGAGCTCGGTAGCTAGAACACCAGGGACAAGCACACGAGTTCAGAAGTTCCAGCTGATTAACTTGAAGCATCATCTGATCCTCTTGGGTGCAGCAGCGAGGATGTAACTTTCTGAAGGAGAGCGGTGGCTAGCTCGCAGATCTCCGAGTCAGGGCTGCCAGGCAGCTCCCAGACACGAAGCAGAAAGGGGTTAGAATAGACAGTGACTGTCCCAGACAGTTTTCAGGGAGGAGAGTGGGCGCCCCAGCTCCTCAGAGGGCCCCCTACACTAGTGAGATACTGATTTTTAATCAGTAAATCCAGGTGTTATTTGCTAACAGCGCAGGCCACGCAGCAGAGGCACCTGGCTGTAAGAAAGGACAGCTCAAGCACTACACGGATTCATTGCTGTGACTCTGGTGCAGTGCTAGAGCCCTGTGGCCCTCGGAGGTGGCAGGACTGCCGTACCGGGGGTCACATGCCAAACCGTGAGCAGGAAGCACAGTGCAAAGCCAGAAGCGTGGATGGCCAGCGCTGTTGAGTGCTTGGCCTCCCAACCTGGCAGCTAGTTGTGGCAACGTTTAGGATAAACATGGCTGCTATGAACCAGACTGAGGCCCAGCAAACTCATAACCCAAGACACAGAACAGGCTTGGGACCGTTCCAGTTTTCAGTCAATCACAAGAGGGGTTCCTTTCAACCCACCATCCTGGCTCTCCACCTCTTTCCACTCGGGCTCCCTTTCCATGGCCCACCAGCGAGAACCACTCTCCCGTTAGCCATTCCTCCCGGCCAGTTACAGGCCTTTCCACTAGAGCCAGCGGTGGGGCTGGCTGGGAAAGTCCTAGAGGCATGAGCCCCCCTTGCGTTCTAAGTCAAGCAGAAGGTGTGACCCCAAGAGGCAGCTGCCACTGCCCAGGTGGGGGATGAGCAGAGGACATGAAAGGAGTCGGTTGGTTCAGCACTCCCCTGAGATAACCTGACTCCTCTTCCCCTGCAGATTAAAGGGAGCCATTTATCACAGCAGAGCTTCTGGAGCACAGCGGGCGCCAGAGCCCTCCTGCACCTGGAGGAGGAGGGCACAGGTCACGGGGGTGATCGGGGCTCCTGAAAGGATGAGTAAATCATCCTGCAGAGCGCTCTCAGGCAGGTTCCTGTCAGGCTGGAATCTGCACAGGCTGGGAAGGATCATTCTGCTCCTGGGAGCTCAGCTCCGCCCTGCGGGGGCTGGGAAGGGGAAGCAAGGCTAGGGATGGTGGCCAGTAGAAGTTGCCGAAGGGAAGGCTGTTGTTGGGGGGAAAAGGGGCTGCAGGAGGGCAGAGCCTGTTGACATCTTCCCACAGCCCCCAGGAGGGAACTGGTCCACCAGCCACGGGCAAGCAAATTCTCCAGAATGACGCTGAACTCTGCCGATGGGAGAGGGGTGGGAGAACTGGTGATGCTCTGTACCCCAACCTGAGCATGGCCACGATCCCAGCACGCCCCCCTGCCATCCAGGCGCCTCCCCTCCGTCTAGCCCTCTGTCGGCTCTAGCGGGAAGAGGAGAGTCAATGGCTCAGAGGCCTCCTCAGTTCACTCTCACTCTGCTCCCACGTGGAGTGCAGGGGGTGGGATGGGGGTGGGGGGTCCAGAGAAACACAGACGGGACGCAGCTCTGACATATCCTCGCCAGCGGGCAGAGATCACACGCGGCAGGATTGAAAACACAGCCGGCTTTATTCAGAACTTTTCAGATCCAGCCAAAATGAAACAATTTCTCTTGAACAAAAGAAAGTTTGGCAGCGTGGGAGGCTCCCGGGGCTGGCACAGCCAGGTCCCACGGCTGCCCAGACCGCTGGATCCCGTTCTCACGGTGCAGCCATACACCTAAACACACCCCAGCCTGCTAGCGTCACGCCAGCGCCTCCGGCCGTTCCTGGATCCCTCGGCGAGGGAGGAGCCCATGCAGCCAGAGGGTCCATTTCTGCCCTTACGACCTCATCTACTGCAGAGCTGGCTGCATCAGTGAAGGGGCCAGGCCGAGAGCGTAGCAGCAGAGAAAGGGTTAAAGGGCCAGTCAAGGGGGACGCAGGGAGTGGCCAGTTTGTCTCCCCTTCCAGTCCCATTGCTCCCACGCTCAGGTGCCAGCGCCAGTCCCAAGGGGGAGCTGAAGCAGGGGGGAAGCCCGGGGGAAGGGGGGGCTGCTCCAAGCCCCCTCCCCCAGCACAATTCCTTCCCCGGGCACATTTTAAAATATCATTCAAAAGAGGAGAGTCTCTGCTGAGCACACTGGCCCTGAGAGGTGAGTGTCACCCGCACCCCCTCCCCCGCTCAGCAGGATTAGGCTATGCAGTGCTGGAAGCACCAGGGCCCCCCCATTTACATGACAGCCCCCAGTTGGCAGCCCCAGTGCAGAAAGGCGCTTGTGGGTAGCTGCACACACAGGGCAGGAGCAGGGGAAGCGCCAGCTCCGGGCATCTTCAACCCCACGAGCGTCTGTTTCACCCAGGGGCCGAACGATCTGCCTGGTTCATGCCCCAGGCCGCCTCCTGCCCGCGCTGAGAGCGACGGGGGGGGGTTGCCATTGCCTTCGCTGGAGGCAGGACTGGCAGGCGTGACCAGTGCCGGGAAGGGCCCTGAGCTGGAGTGGAGATCGCCTGCCCCCAGCCCTTGAGACAGGATGGGGGCGCTATAGGCCGGACAGGGCCCTTCCCTCAGACCGTGGACTCCCTGGCCATCGCCCAGGCTCTCTGGCAACCGTACAGCCACTTGATCACCCGGGCGTTGCGCTCGATAATGGAGACGGTTGAGCAGCGCCGTGCGCCCGGCCCCTCTGCGTCGGGCCCCGCTTCGCAGCCGCTGGAGTGGGCCGGCCTGCTGTGCTCCGAGCCGGCCGAGCCCACGCTCCCCAGGAGCAAGGAGGAGGCCGCGTCCCAGCCAGCAGGCCCGAACCTCTCCCTGCCCAGCACCTCCACCAGGTCCCGGTCCAAGCCGCAGTAGTTGAAAAACCTCTCCTTCTCCGAGAGGGGCAGGGAGCAGCCTCGGCCCAGCTCCCTCTTGGCCTCCTTCGGGCCTGGCCCCAACTGGGGGCTGGGCAGGTGCGTCTGGCTGCTGTGTGGAGGCTGCGCCGCGGGGCTCGCGTTCGGGCTGAAAATGCCACCCCCTGGGCTCTGCGTTCTAGCAGCCTCCTTCTCCACTGGCACCCACACCATGGGGGTCTCGTCTCTCTCCGGCCCCTGCCGCCCGTCGCCCAGGCCCCTGGAGGAGGGGGAGCTGGGGAGTTTGTCTCTCAGAGGCCCCTGGAAAAGCCGCCTGACCAGGCCGGAGCCCTTGGCATTCTCCTTGTTGACGGCCGTGCAGTCCCGTTTCTGCCGGTAGATGATGAGCGAGTCGGGCCTCAGCAGGCGTTTGCTGCTGCCCCTGCGCGCCACGGGGGACTGGGGGGAAGGCAGCAGCTTCCTCGGGCCGTTCTGCTTGGGGCTGTCTCGGCCCAGCTCTGAGCTCTGACAGATCTCGTGACACTGGTGGAGAGTCAGGCGCCTCCTGCTGCGAGGGGAAGGCCACGGGGGGCAGCTACGCAGCACCGGCTCCTGCCGGCTGTTGATCACTTGCTGGGTTTTGACGTACTTGGCTTTGTCGGCTTCCAGCCTCTCCACGGCACTCGGGGTGCGGCCCCCGCTCCCCACCTCCATCTGCCTGCGGAGATACTCCGGGCCCCGGTTCAGCAGCCCCAGGGGGGATGTGCTACTTGCAGGAGACACAGGCCTCATGGTCTCGTGCACTTGCACCTCAGCTCTCAGGAACAGGGCACAGCGACCTGCAATGGGGAGCCCCTCGGGGGAACCATAGTGCGAAAGCCCCGAACCCCAAATCCACACTGTTCTAAAGCCAGCCCCTCGAGTGGGCCACAGGACACCGACGTGGCTCTTCACCCAGAAGCCGGAGCCTGTATCCAGACAGGACAGCAAGAGGGGCTCTCTGGCACCAGCTTCCGTATCCGCAAGGAGCCCTGGAAACCAGCTCTCTGCTCCTTGCCCCACCGCAGGAGCCAGTCCTCAGTGCACTCAGCTCCTGGAAGGAGAGGAGGGAAGTGGTTAGTCATAGGAAAGTTGTTGCCACCACCACCAGCAGAGGGCCCTGCATGGGTAACGGGCAGCTGCCATCCATCCCCGGGCTGGGGAAGGACCTGGTCCCACCGCAGGACGAGTTCTGTTTGTGGGGGAACGGGGACGCGGATAATGTAGCACCCAAGCGTCCCCCAGGAGAAGGACCATTTTGAGCAGGAACCATCATCTCAAGGGGCGGCCGCCCTCCAGCTGGGACATTCACACACACACACGCCATCTCCCCCTCCCTGGCACTGTGGGCACAGAGAGGTGCCCCGCCCCCCCACCAGTGTAATATGGCACCCAGGCTACAGCCCCCCCCAGCTCCACTCTGCCTGCTGCCCAACCGCTGTGCACGGCTGTGGAGGGTGCAGTCAGGAGGGGCCCGTACCCAGCACAGTCTTCTCCCCAGCGGGCAGCGGTGTGTCCAACTCAGCTGCATCAGCCAGAGATGGAGCAAAGCAAGACCCTTCGGACGAGGCCCCGCAGCCAGAGGGACGGGGCAGCCCAGAGCTGCTGCCTGCTGTGTCGATCGTGGGAGATCGATCAAGGATTCAGGAGCGAGAGGAAGACAGGAGCCCCGGAGGGGGGAGGGGGAGGAGTCTGTTCAGGCCCCACCTCCCCCACAAAATGGGACACCCCCCCCCCCCCATGTTGGGGGTAGATGAGGGTTCTGGTTTGAGCCTCTCCCCCTCACCATGGCAGAGATGGGCACCCAGACAGTCCAGAGCCCAAGACGATGGGGGTAGGGGAATAGAGGAGAGGAAGAGGAGGAGAATGCATTGGCGAAGGGGCAACCCGGAGCTGAGGAGAGGGGGCAGTCGGGAGCAGGGAAGGAGTTTGATTTTCTTGTCCAGTAAAGGGGCCGGGCTAGATACCCTGGTGAACCACCCACCCCCGTGGCTGCGTTCAAGGCGCCAGGAGGAAACCTAACTACCGCATCGGGCCGCTCCGCAAACGAGACACTGACGAGAGGGAGGGGGGCACCTTGGAGGAATGGGGCAGCCGGCCGGGGCTGCAGTTTCAGGGAGAGTTTTGATGCCACCTCTAGATGCGTCGTGCGGTTCAGAGTGGCGTGGGTCGGGCTGCTGAGGGGCACGGTGATTTTTCAGATGGGTGCGAGTTCCCCCGCTCCCCACCGTGACAGCCCCTGACCCTCTGAAGCGTCGCAGCAGACAGGATGCTGGAAAAGGAGAAATCGCGGGCTGATCTCTGCTGGGATGCCACCGTGCTTCAGGACGAGTAGGAGCCACGGAGGGCACATGGCCCATTGGCACAACATCCCAACCTGACTGGCTAGCTCAGATGCACAGCAAAGAGGCTGGGAGAGGACGGGAGACGGGCCTTTTTCTAGACAGCAGCAGGCCTCTAGGTGGGACTAATCACTGCAGGAAGAGGAAAGCACTGAACAGCCTGTGAAGTCGCCTGGGTTATTGCAGAGCTTCCAAGAGCAACTTAAACAGGAAAAAATACCGGAGCCAGCAGCCTTATCTTTACGTGCCCAGCGGTAGCAGAACAAAGACAATCCGGCCATCAAGTGCCGCAGAGCCACCCACGCTTCCCGGCAGCCCCCAGCACCGCCAGTGCTACCTTCGGGAGCAACGGAGGAGCCAGGTTGGAGCAGCTGGGAGGGGAGGAACCAGACGGCAGGAGGTGGAAAAGCCACAAGGGCGTTTCTGGCTCCACTCGCCTTCCGTGTGGCTCAGAATAATCACAGCGTCTGAGCAGCCCCGGGTTGGGACGGGCTCCCTTCTGGGTTTCCCTTTTCAGAAAGGAAAACAAGAAAAAGGCTTTTTTTAATCCATCCAAGTCTCAGCCAACTGACACACTGACTCCACAGTGGCTGCTGAGGGCTAGAGTCCCCAGGGAGGCAGCATGGCCCAGCGGCTCGAGCACTGGACCGGGAGTCAGGAGACACGGGCTCTACTCCCAGCTCTACTCTGCTGGGTGACCTTGGGCATGTCACTTCCCCCTTTGTCTCCGTGTCTCAGTTTCCCCATGTGGCTCAACTGTTTAGATTGTCAGCTCTTTTGGGGCAGGGATTGGCTCTGACTGGGTGTGTGTGCAAAGCCTCCAGGTGCTACTGTCGTATAAAGAAGCACCTGTTTAGTTGCCCAGGATAAAGAGTCCCAGAACCAAAGAGCCTCATCCGGGAACAGGTGGGCCAATCCCAGAACCATTAAACTTTGCAGGCTCAGCTCCCAACCACCTCTCATTCACACCGAACAAGCCAGCGACCAACAAGGCTTAGAAAGGGCAAAATTCCCCCCGGCTTTGCCCCATGACTAATTCCGAATTCATAGGGGGCCCTAAATGAACAGCCAGAGGTCACTGCTGGCATCGTGACCACCAGAGAGCCTTTATTAGCCTACTGGGAATAATGGCTCTTATTCACCTCCCGACTGACCATCCATCCAGGGAAGGATTGGGACAAAGCAAGGTCTGAGCCTAAGGGGCTGGCTAATGAGGGGCCAGGGTGGGAGCAGGGCAGTAAATCTGGTGCTGAAGTTGACAGCAGCTAGTGCAGGGGGCCTGGAGTCAGATGCAGAAGCTGTAAATGCCCCAAGCAGATGGTTTCCTTTAACAGAAGAGACACAAATGGCGCTGAAGAGCCCCTCAGTCCAGTAGTGACTGATCGGAAGCTAATGGTTAACCAGCCTGCCTACCCCAGGCAGTCACCATTCTCTGCCCATTGCTGGAGAAAAGCCCATCTACACTCGGAGCTGGATTCCCTCCCCCCACAATTCCCCTCCAGCCTGCCAGGGAACACTCAGGACAAACCCCCAGCTAACTTATCACATGGACACTTAGCCCTTCTCAGCCGAGGATCTCCAAGCACATGACAAATGAGAACAAAATAAACTTTTCAACATCCCCCGGAGGCCCGTCGGTCTCATTCCCATTTTACAGGCAGGGAAACTGAGGCATGAAGCAGTTAAGCAAGTTGCCCGAGAGCCAGATCTCCCTGGAGCCAAACTAACAGAGACCTCTGAGGCGAGAAGCAAGAGTCTGGACTGAGAAAGAGGCAACAGCTGGAGTTTGATACTGTGGTGTTCGAAAGGAAGGGATCAGCATCCACCCACCCAAACCCTCCACCCCTTCTGCCTTTCCTGCCATTTAATCCCACCACACACCTCTGACCTGCACGGTCACGGTAAAGACCCCACATGCTGGAGATCAGTAAGACTTTCACATGGAGACTTCATGCCACCCAGGGAGAGGCTGCCCAGGGTCTGGCGTACCCAGTTCGGTCACACAAAGAAGGGTCACATGATATAAAGGCACGGATTCCCCGCCGCCTTCCCAAGGGGGATTTCTGATGGAAAGGTTCACTGCCTTGATCAGTCCTGAGCGCAGGAATTTCAACTCCAGCTCTCAGGGCAGAGATCAAGTCAGCGGGGGAGCTAACAGACCAGCTCCCGAGCAGTTATTAGAGCCACTAGGGAAATCGAATTTCCAGCCTGCAGGAAATCCCTCTTTCCACATTTGCTTTCATCCCAAAGGAGGAGGAAAAGTCAAAACGGTGAGAATTTTCATGAAGCAAAAAGTTGGAAAGTTGAGAAATTGGGAGAGGAAACGTGTTCTATCAAAGTGAAACACTCGTTCAAACCGTTTCCTTTCCCAATTAAAAAAAACAAAAACAAAAAATCAACATTTTTGGTTCCCTTGTGTTGCTCTAGCTGCCTGCATCCATCTGTCGTCTCTGGTTAGATTGTCAGCTTTTGGGGGCAGGGACTGTCTCTTTGTCCTCTGTTTGTACAGCCCCTAGCACAATGGGCCCTGGTGCATTGACTGAGCCTCTCACATGCTATCACAAGACAAATACATAAGAGTTTTTTTTCCCCCCGGGGAAATTTTATTTCAGCACAACTCCATATTTTGCCAGGAAAGTTTTCTACCAGCTCTCCCCAGTATACTCTAGATCAGTGGTCCCCAACGCGGTGCCCGCGGGTGCCATGGCGCCCGCCGGGGCATTTATGTGCACCCACCTAGTGCCCAGCAGGGGAGAGAAGCTGCGGCCCTGCGCCTGCCGGGGACAGAGAACTCCGGGGCTGCAGGCTGCGGGCTCCAGTGTTCTCGATGCCTGGCAGGCGCGGGGCCCGCCTAGTGCCCAGCAGGGGAGAGAAGCCGGGGCCACGCGCCTGCTGGGGACAGAGTACTCCGGGGCTGCGGGCGCCGGTGTCCTCTGTCCTCGCGGCTTCTCTCCGGCTTCTCTCTGGATTCATATATTATGTAATATTAAATATGATGTTTTTCGTATTATTTAATGTACAAATACAAAATAAGCCTTGAAAAATTGTTGGCGCCCGCCACACTCTTCTGAAAACATGAATGTGCTACTGGCCACAAAAAGGTTGGGGACCACTGCTCTAGATAGAAGCTCCACAGCAGATCTGAGTCAAAATGCGATTGTTCCTACCACTACAACACCACTTTGCTTGGTACAGCACCTTGTGGATATCCTTAAAGCATTTTACGCACATGAATTAAGCCACACAACAGTCCTGTACATAAAGACAGGTAAGGATCACTGCACCCACCTATGGGGTGGAACACAGCAAGTCTTGAACAGCACACAGCAACACTACACCAACGGCTGGTGTAGGAAAAGAAGAATGCTGTGCAGGTGAAACTGCCAGGGCAGAGAGAGCGTTCCAGAGTTAGAATATGGCCAGGACACCAAAGACCAGTTTTTCAGCAGAGCTCAGCTTGTTGATGACTGAATGCCCTTGAAAAACTGGCCCTGAGCGGAGCTTTTCAGATGAAGATCCAGCCCCAGGACCAAAGACTCACCAGGGGCTCAGAGAGCCCAGGAGGTGCCGTACACACACATGCCACATGAGTTGGGACAGCAGCAGACAGAGCATGAGATGCCTCATTGCCAGACACCTGGCTCCAGCCCTGGAGCTCACAGTGGAAAACATGCATCTGAAAAGATCACCCCATGCCCGGCTCACCAAGGGGAGACTGACTGTAAAGCCTGCAGGAAGGCTCCCCCCGGGGGCTTTCTCCTGTGGATCCTAACACAGCACTGAAGCTAGATCAAAGTTTCTCCAGCTGGGAGCTTAGATCCCATCCCGTGTTATCCCAGGGCCACTAGGATGCAAAGGGGGGGGGGAGGGGAGAACCTGCTATAAAAAGCCCAAAGAGCTGAACTTCTGCCTCCCAAACATAGCGCTATAAATAAGCAGTTCCAGGGCAGACACTCACCCGCCTCCCTGGCACGTGCCCTGCAGAGACAGCTCAAACACAGGGCAGCCAGATCTCAGCTCCCAAAAGCAACCAGCACAGGCCTCTAGCCTCCCTCGGGACCAGAGCCGGACGCCCGAAGGTAGCACCCGCTCGCCAGGGCTGCACAGAGCAAACAGGGCTCCCAGAGGAGCCCACAGCAGGGCATGGCCTGCCCCAAGGGACAAGACACTACGCCCTGCCCACAGAGCCTGGCACTGCCACGCATCCCCCGTTAGTACCTCCCAGGGCCGGTGTTAGACTGGCTGGAGCCCAGGGCAGAAACCGGAGTCCCGCCATGAGGGGGTAAAGCCGAAGCCTGAGCAGCTTAGCTTCACGGGCCCCAGGAAATTGCCCTGCTTGCTACCCCCTAACGCCGGCCCTGGGACCCCCCCAGCCTTGCAGCAGAAATTCTGCTGAGCTGAGCAGTGTGGCTCGAGGGCAGGGCAGGGTCGGGGGCTCCAGCAAGCTGTGGTGCCTCAGCACCGAGCCGCAGGGCAGAGGGGCACTCACCGAGCCAGGCTAAGGCATCTCCAGTCAAGCACCAGCTGGTCCTGCCCTGCCAAGCGCTCCCAGGGAACTGAGCTCAGCCAGGGCAGGCAGCGGCTGCTGGATATACACTGTCAGGGGAGAGCCATCCCCTCCCTGTGCATTAACCCCGTCCCTCCCGCTCGCCCCCAGCCCGTTAACCCCTGCCCTTCCCCCCCAGCCTGCATTAACCCCTGCCCTCCCGCTCGCCCCCAGCCCGTTAACCCCTTCCCTCCCCCCCAGCCTGCATTAACCCCTGCCCTCCCGCTCGCCCCCAGCCCGCATTAACCCCTTCCCTCCCGCTCGCCCCCAGCCCATTAACCCCTTCCCTTCCCCCAGCCTGCATTAACCCCGTCCCTCCCGCTCGCCCCCAGCCCGTTACCCCCTCCCCCCCCCCCAGCCTGCATTAACCCCTTCCCTCCCGCTCACACCCAGCCCATTAACCCTTTCCCTCCCCCCAGCCTGCATTAACCCCTGCCCTCCCGCTCACACCCAGCACATTAACCCTTTCCCTCCCGCTCACATCCAGCATTGACCCCTGCCACTCCTAGTGCACTACATCTGCCTTATGCTCTGTTACACACAATCTGCCCCCTCCTAACCAGAGGCATCATTTACTATGGGGGCAAGGGGGCAGTTGGTTCCCCCCCCCAGCCCCCAGACTTTTCATCGGTCTGTATGCTCCATTGTGTCTTCCACTCCACCCCCCAGACTTTGCAGGAAATAGACAATCACATAACGACATGACTTCCCTTCCTCCCTCCCCCAGTGTTTTCTGAAATGACACCCCGGTGCTAACTCTGCCTACCTTCCTCCTCTCTGCTTTGCCATCCATTCCTCACCCTCTTCTTTCCTGATAAGAAGACCCTCCACTCCCCTGCTGCCGACCCCCCCATCTCTGTCTCTAGCGTACTGGAGGGGGCTGCATGCGCACATAGCCAGGGAGGATCCATTTGTGGCCACAGTTGATCTCCTGGCAGGTTTCAGTTGGGGCCCTGGCATTGCCATGTTTGCGTGCTGCCCGGAGCGGCACAGGCTGTCTGACTCCGACATTCACAGGAAACCTCTGGCCTTTTAAGTGGCTGCAGAGGAAGACTGGTCTTGTGGACTGGGACACAGAAGAGCTGCGTTCTGTGCCAAGCTCTGCCACAGCTGCCTGAGGGAGCCTGGGCAAGTCACGTCATCTCTCTGAGCCTCATTTCCCCCATCTATAAAATGTGGGCAAGGATCCTTCCTGTCTTGTCCATGTTGACTGCGCTATTCAGGGCAGGACTCTCCCCAGGCGTATGTGCAGCACCGAGCACAATGTATGACAAGCCGCCGATACTACTAATCTGAGCTGCGGCCTGTGCGTGTGACTCTACCACCAACGGTCCCATCCAAATACCGCACTGGGGCCATCGCTGTTTAAACAGTGCTCAGGGCCGGATTTTACCCACCTGATTCCCCCAGCTGTTCCAAACAAGCCCACTGTTATTAACCCCCAAATTCACCAAGGTTTTTCAGCACCTAATTCCCATCACAACAAAGGAAGCGAGGACCTGGGCCTAAATCCTGGCGTCTATGTCCCATTCTCCTCCCTACCGGCTTTCCTCCCTGTAGATCAAGCTCCACCCTCACACCATTCTCCCTGCTCAGTTTGTCTGTGCTTCCGCAGCTTGATCTGCCATTTGGGGCAGTGGAGGGGGGCAGGGAGGTTGCACCAATGGAGTGGGTGTCGCTGTCTGTGCTGGGAGATAACCCTCAGCCCTTGCAGCAAACAGCTGCTTCTCTCTTGGCCCTCTCCCTGCCAACCCCACCTCTGGAATGAGATAAAGTGATATGGGGCCCCAGCTGTTTCTCATTTTACACCTCGTTACTCAGAGGCCTGGGGTCCAGCCGGGCAGCAGGAACTCGACTGCAATTCACCTTCCCCGGGGAGCCCTGCTGGGTGCTGATGGGCTGACACCCGGCTGTGTCTGACCGGACCTTGGGACTAGCAGGTACCAAGCAGGGACAGCAAGGAGGATAGCGGTGGGAGTTCCTGGAACTTCTCTGCATCTGCTGCGTTTACTCCCTGGCCCAGATCAATCCCCAACACACATTGCAGTGAAGCAACACCAGAGGGGAATTAGGCCCATTAACACCCACAAGCCCTGATCCTGAGCTCTAACCTCTGTTACTTCCCCTCTCACTGGCCCTTAGCAGGGACGTGTCCTGCTGTCCCTACAACGGTTCTAGACACAAGATTCTGAACCAGCAGAGGGAGAGCACAAGTCCTGCTGGTGCATTTCCTTGGCAGCGAAAGGGTTAAGAGCTGGCCAAACCCTCCCCAGCCAGTGGAAGGTTCCTGCCTTTAGTCTTTCCTGGGGAGTTTATAAATTGTAGGAAGGTGGAGTGAGCGCCAGGGGTTATTTTTACATCTGCCCTTTGACCTGCCTGAGGGCTGTTCATTCTGCAGGGAAAGGACCCCCCCAGCACCGAGGCAGGGAGACTGACCAGATCTGTAAACAACGCGCCGCACACTTCTCGGGGCAGCCGGTGGGGGCTGCAGGCGGAGCTGAAGCAGACACAGGGCAGCTTGTTCCTTCTGCTCTCAGCTTATTCAGACTTGAAACCAGGCTCAGTTCTCCACGCTCCAGCCCCGTTTTGAGAGGCAGGAGCATAGACACGAGAGATGGAAAAGTGCGATTAGGCACCGAGCCCAAGGAGAGATCACCCCCCAGCTCTCCCTCCCTCCCAGGGGATGCGTTTAGCTCCTGTCCTTCTCAGGGCTGCAGCTTGGCTCTGTCACAGCTGCTTATAACACTCTGGTCCCATCGAAACCAGCGAGACCTAACCTTGAAACAACACATTCGGGGCACTGTTACGTTACATCCTACCCCTGCAGCACCACAGTTCTTACTGTGGAGATGGCTCTTCCCCTGGCTTAGATGCTCAATTTACAGTCAGTTTACAATGAAAGCTGGGGTTGGTTTATAACAGAAGTTGCAACAGTGTGTTTACACTTACACACTTTTTAGTGATTGGCTCCCACTCAGACACTGTCCTGGACTCAGCAGGCCACTGGCAACACATACCGAGTGCGCACGCTGTGGCAGCAGGTCGATACGCGGTGCGACTCCAGCCGACGGTGAGTGACTGCAGCCCCCAGCTTCCGCGAAGCGTGATTGCTGGCAGCGATGGCGCCAAAAGGAAGGGTGACTTGAAGGAAAGTGGAAAGGGAAATCCACCTGGGGCTACAGCCCAGACTGGTTTGTTTATACCACAGATGAAACAGATCACCTTTCTCCAGCAGAGTCAGTTCCTTCCTGCCTCATCATCAGCCCCACGCTGCCGGAGGGAGCCAATGCCAGGAACACGGATCGGCCCAGCTCCCCCTTGCCTGGCCAGAGGCACCGCCAGGAGCCAGCATCGGCCCAGTACCACAGCATCATCTCACTGTTACCTTGTACTCCCCCTGCCTGTTTGCTGCCGTCACCTGTTGTCTTTTGCATATATTTAGGCCTGGTCTACCCTTGAAAGTTCTGTCGGCATAGCTAGCTCGGTCACGCCTGGCTGACGTCGCTACGCCAACACAACCCCAGTGTCGATGCAGCTCCGTCAACAGAAGAGGGCTGCCCTCCGCGTAGCTAACGCCCTTCCGGGAAGCGGTGTCCCTACAGTGACAGAAACGCTCCAGTTGCTGTAGCCTGCACCTATGCGAACAGGCTATGCTGGCATGGTGCATAGCTATAGTGTAGACGCAGCCTGGGAGCGGGAGATCAGGGCTCGTCTCTTTGCTCTATGTCTGTACAGTACCTAGCACAATGCAGCCGGGGCCTTTAAGTGACACTCCGGTGCAAATCGCCAGCAGTGATGATTACAGGTCTGGCCCCTGTTCAGTTATTTCCGTCTCCCTGTTCTCTTCCCACCGTATCTGTCCAGCCTTCTCCCTGGTGCATTAGATCATCCCCCTTGCTCACTTCCTGGCTCTCTCACTGACCCGAGTGCGACAGCTCACACGGTCCTAGCTGTGATGGGGCGAGGCTGCCTCTGAACCCTTCTCACACTCGGGATTATCCTACAGGACACTTCGCTTCCACTTTGCCTAGTTATTTGTGGCACCTGTTGTACACAAGTCTCTGCGTCTTCCCGGCCCGAAGGACCTTGTGTAACTGGAAGACTACATAGGTCCCATTTACACCGGAACAGCTTCATGGTAGGGGCCCTAGTGTCCCAACGCAGCTGGGTCTTGCACGGTGGACAGGCCCAAGCCCTGCTCCAACCCTGCTCCAGCGAGTTCAATTGACAGTCACAGACGTAGTGCTGGCCCCAGCAGGACGGTGCTAGCACTGGTGGGAGCTTTACGGCAGACAAGGCTGGTGTTGGTAGCAGAGTTCGGTCTGCTTTCCCCGACAACTGAGGGCAGGGGGATCTTCTGAGAACCACGCTACGCCGACTCCACCATCAGCACCACCACTGGCAGATAAACGCCCAGCCGGCACTGCTCAAGGAAATGAGCCAGAACTCTGCTAGTTCCAACCCTGCTCAGACACCATCGTAGCGACAATGATTTTGTCCCAGTATGCACAAGGCCCGAAAGGGCTGGAGATGGTTCAAACTCTCAGCACTGAATGATCAAAGACAACCTCCCATGTCAGTAGGCAACCCCTACACGGATCCATGGAGGATCGGGCCCCAATTGAGCCTGGGACTGATCCATGCGCATAGCTTTAAGGACACGATTAGCCCCATTGAAGCCAATGGGACCACTCACCTGCTGAATTCCACATGCTCAGGAGCCTTGCTGAATTGGGGCCTTAGCAAAACTCTAAGGGGATATGTTTCACTTCGGCTTCCCCTGGCACATCATCACGGGGGTGGAAGTCTCCGTCGAGCCCATCTGAAATAATAAAGGAGCAACAGGGAGGGAGGTCTGGGTAAAGAAAACACATGAGTTGCAGTCCGACCTTTGCTTCCGGCAGGGAAAGTGACAGAGGCAGCTGCACGCAGGGCGCCAGCGTCTCAGCTCGCAGGGAAGGGAAGAGATCTGAGTGCCATCGGGAGGGCACACAGTGACTAGCAATGGCTGAGCTTCGAGCTTGCTTTTCCTGCTAACGACGCTCCCCCTTGGGGGATGGTGGGAGCCTTTATGGACTGTGAAAATACCATACTATGAGTGTAGCAACAGGAGACCACCAAGTGCCGAGCTGGAGAGCAACTTTCTGCCCTTCTTTAGTGCCTTCCAGCAAAGGATCTCATAGCACTTCCCAAACCTGCAGTAACTGAATCCGCTGCAGCTCCTGAGGGATCTGCCACCCAGAGCAACGGCCCTGGCCAAGGTCAGTCGGGAAGTCAGTGGCAGAAATCAGACTCCAGTGGTCTTGATTTTCAGGGCTCTGCTCTAACTGCTAGACTGCGCTGTCCTGTACTTACAGAGATAATACTAGCCCCTGACTTGGGTGGTTCTCCATACGAGTGAAGGAGACATAAGCCTGGCAGCCAAGAGTCCTACATCTCTGCCACAGTCACTGTG
Organism: Platysternon megacephalum; assembly: GCA_003942145.1. Lineage (NCBI taxonomy): Eukaryota > Metazoa > Chordata > Testudines > Platysternidae > Platysternon > Platysternon megacephalum. The sequence goes on along the minus strand of QXTE01000016.1, from coordinate 9,642,542 downwards.
CATGGCTTGGGTAAGCCACGTGTGGGCTGATTTTCAAAGGTGCGGAGCCCCCTCGCTCCCATTGACAGCAGTAGGAGCCAAAGGCGCTCAGCACCTCTGGAAAAAAAATAAAATAAAATAATCAGGCTACTAACTTCTGTGCTTCTGGAATGATATTCACCCCCGTCCCCGGCTGCAGTGATCTCAGCTGGTGTGTGTACAGTGCTTTGGTATCCAGAGCGGGTGGAAGGCACTTGCGAAGAGCAAAACGCTACCATCACTGCAGAGAGCTGGGCAGGTCCGGTTGGGGAACAGGGCAAATCAGACACTGCTGATCCCAGCCTTTTGTGCACAGATCAGATGGGACGAGGTGTGAAAACCCCAGTGAGCAGGGCCGGCGCAACCCATTAGGCGACCTAGGCGGTCGCCTAGGGCACAGCTATTTTGGGGGCGCCGGCGCCGCGGCCGCCCGTTCAAATTTGGGGGCGGGACCTTCCGCCGCCTAGGGCGCCGGCAAAGCTGGCGCCGCTACTGCCAGTGAGCTATTTCACACCTGAGTGCCAGGCCCACACGCTTGGTCCTTCTCACGCTTTGCAGCTGTTGGTCAACAGTTGTGTGGAGAGTGAGAATGGGGGGGGTGAGAGGGTCACCCAGAGCAGGAAATGAGGAATCCCTCAGCAAACTTTCTGGGACAGAAGGGTCCCACGCTGGAAATGCCAAGCTGGAAAAAAAACAAACAGTGTTAAAAACATCCTCTCTTATTTTTAGCTCTGCAGCATGAATCACTGTTTACTATGCTCAGTTTGTTTACTGCACTGGAATTCAACCAGCTATTCTGGTAAAGGCAGAGGTGAGTAATAGCAGCAGCCGAGCAGATAGGGATTGTTCCTGCTAATGCCTGGCCCTTTTACCAAACCTTTGACGGCAGCCTGCGCCTTCCTGGCAGACAGACCCACAAAAGCACACGCAGGAACAGTCCCCAGCGGCTCCCACCACAGCCAGCAGCATGCACAAAGCATGCTGAATCGGATCATGCCATAAAGCCCTAGTCCAGGGGTCGGCAACCTTTCAGAAGTGGTGTGCCGAGTCTTCATTTATTCACTCTAATTTAAGGTTTCGCGTGCCAGTAATACATTTTAATGTTTTTAGAAGGGCTCTTTCTATAAGTCTATAATATATAACTAAAATATTGTTGTATGTAAAGTAAATAAGGTTTTTAAAATGTTTAAGAAGCTTAATTTAAAATTAAATTAAAATGCAGAGCCCTCCGGACCGGTAGCCAGGACCCGGGCAGTGTGAGTGCCACTGAAAATCAGCTCGAGTGCCGCCTTCGGCACACGTGCCATAGGTTGCCTACCCCTGCCCTAGTCAATAAGCCAACATTCCTCTCCAGGTACAACAGCGAAGGTTTCTGAGGCCTCGTCTGCCAGCACTAACCCAGCCAGCTCCAGCTTCCCTTAGCAGACTGGAAGAGAGCAGCTCCCGGGCCTGGAGTTTCAGGAGTGTGTCTGCTTTTGCTGCCCTACTAAATTAAATCCCTAAGTGCTGCCTCTATTCTCAGCTCAGCTGAGCCATCAAGAACTAGAAGCCCTTTTTTCCAGCCCTAAGCAGCAGCGGTTCAGGCTTACTGAGCACAGACTGCCTCTCTCCTCCCCCACCCACTTTCTTATTGTAAAGCAAAGGTAGCTTGGCTCAGGTACATGGCATTATGTATCAGGTTCTGCAGTTCACTTGTTGGAATGTAGCATAAGTGCTGCCTTTGTCTGAGAGACTCCAGGAAAATCACCTCCACTTTCATGTGTCCTCCTCCCCCATCCAGAGGGGAGGAACACAATGCGCTTTCCAAGGGAGAATATCCTGCAATTGCTCCCATCAATGCATTCATCCAATTAGTACTGCTCTGTAGTACTTGGTAATCACCCCAACAGACACCTTAAAATCCCAGAAAAAACCTGACAAAGGACTCTATACATGTATGGAACCAGATCCTCAGCTGCCGATGGCCGCAAGTTAGCAGAGATCCACTGACTTCAATGGAGTTAGCCGGTGTAAATCAGTGTAAGGACCCAGCCCATTGTAAACACATTGGAAAACAATTTTCAGAAGTTCCTAAATACCCGTCACTTTCAGCTGAACTCACTTCAGTGCTTTGGAAAATTTTGCCCACTTTGCTGATCTCAAATTCCGCTTGCAGTTTCAATTGGATCCCAAGTTCCTCTTTTCAGAGCAGCAGCCGTGTTAGTCTGTATCCGCAGAAAGAACAGGAGTCCTTGTGGCACCTTAGAGACTAACACATTTATTTGAGCATAAGCTTTCGTGGGCTACAGCCCACTTCCTCGGATGCAGAGAATTTCCTCTCCTACCCGGCAGGGTAAGTACCTACTTACTATTGCTTTGCAGGGTAGAACAGCTACCTTCCTTCATCTAGAGGGGGCTGCTTTCACAAGCGAGCGACGGGATCCCTGTATATAGTTTGTCAAGCACTTTTGGGTGAAAGGCAATGCAGCAACGTAAGTTATTGTGAAACCTGCACAAGAGGCCACCTCTGAGGCAGCAAGCTACCTTAAAAGTCCATCACAAAGTATCCCCTAATATGCACTGGTGAGTAGTGTTGCCCACTCCTGCAGTTTTATCATGTGGCTCATGCTATTTGGAGTTTTTCCTTAAAGCCCCAGCTCCTGGATTCAGGTGATCATGTGAGAATCTCAGGGGGAGGGAGGGTTAAACAAGATCTCCAGCCCTCATGTTGGCAGGAAAAATGCTTGAAAATGTGGATTCTCAAGGCTGAAAAGCCAGGGAGTAAATCAGAAGAACCCAACATTTGTTATTTTGTAAACTTATGCTTTTTGGTGGGCCCAACACATGAAACACTTGGGGTGGGCAATGCTGACAACTATACATGCAAAGGACTCTTTCGTTTGTATGTACATGTACACACGGATATCTACATACCTACAACCCATAAACTGGGAAGGAAGAANTCTCCAGCCCTCATGTTGGCAGGAAAAATGCTTGAAAATGTGGATTCTCAAGGCTGAAAAGCCAGGGAGTAAATCAGAAGAACCCAACATTTGTTATTTTGTAAACTTATGCTTTTTGGTGGGCCCAACACATGAAACACTTGGGGTGGGCAATGCTGACAACTATACATGCAAAGGACTCTTTCGTTTGTATGTACATGTACACACGGATATCTACATACCTACAACCCATAACAAACTGGGAAGGAAGACGAATGGAAGAGTCCAGCAAGACCACAAGGGACTTTTTGCAGTTCTAGTTTACCCCAGATGATCAGGCAAGAAATAATTGGAAAGGCTACAAACTAGAAACATGTGGGAGAGGAACTGAAGACGGCTGCGTCCAGTCGAGACTGCAGGGAGAATGCGTTTTCCAGAGATGAAAGTTTACCTGGACAGCCAGGCCTACAGCCAAACTCCGGAAAGAAGTGAGAAGAGCTCTTTAGTGATCAGAAGCAATCGGGCTGTCAGTCATTCCAGCACCTCCAGCAGTACAACAGTCCGTCGCCACAAAGGGTACGTCTACACTGCAATCTGAGGTGCGACTGCAGCACGTTGACATACTCACAGTAGCATAGCTAAAAATAGCAGTGTAGACACGGTTGCAGGGGCTGCAGAACGGGCTGTACAAGCACCCCAGGGACCCTGGGTACATGCTCATGCTGCCGCGTCCACACTGCTATTTTTAGTCATGGTAGTGTGGGTGAAACTAGTGTGAGTAGGTCTACCTGTGCAGCAATTGCGTGTCAGATGGCAAGGGCAGACGTACTCAAAGTGAGACATCCTGACTCCTCTGGAAGACAGCCACCCACTGACTCAACTGAATGTTCCAGTTCTATTCAGTTTCCCAAGGATAGGCTCTCTTGCGAGCGGTCAGCTTGCTGCATTGATGAAAACGAATGCAACTTTTCTTTCTGTAACTTAGTTAAAATTTTACACATTTAACAGCTTTCAAACTTTTTCTTGCCCGGAGAGACTGCTGGCACTTATAATGCAACAAAGGTTTTGCCCTAGAGAGCAGGAGAGGACATGCTTATAATATTTGTGGGTGGAATATTTTGTCATTTTACAATGTGTACCCTTAAAAAACGAGATGTACATGTGTGTGTCCGTTGTGTTCAAAGCAACGTTATATAAAGGGCATGGTGAGGTGACCTTTCAGGGCTGCATCTATACTGGCAAAATCCTGACCTGTAATTCTCAACCAGTGCCAGCAATAGTGTAGCTAGACCTGGTTCTCAACTTTCCCAGACTACTATGCCCCTTTCAGGAGTCTGATTTGTCTTGCGTACCCCAAGCTTCACCTCACTTAAAAACTACTTGCTTACAAAATCAGACAAAAATACAAAAGTGTCTCAGCCACACTATTACAGAAAAATTGCTGACTTTCCCATTTTTACCATATAATTATCAAATAAATCAACTGGAATATAAATATTGTACTTCAGCCTGTTTTTCACTTGTGAGCCTTGTCTGAAGGCCGAGCCCCAGGGGACAGGGCTGAAGCATGTAACTTAGCTTCGAGGGGCCCCCGTTGGCTTGGGGCCCCAGCATCGTCCTGCTTGCCAATCTCGAATGCTGACCCTGCACTCGCAAGCCCCCTAAACCTGTCCTGTGACTCCCCTGGGGCTGCAACCCCCAGGTTGAGAAACACTGATCTAGATGAGTTGATGTACCCACTGGAAGACCTCTGCATACCTCCAGGGGTATGTGAACCCCTGGTTGAGAACCACTGAGCTAGAGCATAAACAGAGCTCAGGTATTTTTACTACCATGTCATCTCCGAGTCCTTCCCTGACCAGAGTTAGATGACTTGATAGTAAGGACTCCTGAACATTCGATATACCTTCCACTCGAGAATGCCACATCAGATTTTTCCTAGCATATAGAATGGCTTGACTGCTCAAAGAATACAGTATGAGTCAAAATGCAAGAGAGAGAACATCTACGACTCTGCCTGTAGTGGGCAAAATAAGACTGGCAGGGTGAGAGTGATGGGAAGCTGTACAAAATCCCATCAGCTGCTGGAAAGAGAACTCAGGGCTGGGTGGCAACCACTTATCTGGATTCAGATTGTTTTTTAAAAGCATTCAGATGCCACAGTGAGCATGTAACATGCCCATCTGTTTCTAGGTGCAATTCTACTTGCTTGTTTTAATCCATAAAAGTCCTTTATGGTTGGAGGCCAGTATCACGGTCTCACTGCGAGATCAGCTGATGCACCAGAGCTGAGAGATGGAAATTGGAGAGAAGATGTGGACAAATTGGAGAGAATCCAGAGGAAAGCAACAAATATGGCAAGAGGTTTAGAAAACTTGACCTAATGAGGAAAGGTTAAAAAAACTGGGCATGTTTAGTCATGAGAAAAGAAGACTGAGGGGGGACTTAACAGTCTTCAACTATGTTAAAGGTTGAAGGACGGTGATCAATTCTTTGTGAGACAGGGTGGGTGAAGTAATATCTTATTGGACCAGCTTCTGTTGGTGAAAGAGACAAGCTTTTGACCTACACAGAGCTCTTCTCCAAGTCTGGGGATGGTACTCAGTGTTTCTGCTAAATACAAGGTGGAACAGATTAGTTAGCATAAGTAATTGACACAGTAAGAGACAATTCAAGGTGAAGTGGCCTGTTAACACCTCCACCCCCTCCCCGCAGTCATAGAACAACAACAAAAAAAGGGGGGGGAGAAGAGGGGTTAGTGGGTTACAGATTGTCATAATAAGCCACCATAACCACCAGTGTCTCCATTCAGTCCATGATTTTAGTGTCTAGCAAAGTTCTGAATTTAAGCTCTCAGGCTCATCTTTTGAAGGTGTTGTGCTGGTTTCCTTTGAGAACGTGGACTGAGGTTAGATATGGAGTGATCATTTTGTGAAAAATGTTCGCCCATATATGGTGGTTTTGTCTTATTTTTCTGGTGAGTTCATTCAAGAGCACACTGTTTGGTTTCACCCACATAGTTATTGGGTCATTTAGTGCACTGGATGAGGTACATCCCATGTTTTGAAAGGCATGTGTAGGACCCATGGATCTTGAAAAGTGTGTGGTGGGGGGTGGGAAGAATTGATCTTCCGAGCAGTGGAGATACATCTGCAAGCTTTGCATCTGTTATGGCAGGCTCTGCCGCCACTTTGAGTTGGTGAGTCCCGATTGTGTGGAACTTGATTCGAGAAATTTCTTTCAGGAGTTGTAATTGTGATACCTTGTATGGATTCCAGTGTGGGGTGGTAGGTGACAACTAGGGGTATATGATCAGAGGATTTTGGGTCCCCCCCCATTAAATAGGTTATCTTGGGGTATTTAGAGGGATCCATTCCATACTGTGATCTACTTCTTGGGTGGTGTCCTTGTTCAGTAAAGGCAGTTTTAAGTGTGTTAAGGTGTACATGCCAGACTTTCTCCTCCGAGCCTCTTCTGTAGTATCTGAGTGCTGGCTGTAGATAGATTTCTTGGTGTGCTTGGAGTGGTTACTGGATCTGTGAAGGTAGGTGAGGCGATGAGTGGGTTTCTTGTATGTAGTTGTCTGTAGAGTTCCATTGCTGAAGCTGATCATGGTGTCCAGGAAGTTGATGCTAGTAGGGGAGTGTTCTAGAGAGTGTTTGATGGATGGGTGGTGGTCCTTGAAGTTGTGGTGGAAATCTAGGAGGGAATTAAGTCATGTGTCCAGAGGATGAAAATATCATTGATGTATCTCAGGTATATCTTGGGCTGCATGGTGCGTTTGTCCAGAAATTCTTCCTCAAGGCGGCCAAGGAAAAAGTTGGCATATTGGGGAGCCATCCTAGTACCGATGGTGTTCCCTCGGTTTGGACAAAGTGTTTGTTGTTGAATGTAAAATTGTTATGGATGAGGATTAAATGGATGAGTTTGGTGAGGTGTTTGGGGTGGATATCTGAGTATTGTCCATTGCCTTGTAGATAGTTGAGGCAAGCAGCAGTGCTGTCATTGTGAGGGATTCTGGTGTACAGGGAGGTAACATCCATAGTGGCAAGGTTGGTATTCAGAGGGAGGGTTGTTAATGTTGCTGAGTTTCTGGAGGAAGTCAGTTGTGTCCTAGAGGAAGCTGGCTCTTTGTGAGGGGAGTGATTTGAGGATGGTTTCTATGAGTCCTGATATGTCTCCTGTAAGAGTGCCACTGTGCTCTGTATCCACTAGAGGTAGGACAAGAAGTAATGGGCTTAATCTGCAGCAAGGGAGATTCACCTCTAGGATACCATTTCCAGTGACTTCAGTGAAATCAGTTTGATGGATCTCACTGGAGTTCTCACTGAACGGGGCTCCACATCAATAAACCACCACCACAAGTGGGAACATTGTGGCAGTAACAGCAGAGAGGCCATAGACTGAATGGGCTACCTTGACTCCCCCGGAAACTGTCTTTCTGTGTCACATGGAGGGACATTAGTGGAGTGGCCTGGGGGAAAGCTTACACTGCTGTATAGAAAATTTCAGTCTCCAGGGCTCTCCCTGAAAACAAAAATGTAAGAGTTCTCTGCGTGCCCCCAGCGTTTCTATTTTTGTAAATTTAGGGTTTTTTTTAAATCTCTCATCTTCAATAAAATAAACATACTTTATCTGATGAAAAGTGCTAAGTACAAGCTAGATATCATCACCATCAACACTAACGTGAGGCAATTCAAAACCCAGGCAGGCTCTGGCAAAAATCATGGTTATAATGTGCCACCTCGTGGCCATGCTCAATATTACTCAGTGGGACATTTGAAAGTTCCAAGTTACAGCCAATAGAACATGTTAGTCAAACTGGGTAAATATTAGAGCTGGCACAACTATTTGTCATGAATAATATTCCTTCCATAGTTACCTTTTGTTTTAGTCAGCAGTTTCCCAGCCAATCTGATGCAGTGCAGCCTAGTGGACAGAGCACTGCACGGGGACTCTGAAGACCAAAGTTCTTATTCCTGTCTCTACCACTGGCCAGCTGGATGACCTTGGACAAGTCACTTCACCTCAGTACTTCAATTTACCCATCTCTAAAATGAGAAGGATGATATTGATCTCCTTCATAAAGCACTTTGAGATCTACGGATGGAAAGCACTGTGAGAGCTGGGTATTATTATTCTAATGTATTTTCATAAATATTCACCAGATAGGTCAGACACACTGAGGCATTTTGTGGCATCCAATATGGGGTGTAACAAATCCCTCTTTGTTAACTGGTGGGAACTGTACCTATAAGAATAACTAGCACTTTGCATCAGCTGCTCACCCCATGACTGAAAAAGAAAATGAGGCACAGCACATGCTACTTGGCAGTGTCTCCTGCAAGCTGTGGGGCCCTGTTAAAATGGTTTGTGTTTAAACATCTTTTGCTAGTTTACCTTGAAGCAGTATCCTTTGTATTCTAGCAAAAGTTCATTACCCTTTTCTCCTCTCTTACAGCTCTTCAGTAGAAGTTTAGAAAGACACTTAATTAGCGCACACAAGCATAAAAGAATCATGAACACCAATCCTTGGTAGGAAAGAAACAGTACACAAAAGCCTCCCAAGTTCATATGCAGATTGTTAGTACAAGGTTCATTTGAGCTTGCGCAAACAGTCAATGTTAAGGAGGAAAAAAGTGCAGCACTTTAAACGAGAGGGCAATGTTCCAAGGGGCAGGGCATAATTACTGTAGGTTTCATCAGACAGGATTTTATCTAAACCACAAAAAAAACGTCTATCATTACACTGCAATTTAGGAAGGAGCCCCGATTGGCTGATGCACAGAGAAGAGCATTATTTAAATGAACACAGAAAACAAAAACAAAAACAAGTAAAGTTCACAACCCCAGCACCAAAGAGAAACACCCTGCCAATACATACAGTATGAGCAAGATCAGACTACAGTTTAACACATTGCAAAATGAGTGAAATAAAGTAGTATTAACTTACGAAAAATGTGGCCTTCATTGCATCTAACTGCTGGGCCAGAGAGTTCCATCACTCAAATTAATTTCAGTTTTAAAAACATTAACCTGTAATACATACTTGGAATTGATGTAGGTTTAGCATTTTATTTCACTTGTGGGACGGGAATTTAGTTTGTTTAAAAATCATCACTCTGAAAAAAAAATTAAAATAAATAAATAAATATAAATAAGTCAGTCAGGCAAGGAATTGGGACAGTTTTGCCTTGAATTTAATCAGTTTTATCCTGTAGCAAAAAATGTATACATTAAGGAGCAGGGGGAGGAACTCATTAGCTTATTGATTTTAGCACACAAGTCTTTCACAGCTGGGAACCTGGTCCATTTGCTCCACTGGGATAGATGGGGTATCGTAGGTCAGGATTTAGGTGCATTGGCAAAGATGAAAGATTTCTTTGGTGGAGGGACAGGGGAGTCAGAAGACAAGGAAATAGAATTTATAAAGTTTACAGCTTGTGCTATTCTACACATTACTCATCTCACCCTAGTTGTACTATCCCTCAGTCTGGAACACTCATTCTACTATTTTTTTTTTTTAATTAATCATGGAGAGTATTTTTATAATATTTCCACTCATTAACACAACTAAGATTTTTCATCATAATTATTAGCATTACTGTAGTGCTTCGAAGCCCTAGCCAAGGACCCCCGTGTGCTAGGGAGTCAGTGTTATTTCACATGCCTCCCCAAAAAGAGTCAATTACATCTAACAGGCTCCAGTATCTGTCTAAGCAACCGATGCTGCCCTCTGATGGGGGAGGCTTTTTCCCAGCTCCAACTTAAAACCAGACTAGTTTAAACAATAAGGTCCTATCTAGGCATTCTGCACACATTCTATGCTTGAGGAAGGAGAAGTGCCAGTGAGCACCTTTCTTTAATGCTTCCCTCCAATCCTTTGCAGTGAGGCTAATGTTGCAAGACGTCATTGCTGGGCTGGTGACAATTTCCACACACATTCAGAACAGTGCGTGGCATCGTTCTGGAATAAATCTGACTATTCCAGTACACAACACAGACATCCCCCTAGGATGAACCTCCCATTGGTGTGTATTTGAGCATAAGTTAACAGTACAAAGGTCATTCTAATGCATGGCTCTCAAACTTTTGTATTGGTGATCCCTTTCACACAGCAAGCCTCTGAGTGTGACCCCTCCCCCACCCCTAATTTTTTATATTATAAATGCTGGAGGTGAAATAGAGTCTGGGGGCAGAGGCTGACAGTTCGCAACCCCCATGTACTAACTTCGCTACCCCCCAAGGTGTCACGACCCCCAGTTTGAGAACCCCTATTCTAATAGGATATAGGTCAGTGACCCAAAAGGGTTGAGGCATTTCTGTCTACAGAGACCCCGCTGGGATAGGCTCAAAAACCTAACAGGATTGGTAATGAGAGAGGGTCTTTCAGAGATTCAAAAAACAGCCCAGGGTGGCAATGACTGAAAATTGTTGCAATCTGATGCCTTCAGTGATATGTACAAGAACATTTTGGTGATCTCAGATCACTTCTTAATGGTAAGAAAACTTGTGCATAAGACCACCATGACCCTCATTAACAGCCTCAGCAGAGAGAGCAGGGACTGAATGGAAATGGCCCATTTCTATTGGTAAGAAAATTAGCTGTTGATCTTCATGTCTCCTCAGTCCCTGCTGTCAGATTTGTGGCACACTGATGGGAAACCAAAAGAAAACTTGTTACTACTGATGCTATTCTTCGTCCACGAATAGAGATAGGCTTGGAAGAATTAGATTTGTAATCAGTAAATGTTGGTAGACGTCAATTTCACCATACACCTACAAACCCATGAAAAAAAATATTTTCTTCAATAACAAAAATTTACAGATAGGCAAAAAGAAAAATCCTGCTTGAGAAGTTACTAGAGTGTGCTTTAAGGCTATTTACTTTGTATATTTTGACACACGATCTTGACAATTTGTGTTTTAACAGTTATAAAGCTTTAACTTTTTGAATCTCAATGTCTATTGTCTGACCCCTTCATAACTTCCCACAGCTGTGAAAATTAAAAAAAAAAGAAAAAAGTTTAAATGTTTAAAAATAAACTGATTATCTGTCAAAGTTATCAAAAAATAATAAAAAATGAATTCTGCCAAGAATGGCGAAGAGACTTCAGGGTTCAAAAAGACATCAATCTAGCACCTTTCATAAGCACTAAATTTATTTAAGAAAATGACATACTAAGAAACTATTACTATTCAATAGTCCTTTCCTGGCAAGCAAGTGACTGAACAGACAAAGAAGGCTCTAGTGTAGGTGATGGTTAAATATATAACCCAATGACACTGACTAGGAAGAATGTTTCTCTATAGTCTCCAAAGGTTTCATTTAAATTCAGATTTTATTTCAAAACAGTCATGAACTTAATAAATTACACAATAATTTTCTCCCTTTATAAATTCTTCATAAAATATATTTTACAATTTTAAAGAAAGATTAGAAAGTCTTTTCTTTCTGAAGTGCTGATGAATATCTTGACCTTTGTCATGCTGGTGAATTATTTTGTAGCTGCTACAATAGTTTGATTTATCAAAGGTTTTACAACAAAGAGCCAAAAAAAAAAAAAAAAAAAAATCACACAAAAACCACAGACCTCAAGGACTATCATTCCGTGTTAACCAATGGAACACACAGCTTCACCACCACCACTAGGCTAAGCACCATGCGAGGGTCTTATAGGTACCCCCAGCCTTTAAAGTGGCAATCAGTGCAAAGAAACACTTTGGGAAATCAACAGTTCTACTGTATGATCCATTAACTCTATCGCTTTAAATTAATTTCTCAACTGAAGTTAAGAAGCAGGTTCATGGTTATCCTTTGAAACTCTTCAGGGGAGATTAATTGATTCACAAAGAAGGTAAGTGCTAAATATTATTCCAAGACAGACTAACATTTTAGGGTACATTAGCGAACAGACTAGTATCCCTGCTTTGATATTTTGATATTTTTAAAATCTTCAAGCGTTTGTAGTTCTAGCAGGGCACGACCTTTCATCTTATATAACCCTCAAAAAAGCATCAACTTTTCAATGTTGGAATGTTACGAATACATTGTACAGTAACACTGCACACACAGTCACAGTTTTACCTTCCTCCTTGCACTGTGACCTTGTCTTTAAAGGCAAGCTGGGGCTTTTAGTGTACCGATTCAACTTACAAAACATTAACAGGATGAACAAATGATTTCCAATAAGTTCCATTTATTAATTACAAAGTTTAATTCCCAACCTTACCTTTATAGACAAAGTCACATGCAAGAAAGACAGTGACATCACTATAAGCCTGCTCAAGATGACCGGGGCCAATTTTCAGTTGGTATAAATCAGCAAAGCACTATTGAAATCTATGCCAATTTATACCAGCTAAGGTTCTGGCCCAATGTGTTCTATCAACATCTCAACATGACAGTACATCTTTTCCTGAAATCTATTGCCACCTTGTATTTCTATAGCATCTTCAGATTTCCAAATGCTTTAGAACCAATAAGCCATACAATACACCTTTGAAACATGGAAGTATACTCACTTGAGAGACACAGAAGTTAAATAACTTGTCTATGGTGACAAAGTGAGTCAAAAATAAAATTCTGGGTTCCTTGCTCCCTGCTAACCCGCTACACTGTGCAAGGACAGAATACAATTGGCAATTACAAATTCCTAAAAGTTTAGTAAAGTGACCAATAACTCTGCTTCATGGTCCCTTCCCTTTTTGTTTTAGGAGGGACAAACTGTACTTTTCATTTGTGGTAAGTGTTTACTGTCCCCGTGAATGAAGTGAAGTGAACACTGACTGGTCAGTTTCACTTTCTGATGTTCACACAGCAGCACTAGGGTGCAATGTCTGGATTGCAAGCACTCCAGGGGAATGTTTAAACCCAAACAAGAAGTGTTTTTCATTTTGAAAGTTTTAAAAATTTCATGAACTTGGTTTTGTAAAAAAGTTGTTTTAAAAGCCCACTGCAACTTTAGGATTTTACTCACCAATTAGACGTGACATTTGGATGAGTATATTTAGTCTCAGGTCTCCTCCCCCAATTATGATCAGTTTAAAGGGGAAGCAAGTAAGATCATGCACCTGAGCTAATGAGCGTTCATGACACTACTGCAAAGCTGTTTTAGTCTACCCTAATATACACTCTTCATGAAAGTTCTCCATTAACATATGAATCAGTTTTTGTGGAGATGGGTTAAAAGCCTTGTACTATTTCAAAACTTTTAGATTTACCATCCAGGATTAAAAATCAAATCAAAAGGAATAAAACACTACCTCTTAATATGTAGCAAAACAATGCAAGGATTGGTTAAAGTTTTCCACATAAAAGGTTGAACTAAAGCTGCGATATTTCATTCACACATTGAATTTTAGGACTTCTCTCCAACATTTGAAAATGGAGATGCTCACCATTTAATTAAATCATCCCCACAGCACGCTCACATTACATAACTGCATCAATGCCAAGAAGAAAGGAAGAGCAAGTGACTAACAGATCTGGGTAACAAACAAAAGGACAAAGAAAAATTGTGTTTGTCTTTTTTTGGGGAGGGGGAAGAGTCTTAGAGTACTATTTTATCTGCTGGATTCCTTTATTAAGTATCTACATTTTCATAAACCAAGTTCATAAAATAACCATCCCAAAAGTGCTGTAGTTGCTACTGGATTATAGATGCACAAGTGCAGGCATGTTAGGAAACTGTAGCCTAAGATGTTAGAGTATTTGGTTATCAAAATAAAATAAAATTGAATAATTAATGATCTAACGAACAAGCTAGCACATGATTGCATAAATCTGTAATTTGACCCCCTCAGCTACAAACTTACTAGGTGGTAAGTGCTCAGCTAAAAAACATCTCAGCACCTTTAAATCTTCTGATTCCTTTGCATTGCATTTTTGTCTACAAAGTCAAGTTTTAGGCCCTTTTTTTGTTAACATTTATAGGCTATAAAAATAAAAATGTAAAAAAATTCATTTGGGAGCTCGGAGGGAAGTATGCTTTTTGTTTGTTTTCCTCACAGATCCCAATCATCCAGATTCACACCAAATAATTTAAACAAAAGTGGCATTTTTTCTGTATGGAATGCAAACTCACATGCTCAGTCACTCACATATACATAAATATATACACATGTTTTACTTTACAAAGCACAAGGATTTGCATTACCAGCATGCAAACCTCCTCTTCCATGGGAGTTCCTAATACTGTGATAGGAAACTGGAATGTCTGCAATACTCCATAACATATTTCTGGAAAGCAAGAACATCTCAACTCATGAATTTTCTTGGCCAATTTATATAAATGACCACACTTGAGTAGAACATCTTGGTAATATACATATAAATGTATTTATAACAAAATGGCCAACTCAAGTTTACTTTAAATTATGCAAATCAAAAGAAATTCAGTTGGTAAAAACTAAACCCTGAAGTTCTCAGTTCAGGTTTGTTTGTTTTTTGCTGCCACAAAAGGCTGCACCATTGTTAAAAAACAGAAGCAGCTCTGTTGAGAGGTTTGAGTATTCGAGGTCACGTGTCCCAGTTGCTGTCTTTAAAAGCAATTTTGACTAATCTGAGTTCTAGTTCAAAAGCATCAGGACGGTCTTGTGGGTTGGCAGCCAGCATTTCCTTAATCAGCTGCTTCATACGGGCATTCATAGATTTTTTCTTTACAGGGATGAGGAGTTCCATTTTGGGGTTTTCTAGCAGTGCCTCCCCAACTGGCACAATCTCTGTCCCTTGCTTCACATAGCTCCCCAAAAGTTCTTTCTTCGTCTCAGTGTCTATGAAAGTGATCCTTTCTAACATTGCCCAAATTATAATCCCCAATGCAAAAATGTCTGCTTTTGCAGTGTAATGTCCTTCCCAGACTTCAGGGGCCATGTAGAAGTCAGTCCCACATGCTGTTGAAAGGAAACATTTATTTACGTTGACAGGCTCTTCAGGGTTCTGTCCTGAAGCTGAACATACCTTACTTAACCCAAAATCAGCTACTTTTAGAGTGGGTTCTAAGTCGCTAGCATCCATTCTGCTTTGTGAGATCAGAATGTTGTCAGGTTTGAGATCACGATGGATAATCTGATTCTTGTGAAGGAAAGCCAGGGCACTGCTGAGTTGAAGCATGAAACTGGTGTTGGTCTTGCGGCTGGGCTTTCGGGATAGCAGGTACTCATTCATATCTCCTCCATCACAGAAATCCATTACGAACCAAAGGTAATAGGCGCTTCTGGGATCAAAGGCTATTTCTCCTTTTAATGAGGTCTCTACAAGCTGTAACAAGGAAGAGAGATTTCACATACCTGTTCAGGAAGCATAATTCACAGAAACAAAGAACTACTGACTGAAAAAATAAGAAATGAACAGAGAAAGAAGTTACATTCTTATCTATTTCATGTAAAATTTAGAAAATTTTGAAATGTCAATGAATTTGACAATCCTACTAATTCTCTGCCTGAAAAACATAGCTCAAACTCCAATTTAGAACCTAGATCTATGGGCAGAAAACAGTATTTTGAAAGATACCCAAGTATCACCTTCTCATCTGTTTCAGCTGGGCAGTGTCCCAGCCACAGCAAAGCTAGATTCACCCACTCTAACAACTTTAATCCAAATACAGTGTTTCAGCAAGTAGCATTGATACAGTGCCAAGGAGTTACTTGTCCTCTGCTGATGAAACATTATGTAATGGAACTCTGAAACTTACTTTTCACTCCATCTCCATGAATAAATTCTAACGTACTATCCACGAATAAAATCTAACAAAGAACAATCAATATGCATAGCTAAACAGCAATAGAAACTAACAGGCTTCTGCTTTTGTTGAAGTTATTTTAAAGTAATCACTTATTAATGAGCTATTTTCCCAGATGCATGGAATATATTTGAGCAGGAATTTCCAGTTACTGATTTACATGAAAACTAATTAAACGACTAATCAGCTTTGTTAGTCCTAGTTACACAACTGTACACTTGCTTCTTCAGCTTATGTGATGTGGCTTTCAGCACATTCTGGAAGCTAAGCATTTCAAACCATTTGTGTTAATAATAAACAACACATACTACCAATACATACTGGATATTTTGAAAGAATTTTCAAAAATCAAAGCAACTGCTAATATAGCCTTCTAGGAACACTTTTTGAATCAACAGTGAGGCTCTTCTTCTGAAAAGTGAGTGCAAAACACACGGCAGCTTTAAAGTGACATTGTTAATATAGCTGTGCTCCTAAGGTTGCAAGAAGCAGAGACTGAGCAAGGAATACAAATAATGTTGTTCAAACTACATATTCACATTTTACCCACACCTCATGACAGTGAAATTGATTAACTGTGGCGGTAGTGAGGAATCTTTCTAGAGAAATATGTCATAGCAGTACATTTTTTTTCTTCCATACAGCCCTGCCAAGTCTTCATAGTATTTAGCACCTTGGTTCAGACCATTAGTCCACAAAGTTCAATATCCTACCCCTGACAGTGGCACAACACCAACAGGTAGATCCTCAACTAGTTTAAACTGTCATAGTTCCATTGGCTTCAGTTTATACCAGCTGAGTATCTGTCCCCAAATGCTTCATAAGAAGGCACTCCCCCTTCGCTACTTGCATACTGTATCTGGCCAATTCTGTAGTGTTCTATTTTTTGGGTAGGGACAGGGCAAGAGATTTGACTGCCCCCATCTTAACATGTATAATTATAAATGTCATTATAAAGTTACCCAAGCCTCTTGGAAAGTCTAGATACAATAGATAATTATATACTTATAAGCTCTCTGGGGCAGATATTATCATTTTCTGTTTTTGGACCTAGCACAAAGGAGCTCTGATTTGGTTGAGGCCTGTAGGTGCTACAATACAAGTAATAATAAATAGAAATATATTAAACTTGAACCCATGCTCTTTGTCACTCCAGCAGTACCCTGTAGATCATCCTTATTCCATCAATCCAAAATAGAAAGTTTCTTTAGCTCACTTAGTTTAATGTCAACAACACTGGTCCCTTTAACAACAACGAGCTAAGCACTTTCACACTTTTCCCCAGCAGTCATGTCTAACATTGTCCAATGAATGAATCAAAGACAACAAAAAGACTGCTAAGTTGTGAGGGGCCTTCCTACGTTTGTACAGCACAATGGGGCCTAAATCCCGATTGAACGCTACCATAATAAATATTTAATAAAAAGGACCTGCACTGGACGCAAAAACCAACAGGAACAAGTGTCTGATTATTAGATATCTGATCAGCTCACACAATTTATATTTAATGTGATAACACATGACATATATAAATAAAGTAAACATTTGATAAGTATTCACTGGATGTGCTAGTCACACACTGAAGAGTGCTTTTATAAACAAATGTGAATTTACTTTCTCAGATATATTCCTATCATGGCTTCATCACCTTTGCTACCCTTCCAAAAGCTTTTAAGGTTTATTTGCTCTCCCCCCCCCCTTTTTTAAATTTAATTTAATAAATACATAAATAAATCTCTCTTGCACTCTGGTAATGGACTTCCTAGTTACTGGCAGAATCCTAAGCAATGGCTTCCTAAGCAAAGATGGTTACTTCCTCTTCAGAGGACAGCTGGTGTTTAGAAATCTTTGTGAGTTCTATCTTAATAAATTAGTAAATGTCCATTCATGATTAGAGCTACTGTAGGGCTTTTACCCAGAAAATGCTACAGTGTGTATCTGGATTGTGTTTTGTTTTCATTCCCTTAAATTGTCAGAGCTATATGGGATTTTAGCTGTGTGACTTTCATTAAGTCTGCTGGAGTTGCATGGCTATAAATCTGAAAATCCAGAGGATTCTGTTTAGTAAACCCATTGTATTCAAACATCTCTAGAGAACTCTTAGCATTGAGAAAAAAAGTTGGCCATACCTTCCCCACTTCTTCCTGCCCAGCTAGATACCCATAAATTACTCCCATCCCCCTCCCAGCCTCATGTACCTGTACATAAAGGGAAGAACTGGAACCATGTGACATCTTCTGCACCATACCATCTTTCTGTAAGATGCACTCCTCCAGATGGATAACATTTGGATGCTGGCTCTTGATACTGCTCAGTGCCCAGAACTCACGTAGAGCTAGTTCCACATTCTCTGGAGCATGACACCGAATTTTTTTCACTGCAACCCGCGCAGAGGTCTTCCTGACGACTGCTTCATACACCACACCATAACTACCACGACCAACCTCCCGTATTAGATCGTACTTTGGCTGGCTACTCACCATCTTCAAGGTCAAGGATTCTGGGGGGAAAAACAATAACACGGTACTAATAATCCTATGAATGACGACTGATCTGCATTTTCTCTCTTTGTATCAGCATCGTTTGGGCTAATCACTGTGCTTAAAAGCATCAGTATTTTCAGTCATCAAATATAAATCAGATTGCAATGAGCCATTACATTCAGATGTTATCAATATGAAGAAGCCTCAAGCTTGTTTAGTAAAACCATGACTAAGAAGGATTTTCAAATAATATACACTATATACAAGTGTTATCAGTTTAGCTGGCCTTTATCATAAAACATTCACAGTTCAGGCACAACAACAACATCTCTATCTTTCACTTGTATTAGGTCAGGATAAAACTGTCACATACCTCTCTCGACTGCTTAATCTCAACATCTTTTACTCTAACCCTGTGTACAATTGCAGTGGAGTACTGTGCTTTCTTTCCCCATATATTATAGCATTTTTCCAGTTAAGGTCCTGGCTGAAGCCCATACTTAGGGGATTTTATACATTGTTTCAAACTGCATTAAGTAGAAAGTCGCATACAGCATGGGTAAATGTTTTCTGTTGTAGTTTAATTATTAAATGATTTTCTGGTACCGAGGCAAAAGGAGTACTTTGAGATGTATTTTAATTTTAAATACAATCTGAACAAACAGCTTATTATGAATGGACAGTTTAAATAGGGCAAGATATTTAAAAAAACAAAAAACATTCTACATTGTTTACACTCAAATTCTAGTTTTATTAAGAAAGGAAGGAGGCTGGACTAAAACTTGTATATTCATATTTAAAAAAAAACATGGGAATATACCTAAGATCTTCCTTGCAAGATTACAAACCCAAAAATACAATAGCATTGCACTAATGCAAGCCAACCAGGAAGGGACACTAATTAGACAGAAAAACTTTGGCCTGGCATTTGGCCAAGCAGAGTGATTTTCAAAAAGAAAATAAATGGACTAAATGGCAAAATAGCAAATTCGATTATTAGAATTAAAATAATCTTTAAAAGTTAGTGACACAGGTAAGTATATTTACTACAGTAAACCATGCACTAAGGACTACTTCACTGAAGCAACCTTCTATCATCAGGCAACTTTCAAGTATCTACAAGGTTTGCAGCACAAAATAAATTACAAATATGATGAGTGTCATGACAACATCAGTGCAGATATATGGAGACTTGGCAGCAACATCTTTGTTATGTGAGTTTAAAATCATGAATGATTTAAATGTAAATCTATAAATTCCCCACAGAAATGCCACTACAATGTGAGATTCAGATAGTACTATTTATTTAGCCTACTCCTATAACATCATGATATAAGCATATGGAGAATAGTGCAGCCTAAATGCGAAGGTAAAGTAACTAGAAAACACACAAAGGAAGGCTCATGCACACAAAAATGGTATCAAGTTCTGATATTAAAAAAACCAACAAAATGAATGTAATTGTGAAGGAAAGCCACATATTTCCCAGACATAAGTTTACTATACACTGTACCAGAAGCACTCCTATTGCTAAATAAATATCAAGACTGTCACCTGTCTTTCCCACTGCCCTCCCCCCAAAAAAGGCCATTTCCAGATTCAACAAGCCCCTCCTCTCATATGGCATCGGAACATTCCCAAATATCATCAGGGCCTATGTAATAATCTAACCTAACCAAACCTCACACCTCAGAAGACACACGCTAAATAGGTGCTAACCCAGTTAACCATCATAGATGAGGCTATCAGGAACGCATGGTTAAAGTTGACCCGCAAAGGAAACACCCAATTGTGTACATTCTCTCTCTTTTTGTTTTTGGTTCTTTAGGATATAGGAGTAGGGCCTGGAAATTAATTGTTTGGCTTTTTTTTTGTAAAAAGTCCGTCCCCCCCACCACCCCCATGTTTCATAATATCAAATTTCACATATTCTCTACTCAGATGACTAGAGCACATCAGACAGGTAAAGAAAGGGTATCCTGATTGATTGACAGGTGAAATGATTTTTACTCAGGTGTTTCAAGTCCAGGTGTTTCATCAACATTTAACTCAAGTACTGGAAAAACTACGGGGTGGGAAACTCTCCATGCTCCACACTCCCCCTCCCCTTCAACGAGAGAGCTCCCCCCCCCCAGTGCTCTGGTGCTCCCTGGAGACCTCCAGCAAAACCAGAGCTGGCCTAAGATTCCTGCGGGGTGGGAGGAAGCAGCAGGGAATTAGACCCCACCCCCCAGACACCCAAGCAGGGCACCAGCCCCATTCGTTCCCCTACACGGCAGGTGAGGCCTCACCCCAGAGCCCCTCCTCCCACCTCAGGTGCCCCCTCCTGAGCCTCAGCCCCGCCCCCCCGAGCCCTTCCCCCTTCCTTTCCATCCCTCAGCCCCCGCCCCCTACAGTCCCCTCCCCCATCTTGACAGCGGGGGACCCGGGCTTGCCCTCTCCCCCCCGGCACAGGAGAACGCGTTGCTCAGGCCGCCTGTCAGGAGCTCCTCCCCTCAGCCCCTGCTGCAGGCCGCGGGCCCGCTCGGCTCCCGCCTGCCCTTTGCTGTGCCGCACCGGACAGCCGGCCGACTCCAGGTTACCTCAGCGCCGCCGCGCTCCCGCCGCCCAGCCGCCATTATAGGGTTCCCTTCCCCCCCACACTTTGGGCGCCGACACACCCCCCTCCGCGCGCTCCCGCCGCAGCCTAGACTCGGCTCCCGCACGCGCCCTGCCCTTGCCGCTTCCCCATTGGCTGAAGCGGCGGGCGAGCCCCCTCTCCTTCTTTGTGGCGCGCGCCGCCGCTTCTCATTGGCTGGGCCGGATGCGCGCTGGGCGGGGTCTTCCCTAGGAGCTCGCGCTTCTGTTTGCAGCATGCAGCTCGTTCCCCCAGTTCCATGCAGCGGGGTCGGGATGCGGGGGGGTGGCAGGAGGGATGCACCATTGGTGCAGCTCCCAGAGCAGCATAGGGAATAGGGGAGACGAGGATGCACCACTTAAGGCAGCTGACTGGGGGGGAGGGGGAGTTGGTTTGTGAGGGGTGGATATGGCGTTCGTGTAGCTCACGATAGGATGCAAGGAAGGAGGGAGGGGGATGATGCACCATAGATGCAGATCATATAGGGGGGAGAATATACACCACTTCGCGCAGCTGACATAGAGATTGGGGGAGGGGGTTGAGGAAACCACGCAGTCTCCCTCTCTCTATAATTATCAACACCCCGTTGGCTTGCAAATCCAACCTGCAGCCCCCTGTTCCTGTTAAGTAATAATGGTTTCAATTGCATAGGGTGTACCCTCTATCCCAAGCCCCCCAGCCCACTTCACCAAGGGGATGCTGCTGCCCCCTGCTTGCTGCCGTCCCCTGTGCAAACACCTACCGTGTCTGTCACTCATAGATGCTGATTTTCCTGCTGAATTTTTATGCATTTCTCATTTTTTCTCTTCTGCAATTAGGTCTTTGCCATTTAAAAAAAAAATCCTATTATTTTGCCTTTTTTAAAAGAAAAAGCAGCCCTTGTTAGACTGCAGCTTATTGTTTGCCACGCAGGGAGGAGGATTGCACCTTTTGTTATCCCTTGTCACTGTATGATGGGGACATGCCTTTTAGGGGGCTGCAAGCACATTGAAGGATGCAATCATTTGGTAAGATCCTTCCCCCCTCTTCTCGAGAGGATGCAGGGTTATTGGTATCTTCCCTTAAAGGGACACTGACTGCATTTTTCCCTGCTGGGAAGCAGTAAGACACACTTACTGACTATGCGGTGTCTCTATTATACTTAGTCACCTGCAAGACATACAGTTCAGAAGCGATGGTGGCAGGCAGCTGAGGTCCCATCTTCCTTATACCTCCCAGATCAATGTGGGAGAAAAGGCACCACTGCACGCATCTCAGAATGGGTTAACGTTTAGTGCCCCTGGACTTCATAGCACAAGACAGTCAGGTATCAGTCTTCATTAGAACACTCTCATGGCTCGCAGGCAGGGATCAGCATTCATTACACCCCTCATTAATATCCTCCAGCACCTGCCTGTGAAAAACAGTCAGAGTGGAAGTGCCCTGATCTGAGGCTTCTCGAAAGCCTGCCTCTTCCCAGGAATGGGGCTGCACCAGTGTTTCCCTCAGGAATTGAAATTAGGGGCGGGGATTGCATTGGGGGGGGGGGGGGGGGGGGCAATGAAGGTTGAGACCGTGAGGACGAAAGTAAAAACTGAAAAATGTTTCATGACCATTTTATTAGATTTAACTAATGTTTTAAAATCATCACAGAAATTAAAGTTGCCTACTATGAAGCACTACATCTACACCCTTCTTGGTTTTTTGTTGTAATTTTGCACAACTCTTTGGTGTCTTGTGTGTCTGTTACTTCCAGTCCTTCATGATATGCTCATGATTAGGCAGCAGGCATACAGAATACAAAATTCTATTCAATGAGGAAAAAGAACACTCAGCTGTAGCTGTTGTGACTGGGAGTAGCAAGAGCTGTGCATATCTCTCTATCAGTGTTATAGAGGGCGAACAGTTTATGACTTTACCCTGTATAAGCTTTGTACAGAGTAAAACAGATTTATTTGGGGTTTGGATCCCATTGGGAACTGGGTATCTGGGTGCTGGAGACAGAAGTACTTGCTGAGTGGTTTTCAGTTAAGTCTGCAGCTTTGGGGGCGTGGTTCAGACCCTGGGTCTGTGTTACAGCAGGCTGGCATGTCTGGCTCAACAAGGCAGGGTTCTGAGGCCCCAAGCTGGCAGGGAAAAGGGGCTCAGAGGTAGTCTCAGCACATCAGGTGACAGTCCCAAGGGGGGTCTCCGTGACCGAACCCATCACAAAAGCCATTACATGGATGGCTTTTTAATGGCTTTTGAAGATTCTGCAGCTCTTACTAGCGCTAGCTGGAGTAGATGGCCTCTGCAGCATGTATAGGAGAGATTAGGCTTACATTTTTCTCTGAGCAAAGCTTGGACTCCACTATGTCGCACATATCACTAATTAAAGAAAAGTCTGGGTTGGTTCTTGTTTTATATGAGCTGGATCATCTGTCTGTAGTATGTGGTCAGCCCATTACTTCTACCTATACTGTGAGGCGGGAGGAAAGCAGCTTGCCAGAGACACAGATGCTTTCTCAATGTCATACACAGCCCCTTTCTTTAGTGGGGTTTCCACTGGAGGAGATGTATGCATCCAAGCATATAAAAGTCTATTTCTCCCCCAGAGCATGGACAATCTATTGGGGGGTGGGGTGTCAGCTTTTAGTGTACGGAAGTCACATCTTGCTCTTTGGATTTTTTTGCCATAGGATGAAACCTGTCTGATTAGCTGAGACAGCATTTATTTTGTATGGTTTGTTAATTTGGCTGTTAAGCCCACGATAATAGCTATCAGCAAGCAGCAGTGCACTGATGGCATTAAGAGAGAGGCGGAGAGAGTGAGCAGTAGGGATGGGATAATTCCGTGATCCAGTTAAGCTACACTCTATCCCTCCACATTTGCCACCGCACTGTATGGTTCTACTGACGGGGTGGGAGTGGGGAAGAGTCAGGTAGTGGATGCTGAAAATGGATGTCACCATGTTGTGGCAAGTCACTTCAGAACCTATCTGTGCTCATGTGTTTAAAAGATCAGACTTGATTGTAAGGGTACATTTATAAATGGTTTGTACAATGATTAATCCATATTTTAATAAACACTTAGCCAATTGTAATAGATTGCTACACAGTCCAGGAGGTCAATAGTTTGCTTAGAAACAGCTATAACACCGTCTACCAATGTGCTTAACAACCATCCAATACGGACTATTCACGTCTAAATGTCTTTATAACATCTATTAATAATGTATTGACCCTTTATAACCGATAACTATACCCTTCATATAAAGTACGACCCAGCACTTCGAGGTTTGACTTCAATGGGGCTTAAAGTTGAGCACGTGCTTGTGGCTGTCAATTACTACTGGTACCAACAATAAACAAATAAATATTCAGATAGTGATTTTTAAATGGATAATGTCCCTTTAAGTGCCTCAGATTCCTTGCGTGAAGCTGTATTGACATCTAGTGGCCAACTGGATTATAGATGGGCCCTTAAATTCCCAAAGTCCTTACTGCCATTTAAAAGGGAAGATCAAGTCAACACGTTTTGTTTAATTGTAGCTATTTGAGGGTATTTAAAGTATTGCAGAATAACTGACTGGGGCCCATCATATAACGGGCGGTGGGGCAATCAAAAGTCATGTGACTAACTCAGGCCAGGCCGAGGGACATAAGGGAGAGGCCGGATTAGGACAGTGTGGGGCTTGAGTGGGATCCAGTGACACTCTAGCTAGGCAGGACAGAAGCTTGGGAAGCTGTAGCTAGCTTGAAGAAGCTGCTGCAGGTGAATGGTGCAAGGAGCAAGACTGGCTCCTGCAGGGAGGGACTGTTGGATTATAACCCACCAACGGGAAGGAAAGCTGCGAGCTCCTGATTCAAGTGTGCCAATCACAGACTTGTGAATTTGAAAGTATGGTTCTGCTCCTACCGGTACCTGGCTTTTGTCTTCTGGCCACCCTGCTAGTATTGCTCTCTTGACTGGATGTCCTTTTCCGTTACCTCTTTGATTTCCATCAGCTTCCCTGTTGGAACTGAGAGATAGTGCAGTATATTGATGGAGTCAATATCCTGAACCCTCAACTCACTGATGCTGGGTATATATGCGCTGCTCAGGGTGTCAGCTAACACCAGTAACTGTCCTGGACAATATCTGATCACTACCCGGTGTCGCTGGAGGCACATCAACATGCGTTGCAATCTCTTTGGAGCACTAAGAAGGGACTTTGCCATGACTGTCTCTAGGGGTTTGTGGTCTGATTGCACTTGGGTGGCCACAGGTGTACTGATGGAATAGCTCCACTCCAAATACCACAGAAGGAGGATCCGGGGAACTACAGGCCAGTCAGCCTCACCTCAGTCCCTGGAAAAATCATGGAGCAGGTCCTCAAGGAATCAATTCTGAAGCACTTAGAGGAGAGGAAAGTGATCAGGAACAGTCAGCATGGATTCACCAAGGGCAAGTCATGCCTGACTAACCTAATTGCCTTCTATGAGGAGATAACTGGGTCTGTGGATGAGGGGAAAGCAGTGGATGTGTTATTCCTTGACTTTAGCAAAGCTTTTGATACGGTCTCCCACAGTATTCTTGCCGGCAAGTTAAAGAAGTATGGGCTGGATGAATGGACTATAAGGTGGATAGAAAGCTGGCTAGATCGTCGGGCTCAACGGGTAGTGATCAACGGCTCCATGTCTAGTTGGCAGCCGGTTTCAAGTGGAGTGCCCCAAGGGTCGGTCCTGGGGCCGGTTTTGTTCAATATCTTCATTAATGATCTGGAGGATGGCGTGGACTGCACTCTCAGCAAATTTGCAGATGACACTAAACTGGGAGGAGTGGTAGATACGCTGGAGGGTAGGGATAGGATACAGAGGGACCTAGACAAATTAGAGGATTGGGCCAAAAGAAACCTGATGAGGTTCAACAAGGACAAGTGCAGAGTCCTGCACTTAGGACGGAAGAATCCCATGCACTGTTACAGACTAGGGACCGAGTGGCTAGGCAGCAGTTCTGCAGAAAAGGACCTAGGGGTTACGGTGGACGAGAAGCTGGATATGAGTCAACAGTGTGCCCTTGTTGCCAAGAAGGCTAACGGCATTTTGGGCTGTATAAGTAGGGGCATTGCCAGCAGATCGAGGGACGTGATCGTTCCCCTCTATTCGACATTGGTGAGGCCTCACCTGGAGTACTGTGTCCAGTTTTGGGCCCCACACTACAAGAAGGATGTGGAAAAATTGGAAAGAGTCCAGCGGAGGGCAACAAAAATGATTAGGGGGCTGGAGCACATGAGTTATGAGGAGAGGCTGAGGGAACTGGGATTGTTTAGTCTGCAGAAGAGAAGAATGAGGGGGGATTTGATAGCTGCTTTCAACTACCTGAAAGGGGGTTCCAAAGAGGATGGATCTAGACTGTTCTCAGTGGTACCAGATGACAGAACAAGGAGTAATGGTCTCAAGTTGCAGTGGGGGAGGTTTAGATTGGATATTAGGAAAAACTTTTTCACTAGGAGGGTGGTGAAGCACTGGAATGGATTACCTAGGGAGGTGGTGGAATCTCCTTCCTTAGAGGTTTTTAAGGTCAGGCTTGACAAAGCCCTGGCTGGGGTGATTTAGTTGGGATTAGGTCCTGCTTTGAGCAGGGGGTTGGACTAGATACCTCCTGAGGTCCCTTCCAACCCTGATATTCTATGATTCTATGATTCTTTTTGTATTTGGGCGTATCCCTGTTCACCTCTGACATAGTTCTGCTGGCATAAGAGACCGGCTGCTCCTGGAAAAGAGCCACACCCAGTCCTGTCTCCGAGACATCGCACTGGTGTGTCAGTGGCTCTCCTGGCAGATAGTACTTCAGGACAGGGTCATCTGTTATCCTTTGTTTCAGTGTGTCAAATGCTTGCTGTTGGGAACTGCCCAGTCCCATTGAGCCTCCTGCCTTAGGAGCTGATGTATGGGTTTTGCTGCTGCAACCAGGTATGGACAGAAAATGTATCATTTCTATGAATGTAACTCTTTCACATCCACAGAGCTGGCATGTCTCTGCCAGCCTTGATCTTGTTGGGATCTGCTGACAGTCCCTCTGCTGCGAGCAGATGTCCATTGTATGCCACCTCATACTGTTTGAGTCACATTTTTTCTGGGTTGAGTTGTATGATTTTGTCCCTGCACTGCTATAGAAAAGCGTGTCATTTTCTGTCATGATCTCGTTCAGCTTCGGTATCTTTGCTCCCTTCACCTACAATGAGGATATCACCTGCAATTATTTTTATTCCAGGCAGCCCTTCCAGGGCTTCGTGAGTCTTCTCTGGAACACCTTTGGTGGTGGACTTATTCCCATTGGCAAGCGCAGCCATCTGTAGAGATCAAATGGTGTTTCAAAGGTTGTTATCATGCTGGCCTTTTTATCCAGGCTTCTGTGCCAAAACCCGTTCCTCACAGACTGTGGGCAGTGCATAGTGGAGTCTTTTCCATGCCCAGTTCAGTGGCTATGAGTCTATCTCTGTGCAGATGTGTAATTTGCCTGGTGGCTTCTTTACCATGCTGCTTACCCAGGCTGTACTGACCTCTACTGGTGCTATGATATGCCGGCTCGGTAGACTTTTGAGCACCTTGCATGCTGGATGAAATAGTGCCACTGGAATTTCCCTTCACGGTATGAACACAGATTCCACAGTAGGGTACACTTCCTGTCGCAGCTTCCTTTCAGCTCCACAGCTTGTATGGCTGTGTTCCCCAGGAGGAGTTGGTGGGGTTTATCGTCCATGACCACAAACTTCAATTGGGCCCATCTGTTATTTTTCGGGTTAGTTACTATGGGGTGACGTTTCCTATGGGCTGCATTATACTCTCGACACTATTAGATTGTGACCACTCTTTGTAATGGGTGGGTTCAAGTCCAATTCGCCCCGAGGAATCACATCCCTGGAGGCCCTGCTATCCAGGTGAAATCCCACATGGCATTTCCCTATTACCACTGTTGCATGCACCGAGGTTGGTATTGTCCCTTGGTGCTTTCCCGTCCCAACAGCCTAAACCGGATTGTCTCCATTCAGGGTAACCGCACCTCCTTGTGGTCCAGTGAGGGCACCCACTCCCAGGCTTCCAGCTCCCCAGCCGTTGCCTCACTCAGGAGGAGACCCGTGTCTCTCTCCCTCCTGGGCAGGGTGTTTGCAGGCTGCCCAGCTCCCTACTTACTCGGTGAATTCCTCAGCAAAGTCTGGCTGCCTATGCCAGCTTGCTTTATTTCCCTCCTCAGAGATGGTAAACAGTGTCATTGCCACAGTTAAGCCACCACGCAGCTCTTTCTAAGCAGGAACATTTATTCTTAAGGCAAAAGCATTTCAGAAAAAACAATAAAAGAACCTACACACGTGCCGATAAGCTTACTAGAGATCAACACCTGATTCCAGCAAGGGCTCTCTGGGTGGTAAACAGTTGTTCGAACCCCACCGCGGGGTTTTCCTTTGGTCACAAGTTCATGACAGCTTTCACTCAGACCACACACGCTCATGAATCTGGGAGTCACTCCTTTATCCAGATTGGGTCTTTGACATGACCTTGAATAGGGAATCAGCCAGACAAAAGGTCCACACCTCCTCGCAAAGCTTCAAAGACTCAGTTCTTGCATAACTGGAATAGGTGCATTTGCATCCTCCTCCTCCTAGAGATTTCTGGGAAACCTACTTGACTAATAGTTCATTCATGTCTTAGCCCTTTGTTTAAAAGAGTCCTTTGAAGCTCATAACATTTCCAAGGTTCACAAGGTTCATGTCTCCTAGACCAGTTACATACAATCCCACAATAATACACAAACGTTTGCATTTTTAATCCAATGAGCTCCTAAAATACGTCTATTAATTCAATACTTTTGAACTTAATTCAATAAAGTTTATGCGGGATATTGTAGGAAATTGCCATCTCTGTCACGCTGCTCCGCTCTTGGGCTCCAGGAGAGACTCGTGATGCCGTCACTGCTGTCTGATGTGCCATCCCCCTCTTGTGCAAGGCTGACTGAATCTTTGAGAGCTACTTCTGCTCTTGCCCACGCTGCTGAAAGGGTTCGGCTTGCCACATTCCTTTGCAACGCTGTCCTAGCGCAGGCATTTCTCCTTTACCCACTCATGCTGTCTCCCATAGTCACTGCATCTCAATACCTTTACAGAACCCTGGCCACAAACTCTCTTTTGCCATTGTCTCCCTGCATGTACTTCTGGGGGTGCCGTGCCTCCTCTGGCTTTCCTCCTTTCTCTTGAGGCTTTCGCTGAGATCACCTTCCCAGAGCGCCTGCTCCTGCAGGTGAGGATCCCAAGAGCCGCAGATTATCCTGTCCTGGTCTCAGAAACAGACACCTTCCAGCTTTGCTCTCTTCATTCCTGTTGCATTAAGCTAATGCAGGGATGTTATCACAGTCTATTATACTGTGATTTGACACTTGCTTTGTCAACATATGAGAACATTAAAGCAGCGAATGTTTCCTCTCGCGGCCTGTGCCCAGTTTAATCCTGGCCATGCTGTCACGGGGAGCTTTTTCCAAAGTCTGCAAATCCTCAATTAAGGAGGCAGGACTGAGAATAGCCACAACAGCTGTCATTGGGCACATGTGAAAAAAATCTGGCTTTTAGGGCACTAGAGGGCGCCCTGTGATTTCAGACAGAGGGCATGTGCTTCTGGAGAAGGGGATGGGGACAAATTGCCTTTATGAGATTCTCCCGGGAACAGGACAAAGTGGAAATGTTCTGTTCAGTGGAGATCTTCAGTCTATCAGGGGAGACGCCTCTTCCAAATGCCCAGCTGCTGGAAGTCGTTCCAGCCCCCGTCAGCCCATTTTTAAACATATAACTTGAAATTCAGTATGAATGTAGGGCCGAGAAAGGTTCTGGATCAATTCCACAGAACAGCCACAGTAGCCAGGCATGCTTTTCCCATGCTGCTCTACAGACATGCCTCCCTCTTACAGCAAGTCCGAGAGGGGATTCACTGCTTGTCCGGTCTTTGGTCTCCGAGGCTGCTAGCTGGTACTGATGGTGGTGATGTGTGTACAGGTCTGTCTCATCTTACGCTGGGGTTACGTTCCGCAGTCAGCGCCTAAAGTGAAAATCACGTATAGTCAAAATTACATTGAGTGTAATGGCGGGCGGAATCGCCCGCACTACAGGTACAGTATTTAAATTGTTATTTTTCCCTTTTTTTGTTGTTTTGTTTTTTGTTTTTGCCGATCGCGTAAAGCTGAAATCACGCATGTTAAATGCNGTAGTGTAGACGTACCCTAAGATGCGACAGACCTTAATCGAATGCTAAAATGTGTTATACTGTTCTGCCACTAGGTGGTGCTGTGTGTAAAATATCTTATTCAAGCTAACCTTAGCCACACCTGGCAGAGCATTAAGGGATTTTATAGTGAACACATCTGGTGTTCTCTGAGAAGCAAGCTTGTAGTCAGTCTATATCTGATACAAAAGCCTCATCCTGTTCGGAGCAGCCCTGCAACCTGTCGTTTACAAGCAGTACATGACAAAGTGGACTTGGGAACTGCAAAGAGACCTACATTGTTACTCCATGAGTAAGAACTCTTGGTCACTTCTGAGCGAGGCTGGATTTAAACCATCAGCAGAGATTAAAGGTTCCATATCCCTTTGCCAATTCCTGGAGGCCACCGATCTTCCATACAGCCTTTGACAAATACGTCTTGGAGTTGATTTTCAAGATTGTTGAATGAAATGAGAATCCATTCACAAAGAACAGCAACATTCTGTGGCGCGATGCCTTTGGTTTCAAGAGATGGCAAAGTAGAGGGGAAATGTTTACTCCGTCATGACTGGACGGGGAGGGCTGTATAATCAAATTAGAGGATTTGTTTGACAATGGGCAGTTTAAACCTTGTTAGAAGCTTCAAGAGGATTTTGCCCATTAATGCAAATAATCAGATATAGAAATGCAACTAGATCCAGGCTTATATAACTCCTCTGAACCAGTTCAAGGCCTGAATGTTTAGATAAAATCAGGAATTGCTGGGTGAATTCTCTGGCCTGTGTGATGCAGGAGGTCCAACTAGGTGATCATACTGGCCTTTTATGGCCTTAAAATCTATGAATCCATGAATTCCAGCTGTAGATCTGCATTTTATATCTGGATGGTGGGCTGAACCAAACCCGCCCTTCCAAAGAATGTTAAAAGTACAGGGTTGAAATCCAGCTCTGACTCTGAGCTTTTGGATTTAGCTGGTTATCAAGAGCAATTCTATCTGTAAACTCCAGTCCCCTCTCAGTTTGAGGTTTGGATCCAAGGTTTCAGTTTGGGCTCATCTCTGCATGTAATTCGAAAATGATTATTTGCTTTGTGGTAATACCTAGGAACCCTATTCATGGACCAGGCCCAACTGGGCAAGGTGCTGTTCAAACACAGATCAAAAACACAGATGATAAGATCTTTGGGCCAGGAACTAAGTTTAAGACAAAAGAGGACAGGTGGATACAGACAGGTCTGCACGTTGAGTTTTCTGTGTATGATGTACGCTGTAGTTCATTGCTAATTTTGTAGTAAAAAATCTGATAATGAGGGTCGGTCTCACAAATTCAGGGAGTTATTTAGAGACTTTAATAATGCACTTAGGTTTTGGGATGGTCACTTCCTGCTCCCCTTTCTTCAGCTGTGTTTACACTGTTCTTAACTGCGCTGAAGTTCGGAATCAGTACTCACTGAGGTTGCACTTCCCCACAGTGCCTACTACAGGACCGGCCCAACAAAGAAAGTAACAGAACGCCACTAGCCATCACCTACAGCCCCCAACTAAAACCTCTCCAGCGCATCATCAAGGATCTACAACCTATCCTGAAGGACGATCCATCACTTTCACAGATCTTGGGAGACAGGCCAGGCCTTGCTTACAGACAGCCCCCAAACCTGAAGCAAATACTCACCAGCAACCACACAACAAAAACACTAACCCAGGAACCTATCCTTGCAACAAAGCCCGTTGCCAACTCTGTCCACATATCTATTCAAGTGACACCATCATAGGACCTAATCACATCAGCCACACTATCAGAGGCTCGTTCACCTGCACATCTACCAATGTGATATATGCCATCATGTGCCAGCAATGCCCCTCTGCCACGTACATTGGCCAAACCGGACAGTCTCTATGTAAAAGAATAAATGGACACAAATCAGACGTCAAGAATTATAACATTCAAAAACCAGTTGGAGAACACTTCAACCTCCCTGGCCACTCGATTACAGACCTAAAAGTCGCAATATTACAACAAAAAAACTTCAAAAACAGACTCCAACGAGAGACTGCTGAATTGGAATTAATTTGCAAATTGGACACCATCAAATTAGGTTTGAATAAAGACTGGGAGTGTATGGGCCATTACACAAGGTAAAACTATTTCTCCATGCTTATCCCCCCCCCGCCACACACACACACACAGTTCCTTATATCTCCTTGTCAAGTGCTGGAAATGGGCCATTTTCATTACCACCACAAAGACTTATTTTTCTCTCCTGCTGACAACTGATCACTCTCCTTATAATGTGTATGGTAAGATCCATTGTTTCATGTGTGTATATATATATATCTTCCTTCTGAATTTTCCACTACATGCATCCGATGAAGTGAGCTGTAGCCCACGAAAGCTTATGCTACAATAAATTTGTTAGTCTCTAAGGTGCCACAAGTACTCCTGTTCCTTTTTGCGGATACAGACTAACATGGCTATTACTCTGACACCAGGAGTGCTGTTCTTCACAGTTATAGCCAAATTTAAAATGCAATGCAAAATTACTTGCTTTTATGAAAAGTTATAAAAGGGTTGGGAGCGTGAGGGAAAAGACATATGATCTCTGCTCCTACTTTAGATACGTAGGTGCTCTGAGATAAATATAATTCCCTTGGATCCCTCTGCTATTCTAGCATTTATTGGGGCAGGCTATTTCTGGAAAAAAATATGCCTCTCTTCCTAAACTAATATATTGATTCCAAAACACTGCTCTCCAACCTTCAATCTCCCTTTCTCCTTCTCTTCTTATCCGGGTTTGTGCAAAAGTAGAGATTAGAATGGAAACCTGATGTTTGAAAATCAGGAGTGGGCTGCAGTGTGGGCGGCTATCGTCAACAAGTGGTGCTAAAATGATTTTAATAGGGATTTCCCTGGATAAAGCAGTGCTGTTGCAACTCCAAGACTAAATCATCTAACCGGACCTGACTAATTTTGGACCTAGTTAAAATCATATAGTTCCCTTTAGATTTCCCTGGGTGATGGAAGGTTTATTAGTTAATTTCAGACTGGATTAATTAACTCTACCCATTAATCAGTGTGAGACCTGCAGGGATCTATCTAGTGCTGATTAGTGCATCTCACTTAACTACCTAGAGCCAATTAGAGGCAGGACTAGACACTTACAGGCCTGCAGCCATGCTGAAGCCTATTAGTGCATTACAAACCTGACTAGTCTATCCAACCTCCTTAATCAATTTCAGACATAATTAGTTAATCAATTTCACACTAGACTAGTCAATTCAGAATCATTTAATTTCAGAGGCAGCCAGTTGGCATTAAATTAATCTACTCAGGCCTAAACTATCTGATCTAGAACTAATGAGTTTGGCTACCAGCATGATACACAGATTAGGATTCAGCTCTGCCTGATTAGTCACTTCAGAGGGCTGGTTGTTAAATCTGATTTGAGCCTAATTGTAACTATTAACCTCACATTTGGTTACAGCAGGTAGGCGCTGTGATTAAATAGCCACAAGGAAATGCAGAGGTATGTCCATTTCTTCTCCATTAGCATTAACCCTTCCCAGTCTGCAGTCAAATTCTTACTGATACTATTCTTCCCATATACTGAGTTTTTTTTCTTAGCTCTTTCTCTGTTGGTTGCCTGGCAGGTATGAATCAGGAGACCTAGTGATTATAAATATCAGCTAAAAGGCGAGGAAGGGCAGGCTGACTCCTGGTTTCTTCAGGCCAAAAGGTGAACATTAACTGCTGGGTGTAAATACTCTCAGTGCGGAGTTGACAGAG
The DNA here is from genome assembly GCA_003942145.1 of Platysternon megacephalum. Taxonomy (NCBI): domain Eukaryota; kingdom Metazoa; phylum Chordata; order Testudines; family Platysternidae; genus Platysternon; species Platysternon megacephalum. The sequence continues at coordinate 9,608,792 of QXTE01000016.1, read as the reverse complement.
AACAGCTGATGAGTGGACAGTGGGAAACTTTCTCAGGCAAGTACCATAGCATGAGAAGAGGGTGCTGAGGACCTGCTGCTCGGCTTTGCATTTTAACAACTCCGGCTCATAAATTCTCTGAGGTAGGCTGAGCTGGATGTGCTGTGTGTGATAAGGGAGGTACCTGAAAGTAATCTCGCATTGCAGGAGATTGTGCCTTTCATGGGAGAGGATCCCCAGCAATCTCTGTGCTCACAGGGATTAGGGCCCACATTCCCAAAGGTATTTAAATGCCCAACTCCCATTGTGCTTTACTTTTGAGGATCTGGGCCTAGGTCACTCTCCGGACAGTGGTGTGGGTATAGGGGAGATCCTGGCCAGGGATACTGGGTGGAAGCCCCTGCTCTTCCAAAAAGGGCCATGAGAGCCTTAATACCCAGACAGAACCTCATTTAAGAGCTCCTCAGAAGGCTCACATACACTTAAAGTGCAGGGGACTCTATTTGCCTGCAGCAGAAGGAAGCTGGCCTGAAGCTGCAGGGAATCTAGATACATCAAACCTGCTACTCGGCTCGCTCAGCCATCCCTTAGACTCCTGGCAAAGGGCCAGAGCCTGAAAGCAGCTGAGTTGGAATTCAGTTACCACAATTTCAGTTTGGCCTGATTTCTCCCCCACTGCCGCCTTGCGGAGGCTTTGCCTGGTTCTGTAGTAAATCAATACACCTCAGTCAGCACCATAGTGTTTGTGGAGGGTCCACCATCCTGCCCCCAAGGTTCCCGTGTTATGCATGATGATTCTTCATGTTGTCCCTTAACACCTCTCTGCCTCACTTTCCCAGTGCTTTGAGATGCTAGGAGGGATGGTGGTACAACCAGGTAAAGTGTTATCCTTCCACCTGGGTGTTGTTTCAGGGGGGAATTGAGTGCTGTTAACTGATCTGAAGTCCTGGCTAAACACACAGGTTGTACCTTTTTCACTGCAGTGATTGACAAATGGCCTGGCCACGCCTAAAACTGGCTTTTTTTAAATCACTTTAGCTAACCTGCTGCCAACTCCTTTGTGGACACTCTTACAGCGGATTACAAGTGGCTAATTCCGATTTCGCTTCAATTGATTCCTTAAACTAAATCGCTATACGCTAGTTGTAGACAAGGGCTAAGCCTTTGCAGGAAGCTTTGCTTCCAAGCAACTATCATCTAGGGCCAGCCATGAGCCCGAAGCCAGGACAGTGACTGTGCTGCAAGTTGTGTTTTTAAAGGGGAAGGGGGCCAACTCATTCACTGGCCTGACCTGTGAGTCCGATAGCACCGTGACAACGCTCTAAACAACAGCTGTGCTTTTCCCTGACCACAGCACATGTTCCTGTTACTTAACTCTGTGCAAAAAATAAAAATAAAGGATAACAAACAGAATGGATCCATGTCCTGGCTCTCTTCCCCAGGGCTGCCGCGGGAGATAGGATGACACTGTCAGTGCCGCCTTATCCCCAACAGATCACAAGAGTTCCAGCAGGCTGCAGTTGCTCCACCGATTCTTGTTCCTGGAAGCTCTAAACCATGCAAAAGTGCAAACTGTTTCTGGGTTCAAACAAACAAACTGCCCCAGGCGATATGATCCTGTGCTGAAAGCAAGGAGTGGGAGCCTGGATTCCTGGCTCCTATTCCTGGCTCTGCCACTGACTTGCTGAATGATCTTGAGGGAGTCATTTCTCTGCTCTGTCCTTTATCTGCCTATGAAGTAGGTAGCATAATGCTTCATTATTTGTATTCTTGTAGCCTGTAGGAATCCCAGCCCTAGACCAGGACTTTGCCGTGCTAGGGGCTGTACAAACACACAACAAAGAGATCCTGCCTAAATGGAACAAACAGATGGTACCTGCCCCAAGGAGTTCACAGTTACTGCAGGGCTATGGTACTGCAAGAGGTTTCTGTTCGTTGTTGTTGTTGCCATTAGGAGATGTATTGGAGGGCGTAGTCCTGCACTGATCCCCGGGGATGCTGCTGCATCTCTTAGCAACTGGCACCTCTGACCAGTGTTCCCTCTAAGCTGCGCACCTCTGCAGCTGTAGAAAAGGCCATCAAGGGCCGCACACTTGATTAGGACAGGCACGCACATGGGCGTGGCCCCAGGTGGGCCTGGATGTGTAGGTAAATGGCAGTGAGTGGAGATGGGTGGGGGGCGGTGATGGGGGAGGTTGGGGCATGTGGCCTCCTCCTCCCCTCCCACTTACCGGCTGTTGCTGAACCCGTCCCAGACCCACTGGCTGCACAGGGAGGACTGGAAGGCTCCCCCTCTGGCCCCAGGAGGAGCTCGCTGCCACCCCACTGGGCCCCCGGGAAGAGAGGGCTCCCCCAGCTCTGGGGCTGCGTTGGGGAGAGCCCCAGGGCTGGGACTCTGAGTCCTTCGGAGTCAAGAAACTTTGGGTCTCTCCCCAGCTCTCCATTGAGTTTCTGTGTGGCCTTGAAAAGTCACCTCACCCCACACTGTGCCTCAGTTTCCCCATTTTCCAGCTACACAGCAGAAGAACCATGGTAGAACTTAGGATGGCCCCATTCCTGAGCTGTGGCCAAACACAGCAGAGCTGGTGACCACCTTACTGCATGTGGACACCCCCATGCATGGCATTAACCTTGGTCCCATCTAGTGTAAGATGGGCCCTTTAATTGTTGCTAGCAGAGTCTAATCCTCAGTACAGGCAGCGTTAAAGGAGGTCAGTAACTGTCAGTAACAAATCGCCAACTGTCGGGCCCCCCTTGAGGACACTCTTACATGAGGCTGGAATGCCCGCTCTGGGAGTTGCCTGCATGATAAACACGAGGCCAGTTGACATCATGACCCCATGAGTCAAGGTGCTATAATTATCCTGGCCTCCCCTCGCTCCCCCCTCCCGCTCCCCTGCCAGTGTTTACAGGTCTCTGTGTGGACGGGTGCCGGAATTTGGAATAATAACCTGCTTGTCACTTGAGTTCCCAGATGAATCTAGAAGCGACACCCTGATCATGTGGGCCAGGTTTTTGGCCACCTCAGAAATGGCCTGAACTAAACCCAGCTCTGTCCTTGTTCTCCTGAACATGTTCCAGCCCCTGCCAGAAGCCTAGGAAACAACCCATGGGTAACGGGGCCAACTGGGGCCATATCCCGCGGGCTCTGGAAAGATAGCTGAGCTTTCTGGTAATTCAGATGAATCTTGGAAAGTTCCAAGAGATGGTGGGAGATTTTTATGCCTGTAAATTGGATTAATAAGGGACATCTCTCACCCCTGCCTGCTGCTAAATAATAGAGAGGCTGCATGGGGCGGTGAATAGGACACAGAACTGAAAGTCAGGAGACCTGGGTCCTATTTCTGGCTCTGCCACTGATCTGCTGGGTGACCTTGGGCAAGTTGCATCCCCTCTGTGAGCCTCCGTTTCTCCATCTCTAGAACCCACCGTTTGTAAAGCACTTTGGGTGGGATTGTGATGGGGCAGGGGGCGATTTCAGAGCTCGGGGCCGGAGAGAGTTGGGAAATAGCAGCTGTGTCTCTCTTATGGTCTTGCACCAGGGAAGGGTTTCTCCCTTGGGACTCGGTGTCGCCCCATCTAACCCAGCAGGGCAATGCGTTCAGGAGCCTGCTGAGACTTCCCAGTACCAAGCAGAGCTGGGCACTACAGTTCGGTGCCCAAGGTGGCAGGTGTCCTGTGCCGGGAGTCGCTCCGCTGTAGAGAGGAAAGGGAGTTTCCTTCTCCTAGAGGACGTGCCGGACAGCCTGCAATCTCGCCCACTGGGACATGGACAATTGGGGTGGGCTCCTCACAGTGGCCACCTGCTGTCTGCCCCGTGACACTTTGTGTTCTCCTGGCAGGTGGCTGCATCCAGAGAGCAAACGGGGACCTGTCTGCTGTCCTCCTCCCGCACTCGAGGTCAATGAGTTCAGAGATAGGGGCTGACAGGCTAAGAGGAGAGGGAACAGCTCATTATTACACTCATTAATTTGGGTCAAGAAACCCTCCCACAGCCCTCACCCCCAGGGAGCCACACAAGCATGAAAGCCCTGAGAGCAGGCGCTCAATACTGGCACCTCTTCCTCCCCCAGATGGAGATTCCTGCTGACTGTTTCACAGCGGTCAATACAGCCCTTTATCCTCCCATGGGAGAGACATGGAGTTCCCTGCTGGTTATCATGTGTGGGTCGAGACCCTACACAAACCAGGGTCCTATCCACTCGTCACGGACTTCAAAGACCCTTTGCATAGCAGCTGAGGGTTTCATCCCTGCATCCTTGAAAAATGTAATGTGCAGTGTCTGGCTATGGCCCTCCACCCCAGAGGTGGCTGCATTTCCGCAGTAAGCGGAATGTTTCTGTGGACACCGTTTATAGAGTGCTTTGGGAATTGTAAATTGGGCCACTGACTCAGGCTGAGTGAAGAGATCCCTGGCACCAGTGCATGGGAAATATATACTTGCGTGCAGACAATACATGCATTATCTGTTTATATGTGTATTTAATGCTGAGACTCTGCCTCTGTCCCTAGGTAGGGAAGGCATCAGACACTGGCCTTTTAATTCCCACTGTTCTATTTTTGATTCCCTCTTTTCTAGCCTAGTAAAGGCTGCTCCATTCCAGGCTTTCTGCTGATGAGTTTGCAGGGAGCGGAGCAGCTGGGACAAAATTAGCACTCTTCTATGTGATCTCTCTGCCCCATGGAGCAGTTACTGGGTGAAGCTTCTTTTATTAACACTTCTGCCCTGGAGACTGGCAGCCAGTGGAATCTGTGCTTTTAAAAAAAATAACCCTCTGGGGTTTGATCTGAGCAAAACCCCAAAGTGTCACTGACGCAGCTACATTTTATTCAGGGTGGCACAGCATCCGCCATAAATATTTAGGGCTCTCTGAAGGTGGAGGGCATGTGGCAGCTTGCTCACCCCCAGGTTTATGTTGTGACATCAATCAAAGGCTAATGCGGCCTTTGATACCGGCCACTCTGCTAAAAAAATACTCTCTATCGCCTTCCATCTTGTGGATCTCAAAGCCCGTTAGCACTTCACACACAGTAACGAGTCAACCCTCACGATCCCCCTGTGAGCTGGGGAAGTACGGTATGTATCAGAAGCAGGGCAATGTATTGACTAGGACGTTGTCCAGGGATGCAGGAGACTTGCATTCTCTTTGCTCTTGCATTCTCTGTCACGGACCTGCTGCGTGACCTTGAGCAAGTCATTTGTCCTGTCTTGTCTATTTAGCTCTTTGGGGCGGGGACTGGCTCTCGCTATGGGGATGTCTACACTGCAAGGAAAGACTCGTGGCGCAGCTGGTGCTGGCCTGGGTCAGCTGACTTGGGTTACGGGGCTAAAAACTGCAGTGTAGATGTTCGGGCTGCAGCCTGGGCTCTAGGACCCCGTGAGGGGGGAGGGTCTCAGAGCCCAGGCTCCAGCCTGAGCCCGAATGTCTGCACTGCAATTTTTAGCCCCACAGCCTGAGCCCCCCGAGCCCCACTCAATTGATCCAGGCTCTGAGGGTTTTTTATTGCAGTGTAGACGTGCCCTATGTGTTTATACAGTGTCTACCACAATGGGGCCATGAGCTTGGTTGGTCTCCCTGGGGGCGTTACTATAATACAAGCAATAAATAATGATCACTACCCCCATTTTACAAATGGGGAAACTGAGGTGCAAGGAGCAGAAGGGACTTCGCCAAGGGAGAGAACCCAGATCTCCTGATGCCCACTCCTCTGCTTTAACCACTAGACCATCCTTCCTCTTCCACGATCAGTTTATCGCACAGTAATGGGGAGCTAAGTAAACACAAAGACAAAAATGTCTAGGGCTGATAGCAGAATCCTGCCTGGGAGCCGCCAGATAGGCTGGGATAAATGGGGCTTCAGCTAAGCAGCAGCCAATAGGAGAGCGAGACAGGCTGGCAGGTCTCCGAGAGGGAGGTTTGGATCAATGGGATTCCACTCGAATTGCTTGTTCTGGGGTTAGAGATTAGAGACAGAATTAGCCCCACAGTCCTGTTCTCCGCAGTGATTTTGATTTTTTCCCCCTCCTATTGCACTGTTTGAAATAAGTGCTTGATTTTTGTTAAGCCTTTCACCCCCCCAGCGCACATCACAGCTTGAGCGCCGGTGCTCGTCCTCTCAGTAGCAGTGTCTGAATGAAGCAACTTCTCACCACAGCCTGCTTTTCTTTTCCTGGTTCCTCTGGGGGCTCTTCTCCTCCCTTCGGGATTTGGTTTGCTGCCGTAGGATCTAGTCTTGCTCCTGACTTCAACTTGAGCAGCTCATTAGCCGTTGGTGCTTGTCCAAGGGAATCTGTCCAGCTAAAGAATGGATGTTGGGATGGGTTTCCTTTAAACCACTATTGACTCTATAGGTTTTGAGTCAATGAACCAGTGACTGAATTAAATAGCATACATTTATCTACCTCATCCTGCCCTGCCCAACGTTGTTCCTTACAGTGAATTCATCAGGGCTGCATGTCATTCTTTTCCTCCAATTGTATTACAGGAGCTTGCATTTCTCCAGGCCCCTCACGTCCAGTAAATTGCCATATTTCCAGTCTCTCTGAGTCCCTTTCAGTGTGTTTCTCTGTTCTCACTGGTCGCCAGCACCTCCCTGTTTAATACCTGCAAATTTACACTCTGCTCCTGCAGTCTGATCCACAAGAGTGTTGCCAACTCTTGTGATATTTGACGTTTTCCTTAAAGACTCGACTCCAAGAGGGGAGATTCTCCGCTTTCTTTCTTTAAGTAGGTACATTTGTAGCCGTTCTGACCCGAGTGCCCCCTAAAGGCTCAGAACCCAGAAAGCAAATAACAAAGAATCCCAGATTGGATTCTTTGTTAAAAATCCTCCTGATTTTGGGGGGCCTGACTCATGATTTTTGAATGGCTGGGGTTGGCCGTGCTGCTTATGCATGTACAGAGTCCAGCTGGGTCTGTCAGACTGGATGCACCAGTCACCTGTCTTCTAAACTGTTGCCACTGGCTCAGGAAAGACTCCTATTGATTTTGATGCTGCAGCTCCGTCCATCAGGTGTATTTTTCCTCTTGGTAAATACAAGGCAGCAATTCCAATACATACAGGGAAGGCGCATGCAGACTGCTGGCCTGGGCAGCTGTGGGTGCAATGGGCGTGGCTAGAGAATGCAAGTGCATGTGGCAGGTGCAGGAAGATAACATATGGTGCAGAAGGGAGGGATGGAAACAAATTAGCATTCCAACCCCTCTGGAGGCCTTTAAAGCATTTTACAGACACTAATAATACCAAGATCTTTCACAGGGCTTTTCATCAGTAGAGCTCAAAGTGCTTCACAAAGGAGGTCAGTGTCATTATCCCCATTTTATAGTTTGGGAAACTGAGGCACAGAGCAGTGATGTGACTTGTCCGTCTTCACATAACAGGCCAGCAGCAGAGTCAGGTAATAGAACCCATGCTCTCCTGAGTCTTAGTCCACTGCTCTAGCCACTGAGCCACACCACCTCCCAGATTAATGCCTGAAGCCTCCCACCACCCCAGAGGCTGGGAATAATCATCCCCATTTTAGGCAGCTGAGACACACGGGCCATGTCTGTGTTCATGCTACCACTTGCGGTGATGGGGTGAATCCAGTTTAAACAAGGCACCAGAAGCACTGTGGGCACCATGTTATCTAGACGCGACCTGGTGGCTAACAGCTTCCACCATGTACGCACTAGTGCTCTCACCAGTGGAAATGCACTGGTGGGAAATTCCCTAGCAGAGGCCCAGCCAAAGCGGTGCCGTGACTTGGTGTCGTGCAGTGCTGGAAATGGAAGCCAGGAATCCTGTCTCCCCCAGAGCCCTGCTTTAAGCACGAAGGCACACGCCTGCAAAGGAGCACAGAACAAGCATGTCAGAGAGAGAGGAGCACAAGTCCCTCCCTCCCTCCCCCTTTTAAAGCCAATGGGACTCATGCTCCTAACTCACTTTGGCATGTCTGAACATTTCCCCCAAGGGCGATAATGTGAGCAAATGAGTAAAGTCAGGACAGGAAGGGAATCCAAGGACACACAAGTGTGACTCGGAGAGAAAGGGGACATAGGGACAGAGAAAGTACGTAAGCCTTGTGAGCAGGTGCCTTTCCCAACATGCCCTCCAACTGTCCGTGTCCGGTAGGAACTGGACCTACTCACTTCATGGGGTTTGCCTTTTTTTAAATGAAGAAATTAACACTAATACACAACATTCAACTCAAACCTCCGCCCCAAGCTGGGCTGCACTTCAGATTCCTCCCACAGGGCTGCTCAGCCCACACCCTAGGTCCTCTCTCTGGGCAGCCACTCCCACCTCTTTTATATCTGGGTGGGGTGGAAAGTCATGTGACTCAGCACATCAGCAGTATCCACTCAACATTCCCTACTAACAAGGTCCTGTCGCAGCATCTGGTGAATTTAAGGATGACCTGCAAAAAGAGGATAATTGTGTTTAGGCTCATCGTATACTGAAAGGCCTCTCTTGCTGGTGTTTGTTTTTCAGTGTGTGGATTGTTTTATTTGCTTGCTTCTCATGTTAGAAATTCAGGGCTTGTCTTCCCTAGAAGACACGATGGAGACTAGCAAAAAGTCAAAAGAGGGAAAGCTGAATGGTGGAGGGGGTGACATTTTTAGCCAGTGTGTAAACGCTTTGGTTTTTGTATGGTTTATTTACATCAATGTAATTTCAATGCCCAAAGAACATTTTGGAGAAAGGTAGCCTGTGTTAAAGATTCAACCCCCCTGCGATGAAGGCGAGATTGCTCTGAGACCTCGACAAGGTCCTCTGGCAAAACCAGAGTATTTATAAGGCTAAAAATAAAAACCTTTCAGCTCTGATTAATCCATTACAAAGAAACAGGGGGGCGGGGGGAAGGGAGGCAACAGCGCATTGGGTTTTAGTTCTCCTCTAAGGGTAGGGGAAGGATAGTCTTGCAGTGAAAGCACAGGACTGGGAGTTGGGCTTCTGTTCCTGGCTCTGCCACGGATTTCCTGTGTGACTTTGGGCAAGTCACTGTGCCTCAGTTTCCCCATGTGTTAAATGGGGCTCATCCTATGTCACTAAACGTCATCAGGTCCAGCTGATGGAGCATCTCCATTTCCTCACAGCAGAAAAGGCCTGGGCTTTTGGAGCAAGTTGGTCTGAGTTTTATCCCTGCTGCTGCCATGAAGTTCTGAATGGCCATGCCCTGCTACCCAGCGCTGGCTGAGAAGTCCCAGGTGCCCATTACAGCACTGTAGCCTGTAACGAAAAAGAAGGGAAGCCACACGAACCCTGCCTACGTCTGGCTCAGGGCTCCTGTGCTAATCTTCCCTCCTGCCCTTTCTCCTGTACTGTTCCCAGCACCCCTCTGCCGCTGTCATCAGCCCTGTTCGGCTCTGGACACTTCCCAGATTTTGGATGGTTTGTCGCTGAGTCAGGGGAATGCTGCTCACTGGCTGGTAGGATTCCTGGACAGGCTGCAACAAGACGATCTCCGAGTTCAGCCTGATGTCCAGTGTACGGAGATTGTGGGTGAGGGGAGCACCACCCCACTGAGTCAGCAGCTGTTTTGGTCCCAGAAAGAACCCACCTTGTCCCTCCTGCCTCCCCCCCAACTTGCATCAACTGATTAGTCAGCTGAGGAGTGTGATCTCTCGGCTGTCTCTCTGCCTTTCACAGCAGATAGAAGAAATGGGCTTTTGAGCAAAGACAGCCCAAAGCTGTGTGCAATTACAACCGACTCACTTTCTATTTCTGAAAGGGTGGGCAGGGAAGCTAGCCAGAATAGAAGCTAAGAATATAGTGGAACCTTCTAGCTTATAGTGATTCGATTCTGTTCGGGTTCTTTTTCCATGCCCATCATTGTGGTATCGGAGCACCTCCCAGTAGCTCATTAAGTAGCAGGACTAGAGTCTGTCATGTGCGCGGCTGGTTGGGTACTGATTACTCCTGGGGGAGTTCTGCACCACTGCACGTGTGCAGAATTTATGTCGCCTGCAGATTTCTTTGCTTCCCCACAGAAAAATGACTTTCTGACGGGGAAACAAAGGGAAGCTACAAGAGCGGTCATGCGACCCTCCCCAGCAGTGTGTTTCGGGTGCCCAGGGCAGCTAGCAGAGAGGTAAATCACTGTGGGGCGGAGGCAGGAATGGGGAAGACCCAGCTGGTGGCTCCTACCCTGCGCCGGGCTCAGCGGCTAGGCACAGCTGGGTTGGGGAGGACGGGACTTCCAGTTCCCCTGCCTGGCATCCGGGGCCGGGTCAGACCCACCCCCAGATTTCTCCCCCAGCAGCAGGAAGCGCTGCAAACTCCCCCCTCCACTTCCTGCACCCATCACTCCTCAGCTGCAGAGGGAGGGATCCCTGTACAGGGAGCTGCTCCCCCATCCGCCCAACCCCCATGCATCCAGAACCCCTCATACCCAGACCCTCCTGCCGAGCCTCACGCCCACTCACNCCCCCCCCCCCCCCATGAGCCCACTCCCCTGCATCTGGACCACACCAATGAGCCGCTCACACCCGGATCCCAACCCCACCGAGCCCCAACCAGGTGCACCTGGATCCCCACTCCACTGAGCCTCACTCCCCCAGCATCTGGACCCTCCCCTGAGCCCCCCACACCCAGACCCCCTGCCATGCTCTATCCCCCCCACCCAGACAACCCCCCCCACTGAGCCCCAACCACCTTCACCTGAACTCCCCTGCGGAGTCCCATTACTGTGGCACCCAGAACCCCCAACAAGCCGCTGTGCATCCAGATACGCCCCCCCCGGCACCCGAATCCGCCACTGAGCCGCCTGCATCCAGATTACCCCCCACAGAATCCTCTCAATCCACACCGGGATCCCCCCACATTAAGCCGCTCCACACTTGGAACCTGCCTTACTGAGCCTGCCTGCCCACACACAGGGGCAGGGCCCTGGGGTTTTCTGGGGCAGGCCGGATCCTTGCACTGTGTCAGGGTTGGTTGCAGACTCACCGCTGAGTCCGTGTCCCGGGGGGAGCTGCCCGGTGATCTCCCACCTCTGTGCAGCCAGTGGCCTGTGCTCCCCACTGCCATGCTGGAGCCTGCACATTTGTTTGCAGAATTTTAAAATATTGTGCACAGAATTTTAATTTTTTTTGGCGCAGAAAGCCCTCAGAAGTAACTGATAAAGAACAATGCTTTATGCTTCTACTGTGTTGTATTAGAGGATCTGCGAGTACTTTATAAACACGTACCCCTCCCAGCACCCCCCTCTGATAGGTATCTAAGGTAGATAAATTGAGGCACAGACAGTAACTCACGAGAGGCCACGTGCTGAGTGAGTGGCAGAACGAGGAACAGATCCCAGGTGTCCTGACTCCCAGCTGCCTGGCTGTGACCACTAGACACCCTAGCCCTGATCCTCCATTGCCCTGCAGTCACTTACACCTGTTCCAAGTGGATGTCCAAGCCCCACCATTCTGATCTGGGAGCGTCTTACGCTCCCTTTGCACAGGTGCGTGTAAATGACTGCACACAATGCAGGGAAGGGGGGATCATGGCTCACTACCTCCCCTCTAAAAACATTACCCTGCGGTGGGGTACCCATGGTCAGCTGTAACACAGTGCCCTTTAGTTCCTCTACATTTGCCAGCACTGCCTACTTATGGAGGGTTTTATATTGCATTGAAGGCTGGATCATAGACCCGGAGTGGTTGGGATAGAAAAGCTGGCTCAGGCCATGCCCTGGCCACAGGTCTGCTCCCTGCAGTACATTTCCTATTGCTTTGGCCAAGATAGTTCTAAGCAAGGGGGCTTCCATCACCTCCCTCGGGGAGACTATTCCGCAGCCCAGCCCAGCTCCCTGGCAGGAAGCTTTTCCTGAAATTCAGCCAAAACTTTCCCCTTGTTAATTTCAGCCATTTGGGCCGAGCTCTGCCTTCCCTGCACCACACAGAATAATTCCTCTCGCTCCTCGGAGGGAGCGTCCCCCCCGTCATGTCCCCCCTAGGGTTGCCAACTCTGACTGAAGCTATTCCGGGAGATTTTTCCCCCCCCCCCAATGTGACGTAATGTCATTTTCTTAAAATATCCTATTAAAATCTCCTGGATGGCTTTCAATAGTCACCGGGAGATGGATGCTGATTCTGGGAGACTCCCGGCCAATCCTGGAGGGTTGGCAACCTAGCCCCCCCCATTAGCTGACACCAAGCCAAGCTAATGGTACTCAGCACTTTTAATCTTTCCTCTTAAATCAGGTCCTCCAGCTCCATGCTCATTTTTAATTGTCTTCCCTAAGGGTGGCCTCTTACTTCCCCACAGTCGTGTGCCATGTGTGCCCATGTGTCGGCCCTTCGCTTCTATCAAGTGTAATGGCCAGATTGGTTTGTCTCTCCCCACCACCCCACAGGCAGGAAGGAATTTATCTTTGCATCTCTTTCAAGGGCCCCTCAGCAGACATGCCAAACCTGCGGAAAAAATGCAGAAATTGAGCTTGTTTTTGGCTTAATTGGCTTGGGAGTTGCTTGTTGGCTAGTTTTTGACTTGTTGCTTGTTGTAGCTTGTTGCTTCTTTTTTTGATTGGCTCTTGGCGAGCAGGTGCGGGGGGGGGCAAACAGGGGCAACCGGGGGAGAGAGTCCGGGGTGCACAGCGGGCCCACCACAGTCCCAGACTGCACGCCGGGGGGATCTAGTCACATAGAGTGTTGGGGTTCGTAGGGATTGGCTTGTTTTGGCCTTGTTTTGAAATGGGATTAGCTTGATTTCTGGCTTATTGTGAAAGTCAGGGTGCTTATTTACCGCGTGAAAGTTGGCAACTGTGCCCCTCAGCTGCAGCTAAAGAACGTCCCAGTTTTCGGCAGTGCCAGTTAGGCCTTGGCAACACGAGCCTTTCTTGCCATTACGGTCAGCGGTGCTGCCCCGCCAGTGGTCGGAGCCCTAGTGCAGACTGGGAGCTATTTTAACCACTGTGACTTTAGCCAGACACATGGGGGCCGGCGGTCAACGTGCCAGTGGATGGGCTGCAGCAGTGCAATTGTGGTTGCCATCCCGCCACCCAGTCCCTGTTCCCAGCTATCCCTACAACAACGGCTGCTTGTCCCCGGGCGCCCACTGTGCTGTCCTAGAGCAGAGCAAGAGCTTAGTTTCACCTGCTGTTGCATGAGGCTGGTGGGCCGCGTCCGATTCCAGCATGACCAGAGCGTCTTGGGGAGGAGCACTAGGTAGCTGGGGTTAAAGGCACATCAGGGAATCGATCCGATATGGGAAAGGAGGAGATTTTCAACCTGCAGACGACTATTCCTGGCCCACGTGCTTCCATTCCCATTTAAATATAGTTTGTTTTTCCCGTGGTTCTCCTACCCATGACTCTGCCCTGGGGACGTTTGGCTTGCACCAGTCAGCTGGCCTGCCATGTTTTCACTGAAAGGTAAACAGGATGTTTTTCACTCCAGAGCTGTGTGGAAACCCACGGTAGGATCACTCACGTCTCTGGATTCTCCTTATCATCTTTCCAGCAAATCACCTGCCATGCACAAGCCCTTCTGCTAAAGAGTTGGGGATACTCACAACAGCCCTGCTGTTCTTGTTAGAGTTTTCTGGGAGTCACTGATAAGTACATGCAGATTTGTTGCTATTTACCCAGAGGAAGTGGACTATGTTGTGCTACCCAGGCACTTTGCAGATGCCAGGACGATAGAGTGATTGGCACACTAAAAACACACAGATATGTCTAAGAGAAGACCCTAGGTCTAAAGAGCTTGCAGTCTCTTATGTATATATAGAGAGAGAACATGACTAATGACAACGTGAGCATGATATTCGGGGTGGGAGACGATCAACGTGGTGACAAAACCCGGGGAGAGTATGAGGGGAGGGAAGCGGCTTGGAGGAGCTGTAAAATTGATATTAATAAGGGTTCCCGGTGTGCTGAACAATTGAAATACACCCTGGGTAGTGATCATTTGTGGTGTTGTGTTGCATTAACGATAGCAAGATTGCAGAGGGTCTATAATGCCACGACATGCTTAATTGGCATTAAGAGGCTTAACAGAACTTAGAATCCTAGAAGCGTAGGACTGGGAGGGACCTCGTGAGGTCATCTAGTCCAGTCCCCTGCACTCATGGAGTGCATGAAGATGCCCGAGGAGCAGAGAAGATGCGAGGCCCACTGGAGCTGAGCAGGGCTGGGTGGCTGTGAAGCTCAGAGGAACAGCAATCAGAGACCGGGGGAGTTGGGAGGGGGCTGTGTGGAAATCTGTGATGCTGAGCAGGGATCGAGCTGTCCTGCCAGAGGCTGAGCAATGAGAACGGGGAGCGTGTTGGAGCAAGGGGGGTTTTCACAGTTAACCCTTCGTGATACAGAAGGCTGAGGACAGGCTGGGGCTCAGGAGGGTGATGACTCCGTTTACAGCTACGTCTCCAGTTTCTTTGTTCGGAAAGACACCGCAAAATCCCTGGAAATGTAGCTGTGGCCAGCCCCGAACAGGTTGTCCTCGGCCCTGTTTACAACCCTCTCGCTCTCTGGAGGGGCGATTGCTCATTCTCACATGTGACAAGCATTTCAGCTGGAAACTCGACCTCTTCTCAAGCACATGTGACCCTGAGATAAATTATAAATAGACAAGTGATAGGAGACAAAGGCAGGAGCCTTTAGGAAAGGAGCAAGAAGCTGAGCTCGGAACGTGGTCCCGTTGAAGAAGCCAGGAGAGAGCCAGGACAGTTTACTGAGGAGCTGCCAACGAGCCAGGAGGAGCCGGCAGTGGGATATAACGTGGAGAGGTCGGCCGGCACAATGGATTACCAGTCCAGCATTATCCGAGACTCAAACCCCATGGAGAACCTGGAGAAGCAGCTGATCTGCCCCATCTGCCTGGAAATGTTCACCAAGCCCGTGGTGATTCTTCCCTGCCAGCACAACCTATGTCGGAAATGTGCCAGCGACATCTTCCAGGTCAGTGCCTTGCAAACGGAACCTGTGGCACCGGGCTGCAGCCTGGCTGCAGGTGGGAATTCTTGGACAGTTGGGTGTGAAACCTACAGCGCGTTCACGGGGGTTCAAACTTGTAACGCCAGAGTGTGCTTGCGGGAGAACTGAGCGAGGGAGGGGGCTGGGAAGTGGCTGGAATGGCCAGTCTTCCGTGGGTGGTCCCTGGCTGAGGACGTTCCGAGAACTGCGGCTACCGACGCTGGGTGGGGATAGACCTGATTCTAGGTAGACCAGAAATTCTGGGTCTAAGTGCAGTAGATTGTCCTCTTCTAGGCTGGGCTTGTCCCTCAGAGGTGGGTGAGGCTTCTCGCTATGTATGTTGGTCCCATAGGGTTAGAATCCCCTTGACTTCCACGGGAGTTGGATCGGGACCATGGCATCTGAGCCTTGCGTGGCAAACGGTTCCAGAATGGACCCTTCTCCCCTGCTGCAAGAGTCTGCTCTCTCTGCTTAGACGGGGGAGGAGCCAGCTGATAAAACTGACTGCTTGGGCCCCATCTTGCTCCCTCACTTGCTGAGCTGTGTTGTTACCGTCCAACGTTCCCAGCAATAAAGCGAAAGCGGGAGAAAACCAGGCAGGGAGGGTGAAATCAGACCCCGCTTGCTGGAACGGACTCG
Source organism: Platysternon megacephalum (assembly GCA_003942145.1). Lineage (NCBI taxonomy): Eukaryota > Metazoa > Chordata > Testudines > Platysternidae > Platysternon > Platysternon megacephalum. The sequence continues at coordinate 9,593,290 of QXTE01000016.1, read as the reverse complement.
AGGGATGCAGGCTTCCCAAAGCCCTGTACAACTCCGGGAATGGGGGCAGCTGTGCAGGGAGCTGGGGGCTGTCCCAGCTGGTTTATAATTAACGGTTGGTTCTTGAAATGGACAGAAAGGGCACTTCCCCCACGAGCAGACCTCTGTTTACTTGTAAGGACAATGGGCAGAATGTCGAGGTCTCATTCAGTTCAAACCCCTCAGTGGGAATTTTGCCTCTGCAAAAAAAAGTCGGCTTCTCCGCTGCCCCGCACCTGATGGGCTTGTTCACGCCTGTGCATGGTCAATGAGGCCTGCTCCCTCTAGTGTAAGAGGGAAATTCTGATTGGATGGCTTTCCCCCCGCAGGTATAAGCGACCCCAGAAGGTGCAGAGCAGTGGAGAAGTGGGCACTGGGTCAGGACCCCGAGATCTGGTCCATGAATAAACCTTTTTACACCCCATGGAGCAAATTTTGATCTGAGGATCTCAAAGCATTTTTAAAACGTTAATGAATTAAACCTCACAACATTCCCCTGCGCAATGGGGAAACATTGCTCTTAAGAGCCTTTTCTAAAGGGCAGGGGAAGGGGGGGGTGTCTAAAGCAGAGGTCCAGGAATCAGGACTCCTGGGTTCTATTCCCAGATCTGCCATGCACTTACTGGGTGACCTTGGGCAAATCTCGTTCATCTGGCTTTGCCTCAGGTGCCCCAGCTGTACAATGGAGATGGTATTTGCTGCCTTCACTGGGCTTTTGTGAGCCTTAATTCATTGATCATAAAGTGTTTAGAGATTCTCTGATGGAAGGTGCTTATATGAATGCAAAGCATTATGGGATATGAGACCCTCTGGTGATGGGCACTTCAGGGATGCATGTTTTGTCCCGAGGGAAATCCTGAGGGGACAGGGTGGTGTTTAAATGAGTCCATGTCACTGTCTCCAACTACGCAATGGTGGGTTTTAAGGATGTTGCGCATGTCTGTGTGTCTGGGGAGACATTGACCTTTGACCTTGTACTGGTGATACTCCCAGGCTGCTAACCCATACTGGCAGAGCCGGGGAACCACCCTCTCCGGGGGCCGCTTTCGTTGCCCCTCCTGCCGTCATGAAGTCATCCTGGACCGGCATGGAGTCTACGGCCTGCAGCGGAACCTCCTGGTGGAGAACATCATTGACATCTACAAGCAGGAGTACTCCAGGTTAGCCAGGCTCCCGTCTTTCTGCATTGTCCAGCCCTAGTGTTTCTCAGTAGCTGGGGTGGAATGATCTTTCACAGTTTCTCTCCGGTAAGAGCTAACGGGGAAAACTTCCCAGGGATGAAGGATTTTCAATTCTTGTTCTTCCTGGCACTCATCCAGTTCTCCCAGGCAGAGTGCCCTCATGGCCACATTGAAACAGATCCCACACATCCAGCCTGCACTAATCCAGATCATTTCCCCCCGTCCATGTTCATCCAAACCACAGCAAATCAAATGTCACAGGTTGCCCGGAGCGTCGTTTGACACCACCAATATTTGATCCATGGATCCCAAGCTTCACTATTGACCCACCCTGTGCAAGAAACTCTCCTTTCTCTAGCAGCCAGTCAGTTTGCTTAAGCAAATGAACCAGCTGAGTGAGAACCTGTGGCAATAACAAAGCTTGGTCCCACTGAGTTCCTGGGATCTCCCCCTGCCAAGGAGTGGAGTCGGAGAGAATGGCAGTGCAACACGGTTGGATTTCAAGAGAGCAAATTCTGGGGATTTCAGAAAACCGATGAGCAGGGTGGATTTGGAAGAAGCAGGACAATTCCTGGGTCTAATTCTGCTTTCACCGCAGTGTAATCAGGAGTAACTCCGTACTGCTAACCCCAGTCAAAAATCACGTGTCAAGCCTTGAAACATTCATGATTTGGGGGGCGGGGGAGGAAATAGATCAGTGGGTCTCAAACTTTTGTACTGGTGACCCTTTCACATAGCAAGCCTCTGAGTGCGACCCCCCCTTATAACTTAAAAACACTTTTTTATATATTTAACACCATTATAAATGCTGAAGGCAAAGCAGGGTTTGGGGTGGAGGCTGACAGCTCGTGACCCCCCATGTAATAACCTCATGACCCCCTAAGGGGTCCTGACCCCCAGTTTGAGAATCCCAGAAATAGATGGTTGGTCTTTGTTATTTGTGTTCAGAGCTGTTGGAATGCACTCCGCTCTTCTCCACAATCACAAGCCCTAGAAACCTAGTGGCGGGGCAGGGGAGTGTTATAAAAGCCAAGATTCTCATGCTATCTCTTGATTCCAGCAGCCAAAGCTTTAAGAAAAACACCAAATATTAGCTACATTGAAATCTCACCAGCCTTACGCTGCAGCAGAAGACAATCAAGCCCTGGGATTGTAGAAGAAAGCTAGACTTCTATGAGTCCTTATTATATGTGTTACTGTAGCACCTAGAGGGACCAGTCAGAGATCAGGTTCCATTGTGCACCCCAGACCACATGCAGCCTTCCCCTGAAAATGAATAATACAAAGAATCAGAAATTGCCACCGGGGCTTCAGCAGGGATTGCTCAGTGGTCTGAAGGGAAGGAAAGGTTCTGTGCTAGTTGGAGAAGTGGGGAGGAGACCAACCAGGAACGTAAAGTCACTGGCAGTTCGTAGGAGAAAAAATAAGGACAGCAGGTTTATAGCTGGTTAAAGGGAATACGATCAGGATTTACAGGAGAGAGAGAAAATAGATCCATTCATAAACGAGGAAGGGTGTGAAATCAGCAATGATTCCAGGGACCTGCTCTTCATTTTTAAAACTTGATCTAAACCAGAAATATACCGAGAGAGAAGGCATGAATGACCAGGAAGTGATGACTCGGTATGTAGGTGCTGATAACACATGCAGGCAGGGGAATAGGAAAAAGAGAGTATTTATAAGTCAGCAGGTGCAGATATGGATTCCAAGGCCTTAAAGGAATTAACAGATGAATTTACTGAATCACTGGCAATATTATTTGGAAGTCATGGAGACAGAGACAGGTGCTATATGGGGGGCAGATATGGTACCAGTGTTTTTAAAAAGGGGTTGGAGGATGCCTTCTAAATCTGGTTCCAATAGTGAAGTAACGGATAAAGAACAAATCATGCCCAGATCAGCTTGACCGCTCCTTTTAAAATCATGTTGCAGAGAGGAGGGAGCAAATGCAGGAGCTGTAACACAGCCAGAGTTAGCGAAGCATGTGATATCCTGGGCCAGATCCTCGGCTACTGCAAATTGGCATCATTCCATTGCAGTCAATGGAGCAGGGCTGATCCACACCAGCTGAGGATCTATCTGGCCCCTTGCCTCAAGCTCCTACTTGAGAAAAGAATTGAGATTGGCTTGGATATGAGCACGGTGACACAGAGAATAATTGGCCAAATGAGCATAAATGTAGGGCCATGGTAATAGGCTAGGCGATGAGGTGGAACAGCGTCAGGTACAATGCCACAGTGATCGGCTCTGTTGTTTGTTGTTGTCATTTAAGAACACAAGAACGGCTATACTGGGTCAGACCCTCTAGCCCAGTGTCCTGTCTCTGAAAGTGGCCAGTACCACAGCTTCAGGGGGAACAGGGCATTTTTGGAGTGATCCACCCGGCTTCCAACCCGGCTTCTGGTTGTCAGAGGTTTAGGGTCACTCGAGTAGGGGGTCGCATCCCTGATCATCTTGGCTAACAGCCACTGGTGGCGCCATCCTCCATGAACTTATCCAGTCCTTTTTTTTTAACCCAGTTATACTCTTGGCCATCATAACATCCCCTGGCAATGAGTTCCACAGGTTAACTGTGTATGGCATGGAAAAACTACTTCCTCTTGTTTGTATGAAACCTGCTGCTTCTCTATTCAGTTTTTCCACAACAGTCATNCCCCCCCTCCCCCCCCCCCCCCCCCGATGCTTATTATTATCATAGCACTTCTCTATGCACAACATGCCTCAGGTGGCCTGTGACCAGGATTCATCACCGAATTTGGTCCACTGGTTGGATCATTCGCTTCCCCCGCCCCGGGCTGGGTACTAACAGGGAGCGCGACATGACTGCTGATCCATTGCAGCAACCAAGCCTGTGAGTTCCCACTGGGCCGGCCGGGAGCTACAAATGGAGGCAGGGGAAACAGGCACCAGAGATGGAAAGTGACTTGTCCATGGTGCAGGGTTGCTACATCTCATGATTGTATCACAAGTCTCGCATTCTCCGGTATTTTCCTTAGAGGCCCAGCTCCTGGAGCCAGGAGATTATAGGAGACTCTCGGCTTTCATTTATTGTTAAAAAGCAAGTTTCTAGTCTTCCTGGTGGCAGAGAAAAGTTGGAAAATGCGACCCCCTAAATGCTCAAAACCCCGGCAGCCAACAAAAGCCCTAGCCCAGCGGTTCCCAAACTGTGGGTCGGGACCCCAAAGTGGGTTGTGACCCCATTTTAATGGGGTCGCCAGGGCTGGCGTTAGACTTGCTGGGACCTGGGGCTGAAGCTGAAGCCTGAGTCCCACCACCCAGGGTCAAAGCCTGAGTCCCACCACCCAGGGTCAAAGCCTGAGTCCCACCGCCTGCGGCCAAAGCTCGAGGGCTTCAGGCCTGAGTGGTGGGGCTCAGGCTACAGGCCCCACACCCAGGACGGTGGGGCTCGGGCTTTGCCCCCCCCCAGCCTGGGGCAGCGGGGCTCGGGTGGGCTCAGACTTCAGTCCCCCTTCCTGGGGTCGTGCAGTCATTTTTGTTGTCAGAAGGGGGTCGCAGTGCTGTGAAGTTTGAGACCTCCCGCACTAGTCTAATGATTTTAAGCCAATCCCGGGACTTTTGGCAGCCTGTCTGCCTCGTGATTTTTGACCGCTCTGGGTTCCCCATGCTGAAAGTTGGCCCGAGCGACTTTAGTTAACTTCCCTTTTAAAGATCTCTCAGCTGCAGTCACCCTGCCTAAAAAGGGGGGGGAAAGTAGGTCAAAGTTCCTGGCCAACCACCTGTGTTTAAATAGACTGTAGGTTTCTGGAGAAGGAAATAAGGAGCCAGCAGCACCAGAGGTTTTGCCTTAAAGAGGACAGAGTGAGCCTTTGCGTCATGTGTCTATAATTAGGGTATCCCACATCATCCTTGAATCCTGGATCTAGCCATTAGTGGCTCAGTAACCCTGATGGGGTTTCAGTGGTCACGGCTGATGGGAGGGGGAAGGCGGGGGACAATTGAACTAGGTCCCCAAGCGTAGAGGGCCCCCAAACCTGTCTGTGTAAAGAATGTAACATGGAAGGGGGTGGGGCCCCAGCAAACATGATGCAGTGGGGCCCCAAATTTCCCTCGACAGGCCTGTCTGTGGTCCCAGTGGCCACTCTGGTGTGTGGTGGGGTGACGGAGGGATGCTGGCTGGAAAGTGGCGGCCGGTGAGAGTCCTCTGTTTAAACAGATCTCCACAGAGAAACTGGGGATTGACCCCGAGCAGTAAAATCTCTCCCAGGACGCCTGGACCAGAAATCCTCTCCGTGCTGTGGAGTGACGGCCCTGGAGGGTTCGTTTGCTGTGATTAAATACAGAGCTCTGCCTGGACAGAGCGAGCTGATCAGAGACCCTGGCACATACCGGCGCAGGCTCTAAACATTACATCACTGACAAGGGTAACATTAGAGACGGGTTGGGAGTTGATCCAAACTCCACTGTACAAAGCGAAGTCCAGGTTCTGGTCTCCGTTACACCGCTGTAAATCCAGATTAACGCCACTGAACCCAGTGACTGCCCTGGAGCTAGTCTGGGTTTGCACTGGTGTAACTTAAATCAGGATCTGGCCCTATAACTCAGAAGGCCAGTGCTGGTCGTTCTTCAGCTGTATAGACCACAGCCCGGTCTCTGCTTCCTATCATCGTCCGGTGTTTCAATCTGGATCTGCCACAGCTCAAATGTGATTAAATGCCGCTCAAAGCTGTTAAACCCTGTCCGGTTTCTTGCTGTCTTCAGCAGGCCCCTGAAGAAAGGAAACCACCCCATGTGCAAGGAGCACGAAGACGAGAAGATCAACATCTACTGCTTGACCTGCGAGGTGCCCACTTGCTCCATGTGCAAAGTCTTCGGCGCTCACAAAGACTGTGAAGTTGCACCACTTCAGAACGTTTTCCAGGGGCAAAAGGTACCGGCTGGGTCACTGCTGCTCCCCTCTCCCTGGGGAAAGGAGCCCATCAGCCAGTACTAAACCCTGGCCTGGCCTCAACTGGACGCTCCACAGCGGGGCCAGAGGCTGCGGCTCCTTGCCCTTAGCCGGGGTTCACATCCGATCGCTTGGAATGTAGATGAGGTCTCTGAGGGGATGGGCTCCTCCTGCTTGGCATCTGTGATGTGCTGAGCTGGGTCTTTCAGGAATAGCTTCTGAGGCGGAGCACTGGGGTATTAATAGGCGGAGGGGGCTGCGGTCGTGAAGCCGTCATCTGTCTGTATTTAGAGACACTTGAGAGCTGGGGAGCAAGGCCCAGCACCAGTCCCCGAGGGAGCAGCGTCTACAGCTGTGAGCAGACCCATAAGAGCTGAGGTGTTCCCCTGGGTATCTTGGATGGGATCCATGGATGGCAAGATCTCCCCCACCGGGGCACCCTCCTCCCTGTTGAATGGGGTAGAAGCCCGGGAGCCCTAAGACGGCAGCTGTCCATTTTTCACTGGCATCCAGACCATTTGGGTGGGTTAGGATGGGCCATTGTGTCACAAACTCCCAGAGCCAAACCTTCTTCCTTCTCCCCACATGCACTTCCATGGACCATCCTTTCCTGCCGTTCAGGATTCCCTCCCAGCTCCACTGTTAACGTTCCTTGATCCTTGGGCATCTCGTGCCATTACCCCACCCACCCAACAGGACCGGAGGTGCCCAGCACGGCCCAGGCTGCCCATCTGGCTCTACCCCCACCACATGGAGACAGTTTCCAGGCTCTTTTTGCTGTGCACCTCTCCCCAGCATTGAGACTGTGTTCCTCCTCTCTTGCCCCATCCTGGAGAGGGTGCCAAGGCCTCTCCCCCTTCTCCTACCTCTCCTCTTCCTGAAAAGGGATTAGCCTTCAGTGTCGGGGCCCACCGTCCTGTCTGCCCACCAACCCCTCTCCCTCTCAAGACAGCACTACAGGCCTTCACCCGTGCCTGGAAGGGTAAGGGTTAAATCTATTTCTGTTCCCCTCTCACAGATAGAGCTGACCAACTGCATCTCCATGCTGGTGGCTGGGAATGACAGAGTCCAGACGATCGTCAGCCAGCTGGAGGACTCCTGCAAAACCACCGAGGTGAGGAATGGGAAAAACGACGGAGCCCTTCGAAATCTGAGTGGCAGAGACGAAATCCAACCCCCAGCAATGTCCTTGAACGGCTAATGCAGATGTCGGGAGCAGCTTCCCTCTTAGTCCACGTGACTGAGAATCCTGTTTAATTCAATGGGAGGGCTTTTACACAAAAGAGGAGGGGACTGGGGGAGCTAGTGGCTAGAGCAGTCAACTAGGAGGCAGGACTCCTGGGTTCTCTTTCCAGCTCTGGGAGGGGTGCAGGATCTAATGATTAGAGCAAAGTTCTGAGAGTTGATACTCCTGGGCTTCATTCTCAGCTCTGCCACAGACTCATTGTGTGACACTGGGCAAGTCACTTAACCCATCTGTATCTGTTTCCCCATTAAGATAATAATGCAGCAGGATTCAATTCTTACCCAGGTTTCAGTGGACACTCTGAATTGTTGTAAGACAAGGAGAATGGCCAGCATCTAGTTCTTAGGATGGGGAGGTCAGAGGCACGTACATTCTCCCATGGTGCAAACCATGACGCCGCAATGAACAGTAAACAACACACGCGAGCCATTGGCCATCAGGCCTCCTCCATGTTTTGTGGTCTTCACAGAGCCGTGAGACGCCTGCCACCCCATCCAGTCATGCACATGATCGCTTCACGCTCGCTGCGGGCACCACCTGCCCCTGACACAGGCCCTTAGGTGCAAAATTTGAGTTAACAAAACTGCAGTTTAATTGAATGATTCTCTGAGATCCTCAGCACGATGGATGTGCAAAGCATTATTCTAAAGGGTCCGGTTGGTAAAATAGGGGACGGTCACACTGTGGTCATTATCTGATGTTTGGAACTGGTTAAAGTAATACTACCAGGCCCCAGGGGGGAGGGTATCTGCTGACGTTAACAGGAATATTTTGCATTCTGTCTTCCACGTGATGTTCGCAAAGCCATTTACAATCCTTTGTTAACCGAGCCTCCCATCTCCCTGTGAAAGGGGCATTATTAGCCTCGTTTTTCAGACAGGGAAACTGAGTCACAGCCCAGTTAAAGTGACTTGCCCAGGATTAGCCAGTTGTTATTTCTTGTGTTATGGTAGCACCAAGGAGTGCCAGGACCACATGGCGCTAGGCGCTGTGCGATCACAGAACAAACCGATGATCTGGCCCCAGAAGAACTTACAGTCTTGGGTCAGTGCCAGAGCTGAGGGTAGAACCCCCGAGTCTTGGCTTCCAGTGCCCTGCTCTCACCACCAGGAACATGGCCTCCACTACTGGTTTTCATTTCCCCTGTTGCTAGTGCCACTATATTTGTACTATCGGCAAGAGAATCTAAGGGATTGCCATGTGGCAGGAAGTCTCTGGAAACTGCTGTGCCCAGAGATGAGGGCTAGGTCTGAGTTCCACTGGGGGTTCCCCGAGATCTGAGCTCTGTGGATTTGTAATCCCTGGATGCCTGTGGCTGGGATCGTTCAGTGCGGCTGTGATGCCTCTGGGGGAGATCTGGGAGCGTACCTGTCCCCTTTGCTTCGAGATGCTCATGCCCTTCGTCCGTTGGCAGGACAACGGCCGGCTGGTGAAGCAGGAGCTGTGCGAGAAGATTAACGCCCTCATTGCAATCCTGGAGGAGAAGAAGAGCGAGCTGCTGCAGAAGGTCACAAAGGAGCAGGAAGAAAAGACCGGCTTGGTGCAGGCTCTGATCCAGCAGTACAAAGAGCAGCTGGAGGAGTCCACCAAGCTGATGGAGACAGCGTTTCAGTCCCTGGAGGAGACAGGAGGGGCCACTTTTCTCACAGTGAGTGGCTCCTCTCCGGCCAAGGGAGGGATGGAGCCTGGATCTAGCAGCGTGGTTTGCTCCACCCTCCTGAACCCCACAAGTCAGATTCAGCCTCTCAGTCTCCTCCCATCTCAGCCCAAATCAGCTCTGCTCCCCACCAACCTTGACCCTCCGCATCATCCCTTTATCCTCACCAAGGATCCGGCTTCTGCGTGTCCCTGGGTGGACTGGGTTTCTTGGGAGAACAGTGGGCTTTCAACCCAGTGAGAGGGAATAACCTAGAGTTCCCAAGAGCGGCTGGAAAGGGTGATCTAACTCTGGCCAAGGGGGCAGCGGCTTGCTAGTCAAAGCCCCCAAATAGGGTGACCAGACAGCAAGTGTGAAAAATCAGGACAGTGGGTGGTGGGTAATAGGAGCCTATATAAGAAAAAGACCCCAAAATCGGGACATCTGGTCACCCTACCCCCAAATCACAGCCCCGCCCCCACTTGGTCTGAGTCTGACAAACCCTGCTTAGCGCTGGCGACACGGCGCTGCTTTTATCACCTTCTTGGTAACTTGCTTCTCACCTTGTTCTTTCCCTCTCCTTTGCTCTCTTCACAGAATGCCAAGCAGCTCATTAAAACGTAAGTCCCCGGAGTTGCATTTTTAAATTGCTGCTTCAGTGCCACGGTCTGAGACTCTACAGCAATGTCAAAATCCACCTGAGGATTGTTCCCAGAAAATAACAGGGGTTAGCACCCGTACCCCTTCCCAAGAGCAGCCCGGTTCCAGTTTCATGTTTAAATACCCGGGTCCTTTATAAAGAATCCAGGAGAAAGCAAATTCTGAGCTGCTGTAAAGTTTCTCTGTTATGATCACCTCTGACCAGCAAGAGACTGGAATAGAATGGCAGGTTCTCGGGCTATTGATAGGGCCCTACTAAATTCACCGCCATGAAAAACGCGTCACGGTCCCTGAAATCTGGTCTCCCCTCGTGAAATCTGGTCTTTTGTGCACTTTCACCCTATACTATATAGATTTCACGGGGGAGACCAGCGTTTCTCAAACTGGGGGTCCTGACCCAAAAGGGAGTTGCAGGGGGGTCACAAGGTTATTTTAGGGGGGTTGCGGTATTGCCACCCTTACTTCTGCTCTGCCTTCAGAGCTGGGCGGCCGGAGAGCGGCGGCTGCTGACTGAGGGCCCAACTCTGAAGGCAGCAGCGCAGCAGTAAGGGTGACAATACCACACCAGGCCATTACTTCTGCGCTGCTGCTGGTGCCGGCTCTGCCTTCAGAGCTGGGATCCCGGCCAGCAGCCACCGCTCTCCAGCTGCCCGGCTCTGAAGGCAGCGTCGTCGCCAACAACAGTGCAGAAGTAAGGGTAGCAGTACCGCGACCTTACTACAATAACCTTGCCCCCCCGCCCCGCCCACACACACACACACACACACCCCACAACTCCTTTTTGGGTCAGGACTCTTACAATCACAACACCGTGAAATTTCAGATTTAAATAGCGGAAATCATGAAATTTATGATTTGTAAAATCCTATGACCGTGAAATTGACCAAACTGGACCGTGACTTTGGTAGGGCCCTAGCTATTGAGCTCCGCTGGTCAGCCTGTCTGACTCAGGCACGTGAAGTCCGCAAGAGGGGGCAGTACAATTACTCCAGAGTCACACCAGTGGGTGGATCACGTGAGCTCCCACTGGGAGATAAAAGAACATCTCCGGGAAGACTCGGCCGTATGAGAAAGTTGCGCTGGTTTCACTTAAATTGCTTTTTTAAGCTGAGTTAGTTAAGCTGGTGCGAAAGGCTGTGGGGACGCTAATTTCACTTTAGCTTAAACTGATTCCTAATTGATTTCGCTCCACCAAAATACACCGAGTTTAATTCAGAATCAGGGTGTCCACACAGACGGCTGCACCAGTTTACCCAGGTTGGTTTAAAATCACACCTTAAGTGAAACAGGCACAAGTGGAGACAAGCCCTAGGTAAGGCAGAGTCTGGATAGGGAGGTGCTGTAGGGAAACGTAGGACCAGCTAAGCTTCAGGAGAAAGCGAGGGCTTGGGCTTGATGCTGTTAATTGAGTTACCAATAAAGCCAAAAGCCCAGAAAGGGATAAAGTGTGACCTGGAGACAGGGTATGTATCCTGTTGAACTACACCTGTGTCCAGAGGCAAAAGCTTTCTGCCTTTCCAGCTCCTCTGCAGTCCATTTTACCCTCCCTCAGTATGCAGGCTCCATGATTGCTGGGAGGTGCCCTGGGGATCATCTGAAAGAGGGTGTCTGGAGCAGTCAGCTGGGAATTGCCAGGGATTCAGAAGGCGTTAATACAATGCCCTGTGGTGGAGGTCAAAGGGAGGGTGGGAACATCTCTCAAGCACCTTGCGTGAGACAGAGGATTTCAGAGAGGGCTCTCCTGGGTCTTTCTCCATGAATAATAATCTTTTCCAGCTAGAACATGCAGTCACTCAAGCAGGTAATTCTCTCCTCTGGAGGAACAGCGGGTAAGGAAACAAACCCTATGTCTATCGCCCCCAGAATTGTGGAAGCCTCAAAGGGCGGCCGTCTGGGGAAGATCGAGCAAGGCTTTGAAAATATGGATTACTTCACCCTAGACCTGGAGCACTTGGCAGAAGTCTTGAGAGCCATCGACTTTGGAACAGGTATAAGAATATTGTGCCCTTCTTTGGCCCCTTCCATTCGAGCATCTGAAAGCACTTTACAAGCACTAGTGAGTTAAGCCTCACAACCCACAGGGAAACTGAGGCACGGAGCGGGGAAGTGGCTTGCCCCAGGCCACACAGCAAGTCAGGGTCAGGGATAAGAAACCAGATTTTTTGTCTCCCAGGGCTGGGCTTTACCCACTAGACATCACTTCCCCTCTTTGATAGAGGAGACTGCTCTCAGTTACAGCACTAACACTTTCAACTCATTCCAGTTAGTTAGCTGGTGAGATTTGAGGTCTGTTATTCGTTTAGGACTTGATCCAACAACACCTATTGAAGTCAATATATTACCAGAGTCAATGGGCCCATGGTTTAGAGCAACTGGGAATGCTCGGTCTTGGCACCATACCCATTTACCAGATAGGGAAACTGAGACATATCGCGGCAAAGTGATCCACCCGAGGCTAGCCAATAAGTTACTGGTAAAGCTGGGAATAGTACCCTGGCGTGCTGCTGACTCCCCGGCGTGCTGCTGACTCCCTGGCGTGCCTACTCAGCCCAAGACTTACACCTTTCTCTCCTAGTTCCTAAGTGCACAGACAATATTTTGCTGTGATTGGATGTTGCCTTTTATAAGTGGCCCCCTGTGCTGAAAATACAGTTCTGGGGGTGGGGCTCCAGCTTTCTAAATCACGTTACTTTTGCTTGGAGATGAGGAAGAGGAAGAGCTAAATGAGGAAGAAGAAGAAACAGAAGAGGAGTTGTCTCAAGAAAGGAAAGTGGATGGTAAGGAAAAAACACAGCGGGTTTGTGATGCGCAGGGATCCTAGAAATCCATTTGCCACGAAGAAACGCGGAATTTGCGTTTTTACAGAGAATCTTTAGTTTTTACATTTTGTAAAAAAATAAAAACATACAGTAGAACCCCATTTATCTGAGCCTCCATTATCTGGCTCTCTGTATTAACCGATCTGCGGCTGACAGCCCGAGCCCCACCACCCGGGGCTGAAGGTCTCTGGATTATCCCAATTTTTGATTATCCGATTTGGCCCAGTCTCAATTAGATCGGATAAATGGGGTTCCTCTGTACTGTGGCTAGGGAAACTAAAGTTCAGCGTTTCATTTTAATCATTAAAAAATGTAGATTTTTATGGGGTTTTTTAATCGGAGAATTTCTTTTTATCACGGAAAGCTAGGATGTATTAGCAGGAGTGTTGTAAGCAAGACATGAGAAGTTATTCTTCCGCTCTGATTAGGCCTCAACTGGAGTATTGTGTCCAGTTCTGGGTGCCACATTTCAGGAAGGATGTGGACAAATTGGAGAGAGTCCAGAGAAGAGCAACAAAAATGATTAAAGGTCTAGAAAACATGACCTATGAGGGAAGATTGAAAACATTGGGTTTGTTTAGTCTGGAAAAGAGAAGACTGAGATAACATAACAGTTTTCAAGTATGTAGAAGGTTGTTACAAGGAGGAAGAAAAATTATTTTTCTTAACCTCTGAGGATAAAACAAGAAGCAATGGGCTTAAATTGCAGCAAGGGAGGTTTAGGTTGAACATTAGGAAAAACTTCCTGTCAGGGTGGTTAAGCACTGGAATAAATTGCCTAGGGAGGTTGTGGAATCTCCATCATGGGGGATTTTTAAGAGCAGGTGGGACAAACACCTGTCAGGGATGGTCTAGATAATTAGTCCTGCCACAAGTGCAGGGGGCTGGACTGGTCCCTTCCAGTTCTCTGATTCTGTGATCCCTGGTGATCAGGGATGAGCAGTACAAGCATCCAGGCTATAGTAACAACCCTTCTGAGTTAGGTTAGCCGCCTGGCGTGTGTGATTATTATCCAAAACCTCATAAACATAATTAAAATACCTGTGGCCTCTTTGTCTGCTCCCCAGCGCTGCTCCCACCTTGACCAGGGGAAATGAAAAGCATATAAAGTGTTAACTCTTTGTGCTCTGGTGTGGCTCTCACCAGAGAGAGACAGAAAATATGTCCACAGCACAAGGACCTGATCCAACACCGGTTGACATCAATAAGGACTAGTCTTCTGTTGACTTCAATGGGCTGTGGATCAGGCTTCAGCTGAGCACCCGCCTCTCTTAGGAAGGACTTTGTAGTGTATGTTTCATTGAGGGATTTAAAATCTTGCTGCCTCAAACTGATACATCCTAGCTCTGCACGGGAGAAAGCTCCTCCACCCCCACTCAGACTGATGACCCTCTTCTGCTTTCCTTGTGTAATTAAGGTATGCCCCATTTCCCCTCCCACCAAGAAGCTGCAAAGGCCCACGGTAAACAGGACACTAAGGTGAAGAGCAAACAACATGACTCCAAAGCACATGCGTGCATGTTCTCTCTCTGAGGGTCAGGACTGGAGTGGTATTTTGGAGCCAGCATACCATGGCTCACCTTCTGGATGCACGTGGTGCTGTCCACAAATATTGGCCAGGTATCCAGAAGCAAAAGGAGAACATATTTAGGGGCTATCACTAGGAGCAATGGGATGCAGCTGAAGGCATTTCCTGACAGCGAGCTCTATTGCACAATGGAAGACTCTCCCCAAGGGAAGTGGTGGAAGCCCCAAAAGGTTTAAGTGGGGCATGGGCCTTGTGCTGCCTCATTGCACAGGGAGGAATTTCCCCTCAGTCCACATCCCCCAATCTCCTTCTCCCATCAGCGTCACTGAAATCCTTCTCCTCCCACCTCTCTTTCAGCACCTCAATAACAGAGCAGAAGCAATTCCCAAGCCAGAAGAAACTCCCCAAGTGCAGAAGGGAGAGTGATTGGGGGCAATGGGGTGGGGGTAAACGCTCTGACTTCGTGGGAGCTACGGGAGGGGTGGGCCGGGGTCCCAGCTGAAGAAAACAAGGTCGGGCACCACCTGGCCATACGACAGTATTGCTAACTCAGGATGAAAACTTGACCGAAGCACATAGAAGCTCACTTTTATACATGGGTGCAAACTAGAATATTTCGTACATTTTATATTGTTCTATTATTTTGTATATAATTGTAACAGGACTTTGAATTTTGTGTATTTTGAAAAGAAAACTCCTTTACTTACCAGTTCGTTGTGCGCTGAAGATGTTGACTCTGGGAATTAAAGAGTTTCTTTGCAACCTGTAGGGGATACACTGAGGGGAGTGCCAGACCTCGGCAGACAGAAGTAACTTTAGCAACAAGAAAGGGTTTTGGGGGACTAGAAAGAGGCAGCTGAAGAGAAAGTTCTGCATTGCAATGCATAGTCCTAACTCACAAGAGATTTATTAGGGTTGATGTTGCACTTTGTCACAATAAAGTAGATCCGGTCTTATCTGTGGTTTGTACTAGTGGAAAGTTCTTAGCATGGTTTGACCCCCGGGTGAATAATGATCTTTCACACAAGCTGAGTCAATGAAGGAAAGTGGGTTATTCATAATCCCGGCCACTCATGACGCAGTCCTGAAAATATACAGCTCGTTTTTTTCAGAAATCCCAGAATGACGTCAGGCAAAGACATGGAAAATATTTTCACTGCGCTTCCCCTCCTTCTCCTGCCGCCGCCGCCGCGCTGCCCTGCCAGGGGCACCGCTCCCCGAGTTCAGGGCATGCGGCAATGGCACGGCCTGCTGAGCCAGCCGGGATGTGTCATGGGTCTGCTTGTGCTCACACTCAGTCATGCAGGCACAAATACACCATGTTCAATGTGACACGCACTCCCACCCCTGATCCAATATCACACACACCCTGGGTCTAATTACTGATGCACGAGCACACACACACACACACACACACTTGCGCGCACACACACAATCCAATATCACACACACCCTGGATCTAATGACTGATACACACACACACACACACACACACCCTGATCCAATATCACCCCCCCCCCGATCTAATGACTGATGCACACACACATATACACACACACAATCCAATATCACACACACCCTGGGTCTAATTACTGATGCACGAGCACACACACACACACTTGCGCACACACACACAATCCAATATATCACACACCCTGGATCTAATGACTGATACACACACACACACCCTGATCCAATATCACCCCCCTCCCCCGATCTAATGACTGATGCACACACACATATACACACACACAATCCAATATCACACACACCCTGGATCTAATGACTGATGCATGCATACACACACACACACACACACACACACCTCACACACAGCAGATCTAATGACTGATGCACACATACACACACCCTGAAAATATCATATTGTCTCTATATAAATCCATGGTACGCCCACATCTTGAATACTGTGTGCAGATGTGGTCGCCCCATCTCAAAAAAGATATATTGGAACTGGAAAAGGTTCAGAAAAGGGCAAAAAAATGATTAGGGGGATGGAACGGCTGCCATATGAGGAGAGATTAATAAGACTGGGACTTTTCAACTTGGAAAAGAGATGACTAATGTGGGATATGATAGAGGTCTATAAAATCATGACTGGTGTGGAGAGAGTAAATAAGGAAGTGTTGTTTACTCCTTCTCATAACACAAGAACTAGAGGCCACCATATGAAATTAATAGGCAGCAGGTTTAAAACAAACAAAAGGAAGTATTTTTTCACACAATGCACAGTCAACCTGTGGAACTCCTTGCCAGAGGATGTTGTGAAGGCCAAGACTATAACGGGTTCAAAAAAGAACTAGATAAGTTCATGGAGGATAGGTCCATCAATGGCTATTAGCCAGGATGGGCAGGGATGGTGTCCCTAGCCTCTGTTTGCCAGAAGCGGGGAATGAGCAACAGGGGATGGATCACTTGATGATTCCCTGTTCTGTTCACTCCCTCTGGGGCACCTGGCATTGGCCACTGTTGGAAGACAGGACACTGGGCTAGATGGACTGTTGGTCTTACCCAATATGGCCGTTCTTATGTTCCATCAAGCCCCCACCCCTTCCCAGGGCAAACGAGCTGTCTCTTCTGGGGACTAGGGGAAGGAAGGCCTGTGTCTGGGCCCAGTTCCACAGGCCCCTGGTGGCCAGCAGGGCTCCTTCATCCCAAACCCTATGGTCCCTGGGGCTGGATTCAGCTTTCTGCCCTGGGCCCCAATGAGTCTAATGCTGGCCCTACTCTCTGGTTTATTTTGGTGGATCCCCTGAAACCTGCTCGCGGCCCCTCAGGGACCCCCGGACCCCTGGTTGAGAACCGCTGGTCTAAATGACATGGTCTTAAAAAGACCAGAGGCAGCTAGTGACCCATCTATGCATTGGCTCCCAATGTTGCTACTATTAGTACATGGTGTTGGTTTTGCATCCCTGCCCATCCTGGCTAAAAGCTATTGATGGATCCAGGGACGTCCCTAGGAGGGTGCGGGGCCCCGGGGCAAATCAGCCTGTATGGGGCCCCCCTTAACATTTTTTATACAGGTGAAATCTGGTTACGGCGAACTTCCAGGGCAGCTGCTGGCCGCAGGTTAAATATTGATAGCGCCCAGCTGTATAATTATAATGTTGTTATATTATAGTGTAGTTCTTTTTTATAATTATAATGAAGTTCATATAATTAAAAAAAAAACCCTCACCGATCACGATCAGTGTCGTGCCGCTTACATTCTGAAATCCACCTTCCTGGACTTCCTTGCAGCAAACTCACTTCCCCGGTGCATATGGTCTGGCTACCCTCAGTGGGTTATTTTTAAATGTACTAGGTGGCTCTTGGAGGGCTTATACGTGCCCTGGTGCTGGGGGACCCCAGAACCCTCCAGCATGGAGGAGGGGCTCTAAGATGTGTCATGGGTCTGCTTGTGCACACGTGCTCACACTCAGCCATGCAGGCACAAATACACCATGTTCAATGTGACACGCACTCCCACCCCGATCCAATATCACACACACCCTGGGTCTAATTACTGATGCACGAGCACACACACACACACACACACACTTGCGCGCACACACACAATCCAATATCACACACACCCTGGATCTAATGACTGATACAGGGAGGGATAGCTCAGTGGTTTGAGCATTGGCCTGCTAAACCCAGGGTTGTGAGTTCAACCTGGGGCCACTTAGGGATCTGGGGCAAAATTGGTCCTGCTAGTGAAGGCAGGGGGCTGGACTCAATGACCCTTCAGGGTCCCTTCCAGCTCTATGAGATAGGTATATCTCCATATATTTCTATTTCTAAGATCTGTTTTCTCTGGGGGCTGGGAGAGGGAGGGGAGGTGGAAAAGCAGATGGATGGAGGACCCCAGTCCTGGTGGGTGGTGGAGAGAGCAGAGTTGTGGGACCCCAGGTCCTGGTACTGTGGGGAAGGGGACCCCAAGGCTGGAGAGCTGTAAGGCAAGGAGGACCTTGAGGCAGGGGGGTGATAAGGGCTGGCCCTGGCCTGGAGCTGCCATCGGAGGACCCCACCCAGTGCTGGGAGAAGGGAGAAAGGGCAGTGGAAGGGGGAGGTGTGGGGCACTGGGAGGACACAGTGCCGGGCGACGGGCAAGGGATGATGGAGACTACTGGCTGGCACTCACCTGTGCTAGGCGTGGGGGGGGGGCCCTGTGCTGGTGGAGGGTCCTGCTGGAAAGGGGAAGGGTCCGTCCGAGGCGGAAGGGCAGGGTCAGAGTCAGCCTGCCCTGGTAGTAATGGATGGGGGGCGCTAGGACCCTGCGGTGGCAGGCAACGCCGGGAGCTGGGTAGAGCAGAGCAGGATCATGGCCAAAAACCAGTGCATTTCAAACACAAGCTACATTGGATGGCTACATGAATATCCCCAAAGCCCCACCACTGTTCCTGTTAGGGTTGTCTCTAGTAGAAGTGTCACTGGTTTAACTAAAGATATGCTTTTAAACTGATTTAGTGAAACCCATGTGGACGCTATTGAATGGATTTAAACCCGTTTACATTCAAGCCAGGTTTAAACTCTAACCACCTTAGTTTAAACAAGCTTTAAATTAAATTCAAACCACCTTCATTTAAATCACCTCAATTAAAGGAACCAGGTTCAAAACCAGTTTAAGAGGGTTCACACAGGGGTTTGCACTGGTTCAACTAAATCGATTTAAAAGCAGATATCCATTAAACTGCTCAGTCAAGGCTTCCCATTCCCTTTTCCTCCTGGCACTGGGGGCGAAGGTGTGGGGAAGGGGGATGCAGCAGGAACTGTTGAGGGATTTCACACCTGGCTCGGAGTTCGCTAAGCTCCTGGAGCTCTAGGTGGCAGGAGGTTGTAAGTTTGCCCTGTGGAAGTCGTGCTGCCTGGGCGCCCAGATGTCAGGACAGGTGACTAGCTCAGGACAGGATGGAGCTGGGGGACCAGCGAGCTTCGCATTCCTGCTGCGGGGCTAGTTCTCAGTTGCTAGGTGGAGTGAGCCAGGCTCCAGCGGGGGGCGGTAACTCGGCCCATGGCTCACACCGGGACGGGGGCTTGGCACGGCGGGATCACGGCCCTCTCATTCCCGAGCCCTCGCTCCGAGAAGAGGGAGACTCGGGGCTGGTGCATGGCCAGAGCCTCTCCCCCAGGCAGGGCTGGGCCCGGCGGGGGGATCCCCCTCGCCGTCCCGGGGGGAGGCGCGCAGCCTCTCCAGGCGCAATGCGCCCCGCGGAGCGCACGGGAGTGGCCAGCCGGGGGCTCTCTCGGCTGCCCGGCCCCGGGAGGCAGCTCTGCAAAGTTTGCAGCCGGCCTGGCCCGAGCTCGCCGCCCCCGCCGGGCCTTTTGCACACGAGTCCCCAGCGCTTCACACGGGCCGCGGCCGGGGCCAGATAAAGAGGCAGCTGCGAGGCCGGCGCGGGGGGTGGCTGGAGCAGGGGGACGCTGTTCTGTTCACTGGAGCCGGAGCCGGAGCCGGAGCCGGAGCCGGAGCCGAGCGCGCCCCGGCAGGTGGGGATGGCGGACGGGGAGGAGAAGCGGCACCTGCTGGAGGGGCCCGGAGACAGGTGAGGGGCGATTTCTCCCCTTTCAGTTACCCCCACCATGAGGCAATTGTATTCCCCCCCCCCCCCCTCTGAGCCTCCTCCCAGTAACAAACCCCAGCCCCCTTCCTTCCCCCATAGCACTGTCCCCTGTATCTCCCCCATCTCTTGCAAGGGATCTCAGTGCTTCCCCCAGCCCAACTCTGCAGCTCCTGGGCTGGCCAGTCTCCCCCTTGCACTGTGGGACCCCAGGGAGAGAGCCCGGCCTGGCTGCAGCCTCCTCTCCCCGCATTCCAGGCCGCCAGGCCCAGATCTCCAAAGGTATTTAGGTGCCCAACTCCCATCGATGCCAATGGGCATTGGGCACCTACGTAGCTTTGAGGATCTGGGTTCCAGCTTCTGGCTGGGAGGTAGCTGAACAGTTTCCCTGGCATCTCTCTGCCCTTCTGGGGGTGACACAGAAGGGCCCCCCAGTAATTTGGTCTGGCAGACCAAACCAATCCACTGTCTCCATGTGCTGCCCTTTATTGGGGGAAACTTGGAAATGGGAGATACAGCTGGAATAACTGTGGTTCCTTTAGAGTGTTAAGGGGGGAAGAGGAGGGCCTCCAGGGCAGAGATTGAGTGACAGGTGGAAGAAGGAAGGGGTGGGGATCTCATGCTTTAGAGCTTCCATTCCTCCCTGGATCGAGGGGTGTTTTCAAGCAGGGGAGACTAGCTAGACTTGGGCTAGGGCTTTCAAGAGTGACTGGTGATTTTGGGGTGCCCAACATGAGATGCCGCCAAGGGGTCTGGCTTTCAGAGGGTGAGTACTCCAGCACTGTCTGAAAATTGGGCATCTCAAGGTAGGCACCCAAAAATCCCTAGCTTCTCTTGAAAACCTGGGGCACATTTCCTTTGAGGGGGGAGGGTTGGAAGGGAAGGGCCTTGGGTACAAAGGGGCATCATTTTAATTTCAATTGGCAATCTCCTTCCCCCTCTCCCCGAGTGCCTCAGCCAGCAGCTCCCAAGAGTGGTCAGTAATGGTGACTCTCGGTCATTCAGGTCCTATCTGTGCGTCTCTGAGAAGAACTTTCGCAATTCCATGCTCAAGTACGTTCCAGACACATCCTCCATCGAGCTGGGCCTCCCAGGGAACCAGCATTGTCATTCCAACCGGGCTGCTGGCAGCCACTACGGTTCCGAAAAACAGTGGGCTCGAAGGAAACTCTACATCGCATCCGTGATCTGCCTGGTCTTCATGACCGGAGAAGTCATAGGTAAGACACCAAAGTAGCCTATGTTGTATGGCTTCCTTGCCTGGTAAGAGCCAAGGTGCTGGAACAGCTAGATAGGACAAGAGATTCTTCGCCACCTCCTCCCTAAACTGTTATGTGTGGCTGTTAAACAGCTGCCGCGGTCTGCCCTAGAAGTGGTTGCATTTCATTGTTCAAAGAGCTAATCCCTAAAATATAATTGTATATCTGTGTACGGGCTTGGTCCTGCAAGGTGGGCACTTGGTAGGATCAAACCTTAGGGCCCTGATCTTAAGCCCATAGAAACTGGCGGCAAAAACTGCCATGGGGCAGAATTGGGCCCTGGGTTAGAGCGGCTGAGTGAACAGCACGATAGCTGAGGCTGCCCTTCACTAGACTGAAGTACATAGGCTGTCTCAAAGTCACCTTTAGCGTGAGGCCATGGGGGGGGATACAGACAGTCACATCAGCTCATAGCCCCACTGCTGGCACTAGGGCAGGCTCCAGCTACCAGGGGTTCTGCTGGGACCGACACAACGAAAACCCAGATGAGTATTTTGCAGCAGGCTCTGGTTATAACCGGGAGCCCCTCTGGTCTCGGGAGCCTGCCATCACATGGCCTCTGATCTTTTTTCAGGGTTTCCTCGGCACCGGTCGTGTGCCCCATCTGTGAAGGGCATAGGGGCAGCGTTGGTGCTGCTGGGGGCTTCCATCCTTTCATTGACTCATTCTTTCTCCTCCACGACTTCAGGGGGATACCTGGCCCACAGCCTGGCCATCATGACAGACGCAGCTCACCTGCTGACGGACTTCGCCAGCATGATGATCAGTCTGTTTTCCCTGTGGATGGCCTCGCGGCCGGCTACCAAAACCATGAACTTTGGCTGGCACCGAGCAGGTAACTTGCTGAGTGGATTCCCCTGCAGGGCAGGGTATGAAGCCCAGGTGCTCCGTGGAAGAACAACACTGGGTGTGGTGACATCTAACAATGCTCCTTTCTGCTGCTGGGGTTATCTGAAAGGAAGGGAGCTTCCTTGGTGTGGGGTTTGCAAAGGCTCTTGAATGGAGCTGGGAGGGAGGGATGTTTGCAGAGCAGTGGGGGATGGGGAAGATGGGATCCCACACAAGTCCCATCCAGCCAACGCAGGCTAAGAACTGGGATCCAACAGACCCAATCCTGCGGCGCACACACCTGAATGCACAGAAATCATCTGCAGCTCTACTGCAGTAGCTCCACGTGCAAGCTGCTTGCTAACTCCGGACTCCCCCGAGCAGGTGATTGTCCCTTTTTGCTGCCCCTGTGCATCCACTATTCCGGGATCGTTGGCACCTCTGGCTCTAAGATCATTAGTGACCCCCCGTGGGACCCTGCAACACCCATGCTGAGCCACTGGGTCCTTCTGGCAGCAAGTACTTCCCCATCACGTTGGGTCCAGTTGTAACTAGCTCCTGCTGGAATGGGATGTTCCCCTTCCCTTGTTCTGATCGGGTATTTGGATACAGTAATTCCCTCCCTCCTTTAAGGGCCACCCCTATTAACTTCCATCTGAGGACGACTCGCTCATCCCTTAGCTGCAGTTCTAACCAGGGGAAGGGCTTTGCTGAAACCAAGGAGAGCCTCCTGCAAAATACAGCAGCCGAAAGCCCATGTGCTGGGTAGATTTATTTCAGCCCCACTATCTGCCCGAGGGCGGGGAAACCTCCAACTGCCTTTGTTCTCTACATTCCTATAAAGGCCCTTTAGTGCTGCAGTTGTTAAAGGTCTGTTCACATTCCCATTGCCAGTCTCCCTTTGTCTGTCTCTCCCTCTGGCATTTGTGAGACACCCAGTCCCCTTCTCCCCTCTCCATTCCCGGCCATCATCTTGAGATCATTCATTTTTTCCTAACATTGAGCTAGTGCTGTGAAAGGTGCTGGACCACAAGCCTTGCAGACTGAGGCCTGGTCTGTAAATAGGTGTCGTACTGCTATGGTTATTTCTGTTGGGGGAGGCGACGTTTAATTGAAAGAGTTAAAGCTGTACCGCTCCTCGCACGTCTGTAGCTCTGTTGGGGTAAAGGCCCATTAGGTCGTGTCTAAACTCAAAAGTTGTATTGCTTTAATGGTTAAAATGGTACCCGCTTCGTATGGATGCAGTTTTACCAGTATAAAGGTGCTTATCTAATAAATACCTTCCCCTATGGAAATGAGCTATAATTGCATCCACACCAGCAGCTGTACCAGAGTAACTCAGTTTACAAATTACACTTCTGAGTGAAATAAACTGGTACAAAATCTGTGTAGAGCAGACCTTGTTCTGGTATAGCTTATGCCCCCTCCCTTGCAGGTATAAATGATACAGGGGTACGCACCTTTATACCAGCGTCACTGCATCCACACTAGATGGGGTTGTGTAGCTTTAACGATTCTGGGAGATTATACTGGCCAGAGAGCTGAATTCAGAGAGGACACGTCAGCTATATTTCAGTAGTGGGCACGAGGGGAGGGTAAGGTGGTATGATTGACGAGCCGAGGGGCTGGAGGGGAGGTGTGGATCAGAAGCAACTAATAATGAGGGTGTGACTTAGAATTGCTAAACACGTTTAGGACTAGTCCACCTGGGGAAATTGACCAGCATAGCTAGTGGAAGAATCATTATTCTGCTAGAGCTATGCCAGTATATTTCCCCATGTAGACCAGCCCTTAGGGGTCAATTCTGCACCCCCCATCCCAGCTCCAGCCCCTATATGCTGCTCCGGTGGTAGATATGGACCATAAAGGAGCTGCAATTTCCTCTGGTGCAGTAGCTGCATAAGGCCAACGGAAGCGGCTCACCACAAACCCCGCTCTCAGTCCCTGGGGCTGGGGGAATCTGTGCAGCCCTGGGGAGGCGGCCGTGAAGTCCCTGCATGAGGCTCCGTGGCTGCTGTCCCCCAGTGTGGTGAGCGCTGGGTGTCTGGAGGAGGATTTGCTGTGTGTTTCTTGCTCTCTAACCCTGTGTGGGCCGGGCTTTCTCTGCAGAGATCCTGGGGGCTCTGCTCTCAGTGCTGTCGATCTGGGTGGTGACCGGAGTCTTGGTTTATCTGGCAGTGGAGCGTCTGCTCTCGAACAACTACGAGATCGAAGGGGGCGCCATGCTCATCACCTCCGCCTGCGCTGTGGCGGTGAATATCATGTACGTCCGGCCGGGTTACTGGCTCTCGGCTCCTCTGAGAACCCTCTGGGGCGAGGGGGGCGCATGTGCGGGAAGGTTCATTAACTGCTGGTCAAATTGCAAAGGTTAATCCCTCACACTGGAATGTTTCTTTTGGCCAATCTGAAAGGCCCGCCAGTCCAAACAGGCCATTAATCCCGGGATTAGCAGTCTCCCGAGGCCCGATCCTGTTCCCGTTGGAAGCCCCTGGGAGTCTGGCCGTTGATTTCCACTGGGAGCAGGGGCAGGCCCTTGGTTGGTAGAATGCCAGAAGGGATTTTGCAAGTGAGTTTGGAAGTGGCTGTGCAGGGCTCTGTGCTCCTCTTCCCTCCCCCACCCCCCACTCCCTGGAGCTAGTGTCTAAAATCTGGGCCACCAAGGGGGCTGCAGGGTTCTCAGCTGTCTCCTCTGCCTCTACTGGGAACTACCAGACTGGGGTTCTGTTGACCCACGCGGTGGGGCATAGGATTGAGGATCTGAGCCTCCCTCTATGTCAAGGTTCCAGGCCCTCTGTTACTGAGCCAGAGTGATACCGGCCAGAGCAGATGTGTATGTTGCAGTCTGGGTCGGAAGCTGGTAGCGAGAGCAGGGTGGAACCTAGCACCACACCCTGCACGGGGAGGTGGAGGGAAGGTGGCTCTGTCCCGATGCAGGCAGGGCTTGTCTCGGTTGGTGCAGAAGGCGTGGGAGGAGGCTGTGGGTTGAGGTGCCTCACTCAATGACCTTGCTGCTCCGTCTTTCCCTGCAGAATGGGATTCACTCTTCACCAGTCGGGTCACGGCCACAGCCACCACGGCCACAGCAAGCAGCGGAACACCAGCGTCCAGGCCGCCTTTATCCATGTGGTCGGGGACCTGCTGCAGAGTGTTGGCGTCCTGGTAGCTGCATACATCATATATTTCAAGGTACGGGCTCTGTTGCTAAGAGTGTCTTGGGCGCAGAAGGCTGGAAACTCCCCGCTGCGCGATGTACGAGGTGTCTTTCATTTGTTGTGGCATGGGAGTTGGAGCATGAAACGTGCTGTCCCGGGTGGAGGAAGGGAGAGGTTACTCCTGTGGGAGGAAGGTGTGGTCTGAGCACAGGACTGGGAGCCAGGAACTCTTGCATTCTTATCTTTCCTCTGCTGGTAATTCCTTCTCTGTCCTTGAGAAAGTCACTTAACCTCTCTGCCTTAGTTTCCCTGAATGCCTTGCCCAAGGTCACAGAGGAAGTTAGTGGCAGAACACAGATTATATATGGATTTTTTTTTTTTAATTGCATTTCACTTACTTCCCCCACCACAGAAATGCAGCCACCTCTGGAATGGCATGCAGCAGCTGCCTAGCAGCACTGCACAACCATGTAGGATAGGAAGTGAGGGATTCGTGTGAACTTGAAACTTCAGGGGAATGCAGGGATGTACTGTCCAAGTTGGAACTTAGCTGAGACACTAATGCTGATGCCCCAGCTCTGTGCTATAGGATCCTTATTGTCCACACATGGTCAGGATCTCTGCTTCTCTTCAGGAGGCAGGCGGTCCGGTGACGCTATGCTGGGGCATTGGGTCAACGCTCAGGCCAGGTCTATACTGAACATTTTTGCCAGCATAGTAATGTCGCTTAGGGATGTGATTTTTTATTTGCAACATTATTATACTGCTCAGAGTTTCACATGTGCAGTTATCCTGGCAAAAAAGTGGATAAGAGATCCTGAGACAAGCACTTTTTTGACACTATAAACTGCTTCTACACGAGGACGGTTTGCCAGTAAAGCTACACTAGCAAACCCTTTCTGGTGCAGACTAGCCCTTACTCAGAGGAAATAGTGCAACATTTTGAATTATTGGCACCTGGCCGTGCCCTGGAGGCCTCCCATCCAAGCAGTGACCGGGCTGCACCTCTGCTCAGCTTGTGATCTGCTCAGCGGTCACCACACCCGGTGCAAGCGGAAAAATGGAATTTTCGTTTGGAACGAAGCCCAGCAGCTCAGGAAGGAAACCGTTGAGCATTGTGTGATGAGATTACACGGGCTGTTGTCTGAGTATGAGGCATTGGTGAGCTTTAAATTAAATATACCCGGTAACAGCTTTCTTCCTCCCACCAGCCAGAGTACAAATACGTAGACCCCATCTGTACCTTCCTGTTCTCAATCCTGGTCCTTGGAACGACGCTGACCATCCTCCGGGATGTCGTCCTTGTGCTGATGGAAGGTAAGGAGCTCCACGGAGCAGGGTAGTTAAGTGAACGATTGGTTAACCCGGTCCCGTCCCTGTGGTATGTTCTCCCATGGGTTACAGGGTACCTCCCTTTCCTGCCGATGTGGGGCTCTGACCCTGTGTGCCTCTTGCTGTCTTGAAGGTACCCCGAAAGGGGTGGACTTTAACAACGTGAAGGAGATCTTGCTGTCCATCAATGGTGTGAAAGCCCTTCACAGCCTCCATATCTGGGCCCTGACTGTGTCGCACCCGGTGCTGTCAGTCCATATAGCTATCAG
Organism: Platysternon megacephalum; assembly: GCA_003942145.1. Taxonomy (NCBI): domain Eukaryota; kingdom Metazoa; phylum Chordata; order Testudines; family Platysternidae; genus Platysternon; species Platysternon megacephalum. Next base: position 9,566,895 of record QXTE01000016.1, on the reverse strand, counting down.
TAAGTATCTGCCCTGCCTGCCCGTTAGAGAGACAAGGTGGGGCAGGAAATATCTTTTATTGGACCAACTCCTGTTGGTGAGAAAGACAAGCCTTCGAGCTCTTCTTCGGGTCTGTGTCAGCTCGAAGGCTTGTCTCTTTCACCAACAGGAGTTGGTCCAATGAAAGATGTTACTTCACCCATTTGTCTGTCTAATATCCTGGGACCAACACGGCTACAATAACACCGCACACATTTAGGACCTGATAGAAGTGCTCCCGTTGCTTCAGTGGTATTGGATCGTACCCTTGGTGTAGAGCAGCATGCCCCAAGCAGATGCACTTTGGAGGCGTCAAGCGCTCTTGGCAGAAAAGCTGTTGGAAGTGGAGGATCATGGGAGATTCCGTGACGCTGCACCGGCTTTGCCTGGTTTTGCGTCCAGCTCAGAGCTCTGCTTAGATTCACCCAGAAGCTCATGATCCTTGAATACAAAATTGGGGCTTTTTTTTTTTTTTTTTTTTTTTTTTGGTGGCTTCACACAAGTTTCCATCCCAAGAGACCTTTGTGGTTTGGCTGGGTTTTGCATAGGTCTTGCTTAGATAAGAAACTGTATAATTTGGGGGGCAGGGAAGAACATTCTAAGGCCCTGATCCTGCAAACTGATTGGTCTAGGCAGACCCGACTGGACTCTGGATAGTAACCGTGTCCTGAAAAAAAAATCACTTTTAGATTTATTTATTTTTATTTAAAGCCAGAAGGGACCATGGTGGTCCTCTCCTCTGACCCCCTGTATGATGCAGCACATAGACTTTCACCCAGCAGTTCCTGCGCTGAGCTCTGTCACTTGTGACTGAGGTAGATCACTAGTATCTGTTGGTGAGACAATAGATCTATCCGGCTCTAGGGATGCAGTGCACCCTGGCAGGCGCAAAGGCCAAGTCTTTACCCCATTACGTGACCTCTCCAGCCTCCGTGCCTGTGTTCGTTCCAGACGAAAACGCCGACGCACAGACAATCTTGAAGGAGGCTAGTTCCCAACTGCAAGGGGCGTTCAACTTCCACACCACCACCATCCAGATCGAGAACTACTCGGAGGACATGAGAGACTGCCAGGAGTGCCAGAGCCCCTCCGACTGACCGCCTCTCCACACGGGGGGGAATTGACGACCAACTGTGGACCAACAGTCCTGGGAACACTGCTACCTCAGAGCTCCTTTGCTGCCGCCCAGAACAAGGACACGCCGTGGTCAAGTGCCCATTCGGAGGCAGCAGGGTGCCAATCCCTGGGGCATTGGGATGAGGTGATATGACCGTGTTCTCTCCTGCACTGTGTTGGAGAGACCGTAACATTTTCTTTTCTTTTCTTTTCTTTTTTATTTCACTTTCATCCCATCCCGAACAGGGAACATCACTTTTAATATTCTGAAAATAAAGCAGATCAAATGACTCTGTCCCTCTGGCTTCATGCTCCGTGTGAGAGGCACGTCCACTCTTCAGAGCGCTCTCGTCTGCTTGGTTTGCCATAGGAGCATCGGGAACGTCTAGTCTGATCCAGGGGGGCCATTTCACAATTTGGGGGCGGTGCAACTTTAACTATGATTCCAGGGACTACTTAGGCATCTGAGAACTCTAGGTTTTTTGCAGCAAACAACTTAGAAATTAGCTGGCAGGAGCACTGTATCGAATTCTTATATAAAGAACGAAAAAATATATATACAAACACCACGTAAAGCCATATTTTAAGTGTATATGTAAGTTTAGAACAATCAGGTGATAATACAGCAAGATATTCCCAATCCCAAACCTGGAGTTATCAGTTTTGGAGCCTTAACGCAGATATCAGAAACACACGTGTATACTTTGTACATTAGTAGAGATAAATAAAATCTGCTCACTTTCTGTAACAGCCACTGTTATGGCCGTTACCGTCTCTATTTTAGTCAATTGGTTTTCACTCCACTAAAAACACATTTTACTTAATTTTAACCACATTTTAGCCCGGCAGCCCAAGCCCTGTGAGCCCAAGTCAGCTGACAAGGGCCAGTCAGCAGCCCTGCGGGTCTTTAATTGCAGTGTAGACCTACCTTAAGGCATAGCTCATGATCTCCACCAGAATAAACCCAGGCCCCAGTTGCATTGTAGCTTCCCCCAAAGCCAATCGTCCCTCTCCATTTTCTTTCCCCTGCAAACTTCCACTTCAAAACCACCAGCAATGAAAAGCCCCCCTAGAAAGCACTGCAAACGGGCAGATCCATCGCTGAGAGCAAAAGCCGTCCAGGCCCAGCACTGCTGCTTCACCCCAGCTGACAGATGTGCACACCGCCCCCTGCTCCACGGGAGCTGAGCTCATGTGACGCTGCTGCAGGCAGCTGTTGGCTTTTTGACCTGGCTGGGATCTCGAGCAGCCCCATTCCCCCGGAATGAGGAAGACCCCCTTGATTCACGAGCCTCTGCACCCTTCCCCATTTTTTTGCACCCATCAGCCATTTGCACACGCTACTGCAGAGAGAGTCATTGAGGGTCTTGCGCAGAATTGGCAGTCTTCTGTGTTTCCTGCAAGATTCTCTGCCTGGATAAGCAATGGCAGCGATATCCGAACGCTAAGGAAGTGAAACCTGATGAACAGATGGGAAGTGATTATTATTCAAATGCTGGACACGGACAGACAGAAAAGTAAATTCCCATTCTTCATAAAAGAGAAAAAAAAACATAATCACATTTGGGCTTGGGCTGGAACCCCAGGTTCTGAACCCCCCTGTGGGTCTGTGAGTCCAGCCCCAGCCCGAATGGCTACACTGCAATTTCTAGCCCCACAGTCCAAGTCAGTTGCCCTGGGCTCCAGGACTCCATGCCCTGGGGTTTTTATTGCCCTGAGTAGTGGGTGCTGCATTACCCCAGTGGACCCTGCAGGGGGCGCTAGACACACCAAGGGCTCCTCCATGGCACAGCTCCATCAGTCTCTTACCCAGAGTGCAGGGGTGGGGATCCTGGTGGTAACGGGCTGCTTTGGGATCAGATTTCATACGTACAGCATGGCACAGCGGCATGGATTTGAAGGCCAGAAGGAAGCATTAGATCAGGGGTCGGCAACCTTTCAGAAGTGCTGTGCCGAGTCTTCATTTATTCACTCTAATTTAAGGTTTCGCGTGCCGGTCATACATTTTAACATTTTTAGAAGGTCTCTTTCTATAAGTGTTTAATATATAACTAAACTATTGTTGTATGTAAAGTAAATAAGGTTTTTAAAATGTTTAAGAAGCTTCATTTAAAATTAAATTAAAATGCAGAGCCCCCCAGACCAGTGGCCAGGACCTGGGCAGTGTGAGTGCCACTGAAAATCAGCTCGCGTGCCACAGGTTGCCTACCCCTGCATTAGATCATCTCATCTGGCCGCCTTTATACCGCCGGCCGTCGAATTCCACCCAGCTAGCCCCGTACTGAGCCCAATAACTCCCGTGCCCAGCTGCAGCCGGGCTGCTGCGTTTGGGTCTCCACGCGGGTGAGGGGGCAGTTTCAGCACTGCCAACCGCAACGGTGCAAACCTCACGAGTCAGGCCCCATCTTGTCTTCACTGGCGCTTAGGCCAACTCCTTCTCCCACCCCTCCCTTCCCAGCCGGTTTCTAACAGCGCACGCTTGTTGATGAAGATTGCCCGTGACCATGCAGAGCAGAAAGGAGGAGCGGGGGGGACTGACGTTGGGAGGATGGACGCTTTCAGCACCTCATCTCTACTACGCTGCTTTTGTGAGGCTCGAAACTGAACGTGACTCCGCTGCGAGCTTCCTCAGAGCAGTGCCGCATGAATGCCAGCAACAGCCAGGGAGGTGCATTGCAGCCAGTGGGAGGAAGGGCATGAACAGCGCAGTGGGTTGGATGCCTCTGGTCAGTCACTAGTGGCAGGCACTTGCAGCAAGATACATCAGGTCAGTTCCTTGCTGCCCAAGCGACAGATTGTTTTAGTGCGAGCCGGGCATTGACATCTTTGGAGTTATGGGTCCTCAGCACCTCCTAGAGGGAGCTACGCCCCCATAGGGAGAGGGAGCCTGTGCCCACAGGCATTTTTTATGGGCGACGAGGCCTGCTTCCTGGCACGAATGATTGTCCCAAGATTATTTACTGTGCCGCTCGGGGTTATTTATGTAGCCGCGGTGAAGGGATATTTACGACACAGAGGCTATGAGCCGCTCAGTTTATGAAATAATCGCTCCCGATGGGCTTGGCTTCCCGTTGTTTATAGACTCCTCGGAGCGTTTTTACGGCTCTCTCGGGCGATTGGTGGAGCTGTCATTTTTCAAAGCAGTGAAGGCAAGGAAAGCCCTGGCCTTAATGACTCTGCTAGAGAAACCGCTTTCACCTTGTAGGGTCCGATCCTCAGCTGCAGGAAATCAGCATAGGGCCTAGCTGGTGTAAATCAGCTTAGCAGCACTGCAGTCAGTGGCACTCCATCCATTTACACCTGCTGAGGATCTGGTCCTCTGGCTGTAGGAATCTCCATTCATGTCTTACACTCAGGCTGACCTCACCAGAGGGTTTTAAGATGTGGGTGAGTCAAAGGGGTCAGTGTCAGACGTGGATTTTGAGCAGCCTTCCCTAGCTAAGAAGATTGGGCTTGGTTAGGACTTGGCTGGGAGACTTAAAAACAAGTGCACTTATACAGCAAATTACTAGATATGAACTAATTAATCGTCCCACACCAGTTATGGGTGAGCTATTACTATCCCCATTTTACAGATGGAGAAACTGAGGCACAGCAAGGTAACATGACTTCCCAAGATCACCCAGCAGTTGTCCTGGGACAAGAACCTAGGTATCATTGGTCCTAGACCTGTGCTATATCCACTAGGCAACACTGTCTTGCTAGGTAGCCAGCCACCCTGACCATTGATAGCTATTTACACAGTCCTGGACCCCCTTCTACAAGAGTTACAGGATGTTAACTCCCATGCCCTGGCTACATTCCAATTTGGGCATCTGCCTCCCTAAAAGCTTGCCCACAATTTCAGCTGGAAGTGGTATTCTTCACTTCCCTCTGCAAAAATTTTGTGTGTGTGTGTGTGTCACAATTACTGCTGCATTCCACCCCAGAGGAGGCTGCATTTCAGTGGTGTGTGAGGCAATTCCTGTTTGTGGAACCTGGCAGAGGAGCGGGATAAAGGCGAGATATTTGTATCATAGGGAAGCAATTAAAGGCTGAATGATCAGAAATAAGCTGTGGGAGTCCTGTAGCTTTCTCAGCATGATCAGCTCTTTCCTTCAGATCACCCCAGCTGAAATTCCAGTGGGAAATCCACCGTCGGGATTTATTTATGACTTCAGTGTCTCCTTCCAGCCTCGCTCCAGCTTTATTTATAAGCATCATCTTCTGAGCCCATAAACATGAGAACCTTAAACCAAATCACTGCTGGAGACCCCGGCAGCAACCTAACTGCCTACTCGGCAGATTGCGTCAAAAGCAGCTGCTGTGTCTCATTTATCTTCTTGGTTGAGGCTAGTCCAAATCCATGTTTATGGCTGTTTAATTAGGAGCTAATGACTTCCCTTTGGCCTTCTTGCTTTCTCTGCCATTGACAGGTTCTGCTCAGCAAGCGCTCAGGTTCTCGGTCTCATCGCTAATAATGCTGCCTTCGTTCAGCTCAGAAACTGAACAGTATGACTCTGCTGCGAGCTTCCCCGCGGCAGTGCCACAAGAATTCTGGCAACAGCTGCTGCGGTGCTTTAACCGTGAATTTCTGCACAACAGTGCCCTGTCTTGTTGAGTCCACGGTCCCGCATGGGTTCTTTATATGCCAAAGTGTAGCGGGGCAGTAACCCCATTCCTGCCCTGAAGGGCTTAAAACAGCCCTGGGAGAGGGCTGTGGTAGGGGAAAACCTGGGCTGATTGGGGAAGTAGCCACAGCTGGGCCATGCCCCAATCAGGCCACAGCTGGCCCTTATAAGAGGGCAGTGGACTGGGGAGCAGACAGTGTCTCTCTGTTTTCAGAGAGAGAGAGGGGCCTGGCTACTGGGATGCTCAGGGTACCTAGAGTAAGGCAGGGCTGGGGAGCTCCAGGCTGGCAACTCCCCAGGCTGCAGGGCCTTGTCCAAGGCCCCATAGAGGTACTGGGTTGGAGGGAAAGGCAGCAGGTCCAAAAACCCCCTTGCCTGTGATGAGTGGCTTATACTGCAGTCTGCCCCAGGGAGCGGGGGCTAGTTGGTGACTGGCAGTAGCCTACGACTGGGGCAAGGTGGGGATAGGGGGTGGGGGTTCCCTGGGGAGGGGAGACCCTAAGAGTGAGGGGTTACTGCCAGGGGCAGCACCCCAGATAACAGGGCACCGGAGTCCAGGGAGGGATGCGGGAGCCCAGCGGCAGTGGGACACCGGCCTGCAGAGGGCGCTCCAAGGCTGGAAAACCAGCTAATTCCCAGGACACCAGCAGGAGGCGCCGCAGGGGTGAGTCCCGCGTCGCTACACAAAGCAAACGGCGCTAATGCTTTGTGTTTGTGTAACAACGACAGACCCCCGCTTGTCGGCGGGCGGGATCGAACCGGGGACCTCTGGAGCTCTACCACATGAGCTAAAAGCCAACTGGCTGTTCATTAAGGCTGTAGAGCAAACTCATTGAACTCTCTCTCTATGTGGTCTCGGTGCCACTAGATGGACCCGGACACACAACCCAGGAGGTGTGTGGGTTACACTTGCTCCTTTGAGCCAAGGATTTCAAAGTGCTTTACAGATCTTAGGCCCCACAACACCGCTCTGAGGTAAGGAAGTCTAGCTAGGGAAGAGTAGCTGTTTTACCAATGGGAAACTGAGGCACGGGGCAGCCAAGGCCTATGTTCTCAAAAAGCGTCTGCTAACTGCGTGTCCATTTGCCAAGCACCCGTGTAACACGAGAGCAGCGGGCGCTGCAGCTCAGGCCCGACTTCAATTCGACAGGATTTGGGGTGCTCGACACAAGGTGAGAATCTGGCCCGAGGTGTCTCAAGCTGGGCACCCGTAATTAGTGAGCCCTTTTAATCCCCAAGGCCAAAGCCGCAAAGGTATGTGGGGTACCTGAATACCGAGAGGAGCTGGGTCAAAGTGAATCTGAGTTCAGATGAGAACCCAGGCGTTCTGCCGCTCCGTTCCTTGCTCCATCTGGAAGTAGAACCCAGGTATCCTGGTTCCCAGTGCACGGCTTGCAGTACTTCCATCCTTTGCTTAATACAGAACGATGCTATGAGAAGTTCTAGGGGAGAGGTGGGCAAACTACGGCCCGCGGCACCGTCCTGCCCGGCCCCCGAGTTCCTGGCCCGGGAGGCTCACCCCCGGCCCCTCCCCTGCTGTCCCCCCTCAGCCTCAGCTCGCTCCGCTGCTGGCACAACGCTCTGGGCCGCGGGGCTGCGAGCTCCTGGGGCAGCGCAGCTGCAGAGCCAGCCTGACCCGGTCTCTGTGCTGCGTGGTGGCGACGGCGGCCAGGTAAGGGGGCACGGAGCAGGGGGGGTTGGATAGAGGGCAGGGGAGTTCAGGGTGGTGGTCAGGGAGCGGGGGTGTGGATAGGGGTTGGGGCAGTCGGGGGGGGAAACAAGGGGTTGAATGGGGGCAGGGGTCCCGGGGGGGCAGTCAGGAAGGAGGGGGGGTTGGATGGGGCAGCGAGGGTCCGGGGGCAGTCAGGGGACAGGGAGCAGGGTGTGTGTGTGGATGGGGCAGGGGTCCTGGGGGGGCTGTCAGGGAATGGGGGGGATTGGATGGGGCAGGAGTCCCGGGTGGGGGCCACGACCCCCTCCCCTAACCAGCCCTCCATACAATTTATGAAACCTGATGGGGGCCCTCGGGCCAAAAAGTTTGCCCGCCCCTGTTTTAGGGGAACACATAGAAATGATACAGACTTGGAGGTAATTGTTTTGCCCTGCCAAGAGCCTGAGCTAGGTTTCCATCAGGAAGAACAATAAAGTCTCTCTTGAGTGCACGATTGCTGTGCAGGGTGAGTTAACCTCACAAGCCTTGCACTAGTGACGCTGTGTTTAGTAGAACATGCCTGGTAGCCGTTCTTGCCAACCCTGGTGATTTTAATCAGAAATCGCATGATTGTTGATGTTTGTCTTAAAGCCCCAGCTCCTGGAGTCAGGTGATTGTGAGACTCTTGGCTTTCACTGGGAATAAAAAAGTAAGTTTTTAGCTCTCCTGGTTGCAGCGAAAAGCTGGAAAAATGTGACCCCGAAATGTTCCATCATCCCAAGGCAAAGGGGAAAAAAATGCACCATTTACTACTTTTTACATCTCATGATTTTTAAGCCTATCTTGTAATTTCGGGGGCCTGACTCATGATTTTTGACCCCGTGGGTTGGCAAGAACAGGTAGACAAGGCTAGTCGCAGACACAGGAATTTTCTAGACATCTCCCTGGGCCCTTTGGTGGCACATTCAGAACCAGACACAATAGTTGTTCTGAGGCACAGCAGACTCGACCTGCAGTTATGCCTATCTGAGGACAATAAACAGTTCTATCTGCTGATGGGAGGATGACTGGGTTTCATTCTCAGCCTTGTGCTCAGTCTGAGCTGTTCAATGCATGGGTATAAAACAGATCCTTGATGCCTTTTCCAGATTAAATGAGTTTGGATTCACGGAAGATCAAACTCCTACCAGGGGAGCAAACGTTACAGTAACTCCCCAGTGTGAGTATCACAGACAGGTGCTGACCCCTAGTGGCAGCAGAGGGAGTGACGATCCCTGGATTGTGTTTCCCTCACTTTCACAAGAACCTATTTCTGCTCCTGCATTTCTGGTGGGTTGAAGTAGGGATTGTGGCTGCGACCAGGACAATCAGTGGAATATACATTCAAAACCAGCCTCTTTTTCTTAAGGCAGACAGGCTGAGACTCCAAAGGCAGGTCAAGAAATGGAAGAGCCCATCATTCCTGCAAACCTTTATTTGTACTGGTAAAACCCAATAAAGATCGAAATTCCTTCCAGTATCTCGCCAGCTGCTGTTAACATGAGTGTATCCAGCTCAGAGCCCAGCATTAGGGAGCTCTAAGCAAGGAATGTTGCCCCAGGCCCCCCCGGGATTCCAGTTCACGTGGCTGTAACGGAGGCTAGATCAGTAACGTTAAAGTCTGTAGCACTGGAATTCCAGCTCAGTCCGGTATCCTAGGAGCATGGGAATAAAATGTCCCGCACAGCGGCTGCCTCCTCTCCAGCTCTGCTTCTCACGGGCTCCGCTGTGCTCTCCCCGGCGCTAGGGTTTCTCTAAGTGCCGGTACTTCTTGCGCAGCACAGACACCTGGTCCTTGAACAGCACAGGATCCAGGCGGAGCTGCGAGTGCACCAGCGGCATGTATCCAAACCAGGCTGCGAACTGGTTGAGGCAGTCCTGGCGCTGGGAGAAGTGCAGGTTCCCGCTGGAGACGGCCGTGCTCTTGGACATCTATGGAGCGCAAGGGGAGAAGAGAGCGCTCAGGGCTATTGCACAGACTTAGGGACTTGTCCTGCTCCCAAGACGACCACGGTGGTTTTACCATTGATTTCAGCAGGATCAGGAGCAGACCCTAAATTAGAGGCATTTGACCTAACAGCTCATTTGTAAGCCCCCAAGGAGGGAGAGGAGAAGCCAACAAAACTACAGACAGAGGTAGCACCGGAGAAGTGGGGGCACAGGAGCTAAGGGACTGATAGGTCAGAGGGAGAGCTGGGAGGTGTGGGAGTTTCCCCACCTAAATCATAGGTTGGCCTTGAACAAGCTGGAGAACCAGGCACTCCCCAGCTCTCTGAGAGATCCCACCCCGAGCAATGAACCCCCGGTGGGAGCTGTGTTGCAACGGCTACTGTTGTTCATTGTAGGGGATGTGGCCTAAGACCAGGCCCCGGAGGAAAGTAGAAGCAGTGGCCTGTGGGGGTCGCCCTCTGATAGGAGCCTTTCCTGGAGCTGGCCCTTTAAATCTGGGAGAGAGAAGCTGCTGCCGCTCTAGGGGGAACATTTTGCACCTAACAGTTACAATCTGTGCCTCCCGCCCATCTGGTAAGTATCAGTCTTTTATTTTGCTGTCTTGTCCTGAGGGGACTGCCCGTCTCCGGTTCCTTCCCCCTCCCTCTGCCCTACACGGCACAGCAGTCTCTGAACTGAGCTGAGACTGGTTCCTCCAGGATACACACAACCTGCCTGCCACCAGCCCTGTGCTCTGCCCGCGGCTGCAGCCTGGGGGCCGGAGCTATGCTGCCCAGGAGGAGGGCTCTGAAGGGAGTTGGCTAGGAGGCCCGGTGGGAAGCTCTCTGCGGGTGCTGGGACGGGGTAAGCCCTGAGGATGTAAAGGAAATCTTTAGAGTGGCCCCTGGGCATATAGCTCTGAGCAGCAAGAGGTTAATCTGTAAGGCCTGGATGTTTTAGGCTATTGGGAAACATTGCCTAGTGGTGAGATCTACCAGGGTGCGGGATGGCTTCCCTCGGGGACTGGGCAGCTCTGTTGCTTAAGTCATTAAGGACTGAATAGGGCAGGGCACCGCCAGGCGGGGTCCTGGGGAAGCCAGAGGGTCCTGCACCCCCACTTCGCAGTCAGACGTGACTCTTAGCCAGCCAGTAAAACAGAGGTTTATTAAATGACAGGAACATGGTCTAAAACAGAGCTTGTAGGTACAGAGAACAGGACCCCTCAGCCGGGTCCATCCTGGGGGGCAGCGAGCCAGACACCCACGTCGGCACTTCACTCCTCGTCCTCAGCAAGCTCCAAAACTGACTCCCACTCCAGCCCCTCCTCCTCTGGGCTTTGTTCCTTTCCCGGGCCAGGAGGTCACCTGATCTCTTTGTTCTCCAACACCTTTAGCTATCCCCTTGCAGGGGGGAAGGGCCCTCGCCATTAGTTGCCAGGAGACAGAGTGTCGGCCATTTATGTGCACTGGCCCTTTGCTCTGCAACAATCTCACCCCCTAGAGACTTAAGAAATGCATAAGGGAAACTGAGGCACGGGGCCCAGACAGCAGGACCCATCTGCACTGTCCAAGGGGGCCCAAGAGGACCCTAACTTTGAGGATTCTATACTCCTCCCCCCACCCCCCACCCCGTGCCTGGTATGCTCGTGTCTCGGTCTCTCAACTCCCTACCTGCTGGGGGGCCACCTCCTGGTGCTGCTTCTTCTGGGTCACTTTGATGGGAGGTAGCTTGGTGACGGCAGACACAAGGAAGTTCATCAGGATGTCTTCACAGTTGGAGAGCTGATCGATCAGGCTGGCAGGCAGGTAATTGGTGAAGAGACTGTGATAATACCTGGGGGGTGGGGGGAGCAAGGCAGAGACCGTGATAATATCTGCGGCGGGGGTGTCTCAAAGAGCATGAGCCTGCTGGACATGCTTGTACATTTCTGCTGTGCTTGGCTTTGCCACCGAGGGACCATCCCGTTCCCCAGGGCTGGGGGTGGCCAGAGCATGTCCCATGGGCCAAAGGCCTCCTACAGCCCCAATGCAACTCACAGCAGCCCTCTCCTTCCCACGTGGCAGCACAGGCAGGGGAGGAGACAGGCCCTGTCCTGGCTCCGTGTCCCTTGCCTCTCCTCTATTCCAGAGGCCTGCCATGGCCGGGACTTTCCCCAGCCACAGATGCTCAGGCTAATGCACCAGCCCCCTGGCTCGGCCGCTCCATCCGTGGCACAGATGAAGGCTGCTCTCTGTGAGCCGAAGGCAGGAGACCTGCGTTCTCCTCCCGCCCGCGACACTCAGGCCGCGACTTTCTAAAACGGGCGCCAGTCGTAGCGCTCGTGGATGCACAGCGCTGGGTGCTCAGCGTTCCTTGCACCCCGGCCACTTATTTAGGTCCCTGCCTATGGATTTAGGGAGCTACCTTTAGCCGCCTCTTTTTCAAAAGCTTGGCCTAGGTCTCCCTGAGCTTCACTGCCCTGGTCTTCAAAAGGAGGTTAGCCCTACTGAGCTCCTTCCCGGGGCATGGGGCTCGATTCCTCCATTATTACATTGCAGGACCACTTCCAGCACACGGCCAGGCTGGGCCCCGTTGTCCTGGACACTGCACAGACACGTAGCAAATGGCAGCCACCATCCCAGTCCAGGCCGAGTGCTTTGAGATCCTCGGCTGAAAGGTGCTATCTAACTCCAGGCCTGTTATGACTGAAGCCTCCATGTCTGGGCTATCGACCGTTCCTACCACTGGGTGGCTTCGAGCTAGTTCATCTTCCAGTGGAGCTTTTGGGTGGAAGAAAAGAGCCCTCCAGCGTTCACTCTGCCTGGGACCCTCAGGCCGGAAGTTCTGGAGAAGGTGCTTTACCTGTGGTAGAACGCCGCTGCGGTGAGAACCATGGAGAATTCGTTGGTCCATTTGGAGGTGTAGCCCCACTGGCTCTGGCTGGAATCCCAGAAATGACTCCGCATGGGGAACCCAACAATGCGGTCGGGGAAACTCCTCCACACCACAAAGGCAAAGTCAACCTGGGGAGCCAGACAGAGAGTTCACCACCAGGGCAGGGCCGATAAGCAGCAGCTCCAGAGTCCAACGCCTCCATCGTTTGGAGGAGAACACTGTGGAGAGCAGAGCTACCCTGGCTGGGACAGAGGCCGTCTGGATTTGACCCACTAGGTCTTTACCATCATTGCTACTCTCTGCGAAGACCAGACACGTCTCCAAAATGCCCTCTGTACCTCTCCGAGCCTCGACGCCTTGTGCGAAGCAACCTGCACCTCCCCACTCCCTTTAAGAACATGGCTCCTCTGCCCCAAGCCACACCCCAACCAGCTCAGAGCAGAAACGCAATGCCTCAATCCTCGGCCTGCAGGCCAGGCTGCCGGCTGCCACGTGATCCTGCCGGATCGCACGTGGTAAGCGCCCTTGGGCTGGGCACGTGCTTGGGCGGAGGGCCTGCCGGGCACAGCCAGGTGTCTCAGCGAGAGGCGGGGGCGATTCAGTAGGTGGCCTGCTGCCATCTGGGTTTTTCCTGGAGGTCTCTTCTTCAAGTACTCACCCAGCCCAGCCCTGTTTAGCCTGGGCGATCTGGTGCCCTAGTGTGGGAAGTGCCAATGACCTGGCATGGGGTGCTGGGCTGGGGAGATGCTGGCTGCTCAGGGGCTGGGGCACTTTTTGTAAGAGGTGGGTATTAACCCCAACGTCCTGGCCAAATTCTACCTTGATTATTATTACAGGGTCTATCTCAATTCCTGCCATAGTTTATTTGCCCCTCCTGCCCTCCACTCGGGCCTGAGCCTGCGATGGTCAGCATGCTTTAGAAGGCCCTGGGAGTTGAAGGCACTTGGCACATCACATGATCTGTAGAGTTGCTGCGCCCTGTTAAACAGCTGTAGGGTGACCAGATGTCCCGATTTTAAAGGGACAGTCCCGATTTTTGGGACTTTTTCTTATAGAGGCTCCTATTACCCTCCACCCCCTGTCCCGATTTTTTTCACATTTGCTGTCTGGTCACCCTAAACAGCTGCCACGTTCCACCCCAGAGGTGGCTGCACATTCCATGGTGCTCTGTGTGCAGAGGTGGATTATAGTTTTGGGGGGCCCTGGGCCAGGACAAGTGGGGGCCCTTTCCGTTTGCAGTCCCATCCCCCCCGTCCCCGTTCTGCGCTCATGCCGGACAGCGGAGTCAGAGCACTGGGTGGGCTGGCTGAGTGGGGCAGGGTAGGAACACCGGGGGGGCAGAGTGGGTCAGGGCACGGGGGTGCCCATTTTTCCAGAGCCCCCCAATTGGCTGGAGCCCCTAGGGATCGGCCCCGTTGGCCCAGTGCCTAATCCGTGGACAGCTTGTGAAGCCCCTTGAGACCCTACTCTCCCATGAGGCGTCTTTATCTAGTTTGCTGCGTCCCACCAGCCCTCCTTCCCCCCCGGCCCATCCCCTCACCTCGCTGGTCGACAGGCTGGTGTGTTCATCCAGGCTCAGCACCGCATCTGTCCCGATGGCCGAGTACGGGAAGAAACGGTCGCTTACCTTGCGCGAGAGGGAACAGCAGAGTCAGGGAGGGGGCCAGAGCCCCTCCGCCCCTCCCCATCCCCTGGAGAGCGCAGGCTAATACAGAGCAGGGGGCACCTGCCGCTGAGCCGCTCCCTGATGCGCAAATCCACGCTGCGGTTCTTTGGCCGCACTTTCCCCTGGCCCTTGGGAGGGCCGGGCTGCCCCAGAGCGGCCAGCGGCAGCCCCACCGTGCACTGGGGGGGCACAGCCCTCCCTGCCCCGCCCGAGAAACCCCGCAAACGCAGGCCCACAAACAAACCGACCCGGAGACTGCTTACTTGCCGCCGGCCGTGAATGACTGTCAAAGGCACTGCTGTCTGGGGCCACTTCCCCCTCGGTGGGGGAGGCTTCTCGCAGCTCCACAGGACCAGGATCTAAAACCAAACCCAAGGGCGCCTCGGTCAGCACATGTGGGTGGCTCTGTGTGTCTGGGGGGGCAGGAGGGTGTGCCCCGAACCCACAGTCTTCCAGGCCTCCCACCCAGCTGGAAAGTGCGAGCCTGGCACCGAGCCACCACCCTCGCTTTAATCAAACAAACCTGGGCGTCGCTAGGGGGCCAACCGCTCACCTGTGGCTGCTTTTAACTTCTACTTGCTATGTAAATAGCTTCTAATGGGGGCCTGGAAGCGCTCTCCCAGCTCGAAATTAACAATCGTCCTGCCAAGGCTGCAAGCGCCTGCCCGGGGCTGCGGGCGTGGGACGAGGTCTAGTTAAAGAGGGTGGTTAATTAAGGTACATAAAACTCTCCCCTCTCCCAGCCCTTTGCCCCAAATAAACCCTCTGGGCCTGATTTTCAGAGGTGCTGAGCATCTGCAAATCCCACCAGGCCAGCTCCACATCTGGTGTCACTCCATTGGAGTCAATGGGCCCAAAGCCATAGGTATGAGTGGGTCAGATCCCCACATGGGGTGATTCAGCATCGCTCCATTGAAATCAGTGGGGCCAGATCCTCAGCGGGTGTAAATTAGCATTGCTCCGTCGGTGCGATGGAGCAGCTGTGGGCTGACTTTCTGGTGGAGGTTTTTGGGGGCTCAGCACCTCTGCTGACCTATCAGGGCCTTTCCATGGCTTTCTGGGTCTCTATCTGCCATTGTCAGAGGTGGATCTGAAGACATTGTGGCCCCAGACCCAATGCCTGCTGGAGTCAGTGGGAGCCTTTCCAGTCATTTCAATGGGAGACGAGTTCAGATCCAATCCAAATGTTCCCAAAGCCCAGGGGTATCTGGTTCGGGCCTGGCTCTAGTTCTAACAGGGAGGGGGGGTGTTAACCTTTGCCCCTGACCTGGGCGCAGTGCTGGGATCTGGAGACGGCCTGGATGAGCTTGAGGATGGGCTGGGAGAGGGAGACCACGGGGGAGACGGCCCGGATGAAAGCTGTGAACTTGCCGGAGGGACTGGACCCTGCAAAGGGAGAGAGCGGATCAGTCAGGGGTTCCCGAGGGACGCGCCAAGGCACGTCCAGGGGTGGGCGGGGGGAGCGATTCCTACCGTGCTGCAGGTGGTAGAAAGGGAAGTCGCCGAGGTGGGTGGAATACTCCGGCAGAGCCAGCAGCCCCCCAGGCAGGGTGTTCCACAAAAACTTGGGGCGGGATTCTCGATGAAACAGCCGATCCTTTATTATCTGTGGGGAGATAGAGACGGCTTTCATCACCCTAGCAGCAAGCAGGCTCATCGATCCAGCAGTGCTCAGCAGAGGAGATGACATCCAATTGCAAACGCGGGGCTGGGACAATGCAAGCCAGGCCCCCCCCCCACCTCACCCAAACAAAGAGTGTGCTGCACTCTGCTGAGCCCCGGACGGCACGGCAGGACCTGGCAGTTGGGTAGAGTTGGGGGGCCGATTTGGAGAGGGGAGGGATCATACTCCTGAGTTTTTGCTCTGAGGTTCAAATCAGCATGAAACTGATTCAAATCCACCGTGTTTTGCCCCACGTTGTCACTGAATTTTGCATGGTTTCCATCTGAAACCATCCCTCAGCCCTGAAAGTTGGGGGGAGGAGGGGGGCTCCTGTCTCTACTCTACGGCGGTCAATGCATAACTCCCTGATTCCCTTGCCGCACCAGCTTTACCCCAGGGTAACTGCACTGACTTCAGTGGCGTTCCTCCTGATTTACACCAGTGAGTGGAGGCAGAATCCAGGCCCAAACGCATAACCAGGAGACGGGCTGAAACCAAGCCCCCAGCTCTGGAACTGGCCAGCTATCCTGAGATGAACCAGCCCCCCAGGAGTTCAGGGCACTTTGGATCCAGATGCTGAGCCCTTTGCTCATGCTGGCACCTCCCTACGGGTACAAAATCTGGCCCGGGACCTCGCTCCCTATTTATAACACTGAGCAAACCTCAGAAGGTTGAGGCATTTGGTTTGGATGAGCGGCCAACCGTGCTGCTTTGAACGATCTCAGCCTTGCTGAGCTGCAACAACAGGGCTGGAAACGGCACAAACCAGACTTCCTGGCACTTCCTTCTTCCGACCCAACCGGAATAACAGGGAGAAGCGGCCTCCCTGCGGCCCATGCTGGCAGGCCGTCCAGCAATGACGTTGACGGATAGATATCAAACTCTTTTCTATTTATCGGCGGGGGGTGAGTCCTGGATCTTGACACGATCATGCAGCTCTCCTTTCCAATGGGAGGCTTTGTGTAAAAGATAATGAGGAGTCCGGGTCTTGCTCCCAAAGGGGAAATGCCATTCGAAAGACTCGCAGCCTGACAGCTTTGCTGTGTGTCAAGTTAGCACTCGGCAGAGGGGCAGCATGGATGGCCCTGGGGCCTGAAGGCCTCTGTTAGTTATTATTGTTACTATGATTATGATATTTATGTATTGTGCTGTGGTAACACCCAGGAGCCCCAGGACCCTGGCCTGCTAGGAGCTGTACAAACAGGGGGAGGGATAACTCAGTGGTTTGAGCATTGGCCTGCTAAACCCAGGGTTGTGAGTTCAATCCTTGAGGGGGCCATTTAGAGATCTGGGGCAAAAATCTGTCTGGGGCTTGGTCCTGCTTTGAGCAGGGGGTTGGACTAGATGACCTCCTGAGGTCCCTTCCAACCCTGATATTCTATGATTCTAACAGAATGAAAACTATTCCCTGCCCCAAAGAGCTCACAGTCCAAGTGTGAGATCAGAGACAACTGGTGGAGAAAGACAGAGAGGAGGGAGCTCAGCACAGTTCAAGGAAACAATAAGATGATGTTGGCCAGTGGTCTCAGCCCACCTCACCACAGGGCAAATGCAGGGCAAGCTTCCCCCGCCCTGCCCTGCCAGTGTGTCAGGGGCTTGTTGTGATAGATAAGCGAGCACCAGGGTTCCAAATTCATCCCTGGTGCAACATCATGGATTGCAGTGGAGTTACACAGAGGATGACTTTGGCCCTGGGTCTGCTCGAGTTCCTGGCCTTGCTGAGGTCATCAGTTTTTGGGATGGTCTCTCTGGTGTGGAAACCTGTCCACTGGGAGCTGTGCTGAGCCCCCCCCCCCCAATGCTCACTTCACGTGTGCCACTGAAGAGCCATCCGATGGTAAATGTTGGTCATAACGGAGCTGGGTGGGATTTGAACCTGTGGTCTCCAGGGGAGGAGAACAAGGTAAAGGCAGCGAGGTAGAGAACCTATTTCTTTACTGGCTTATCCACTGCCATCCAGTGACGCCTTAAAGGAAGAGAGTGGCGTATAAAACACAAATGCTCTTCAGGAAAAGGGCTAATGGCCCATGTTCCACTCCAGGGAGAAACTGGGTTAGAAGCCAACCATGGGACAGAGCTGGGAAGCCCTGCTAGATTCTGTGCAGGATGTGGTCAAGGCATCCTGCTTATTGCTTCCACTTAAAGTCTTTTCTTTCCATTGAGCTACTGAGTTCGAGTGCCCAGAGTGGCGACAGTAGGGATTTGAATTGCCCCGAAGCCAGAAAGCAACAGGTCCGTGGGCAACATCTGTTATTGTCCCCTTCCACTTAGCTGAACAAATTCATCTTCCTCTCCAATCCCAGCTGCTACCAGAGCTCTGAGCCTTTCCCAGCCCTGTGCAGAAAAGGCCACACAAATATTGCCCAATGAGGCACCTGGCATACGCTCCTCTTGCATAGCTAGGCAAGCCCGTGAGCCAGCACCCCATCCCACAGCAGCCTGCTGGGAGAGGCTGGGACTGGGGTAGCACGGCAGTCCCTCACAACCAGCACTCCTGCCCCATCCCCTACAGCGCCCCCTAGTGGCTGGCACTGCAGTAGCAGTAACTATACATTTCCCATCTGTCTACTCGCTCCTGCACTGAGTTGGTGCCAGTCCCTCTCCCTTGATCAGCTTTCACCCCCTACGGGATGGAGACAGGGTGGGATTTTCCACCACCCAGCTCGTGTTGGTCCCAGCTGTTGTTGCTGCTGCAAGCAGGCTGTTTAAAAAAACCCAAACGACGTGGAAAGGTCGCTGAGGGAGCTGCTGTGGGAGAGATACCAGAAGCTTGTGGCTCACCTCAAGGGTGGTTTGCACTATTTTCTCCACGGAGGAGAAATATGCTTCCCACAGGAACTGGGTTTGCTGCTGGAACGCCAGGATCTTGTCACTGTGGATACAGCGAATGGTGGAAGGAATCTGAGCAGGACAGAAACCACGGAAAAGGGGAGACAGAGAGAGGGGACAGGGTTAGTAAGGTTTATGCAGCCAGGCAAAGTGTCTCCCTCTGATTGTGGCACTGGGGAGCCGGGCCCTAACCCTGGCCAGAGCACTGCAGGGTTAAAAACATTTTAAGCAAAAACAGGCCTCGATCCGGCCACTTTTCTTAGCCCGATGTGCAAATCCTTAAAGTGATCCTCGCCCCATATCAAACAGACCCCTACAAGGGTTCTTTTGTGGGTGTTTTTTAACAGCTGGGCCTTGAGAGTCTTCAGTTCTATTTTCAGCTCTGCCACTGACTTTCTCTGTGGCCTTGGCGATGTCACATAACTACCCCATGCCTCAGTTTCCCCCTCTCTAAAAGGGGTGCAGTTTTCCCTACC
The DNA here is from genome assembly GCA_003942145.1 of Platysternon megacephalum. Lineage (NCBI taxonomy): Eukaryota > Metazoa > Chordata > Testudines > Platysternidae > Platysternon > Platysternon megacephalum. The sequence goes on along the minus strand of QXTE01000016.1, from coordinate 9,548,024 downwards.
TAGTATGGGGATTGTCTGCCTGTCTCTGTTATGTATCGAGCCCCCATTCCTGGGGCACCTACCTCACAATCTTTATTTATCTTCCCCTGTGAGGCAGGGCAGTGCTAGTGTCCCCATTTTACAGATGGGGAACTGCAGCATAGAGAGACAAAGTGACTGTCCCAAGGCCACCCAAGATGTCTGTGGCAGAGCAAGGCATTGAACCTAAGTTTCAGGCTAGTGCCTTAACCACTGGGCCATCTTTCCTAAATTGAGACAGAGGTATTCTGGGTTAGATTGTGACTAGGACTGTCTGCCCATTGTGACACCGGCACATTCTGGGGTGCAATCCAGCCCAGGGAAGAGCTGTGGCACCTCTTACCCCATAACCCCAACTGCCTCTCGATGTCTTCCCAATGTGGCTCTCTGCCTGGGACGCCCACAGTCAGCAACAAGCAGCTCTCTGTGTATCGGGCAGCCCTGGTGGAACCTGCAGTACCACTGGCCTCCCCCAGCCCGGATTAGCCGCTGGGAAGGTGACTTGACCCTCGCCCCAGAAAGGTGTGTTTTGAACCGTCCAGCCTGGCCTGGAACAATCAGAGGAACGGGAAGTTCCGTTGCCCATTTAAGGAGTCAAGATTCAACAGTTACCGTGACACCCCTGCAGGGCACTAAGGGGGAGTCAGACCTCCTTCCTCTGCCAGCCCTGTGATGGCTCTTTGGACCTTGGGTTTGGGTGCATAGCATCGGCTCACCCCCCCTCCCCCCAGGGGAGCAGGTGTGGGGGAGTGGGCAGGTGGATCTTTGGCTTCTCCCCCTCAACGTGCCAGGCAGCACAGCTGAGCTGTCCTGGGGCTCACCGGAACTTGCTGTGGATATAGGCCAGTAGCAAATTATTACACACTCAGAGCAAGGGGGAAGGGGTTTGTTCCTCACACGGCTACTCCGGGGGGTGGCAGCTTAAATGCCAGCCCTTGCTCAGGGCTGAGCCTAAAGCTACAATCTAGCCTTTAATATTCCTTGCAGAGGTGCACAGCAGGCTTGTTTACATAGGGCCTACACAAATCTATCATTTTGCGCTGACAAGGGCACAGGCCAGACACCATTTTCAATGACCTGCAGGCAATGCACTTTGCAGCAATGAGCGAGTTTCTCTGGTGTCCCCTCAGGCCTTTTATTAACGCCTCTCTAGCACTCTCCCTTAAGCCGTCCCCGCGGGGTGTTAATGATCCTTCCATTCCTGCCTGCCCGCCCCGAAGTCAATAGCGAAGCTCACCCTGACTTCAGTGGGCTCTAAGCTAGCTGTGGGAGGGTGAGGCAGGACACATCTGCCAGGGGAGATAGGGGACAAGGGTTGGCCAGTTTCTGATTGCTGCCTGCCCCGGCTGGCTCTGTCGCAGCCGTCGCCTAACGAATGATCCCCCCCATCCATCCCAGAGCCAGGCTGTCAGAACAGGGTGAGCCGACGTACAGCGATTCTCCAGTGCTGTGAGCGAAAGGCACTTTGCACGGTGGCACTGCGGGGTGCCGTGCCGCGCTGTGCCATCCCGTGCCGGGCGCTGCGTTACCTGCAGGAGGAGCCTCTCGTCCCCGACAATGGCCGACTTACTCCAGTCGATCACCTCGGAGAACGGCAGCTCCCAGCCGTTACTGAGCAGCACTGGGATGCAAGCAGCCTAGATGGATGAGAAACAGCAGACAACGACGCTCATGAGACCTAGGCCATTCAGCCTTGTAGCCACCAGCTCAGGGACTGACAGCCCGGCCGCTGGGGCTGATGGGGGTGGGGGAAACAGCAGGCCCGAGGGAGGCACACAGCGGCTGGCTAGTGGGATTGGAAGCCCAAGTACGTTCTACAGAGCCCCCTTCCCAAGCCTGCTTTGGTCCAAGACCTAGGAGCATTAACCCTTCTCACGGCCAGCCCGAGGCAGGCACAATTTCCCCAGGGACCCTCCTGACAGCTGCCTCTCTACCAAGGGAATGGAGAGGAAGGGCTAGCAGCAGGGGGCGGGGGGGAGTGGAGGGTGGCAGGGAAGGGGATGGAAGTGGGAGAAGAGAAGATGGGTAGAAGGAGCGAAGAGGAAGGGGAAGGGGGACAGATCTCTGAGGAGCAGGATCGGAGGAGTTGAGATAAGTGTGTGGGGAAGGGGGAAGGTGCAGGCTCTTGCTGTGCTTCTCTCTCTCCATTCTCAGAGGCTCCTGTGCCCTGGGATGGGGGTGAGGAGGGAAATTCATGGACTGACTACAGACATTTCCCGCTGTCTCGCCCACAGTGGTACCTGCAGCGCTTCCAGGAAGCGGAAGGAGCCCAGCCGCCTGCCGCGAGGGATGATGCAGAAGGTGGAGTTGTGGAGCAACTCCTGATAGTCAAACCTGGGAACAAAATGCAGCTGTAGTTAGAAACCTCTGGTTAGAGCTCTCTTTTCCGTCCATGTGGCACAAAGCTCCCCCACCCTCCTTGTCGACTTAAGTGTCCTCAGCACTGTTGTTGTATTTCAGTGGCAAGACCTCGAGGATTCATATACATCAGTCCTAGAACAGAGGTGGTCACAAATAGCATGCAGGCATCCTTTCTGTCAAGAATCTGAGCCCAAATACCAAAGCCCTGTTGCCAGGGAGCATCTCGGCCTCCAGAATTGACTCCAGTTGGAGAGACTAAGGCAGGGCGCACCCTCCCCGCTGCTTGCAACAGCTCCCCCAGAAAGAAACATCATCACAAAACACAACACAGCAGTTTCTCCCAAGACTAAACACTTGCTTGCTTGCCAAAAAAAGAAACTTGTGAGAGTACATGTAACAGCACCATGCATTGACCACTGCCATAGCAATATGAAGGGGCACCAATGAGATGGTTAAATTTACTTAGGATGAAAATTGGTCTTTTGGACACTGTTGAACAGGGAGCAGTCGATAATGTGCCATCTCTCAGCCGGGTGTCACATAGCAAAGAAGCTTTGGGGCCACAAAGATCTCTTCTAGAGGCGTGCCAGCCAACATCACATGCAGCCGGGTCACTGGCCGGAGCCGATGACCTCAGCGTGGTGACAGCACATATGCTGTAAATAAATACTCAGAAACCAAAGCCAAGAAAGGCAAGGCGAAGCATTACATTATTATGATTGTATTACCATAGCTCCTGGGTGCCCCAGTGATGAGCCAGGACCCCATTGTGCTAGGCGCTGGACAAACAGACGGTCCCTGCCTCAAAGCTCACAACCTAAATTCCATTCTTATCCCCAGAGGGGGCTGTCTCGGGAAGCTTAATATGCCTTAGCGTTTGTCAGACTTGAGCTAACCCGCCGAATTCCCCCCTCCGTGCACCCACGCACAAAGCCACTATTATTGTCCCCAGTTGACAAAGGGGGAAGCTGAGACAGAGGTAGAACTAAGTGACTTGTCCAAGGCCAAAGAGAGATGTCAGTGTCTGAGTTGGGATTAGAACCTAGGTGTTCCTGGGTCTCAGTGTGTTTAGATCCTCCGGCAAGGCAGCCTGTGATCCTCCAGGCGTATGACCTCAGCATGTTGGAGAGGAGATGGTCGTGTGGAAAAAGCATTGGCGCGAAACTCAGAGGAGCTTGATTTAGTGGCTGGCTCTACCACTGACTTGTGGGTGACTGCAGGCAGGTCTGTGCCTCTGTTTCCCATCTGTGAAATGGGGCTAATGAAACTTCCCTACCGACCAGGCGTGTTGCGCGGTTAAATGCATCAGTGCTTGTGAAGTGCTCAGGCACTATGCTGATAAATGAAGGGGGCTCCCTTTTATGAACACCCAGCCAGCCCTGTTAGTAGCTGTTCTCTACTTGCTTTACCGGTAAAGGGTTAAAAAAGTCCATAGGTAAAAGAAAGGGAGTGGGCACCTGACCAAAAGAGCCAATGGGAAGGCTAGAACTTTTTAAAATTGGGGGAAAACTTCCCCTTTGTGTCTGTTGTTGTTCTCCGAGGAAAAGGGGAACTGTGAGAAGCTTGGGCCAGGTATGAAACCATCAGAATCATACCTAGAAACTGCTTATTTGAAAAGCCGGCTATGTAAGTAGATCAGGAAATGTTTAGGAAGACGCAATTAGGTTTATTTCTGTTTATTTCTTATGGCTAGTGGACTCCTCTGTGCTAACCCCAGATGCTTTTGTTTGCTTGTAACCTTTAAGCTGAACCCCCAGGAAAGCTATTTTGGGTGCTTAGTTTTTGGAATTGCTCTTTTAAAATCTAGCAATAGCCTGAGTTTTCAAATGGATTTCTTTCTTATTGTTTTTAATAAAATTTACTTTTTTTAAGAACAGGATTTGAATTTTTGTGTCTTAAGAGGTTTGTGCACATGTTTTTTAATTGGCTGGTGGTAACAGCTGATTTCCTTTGTTTTCTTTCTCAGCTCTTACCTGGAAGAGGGGGGGAGGGGGCGTGAACGGGCTTGAGGGTACCCTACAGGAAGGAATTCCCAAGTGCACCTTCCTGGGTCCTAAAAGGGGTCTTTTGCACTTGGATGGTGGCAGCATCTACCCATCCAAGGTCAGAGGAAAGCTGTAACCGTGGGAGTTTAATACAAGCCTGGAGTGGCCAGTATTAATTTTTAGAATCCTTGCGGGCCCCACTTCTGCACTCGACGTGCCAGAGTGGGGAATCAGCCTTGACAGGCCTGTGCCTGTCTCAGCTCTTTTGCTGTATGTTGCTTTAGACAGGGACTGCAGAGCCCCATTTAAAGTGGCAGGGAGCACAGATTTTCCCTGGCAGCCTGACCTGCCACTGGCCCATGAGCCCCTACACCCACCCCCTCTACATCTGAATGAGTGGCATTGCCACCTGGGGCACAGGGTCAGTGTCACTCTGGTTTGGCCCAGCCAAAAAGTGCCCTCCCCCGCCCCGGCCCTGCAGCCTATGGCATGGGTTCTCCACCTGGGGGCTGTCCACCCTCCCTTCCTTTTAGCGAGATTTAAGGGGGAGGTCCTGAAACTTCATTCTGCTGTAACACAGGGTCACAGTCTGGAAAGCTTTAAGAACCCAGCCCTCAAAGGACCACCTGCCAATGGAGTGCCCCCTGTGGCAAGGGCTGCAGAAAGGATGGCATCGAAGCCACTTACGCTGGCTATATGCACTCTAGGGAATGCCCACTCCTCCATGCCTGGAGAATCCCTAGCAGGGGAGTGAGTCCAGAACTCTCCTCGGACCTCAGCCTCACTTGGGCCGCGTTTTAAGAACCGGTTTGTAGTTGTTTGATTTTGTGTGGTGAACTGAGAGTCGGTCAAAGGTCAGCCCTGGAGACTGAAGTACTTTATGTTTCCACAGAACAAGCACAATATGAGCTGCATCAGGCCAGTTTCCCCTCACTGCTGGAAACAGACCACCCTCTGAGGATCAGATCAGTCCTCCGCATCACCCCTCAGCCTGCCAACCAGAGGGGGGAAATTAGAGCCAAATGCCAGGGTGGTTTCTGTGGGCTGGAGGTTGGTGGCGAGTTTTTACACTGGAGCGTTTGACTCGGATCACATCGCCTCCCGCAATGAGCAAATGCATGCAGAACGCCAGCCCGGCAGCAGCCGCCCATTTGTGTAGCCAATAGATGCTGCTGATTAAAACCCAACTAGTCTTGGTTGTATGGTTGTCACCATTACACAAACAATGGCCTGGCCTATTGGAGCCCAGAGTTTAGGTTTGTAAAGCCTAATATTAATGCAAATGTTTTCATGAAGTTTGATTTTTAAATGCCAATGAAAACAATATTTTGTCTGAGCTAAACATTCCTCTGCTGTGTTGGCAACCTGCAGCCTTGTGCTACTGAAAGTGCAATTGACTTAAACAGGAGTGAAATTGACCAGGCTATTTTCACAGTCCAAGCTGAGTAAAATGCAAACAGTAAAGAATTGGAATCGATTGGGCAAAGTAAATCCGATTAGTACAAATTCCCTCAATTTCCATAATCTCTGGTGTCACGGAGAGCACAAGTGACTGCATTCATATTTCTTAAACCCCTCCAAGTTACTTTTGGAGCCCAAAATACTGGGCCAGATTTTCTGCTGTGCTGTTTCCACTCAGTGCAGTTGGTGGTATAGTTGATTACTGTAATCAACTCCGAGTCCGGTGGCACCTTAAAGACTAACAGATTTATTTGGGCATAAGCTTTTGTGAGTAAAAAACCTCACTTCTTCAGATGCACTTCTTCTTGCATCTGAAGAAGTGAGGTTTTTTACCCTCGAAAGCTTATGCCCAAATAAATCTGTTAGTCTTTAAGGTGCCACCGGACGCCTTGTTGTTTTTGTGGATACAGACTAACACGGCTACCCCCTGATACTTGTAATCAACTCTCTGATTCTCCGTTGGGCCCTGTGAGCCGCCATAGGTTAGAGCAGCCTGGGGGCTGCTCCAATTTGCACCATCTGGCAACAGCCCTCAGGGGCCCCTCTGCCAACAGAGTGCCTGCATGGTATTGGAGCCAACTAGCCCAGCTCTTTGCCCACTAGGGAGTTCCTGCCCCCCATGCCAGGAGAATCCCCAGCAGGGGTGAGAGGGCCAAATGCTGTCTTCTATGTGTCACCATGGCGGCATGGAGCAGGTGCAGTTCATCTCACCCTCTATCTCTTGTGATTTTCTTTTTAATAAAACCACGCTCAGGGCCCGATCCTGCAAGGTGAATATCTAGCACAGGCCAATGGGGTTGGGGCCACTCAGTCCCTCTCAGAAGACGCTCAGCAACTTCCAGGATCAGGCTCTTCAAGTGGCATCCGCCCCTTAGGAAACTTCCAAGTCCCACCCTATTTAAACCAGACTCCGCTCATCTTTCCTAACTCTCTCATCGCTGTCCTGGCCGGAGTTTCTCTCCTTCCCAGCTCGGAGAGGCCTCAGATCTGGAATATCACAGTCCAGACCTCAGAGCAATGTGAGCCCTTCTCCTTCCATGTGACGCTGGAGCCCGGGAAGCTGCTCGGGAGGGGGCTGCTTGGGCGTCCACCAACAAGCTGAGTCGCGAGACGTGATACGTGAGGAAACGATAACAGACATTTGTCAAGCAGGAGGGGATCATTTATCGGAGATTAAATCTTCGTCTCCCGGCAGCGCCCTGTAATGGGCAGGGCCCTGATCTCTGAGCCACTGGAGAGTATTGATCCTCAGCGTGATGTCCAGCTCCTTGCAAAGTGCAGTCCTGGTCCATGATTGGGCGGGGGGGGGAATGCGGCTATCACAGTATAAAAAATAATAACGCTGTGTAGAAAGGGAGCTGTTGCCTGCACTCAGAGGGGACGGAGGCACCAGGGACAGCGTCACACAGCTGTCCTGTTGGCTGCTACTGATAAAAGTTCAGACTGTAACTGGCCCTGCCTGCATGCACAGAGAGGGGGGACCCAAGGGTCCCTCTTTGCCCCACTGTGCCAGCTGCAATACGGCACCTGTGGGACAAGGACACGGGGAGTCTATGCTGCCAGTGGCTCCAGGCCACCCCTTCCTAGCCAGCTGGGGGTCAGAAGCAGGCATGGCTGCAGGGCACAGAAATCTAGACTGCCCCCTCCGTAAGCCTGTTGCAGTGACTGCTCGGGAGCTGCCCCCACAATGGCCCCGGCGGTGAAGTGGAAGGGACGAGATCACACAGTAGAGGGGAGCGTGTTTGACTTTTCCACATTCGGAAGGGGAAGCGGATGGAAGGGGCCGGGACAGCTCCCCTGCTGGCTCCTGGAGGGCAGCAGTGTTTGTACAATGTAAATCCTAGGCGGCATTTTTTTTTTACCTGAGGGATGCTGGGAATCCCAATCCTTGTTTTCTGGCTGGAGGACTGCAGCAACCCCCCCGAAAGGCAGACGGGATGGGGGCCAGCATGCTCGGTCACACCCATCGCCTTTCATAATACAATGAGAACAGCGCCGAGAGGCCCGGGCTGAAATCATGGCCCTATTGGGCCAGATGCTGCATGCACACAGGCAGCCAGAGTCCCTGTCCCAAAGAACTCAGAGGAAACAGACAAGAGCAAGGAAGGGTTATGAGTAAAGCCAGATGGGAAGTTTTTGATGAAATGTTTTTTCATTTCTCAGGTCCAGGATGGAATTGGGGGCGGGGGCGGGGGGTGGGGGGGTGGGAAGCAAGATCACCACTCCAGAATAGCTACGTGGTCAGGGCAGTCGCCTGGCATGTGGGAAACCCAGATTACTTGTACCTCGACCTTCTGCATCCCAGGGAGTGCCCTAACCTCCAGGCGACTGGCTATTCTGGGGTGGCGCTCACTCGCTCTCATTAATTTTGCCTCGTTTTCCCTCTGCTGCAGAACGAAAACAAAGGTCAAAACCTCCAATTTTGTTGCGAAACAGAATGTCTTGTTTCCGACCCGCCTTGTTTATCAGCCCATGTTCCAGGGGGGAAACTGAGTCCCAGGAAGACTCAACAACCAGCCCAACGTGACACCAGGAGTTTGTAGCAAAGCCAGGGAATTGACTCCAGATCTCCCAAGTGCCAGTCCCCAGGACGGCCCTTCCGCTCCGAGGGGAACGTCACGGGAGTGACTCTGGATTACAGCACTGTAAAGCGGTGAGATCAGAATGAGGCCCGTTATACGCCTCGCAGCCTCACGCCACTGGGCGTACTTAACCCTCGCAGAGAGCCGGGCGGGACACCTTGGTAAGCAGATGCAGCCAGGCAGAGATCTCAGCACAGTCCTGTTCACAGAGCCGTGCGCTCCCCTCCCAGAGCCCTGTGCATGGGGGCACAGTGCAGCTTTCTGCTGGGTAGGCTCTGGGAGCGTTCCTGACAGGACAGCCCCAGAAAGCGAGGTGGTTTCTCCGCCCCCCGCATGTGGAGACGCCTAGATCGAGAATGAACGAGCGTTTGAGCTGACTTTTCTGCAAGCTGAGCACATGCTCCTGACTCTGTTCCCCACCCCGAGCACTCAGACTCGGAGCCAGGAGTGGGACCCAGGACAGGGGCCCCTGGGTCGGTGGGAGGTGCAGCGTGGCATGGGGAGGAATGGGGGCCTGTCAGCTGCCTGCTGGGGTGGGTGGGGCTGCCTGACTGGGCAGGGAGATCTAAGGCGCGGCGTGGAAGATGAGTTGATTCTGGGGGGTGGCAGAGTGTCTGGGGCAGAGGCGGCTTTGGAGTGAGAGCGTTTCTGGAGAGGGCAGGAGGAAGGAGGCCAGAATTCGGGCTGGTCCAGGCCCCACGTACCCTGACGACGTTTCTTTACACGGCACGGCCTGCCTGGAACAAAACTACCCCAGGGGCTCCCTCCTCCCACCCCGATCCCTAGGTTAAATACCCCCCTCCCTGCACACTCACCTTCCAGTGCTCCCCCACTCCTCTGCTCCCCGTTCCTTATAGTCACCCCCCACCCCCGTCAATCGGCCAAGCCAGACCCTGCCCGTTTATCCCAGTGTGAATCGGGTGACTTGTACCCGGCCCTAACCCTAAGCAGAAGCTGCCCCTTGTGAGACCTGGCACGGCAGCAGGGGAGAGGGGAGGAGAGATTCTGGCTGAGGATACTGGGAAAAAAAATCCCTTTAAATTATTGTCCCACGATATTTAATGTCCACGCGAGGGTGGAGGCAGAATTGGGGGATTCCTGCTCCTACCAAGCCAAAGGCAAAACCCTCCTTGCTTTTGACGAATGCAGCAGGCCTCTGCTCAGACTCCCATCTCATGTAAAAGACCCTCCTCCCCCCTCGAGCAGGCTCGTGTTTATGCGCCTCTGAAGGCGGAGGGGGCCAAGCCAGCCCTTCTGGGAGCCGACTGTGGGTGATCCAAGGCGTCTAGGTATTTCCAGTCTGCTGCTTCCGTCTCCCAAGCCTTCCCCCCGGTCGCTGTTTCTCTTGGATCCTCATGTTCGAGTCCCAGGCATCGACGCCAGCCTCTTGTCCGCTAAAGCACTTCCCCAGCATGATCCACCCCACCTCCCACCGGCTAATTCCTTGGACGCCAAACGCCAGTGCCTCCCCCAGGCGACTCCCCTTCCCTAATGTGCCTGAAGTGCCCTGGGTTGAGGGTGACTGTTTCCCCTTCAGGGTTTCGTTCTCCAAAGCACGGCCCCGTGCTATGAAAGAGTTTTCTGTGCAGCTGGCCTGTGAGAGGCACATTCATGGCTGGGTCCCTGCAACCGCACAGGAAAATCCAATATTTATGTTCCTTTTGGACAGACCCACCTTCTGTTTCTTCTCTAAGCTCCACCAACGAGGAGGGAAGGGGCAGAAAGAACAAGGAGCCACTATTTCCCGGGCTGGGCCGAGCTCAGCTCCTGGTAGCTTGGGAAGAGGGGGAATAGACTTCTTGCATGTAACATCCAGGGGTGTGTTGGACTGAAAGGGTTCTATGGGGCCTGCTCTAGCCTAGCCAGAAAAGGGCTGGGCTCCTGCTTAGGGGATCAGAAAGCCATCGCACCCGTCTGAGCATTCCAAAATGATGACATCACACCCACACCAGCACTTCACAGAATGACATCACACCCAGCTGAGCATTCCACAGTGATGACATCACACCCACACCAGCAGTGCAGAGAATGACATCACACCCAGCTGAGCATTCCATAGGGATGACAGTGCACATAGCAATGATGTCGCACCCATCTGAGCATTCCACAGGGATGACATCACACACACATCCTAGCACTGAATAACAATGATGTCACACCCATCAAGAATTCCACGGTGACATCATGCCTGCCCTAGCATTGCCCAGCAATGACGTTGCACCCACCCAAGCATCGTGGGCTGATGCTATGCTCCACCCTGAGAATTGGATGACAGTGATGTCATGCTACTAACTGAAGCATTTCATGGTGATATGACACCTGATGATGTCATAGTGGCCTGTGCAATAGGGAGTGATGACAGTACGCTGGCCTCAAAATCATGTATCCCTGTCCCACCCCAGCAAGAATAAACAAGTCAATGCTCTTTCTCTCTCACTCACACACACACAATCAGACCTTTTTCTATGTTATCCCAGATCTCACTGCAGGAGCTGAGCACATCACCCACCAAGGTGGCTTGTTCCACCGCGCCTGTTACACTTGCACCGGTGACCCCCATCACCTTCAATCTCCCGTGTCCCTGGAAATCCCCACCGTCTTTCCCTGTCCCCTTCCTAGGGACCCATTCTTCCCACTCAGGCCCTGCCCGCTCTGTAGCGGACCCCAGATTCTCACGTTGCTGGCCGGGCTCGAGTGTGGGCAGGGCTATTTTGACCCCTCTACGCTCCCCATGCTATCGATCCGAAGGGTGGATTGAGGCTCCAGCAGCTCCCTGAGCTAGCAAACAGCACTGCTGTCTGCATTCACTGAACGGTGCTGGGACAACCCCGTCCAAGCACGCTGTCCAGAAACCCGCATTATCTCTGCCATGCTCACAAGCAGGGCTGAGAGATTCCCCATCCCTCCCCAAATCCCGCTGGGGCCGCCCCCTTTGCCCGGGAGCACTGGACAGGCACAAAGACATTGCCCTGACTTGGCAGCAGCTTGGCGATTTGGTGCAGCGGCAGAGAACGCCCCGTGGCTGGTCCTCGCTGCCCTCGCCCCAGCTGACTGCATGAGAAAGGGCTCCAGGCTGGAGGGCCTCCAGCTCCTACTGCAGCGGCCAGTGCTCTGCGGCACAGCCGGTGTTCTCATGCCGCTCGCGTTGAACAGTCCCAGCGCTGGCACGCCCAGCAGTCTGCTTCTCTGGGCCTGGCTTGCGGGTTTGGCTGGAGCCTCGCTCATGGAGGTTTTCCAACCCTGATCAACAGTTTGCTTTCTTTAAATCCATATGTTCCCTGGGCTGCCTTTTGGATTGCAGCCACGGGAAAGTCACCGGGTCCTGTCGAGGCTCCTGTCTCAGTGATGCACAGAGCCCTGGATGGATCCCACACCTCTGATCGCTGAAGGACTTTGGAACCACCTCCCAACGTCGGGTCTGTCTGGGCAGCAATCGCAGGCTGCGACGGCAGTGTGAGTAGATGGACCCGAACTAGCTTCAATCTAGCCAGCCCGGGTACCAGAGAGTGAGGCCGCAGCAGCCTGGGCTACCCCGCGAGCCATCACCCGGGGCTCTGGGTGAGTCTGTCCCACCTGCCCCGAAGCGCACTCGGCCATGGCTTCACCACTCTGGGACTCTAACTGGCCACATTAAAGCCAGCTCCGGAATGTCAGCTCAAGCTGTCATTACACCCCGTGATTGCAGTACAGACCACAGGCACTGACTTTTATTTGTGTTCATCCCCGCTCCGCCATGAGGTCCCACCCCCACTCCGCCCCTTCCCCCAAGGCCCTGCCCTCACTCCACCTCTTCCTGCCCCTGCTCCACCTCCTCCCTAAGGCCCTGGCCTGCGCACGGCTTCTCCGCCCTCCCCCAAGCACCTCCCACCAGCCGCAGAACAGCTGATCGGCGGCCCCACGGAACAGCTGTGGCTGGTAGGTGGGTTTTTTTTCAGGGGGTGCTTGAGCCCCGGGGCACCCGCAGAGTCGGCACCTGCGGTATAGACATACCTTTTGTTGCTAACCCTTATGGGTGATGTCACAAGGGTGACTGGCCCCTTTAAGGGGAGATGGGGCCAGCCACACCCTGTGTCATAATTATTTAGCTGCTTCCCAGCCTGAAGGGGTGGGATGAAGGAGGGTCAGGTGACCGCTGGGCCTTATAAAAGGACTGAGAGCGCAACGTCTGGGAATTAGCACCACAGAAGGCCCCGAGCTAGGGTCTGTAGGAAGCTGGATGCTCCCAGAGCAGAGCTGAACCCCAGGCGGTAAGGAGGCCATGGTCTGAGAACACCGGTACGCCAGGGAAACCAGGCTTGGGGGCTGAGTGCTCTATACCAGAGCAGGGGAAAGACTCCGAGATGACCCTGAAAGGGGCTGGTCCCAGGCCCAAAGACCCAGAAGGACCTTTTTCGTTGGTTAGCACTTTGCTCCCCTGGAGGAAGTTCGGTGTGTTTGTGACTTGGCTGGAGGGCTAAGCCCCAGTTCCAGCTCTGAGCCCTGTGGGGAGAGCCCCGAAAACCCCCCTTGGGGAGGGAAGTTGAGGCAGGGAGCACTGGCAGGACCATACTTGCCCAGCAGCGGTGATACAGGGCAGGGAGCTTTTCAAAGTCACTGAAGTGACTTAAGTGTACATGTCCCCCTGAAAGCCATACTGGTGCATCTGAAAATCCCCCCCTGACACACACACACACACACACACCCCTGTATAACAGGCCTGAGCTCCCCTCCAGATACCCCATAACTTGGAGGTCAAAGCCCCCATGGGAATTTGGAAGCCTGGCTGTTGTGCACTTTTTCCTGGGGGATGCAATAGGGCTGTGGGCGTTCTCTGCACACCCCGTTCAGCTTGGAGCTGTCCAGCCAGGCAGGCTCTCACAGCCCCAGAACGCCCCCACCCCGTCACAGCGGAGGGGCGCTTCCCTCTGACAGCCCAATCCATTTCACTCATTTCAAGCTGCATCCGCCTAACCCTGCCCCGCTGATGGCTCCTGTCAGCGGGTCCCAAGCACATTCTGCAGGCAGCTGGCTGGATTTGGTAAATTAGCCCCAGCTGGGAGTTGATGTATTGACAGCATAAAGTTTATGAACAAAAACCACCTCCAGGGAATTCAGCCAGACTCCTTGGAGAGATGCTGAAAACCCCATTGGTTCATTTCATCTCATTAACATCCCTGCTCTTACCCGAGCTACCTGCAGCGATGGGGGGTGACTTAAAATAGGCTCTCAACAAAAATCCCATTCCCATGAAATTTCATTAGCAAAGGCCTCAGTTGGTGCTTTCTCTGCTGATTGCCCCCCTCTGTTCTGCGGCACGTCCCAAGCCAGGGCGAACGACAGCTACAGCCTGGGGAGTGAGACAGTCTCTTAAACCCCTGGATGCATCTCTGTGGCTTGCTGCTATTTTCCCTCATTGCATGCTGGGACTGGCTATGTTACTTCCTGGGCCAGTTGCACCAGTATAATTCTGGAGCTGCTCCATTGAAATGATCCCGGTGTAACTAAGAGCAGAATCCATCCGGCTCCCCAATTCTGATCTTTTGTATTAGAAGAAATGCCAGGGAAGCCACTCTCTCACCAGCGTGCTGCCCTTACACCCCAGCGTGGGTGACAAGTTCATTACTGGGCTAGCACGAGAGCTCAAGGCAAGTTCCAGTAAATACTGACGTGTCCAGTCACGTTTCTGCCCAATTCCCTGAAAACACCAGGCATGATTTTTTGAGCCCCTATTTTAATTAGCTTGGGCCAAATGCTCCACTGACTGGTCAACCAAGTCACGAGGAATCTCGGGGTATGTCTGCATGGCCATAGAGCTGTGGCAGGCCCGGGTCAGCTGACTCTGGCTCGTAGCACTAGAAAGTTGCAGCGTAGATATTTGGGGATCGGGCTGGAGCCCACAAGGGGGGAGAGTCTCAGAGTCCAGGCTCAGCGCAAGCCCAGATGTCTTCACTGCTGTTTAGGCTCGGAGCTGTGGGGTTTTATCACAGTGTAGACACACCCTAGGGGAGTACGTAGGGGCAGCCACCTCGGAGGCAGAGGGAGCCGTATCCCCTTCACAGAGGGTTTGGTGTCCCGTTGATGCCCCTTTCAAGACAGCAGCAGAAGTCGCGTAGTCTCACTACAGTCACTTACCAAAGCGGCGCTGAGGCCAGGAACTGGCTATTTAAAAAGAGATGCTAATGCCAGGCTGGGGAAAGCTGCTGGCGTAACAGCCCTGGAGATCTCCTGCTTCTCCTCAGAGCAGCAGCGGGCGCTCTGTACCCAGCCGACGTGCCTCAGCTCAACTGTGGGGCTGAGCGGGGAGTTCGGTTTCCATGGCGCTCTCCGCCCGTTGACCCCAATGCTTGGACTGCCCACAACACAGCCACTTAGCCCCCTTGTGCCGGCGGCGCCTTTGTTCATATGGAACTTGCATCGTGTTCCGTTCCCAGAGGCCACCCAACAGCTATGCGAGGGCAATGACTTTTGGTTGCTGCGGACGGGGACGGGATTTGAACCGGCGAGCTGGGAGTGAAGGTTGTGTAGGAGGAAGGACAAGCTTGGGGTTAAGGCTCTCAGGTGGGGCTTATAAGGCCTGGGTTCCAATCCCAGTTCAGCCCCAGACTCCCCCATGAGGGGCAAGTCACTGCCTCAGTTCCCCACCTGTGAAGCAGGACTAATATGACCCCACGATAAATCGCCCCCGTTTGTCAGGCGCCCACACACTGGTGACGGGGCCCCTGGATGGAGACTGCCGTTCCTTCTCGGACCTGCAGGCTGCCCTGCCGCCCGCACCCAGGAATCCATCTAGGCCAGTAGCAGTGGCTAGTGCCCGCTGCTTCAGGCGGAAGGTTCTGTGTAGGTGCCGGCTATTACATTTCAGACGGTGCCTATCACGGAACTTGTTTACAAGGCTACAAAAGTGAAACTCTTCCCCTCTCCCCAAAATGATTGAAGCTTAAATGCCAGCTGCAGTCTGTTCAGGCAGGGCTGCTTCTCCGTCTCCCAACTCCGCTGCTGGCGCCTCCGGGGGGGAATCTTAATTAGCTGGTAAATAAAACCAATCAAAGAGCTGACCCTGGATCCTGTTCATCTTTCAGAGCCTAAAACAAGTTGGCAATGTTCATTTCGCTGAAAATCTGAAGAAGTCTGTGGAATTAAAATTTTGAATGAAGTGAAAAAAAGTTTCCCTTTCGTTCAAAGTTTTTCATAGGAAAACACTTCCAGCCCTATTATTCGCCTGACAGTAGTGCCTCCATCAAAACCAGGGCCTCACTGTGCTAGGTGCAGTACAAACACACCGGAAGAGACACACCCTCCCCTGACGAGTCTGCAATCTAAATGGATACAACAGACAACGGCACGAAGGGCATAGAGCAAGTGTGTAGCAGAACCAGGATTAGAACACAGCTGTCCTGTCTGTGCTAGCCACCAGACCAGTGGTTTGCAACCTTTTTCCATTTGCAGACTCCTAAAACATTTTGAATGGCGGTGCAGACCCCTTTTCTGCGGACCACAGGTTGGAAACCACTGCATTCGGCCATACCCTTTCCTAAGGTGGATTTAAAACCCTCAGAGGAGGAGAACTCAAGCTTGCAATTCTAGCGATTGCGAGGTGTTTCTCAGCTGAAAAGGAATGACCCCAACCAAGGTGACATTTCAGCTCGATGAGGAAAGGGCGCCGGGCATGAAACAGCTGTTGCTATAAACATGCAAGAGCCAGAGCGATTTCTGTAAGGCTTGGCGTCCAAACCAAATGTTCTGCCACTGGCCGCTGCTGAATTTGAACCGAAGACGGCCTGAAAGGAACCCGGATTCTTTCTCTGCACTCTCAGAGCCCCAGGAGACTGCAGCCAGATTAAGAAGTGAAAACATTCCCCCCTTCCAGAAACATGCCGCTAACTTCAGGCCCCAGCTCCAGCAAAGCGGCAGGGAAGAGGGGTTTACGTTTCACTTGGAAGCGCCAAGTAGGAAAGTGGTGACTCAGGAGTTGACTGTTTCCCAGCAGGATGGGAATGAGGGTATTTATACCATGGAAAGAAGAGAGAAGGGGAGATCTCATGCTCCCGCGGGGCCAGAGAAAAAGGGGTATTTGTACCCAGAGAGCGAGCGGGAAAGGGGGCATTTTCCAGGGCTGTCGGAGGTCAGCTTTATCAGCCAGGGAAATGAGGAAGTGGCAGGGCTGAGAAGGCCAAAGACTCCTTATGGAAACACTTTGCTATTGACGTTCTGTGGCTTACGAGCAATAATATACTCAGTGCTTCCCTGTTTTCGTACAACCCGAGGGACATAAACTCTCTGATCTCTGTTCATCCGCTCCTGTCATTCAGAAGCAAAACAGCAGGTCTGGGATGAGGGGCCGGGGTGGGGGGGTTTGACGACGGTGGGTTTCACTAATTGGATCGAGAAGAGCTTTTCCAATAAGCATCGGTTTTTACCAGCGTTCTTCCTGCAGCAGAACAAAGATGCTACAAGACGCTCTTTATCAGGGCACAGAACCTGTTTGTGCAGGTAATTCCCTGCGGCAGAGGGGAGCCGGAGCTGCTTGCAAGCCCTTCCTCTGCTTGGAGCGTAATCCTGAAGGAGGCAGGTTACATGATACATGCAGTAACATGCATGTGTTACATGCAGTTGGAAAGTTAGAGCCAGGCAGCTTGTTGCTGTGCTAGGCCCGTGTTACCCCTGCTAGCAACGGAGCAGGCACTTCTCTACTCTCGCTTCGCTTGCAGGGTGAAAGGGAAAATACTCCCGGCCCCTAGGGTAGGAGACTGTTTGAATCGCTGAACCAGCAACGGGTCCGTCCTAAGCGAGTGAGGGCCTGGTACAGCCCTCCCCGGCCTCTGGGAGCAGGAGGATTGGGCCCGAGTTGTAGAGTTCTGAGCCAGACTCATCACATTTGGGGAGATGGGTGGGGTGTCCTTGATTTCACTAAGAGAGAGCCAGATGGGAGGGACTGAGGATTACAGACTAGCACCCCGGACTGGGAGTCAGCTGACCTGCGATCTGTTCCCAGCTCTACTACTGGGGGGAGGGATAGCTCAGTGGTTTGAGCATTGGCCTGCTAAACCCAGGGTTGTGAGTTCAATCCTTGAGGGGGCCACTTAGGGATCTGGGGCAAAATTGGTCCTGCTAGTGAAGGCAGGGGGCTGGACTTGATGACCCTTTGGGGTCCCTTCCAGCTCTAGGAGATAGGTATATCTCCATATATTATAATATTATTATTACTGGCCTACTGCCTGACCAGGGGGAACTCACTTCATCTCCACGTCCCCTCCCACCTAGTCAGACTGTAAGTTCTCCAGGTTGGGGACTGTCTCTGCACAGCACCTAGCACAATGGGGCGCCGAGCTCGGTTAGGGTTTCTAGGCCCTCCTCTAATGGTGATGTTCTGCTTTCGATCTCAGCCCCCTCAAAGATTTGGGGGTGTTTAGAGATGGCGTTCTGGCTTGGGTGCATCCTTACCATTTGCACGTTCCATACATTTCTAGGCATTATCCACCCACCCGGAAGAGATCTCTTCTCCCCCCTCCCACCCCGCTTTGAGGAAAGTCAATATTCTTCTCATCTTACTGATGGGGAAACTGAGGCAGGGCACGGGTTAGTGGCTTGTTCACAATTACATCAGTGCCGCAGCTGAGCAAAGGACCCAGCTCTCCTTGTGCCTTTAAGACCATTGAGGGATCCGTGGTTGCCATGAAATGTGCTAGGATAGCTAATGAGAACAACAGAACTACGGATTGAAGAAGTGTCTTGCAGCCCAAGAGCTGGGAGCACTTTACAAAGGTGGGTGGCCAGGTACCATTATCCTCGCTTTTCAGATGGGGAAACTGAGGCCCAGCGAGGGTCCTCATCACTTACTAGTCCAGGAGCACCCAAAATGCACCAGGCGCTGTACAAAGATCTAGGATGGCCTGGCCTGGCCTGTGCCCTGGAACGCTTCCATTCTAACCATCCACCCAAGTCCGTGGCAGAGGCGAGTGTTAGGCGTGGTGGTTGGGCTGCTTGCCTAGGACTTGGGCAGCTTGGGTTCAAGTCCCTTTGCCATAGCTTTGCTGCGTGACCTTGGGCAAGTCACTTTGCTCTGTTATAGCGTCCCCATTGTACGCTGCCCTAGCTCACAGGGGGGTTGCAAGGAGAAATACATTAAAGACGGTGAGGTGCCCAGACACCATGGTAATAACGGAGGCCAGATGAGTACATGAGCTAGAGCAGAAGCTAGATCAGGGGTGGCCCTAAGAATAGGGTGACCAGACAGCAAGTGTGAAAAATCAGGACGGGGGTGGGGGGTAATAGGCGTCTACATAAGACAAAGCCCCAAATATCGGGACTGTCTTATAAAATCGGGACATCTAGTTACCCTACCTGAGAAGAAGCCAGAATTTACCAATGTACATTGCCAAAGAGCCACAGTAATACGTCAGCAGCCCCCCATCAGCTTTCCCCCCCGCTCCCAGTGCCTCCCGCCGGCTGGCAGCCCCACCGATCAGCACCTCCCCCTCCCTCCCCGCACCTCCCGATCAGCTGTTTCAAGGCTCTGGAGGGGGAGGGGAGAGCGAGGGCAGGGCAGGCTCAGGGGAGGGGTGGAGTGGGGGCAGGGCCTGGGGCAGAGCCAGGGGTTGAGCAGTGAGCACCCCCCGGCACATTGGAAAGTTGGCGCCTGTAGCTCCAGCCCCAGAGTCGGTGCCTATCCCAGGAGCCGGATATTAACTTCTGAAGAGCCGCATGTGGCTCCGGAGCCAGAGGTTGGCCACTCAACAATTGCCTTGGTATGTCCTGCAGCTGAATATTGTGTGCCAGTGTGGTCACACGGCAGTCACGCTAAACTCCTGGGCACTCAACTCAAGAACGCCATGCGCATAGTGTCAGGGATGCTCAGATCGACTCCAGTCGATGGGCTCCCAGTCCTATCGCACATCCAGCCTCCACGGATTAGAAGAGCTGCTCAGACCTCTCGCCTACTCAACTAGGTCACTGCAAACGCGAGGGCCCCGCTGCACGATGACCCGCAGAACCCGCCAAAGACGAGATTAAAACCCCGCAACCCTTTATGGAACCGTATCAAGACCCTTATGCCCAACTTCGACGCTGAGGCTCGCTGGAGAGTCACATGGCGCATTTCGACCGCTCAAAACAAACCGCTCGTCGTTGATCCTGCTGAGGAACCACCGGGTTTTGACTTGTGCAGATTGAATCGCATCAGGACGTCTCATGGGAGATGTGGACAAACCCTCTTTAAATGGAAAATGAGGCAAACGCCCGTATGCGGCGGTGGTCACCAGGCACAAACGATGGAGCACGTCATAGCTGAGTGTCCCCTTCGTTCTTTTGCCAGGGCCCTGCAGGACGTTCACCAGCTCACGGCTGCGGCAATGTGCCGGCTATCAAACTTAGATATAAATGTGTAGCTGTTGCTGCCTACCCAAGCCGTACGAAAGAAGAACCGGATAAATGCTTTCTTTGTAGCTGATGAACGAACCCCTGCAATTTTATTATGGCGGGGTAAGTGTCTGTAACGAGGACCACACGTACATTTCTAAGACGTAAAACCTGAAACAATTCTCGGTAAACCACAGGCCTGCAACCTGCTCAAGGAAGAGCTCCCCAACCCCGGCACCACACAATTCCAGGCCCAAGGTTTACCGTCACGCTGGGAGGTGTTTAGACGAGGGGTAAGAGGAACCTAAGGCCCAGTCTACTCTTAAAAATTACATCAACGTCACTACATCACTCAGTAGGGTGACCAGACAGCAAGTCTGAAAAATCGGGACAGGGGATGGGGAGTAATAGGCACCTATATAACACAAAGCCCCAAATATCGGGACTGTCCCTATAAAATCGGGACATCTGGTCACCCTATCGCTCAGGGCTGGGAAAGATTTTGCACCCCGAGCGCCGTAGCTAGGTTGTCCTGACCCCCTGGTGTAGACACAGCTAGGTGGGCGGAAGGATTCTTCTACTGACCTAACTAATGGCCAGATTTTCAAAGATTTATATAGGGATTTTCAAAACCACCTTGGCACCTAACTTCCATTGATTTCAATGAGGGGCATCTGAAAATTCCACAAAAATCCACCTTTAAGTGTCTCTGTACCTTTAAAAATCCAGCCCTAAGGGACCAGATCACTTGTGAAAATGGCACTTAGGTTCCTAAGTCACAGTCACCCTAGAGCAGGGGTGGGCAGCTGAGGTGGGCCACATCCAGCCCACTAGAGCATTTGATTTGGCCCGCCAAGCAGACGAGGCAGAGGGGAGGAGGCTGCCAGCGGGGAGAAGAGAGCAGTGAGAAGCGGCTCTTCTTGCTGCCTGGGAGTGGGGAGGGGGGCAGCTTCCCAGTCTCACTCGGGGATGGCACCTGCCTGGGAGTTACCGAATGGCAGAGGGGGTCACTGATGGCAGGGGACCTTGGCAGGGGGCACAGACTCATCTGCCTTCCCGGGGATTATGGGCGGGCGGGTGGATGTGACGTGGCGCGGTGGGTCAGTGCAGGACTCACTGCTCTGGCACGTGTTCTCACAGCAGCACTAGCCNGGCGGCGGGGGCGCAGGCGCCCCCAAAATAGCAGCGCCCTAGGCGACCGCCTAGGTCGCCTAATGGAAGCGCCGGCCCTGGCGGGCAGGTGGATGTGACATGGCGCGGTGGGTCAGGGCAGGACTCACTGCTCTGGCACGTGTTCTCACAGCAGCACTAGCCGTCAGGGCATGCGGCCCCAGCACAGCAAAGGCTGCTTCTTCCTTGACCGCCAAAGGGTTCTGTGGATTTTGTGGCCCTCTGCTCCTTAAAGCTGCCCGTCCCTGGCTGATTATCCCCCATGCGGAACTTCATTCAAATTAGGGGGAGCAGATGTTCCGATTTTATAGGGACCGTCCTGATATTTGGGGCTTTTTCTTATATAGGCGCCTATTACCCCTCACCCCCTGTCCTGATTTTTCACACTTGCTATCTGCTCACCCTCATTCAAATGGCTAATTAAGGGCCTGAGCCTCCTTTGCGCATCTCTGGGAGCCTAAGGATGCCTTTGAGTGGGTGCGAATTACACTTGATGACTCCTTTACGCTGCTGGAGAGGTGTAAAGGGGCCTTAGCATGACTCAGAATCTGGCCCTGTGGGTTTTGGATAAAACCCTCAGAATCAAAAGAGACACTGACACGAGTGGAAAATCTGAGATCTTGTCACTAGTTGATGTAGCCAGTTGAGGTCAACCCTATATACCTCCCATCTGGGCTTTATCTTGACTGGCTACATTGAGGTAAAATACAGCGCCTGGTCTCCACTGGGCTTTTACATCGAGTTCGCTGTCTCGCTGTAACAGAAATGCATCTGAGACCACTTGCCCCTACAGACCAAACGTACATTCCCCTAGCTACTTCCTGCGGTGGTAGCCGGGGTGTTTGCCCCTCCCTCGGTCCGATCAGTGAGTTGTAAGAGCCAGACTGAGAGTAATTTCTGCGATGCTTGCAGAGGTGGGAATGAATTTCACACATGTCTGGGTGCCAGTCAGCTGCAGATAAAGGACCTTAGTGCCCCCGGGAGCTGACAATCAGAGCCAATTATAACCTGCCTGACCTGCCGTGACATTAAAATGCCCAGCAGAGCTCATCTGGTCCGAGCAGGATGGTGATTTTGCATGGCTATGTGTGGCTGATGTGGAAAGATCACTATTTTACAGCTCTGGAGGTGACAATCTGTTGGCCCTAACAATCAGACTAGCAGTTGCCCAAATTAACCCTTATTACCCGATTCGACTGTATTTTCATGCACAAACTACAAAAGGAATAACACATCTCCCATTGAGAGTCTGTGGACAGTAAATTCTAATAGGCTCAATAACTGGAAAGTGTTTTTTTTCCCCTCCCATATCTCCCCTTTGCCTCGTTTTTCTGACCACATTATATTTTCTTCTCATTAAAGGCCATGAGTCACAGATTCTAGGTCATCCGCTCTCAAGCACCAGGTTAATGAAGCTATTATACGCCGATGGTCTGGGGCCACAAACTAAAATAGGTTAAGGACCCAGTGGTGCCTTGGTGAGTTAAGATTTGTTTGCAGAAATATTGGTGCTGATACCAGGAGAAAATTGAACCGAATCTGCCATGGATGGACCCATTCTTGTGGGAGGGTTTCAGCCTGCTCCCCCTGACATCAGTGGGAGTTTGGCTGCTGATTTCAGTGAGATCAGGATTGAGGGCTGAGCGTTCATGGATGGGCCACAGGGCGCTGCAGGACGCACCTATGCGCTCTATGACCCTGCTGAAAACGACAGGCCAAAACGTCAACT
Organism: Platysternon megacephalum; assembly: GCA_003942145.1. Taxonomy (NCBI): domain Eukaryota; kingdom Metazoa; phylum Chordata; order Testudines; family Platysternidae; genus Platysternon; species Platysternon megacephalum. The sequence goes on along the minus strand of QXTE01000016.1, from coordinate 9,525,384 downwards.
GTCTGCCAATGCCAAGAGACCAACCGTGCTCTAGCCCTGCCTGCAGAGGGAGGGAGCCCAATAGAAGATTTCCAGGCAGCTATGGGGCATCCACAAGAGACATGACCGTTTCTGTGGCTGTCACGTCACGTGGCCACTGTCCTGGTGGGAGTCCATGCAGAGTCCACCAGGCCCCCGCACTGGATATAGACGGCTATGAGAGTCACCAGACACAGCCCTCTCTCCCCCAGAGACTGAGTGTGCTGGGTCCANGCAGAGTCCACCAGGCCCCCGCACTGGATATAGACGGCTATGAGAGTCACCAGACACAGCCTCCTCTCCCCCAGAGACTGAGTGTGCTGGGTCCAAAGTACCCCTCCCCCCCCCCGTCTCTACTAGCTCAGACCTCACGAGCCCTGGATCGGGACTCATCTTAGGAAGAGCTATCACTGGGCCATCAGGTCAGCCCTGGCTCTTGCTTTTAATCAGCGTTTTCTTCCCGTAGCTGGAGATTACCAGCTCCTGCCTCCTTGTGCAGAGCAGCCGGGCCAGCGCGTGTCCTGCCTAGATCTAATGGAAGTGATATTTTCATTAAACGCCATATGGCGACTGTTACTAAGATCCTGGTTTCTGCAGGTGGCTGGGCAGAAGGTACGTAAGTCTGGTACATTTCTCTTTTCCAAGGGGCCAGCTGCCAGGGAAGCGTTATCAAGCTTTGTGTCTAGGACAGGGTAGCAGTAATGAGATGCGTTTTATCTTCACTGAGTACCCAATAGCAACCCCCCAGCACCCAGTGATCCCAGACCCCCCTCCCTCCCGATATCACCCAATTACCCCCAGATACAGCCAGCAATGATCATGCTCATATGTCCAGGCCATCATGTGAGCAGTAGCCTTAGAGTTTATGGGGCACCAAGCTGATGGGGGCTTTTGAGGACCGACACTTGGCTTCCCTGCACCTCCAGTCCTACAACTAGCTAGGATACTGTACAATAACCCCTGGGGGATGGAGAGGGACCCTGGACAATCTGATTGCTGACCGCCAGGATTCTAGGGTTACTATCTACAATACATTTTACATGTGGGGAAACTGAGGCAGGGAGCCATCAAGTGATTTGCCCAGGGTCACAGAGGAGCGTGTCAGAGCCACGATTAGGATTCGGGAGTTCCTGGCTCCATTTCAGCATGCAGCCTGCTCGATCATGACTCTCTCACCATTCTTCCTCGCAAGCCAGGCTCGGGATCGATGTTTCACTTTGAAGATTAGAACTCCAAAGCGTTTTTTAGGCTTACTCAAACCAGGGCTCACAAGGTGTGTACTGACGTTACGTCAGCAAAAGGGGCAGCCCGGCGCTTTCCAGCACTCATGTGCAAGGAAAGGCCCATTTTTCTTCTTGACGCTGATGATCTGTGGGTGTTTAATGACATACGACTCTGTGCTACAGACAGTGTCTCTTTTCAGAGTACAGCGTCACTGCATTCCCAGCTCAGACAAGACAATCGCTCATCTTCCCTTCGTAATGGTTCTGGCCTCGTCTCAGCTGCTCATGCAAAGATGCCCTGGTATGAAAAATGCATTGTCAGGCGCTTTTATGTGTAATGTGCTGGGGGGGAAGGGTGGTATCAGGCTGAGGATGTTTTAATTAAGCAGTTTTGTTAACATTGCTATAGGAGCACCGCAAAATTCCACTGGCATCGACTTGCCTGTTCCCACCCGTCATCGCACAGGCAAGGATATTTTTAACGAAGTGAGTGCAATAGAAACGATTACTGGGAAGCAAGGATGGTCTTGCAGCTAGTCAAAGAAAAGGGGACTGGGAATTGGGAATGTATTGCCTGCTCTGGGCAAGCAAACATGGGTTCAAAGGCCACATAAGCGTGCGTGTGGATGGTGGTTGGGGAGGTTGGGCTAAACCATGGGTAAGAACACGTGGTGAGCATGCAGCACAGACATACCCGGTTTTACCTTGGACTCCTCCGACTAAAGTCTGTGGTTGTGATTGACTGAGCCCTACATTTTCAAAGCAGTGGGTCAACAGAGGTGCTGCCACAATCTCTTTTTAAATGGCCACCCAACCTCAGGCACCTGGGACCTGATTTTAAGAATCACTGAACCCTCCTCCCATCCCGGGCCCACTGGAGTCCATGTGAGCTGCGGGGGCCCAGGAGCTTTGAAAATCAGGCCCAAGGGGTGTTAAGTTGGACACCCAGAACTGAGGCTGCCAGATGAGGCCACTTTGGCCAGTGTAGCCCTTGACCTCTCTGTGCCTCAGTTAATCAGCTGTAAAATGGTTGTAAGCCTCATATTCCAGGTAGGCATTAATTCATTGATCCCAGAAATGTAGCACTGGAAGAGACCTCCGAAGGTCATGGAGATCCATTCACCCGCCCTGAGGCAGGATCAAGTACATCTAGATCATCCCTGACAGGTGTTTAACCTGTTCTTAAAAACCAACACTTACCCCCACCACCTAGAGGGCAAAGACTTTTTTTTTTTAAAGAGATGAGTGAAGTAATTCTAGTGAAGTGCTCTGAGATCCTCAGGTGGAAGGCACTAGAGGAATACAACGTGTTAGGGGAACCTGATTCTCCTTTCCAATGCGTGTCAGTTACACTGAGGTCCGCTTCAAGGTCCCTTTACACTGGCAGAGTGGCGTAAAGGGGCTTTGGTGTAAAAGAAATCACGCCTGTAAAGTTTTCATCCCCCTCTTCTGCCTGGGCTAATTGGCTGCCACAATGATTTTGCAAGGCAGTGCCCAGAGAGTTGGCAAAGTGCCATGAGAGCCTTTGGGATTAAAGCGCTGCATAAATGCAAATTATTATTGTTAACAGAAATCCTTAAGCCTGCAGGTCCAATATCATCCTGCCGAGACAGCAGCAACTTGTGAACACGTTTGTGTCGTCACAGGCTTTCAATGAGGATAATAAAGGCGAGGGTAGGATTACCTAGATACAGCTGTGATTGAAATAAAGCTGTCAGTCAGTCATTTCTCCCAGGGCCTTCTCCCATGGTGCGTGTTTAGTTCAGGAGGCTGCAAAATGTTTGCTTTTCTTTATGTTGGTTTTTTCCAGGTGTTTTCTTTTTGTTTGTTTGTTTGTTTGTTTTATTGGAAGGATGATTTGGGATCTGCAAAGCGCAGAGCTGCTCCTAAAAGGTGCTGCGCCCCCACAGCTCCTAACGGAAGTTGGTGGAGGATGCTCAGGATTGGGCCCTACATTTTCACATCACGAAGGTCCAGAATGGTGCTGCCACAATGAGCCCTCACCCAGTGGACTGACGAATCTGTGGGCAATCCCCCATGTGGCACAGGCACCTATAGCGTTTCCAGCTGTTCCCCTTGTGCCGCCTTTGAAAAATCTGGCCCTCCGTATCAATGTGAAGATTTCACTTGCTTTGCATTGCAAGTGCCTGGGCATGATCACATGGGCACTTGCAATTCACATAGGGCCTGAAATGAATAGAAGTCCAGCCCCGTAAGGAGTGCAGGATCGAGCCCAGAACTCGGCACAGTCCTAGGATGGCTGGTGGATAACCCTGTTAAAGAATGTCACTCTGACATTCCTCACGCTCGGCCCTTCATCCTTCCAGGGTAGATCTGCATTCAGTTCCAGGCAGCTTACTGGGTGCAGATCTTTCGGATGAAACCTTTAAAAACCAAGCTCCCATTTGCTCTACGTGGACTTTAAAGATCCCAGGGCACTATTCATAAGAGCAGGGCGGTTGCCTCAGTCTTAGTCAAAATCGCCCCTTTTCTTCACATTGTGACCCTTGCGGTCCCCTCTAACTACTATGATCCTATGATTTCTTCTGGCTTGACACCAGCGTAGCTGAGATCGGAATCTGGCCCACTGTTGGGGAGAACTCAGGGAGGAAGGTTGCAGTACAGATGTCAATTCTTAACCTTGCCAGTTCTTAAAAGTGTGCAGCGCAGCAAGGGTTACTGTTGGTTAGGGAAATAGGAAATGTATCAACATTTTCTACCTTCTATCCATTCTCAGAGCCCTTTATCACCTTGATCTCAGCTACGAGTGAACCCTTCCACTCCATCCCAGAGGTCAGTCTGCCAGTCGGATGGGTGCTCCCCATGTATCATGAGTCTAATTCCGTCCTCGGTTCAATGTAAATCTTCTTGTGCTTGCAAACCATTTTACTGGATTACTTGAGTATGGGGAGGAGAAGGCATTTCACTTTCCAAAGGTCCTTGTGGTGAAGATTTGACCTTGGTCCTGTCCAAACAGTGATTTTTCTCTTTCTGTACTAACCCTAGCACTTCTGTGATGCCTTTCATCTGAGGATCTCAACGTGCCCTGCTCAGACTAATGAATTAAGCCCCTATGAAACAGGGAAATACTCCCCACATTTTATAGGCAGGTGCTTAGCGTGGCTGAAAATCAGGCCTGCTTATGCGTTTCGGTAGCCTAGTTTGACAAGCTTGGCCTAAAAGAACTGCCTCAGATCGGTGGTCGTCGTAAACAGAACCCAGGAGTCCTGGGTCACGATTTTTAAAAAGCAGATGTCTACAGCCAACTTCCTAAGTCCACAGATGCATAAATAAGTGGCCTGGTTTTTTTTTTTCAAAAGGACTGAGCACCCAACAGCTCCCCGTGAAAACAGCTGGGGCTGTTGGGGCTCAGTGCTTGGGGAAATCAGATGCCTCATCCAGGTGCCTAAATATGGACTAACCTTAGGCACCCAGGCCCAGATCCTCACAGGTATTAGGTGCCTAAAGCCCACTGAAATCAATGGCAGTTGGCACCTAAACATCTTTGGGAATCTGGGCCCCCAGTCTGTAAATGGGGGCCTGCGTGACTTGCCCAGTGTGTTAGGAACAGAACCCAGGAGTCCTAGCTTACTGTTCTCAGGAAGGATCCAGAAACAACTCCCTTCCTTCACTGGGACATTCACGTCAATGCCATATTACTCTGTTGGCCTGTGTCCCAGCTTCCTGCGGTCTCTGCACAAATGCTCGGTCTCATGCTCTCAGAAGCATCACCCCAAACTAACACGCATTAGCTGCTACCCACACGCACGCTCTCCTTGTTGTACGAGGACGCTTCCTGCCGGGCTGGCATTTTAATTCCTGGGGAACTGTTCCCTTTGTGATGGATGAGACATGAAGAGCGCCTGGCATCTGACAGGAGGTGAAATCCAGCAGGTGGCCGGGTGGTTAAACTAATACACCGTTTATTTTAATTCTCGGGATAGCAATTACTGAGCTAGAGGCACAGTTAGTGCTCCAGGGCAAGGGGGGTTTTAATTATGCACGAGGCAGAGCTCTCCGGGCTGACAATGCCTCTGTCATGTGCACAAGAAGCAAAGCCTCACTTTGTCTCTTTAATGAATTCCTGGGAGTAGAGGGAGCCTGAAATAGTTGCAGAGAGAGAGACGCTCGCCAGAGGTGGAGGACGCAGACGCACGCTCCCAGAACGTGAGTATCCAAACCTGCTGTGAGTCAGGATCTTGGAGAACGTCCTCACTCGGAGCTGCGGGTCTGATTCCCAGCTCGAGGCGACCTATCCAAGCAGCAGGAGGGGCTAGCCACCCATGGATGTGCCTGTCCGAGACCACAGGTATCCTCACAGGCATCCCGACCCCAGGCCCCTGGAAGACAGCTCAGGAAACGCACATTGGGGGTGACCTGTCCTGGTTCTCCCTAAGCTCCCCTGACACAAACACCCTGGGCCTGATTCTGATCTCACGTGCACTGGGTGCAATTCCAGTGACTGCAATGAGGTTCTCGTGAGCTCCGTCTGTGTTCGGAGGGGGAAGAACCATTCCTTCCTTCTGATTCTCAACAGGGCTTGGCAGTGGGTCCCAGCTGCTCCCATTCCCTTCTAAGTGGGAGGCTTAGCCAGTCATTTCTGGACTCCGGGCCAAATCCTGGCCTGGGCTGAGCTGCTGCGAGGCCCCAGTGCACGACCTGAAGGAGTGTTATTGCTCCCCTTTTACAGAGGGGAAAAATGAGGCAGAGAGATGGTAATTGACTCGCCCAAGCTCTCGCAGTGAGATTGTGGCAGAGGCAGGAACGGGGAGACCCAGCACTGTGTCCAGTCACAGCACCCCCTTTCCCAGGGGCACCCCGTCATGGCGACTCTCCATATCCGCTTGCGAGCTCTCAGGGCCTTGGTCATGCTTTACTCCATTGTAGTGGGTTCTCCTTTTCTGGGCCCCTTTCCCTTCTAGTCTCTTCCATGCAAGAACCCTGATCAGGGCTGCCCTGTGCTCCATGGTCCTGTTTCTCAGCGAGGGCTGCTTTCCTCTTTCCCTCTGCCGCCGGTCCTGTGCAGCCACGCCAAGCTGCAGGACCTGGTAGCCTCACCAGGGTGCACTGCTCCGGGTACCTGACGTAACAGCTCCAGCCACCCGCTTGGCGGGCAGGATCTGACGGAGCCCCGGACAGGCGCACGTCTCTGCCGTTCTGACCCATCCACGATCTCCTCTCGCTGGGATCAGAGTCCACACGAGACCCGGGAGGCTGGGCTTCTGCTTGCTTTCCAGTTAACAGATGGGTCGCCTCGGCCGTTCGAGCCGCACAGGGAAACGCCACCAGCAGCAAAGCCGCTGGGGAGGGCTACGGAGAGGCTTTCACAGAGTTAATGCTTCAGCCTCTGCCTCCTGCGAGGCAGGCGAGACTGCCGGGGCCTTTGGAATTCTGATCTTTTCTCATTTCCCCGACTCCTCGGAGTCTCCCTGCAGCCCCTGATAATCCGCTCCACCTGATGACACACGCAGCCCACATATTAACCTCCCGCTACCTCCTAATGCTAGCGGCCGACGATGGCTCTAATGCTGCTGTCCTGAGAGGCCTTTCCTGTTGATCTGATCTCCCTGCGAGACGGAGCTATTCCGAATCTATTATGGGGCTGCCGCAGGGCATCTGTCGCTGAGCAGAGAAGGGCAAGGACAGAAAGCCTTGGCGGGCTCCAGAGAGAGCCACCCTCTCTGCCCGCCTTGGTGCCAGGCCTCATGATCCCAGTGAGCGCTGCCATCTACCCATCCACAAAACAGCTAGAGCACTAGCAGGTGCCCGCTTCCCAGGCTCGCTGCTTTCACCCTGATCTGGACAAGACCCACCTTTCAGCCTGGGAGGTAGCTCAGTGCCTTAAGACCTGTTCCAGCCTTGGCATCTTCTGAGACTGCCAATAAAGGGGGCTCTGATGTGGAGACGGCCACTAGGGAGAGCTTGGCAGTGATTAAGGTGCCAGCCTGGGACTCACAAGGCCTGGGTGTAATTCCCAGCTCTGCCACAGACTCCCGGGGTGACCTTGGGCAAGTCACTTCCTCCCTCTCTGCCTCAGTTTCCCATCTGTACAATGGGGATAACGGCATTGCCCTGCCTCACAGGGTTGTATGAAGATAAACACGTGACAGATCAGGAGCTGCTCGGACATGACAGTGATGGGAGCCATGTGAGTACAACCGCCAGGAAGCGCACCAGCCCTCGGATGGTTATGGGCTTTGTCACTACCAACCAGTGATCTAGAGGCAAAGGAAGGCGCTGTATCCTGTGCCCAGGGCAGCCGACCCCCAGAATCGTTGTTCTGAACCCAGTCACTACTTCAATGCGAGATCCTCAGTGTTTGAAAGGGCCAGTAGCCTTATTAAACCTTAGCTAGAGTTGACTCGAGGAACGAATGATCTTTGGTTAATGACGAGACCTTTAAAAAATACCAACATATATATCTTCCCCAGGGCTTTGCAGCCAAAGTGTGGCCCCCTGGGAGCTGCCACTACCAAGACTCCTATGATCTGACAAGCACCAACTGTCCCCTCCCCTTGGGGAAGAGAGAGGAGAATGAATGGGACCCCCCCAAACTCTTCCCAGCGCTGCACTACAGGATATAATTGCTGCTGACGGGCGGAGCCATCCCTGGGATGTGCAAACCAAACACCAGTCTAGTGACGCTGTTATGGTCCATAATGACACCCCGACCCCGGCTGGAGGGGCGAGCTCAATAGGCTACGCATGCAGTTTGGAATGGCGATACTCCCTGGATGCACAGCTTCAAACCCTACCAAGGCCGTCTCAGCCCGTCCGCCTTGGGAGGTAGCTATACCGAGTCCCATGCACCTGACTGTGTGAGGGTCTTTCAGACAAGCCTTGAGATCTGAGCTCCTCATGGCTGGTGGTCAAAGGTCCCCAGGCTATTTCTGAGAGAGGATGGGGGGGTCTTTAACCAGCGTTTTCCCTCCCCCCCAGCACTGCATGGCACACTGGGTGCTGCCCCCCGCCTCAGAGGCAGCTGCGTTTCTGGTGTGCTGTTCGTATAGGGTTTCATCCTGCTCCCCACTGAAATCCGTGCCAGCTTTGCCATTGGCTTCAATGAGAGCAGGGGCCGACCAACGCAACTTCAACCTAGGTGGCATCAAGTGTCTGAGTTTGGCATTCGGTTAGATTATGTGGAAGGTGCTGGGCAGGATTTCAGGGCAAGGAAGGGGAGAGGGAAGGAAATGAAAGTACAGAGGGGCCCCACCCATTAGGACTCTGTGCAGAGCCCTGGGACCTGCACTAGGTGCTGCTCAGAGTGGCATTGAGATACTCCAGAGGAAGCCATCTTAGGTGCCCCAGCAAGGGCATGGAGAGGAGGCATCATGGAGAGCAGGGTGAGGGTTTAGAGAAGCAGAGATTGAGGCAAAGCAAAAGGATGTGGAGAGGCTAGAGAGAGAGAGAGAGCGCGGCAAGGGGACCACTGCAGTGATGCCACCAAGAGCCACTGTGAGTAGCATGATGTGGGGACACCCTGACGGACGGTGCATGGTGAGAACACAGACAGGGAAGAGCAGTGCAAGGAACGTGGTCAGTGCGGATGTTTGTTGGGGACCCAGAGAGCCAGCTCGGTGGATGAGGTGAGCCCTGTACATTCAGCTTGCAAAGCCGGGTCCCACCCCTGGGACAGGCACGTCCTCTCAAACCCCTGGAGCTGATCTGGAGCTACCCATAGCGGGGGCAGGCGCATCCTGTGATCCATCGCACACTTTGATCTGCACTGCTGTAGTGTTCAGCCAGTGCCAGAAGTCTGTTTCCTACGTCCCTGGCTGCCTGGGGAGTATAAAATGCCCACTTGAATCTACTGGGCAGAATTTCATCCCTTTATATTTAAGCCTAGAGGCATCAGGACTTGTAACTGAACAACTCCCACTGGGATTCCTGGTGACAGAGTATAAAAAAGGGGGACAAAACAGTCATTATCTTCCTCTCATTATTCCACTATGTCTAATGATTCCCTCTGCTGGGTCTCATCTTGCTAACGGATAGCAACGGGCTTGAACCGAACCCTTGGATCGGAATGTGCACACACTGGGCGATAAGACATTGACCGTCAGGGAAGTGACTCATTGTTGACAACCATCATCAATAACGGCTCAGAGGAAAATGCAGGAATTGCCAGACAGGAGCAGACCGGGGGTCCATCTCATTCGAAATCCTGTCTTCAACAGAGGCCAAGAAACTCCAAAGTGAACAATTATAGAATTACCTGCCCGCGGGGGGAGTCTGCCTAACCACCATCGGTTAGTGGGTGGCTTATGCCCTGGAGCCAATCTCGCCTCACCTGACTGTTCCTGCAGCTGGAATCCTTCGGTCAGTGATCATTTGCAGTCACAAGAATGCCAGCTAGCACTGAGCTCAGCCTGACGCCACAACGCAGCCCTGCTGGAAAATCCCACTTGAACTAGTGCGTCCTCAGCTCCGGAGAGATGCTAAGTGCTCTCAACGTAGAGTAAAGTCAATGGGACCCGGAGCTGTTCAGCACCGCTCAGGATCAGACTCTATGGCTATGTCTACACTGCAAAAAAAAAAAAAAACCACCCCAGAAACATGGCAACGAGTCTCAGAGCCCAGGGCTACAGATTCGGGCTCGCACCATGGCATCTGTGGTGTAGATGTTTCCGTCTGGGCTAGAGGCAGGCTCTGAGACCCACTTCCCTGGCTGGGTTTCAGAGCCCTGGATCCAGCCTGAGAGGGAACGGCTACGCTGCTCTTTTTAGTGCCATCGCCGCATGAGCCCAAGTCTGTAGACCCGGGCTCGGAGACTCACTTAGGGTGACCAGAGGGCAAGTGTGAAAAATCGGGACAGGGAGTGGGGGGTAATAGGTGCCTATTGTAAGAAAAAGCTCCAAAAATCGAGACTGTCCCTATAAAATCAGGACATCTGGTCATCCTAGACTCACTGCTGCTACGGGGTTGGGTTTTTTTTTTGGCAGTGTAGACGCACCCATGGGTACTCCAGCTACACTCAAGCTGAAGGTGGAATTTCCAGCTGGGGTAGCCAGATGCACACTAGCTAGTGGGCTCACAATAGAAGAGGACTGGCCGCGGCAGAGTAGGTGGCAGGACGGACCAGCCGCCCAAGTAAGTCCCTCGCATCCCAGGCAAGACTGTCCCTTGGGGCAGCAGCCAGCCATCCTGCTGCCTTCACCCCCATGGCAGGGGCCACTTCTATATTTAGCCGCTAGATCAGTTAAAGCTCGTGCACATAGGTCTACCTGAGCTGGTAATAACACCTCCAGCTTGCGTGTAGATGCGATCTTAGCGAGTAAAGACTCTAACAACCACTGCATTGCAACAGCTCAGCAGTAATCCCCGTCATTACCAAACTAAGAAGTTGTGCCTAGAATCAATATTCCGATAAAACAACCTCTCCACCAGCCAAGGCACTGCTATGGGCCACGGGCCGAAAGCCTGGATCCAGATTTCAAGCACCACCACGTTAGGGGGTGTTCAGCTCTGGGGGTTTCATTTGGGTTCTGCTCCAATAAAAATATTTATGCTGGGGGGGGGGGGGAGGGCGAGGGGAGAAAGTATCATTCCTCTCTGCCGGAATTCCGGAAAAAAGCAAATCTCGTATTAGAGGGACAGCCGGGCTGATCGCAGATAAGAGCAGCTCTCACTAGATTATTTGAACTTTAATACGGAACAGGCCAGCCCTGCCTTTCACTTCCCATCACGGAAATTAAGCAGTGATTTATACAGAGGGATGGGAAGGGGGAAGATGACTAGAGAAATTACCCGTCTGTTATGTGACTCTAAATGTTCAGGGCCAGATCTTCAGCTGGTGTAAATCATCACAGCCAATGAAGCAATGGCCATTCACATCAGCGGGGGATCTGATTCTCAGCCAGGAGAGACATCTTTTCCTCCCCTCTTCCTCTATGTCTTTGCATTTTCATTGGCTAACTACATTCCAGTGCACTATTTAACTTGGTCCAGAGCCTTGACTCGTGTGGAGTTTCCTCCATCCCCTAGGGATTTCCCCCATAAATCACTGGATTGGAGTATATCTCAACATCAGTAATGACTTACTTTTCATAGTCCGAGTTATCCTTGTCACAGCGCGTGTCCTTGTGTTTCTCCCAGTCTTTGCCGTGTTTGCAGGTGGTCAGGGAGATGATATCCTTGCTATTATGGATATGGTGTAATGCATTCCTGGTGTCAGAGCCAATGCCAGTCAGGTACCTTTTCCCTTTAAAAGCCAACATGTACTTTTTCTTAGGAGGCACAGAGTTCTGGTACAGCCAGCCCCTCTCCCCACCCTTCTGAGGATGCTCCTTCGAAAACAAAGGAATGGAGATATCAAAGCCAGGCCTGAAGTTCTCAACATAAAAGCTTGCCTTGGCCAGGATGGCCTGTCCAATGTCAAAGCCCAGATCCTCGGTGTAATTCGGCCAGGTGCCTGAGTAAAGATTAAATATCAGATGGTTTCGCCCGTCATTCCATAGAGGGAAACCTTGGATTTTATCGTTGATGTTGTGGACATACTGGATGGAGAGATGATCCCTATCCAAAGTATCAATATTTAGGATAAAGAGGCAGGCTTCTTCTGGGTTGGAGGTGTAGTATCGGGACTCCTGAATGGATGTGATTATTTTGAGGTAACTTTCTGACACCGGGTCCTCTCTCTCCACGGGGTAGACAAAGACCTTGAAACCATGTTTCTCACATCTGGAAAAATCAAAGCAAGTTTCCATGCGGCACCTGCTGTGCTTATAGATGTTAATTCTCGACTCCCTTCTGGCTTTGGCGGATTGTTTGTGGTGGCCTCCATCGCTCTGAAGTTCTTCGGGATCTGCAAAGCTCTTGAGGAGGGACCTGTCCGTCCAGCGGGGCCAGTTCTTCAGCACTGCGGCTTTCTTTCCGGAGAGGAAGGCCAGCCGTCTTATTTGGTCTCCTCCAAAGTAGAAAAGCAGAAGCCAAGAGGCAAAGAAAGTTATGAAAATGTATTTCTTCCTGGTCTGCATATGTTCATCTGGAACCCTGACTCCTCATTTGAACCAGGAGGAGGTGAACTTAGTCAGCAGGTAGTTTCAGAAAGGAAGATCATTCCGGTGGGCTCAGAATGGAGGATCGCAATCCAAAGTCCACTAGCCAATGCCAGCTTCCGAACTGGAGTGGGAGCAATTAGGAGCATGTGTTTTGTATCCTGTCTGTTTCAGGACTTCGGAGCACTGTATTAACCCTGTAGGCTCTTCCAGCATTTCCAGCACCGCACACCTCAAATTGGACTCTTCTTGCTTTTCTTATTTAAAATCTGTTCTCCCATGGAGATTTAATAGCAAAACATTAAATAGAAAAACATTCGTTTCTGTACCTTTCAATTTCTTGACGCCGTACAAGATTTCCAAACTGTCTGATTCTGTCTTCTACAATGCAATATTTATTTCAGCATGAAATTGTGTTAAGCAACAATCATTTTTCTACCACTGCTTGGCCTGGCCCTTAAACCCCTGGAGAGAAAAGTTACACCATACCTTTCTCTTGGGTTAATATTCTGTGTCATTTTATTCAGTTCCCGCACGCTTCGCTGTTTTAGTTCAGATGTAGGATTTTTCCCCCCAGCCCCTTCAGACTTCAATATGTATCAAAAGTTTACACTTTCCTGCATGCAGCAGATAAATGTCTCTCTGAGTGGCTCACTCTAATGCTCTCATTTAGAAATCTTTTCATTTCCACTTCTGCCAGCTTTCCACTTCTGCCAGTCTCCCCTTTACCTTCAATGGTCCATAGATAGAGATCACCGCTTCCTCTGCCATTGAAGAGCTTCAAGAGAGCAGCCGGGGCTCCAATCTCCTATCCTTCGATTGTTCTGTCTGTGGAGCTTTGACTTCTAGCTTCTTGCTGTGTTTGGGGAGCATTTCCAGTTAAAGAGATCGCAGTGCTGAAAGCATGTCCCTCTGCCCTTTCTGCAAACGATCAAACCAGCTCTTGGTCACTAATTGATCAGAGTTATACTGACATCCTCAGCCTCATTAGAGAGTCTTTGGAGGTCTTTTAGGAGTAAGCTCTCTGCTCTTTCTGCCTGTTATTAAGCTCTCTCTTTCTTTTTATCCCCTTTGGTTAGCTCTGAGTGGAGAGTTATTTCTGTATGTGTATGGGTTTTTATCTCCCACTTCTCTGGGTGTATGAAGAACTATGCTCTCTCGTCTTACCTTATGTAATTAGCCCCCTCTACCTCTGTGTGCATGTATAGCATGTACATATTTATACAGAATATGTCCTAGTTGCTATACACAGTCACCTTTCTCTCTGTTTCCGTGTCCCTCCTCTAATCCATGATTCATTTCTTCTTGCTCTCCACTCACCTCCTCTTCTATCACTCTCTATTAAACCACATTTATCTCTTTTTTTTTCTCCCTAACCCTCTATTTTTCTCTTGCTGACTACTTATCCTGATCTCTTTCTGGGTATGTATCTGGCTTGATCGCCTTTCGTCTCTCAGTACTTCTGTCTATTTTGGTCTCTATCTCTCTGGTTGTCTATCTTGCTATCTCTCTTTCTCTATTTATTTTGATTTCTATTTCTTTCTGATCCCTCTGTGCTNTTGTATCCTGTCTGTTTCAGGACTTCGGAGCACTGTATTAACCCTGTAGGCTCTTCCAGCATTTCCAGCACCGCACACCTCAAATTGGACTCTTCTTGCTTTTCTTATTTAAAATCTGTTCTCCCATGGAGATTTAATAGCAAAACATTAAATAGAAAAACATTCGTTTCTGTACCTTTCAATTTCTTGACGCCGTACAAGATTTCCAAACTGTCTGATTCTGTCTTCTACAATGCAATATTTATTTCAGCATGAAATTGTGTTAAGCAACAATCATTTTTCTACCACTGCTTGGCCTGGCTCTTAAACCCCTGGAGAGAAAAGTTACACCATACCTTTCTCTTGGGTTAATATTCTGTGTCATTTTATTCAGTTCCCGCACGCTTCGCTGTTTTAGTTCAGATGTAGGATTTTTCCCCCCAGCCCCTTCAGACTTCAATATGTATCAAAAGTTTACACTTTCCTGCATGCAGCAGATAAATGTCTCTCTGAGTGGCTCACTCTAATGCTCTCATTTAGAAATCTTTTCATTTCCACTTCTGCCAGCTTTCCACTTCTGCCAGTCTCCCCTTTACCTTCAATGGTCCATAGATAGAGATCACCGCTTCCTCTGCCATTGAAGAGCTTCAAGAGAGCAGCCGGGGCTCCAATCTCCTATCCTTCGATTGTTCTGTCTGTGGAGCTTTGACTTCTAGCTTCTTGCTGTGTTTGGGGAGCATTTCCAGTTAAAGAGATCGCAGTGCTGAAAGCATGTCCCTCTGCCCTTTCTGCAAACGATCAAACCAGCTCTTGGTCACTAATTGATCAGAGTTATACTGACATCCTCAGCCTCATTAGAGAGTCTTTGGAGGTCTTTTAGGAGTAAGCTCTCTGCTCTTTCTGCCTGTTATTAAGCTCTCTCTTTCTTTTTATCCCCTTTGGTTAGCTCTGAGTGGAGAGTTATTTCTGTATGTGTATGGGTTTTTATCTCCCACTTCTCTGGGTGTATGAAGAACTATGCTCTCTCGTCTTACCTTATGTAATTAGCCCCCTCTACCTCTGTGTGCATGTATAGCATGTACATATTTATACTGCTATACACAGTCACCTTTCTCTCTGTTTCCGTGTCCCTCCTCTAATCCATGATTCATTTCTTCTTGCTCTCCACTCACCTCCTTTTCTATCACTCTCTATTAAACCACATTTATCTCTTTTTTTTTCTCCCTAACCCTCTATTTTTCTCTTGCTGACTACTTATCCTGATCTCTTTCTGGGTATGTATCTGGCTTGATCGCCTTTCGTCTCTCAGTACTTCTGTCTATTTTGGTCTCTATCTCTCTGGTTGTCTATCTTGCTATCTCTCTTTCTCTATTTATTTTGATTTCTATTTCTTTCTGATCCCTCTGTGCTTATTTCTAGCCACCTATCTGGGTCTAGTCATCTATTTCCCTACTTGTGTTCTCTCTCTCACCCTCTGGCTGCCAAGCAGCAGCTGTTACACAGCGTTCTAATGCCACTTTCACAACATTCCATCCCGGCCCCGCCCACTCGTCTCTCATTCGTCCCCCAGCCCCTCAGGGGGCGGGGCTTCTACTTAACTCCTTCCTAACCGAGCCTCAAAAGAGGGGAGGGGCAGGGAAAGGTCCTGGGCTTGCGCTCCGATTGGCTGTTGGGCGGCTGCCCGCAAGAAGGGGCTCTGCGAGCCTGCGTGTGCAGCGAATCCCAAGGCAGCAGCGTCTTCCCTGCGCCTGTCTCATCCCGTCCCCATGGGGGTGCAGCTGCCCCCTCCAACAGGAGCCTGGGAGGGGAGCCCTAAGCCTGACAAATTGATTGGTAGGGACTCGGGAGGGAGCCTATAAATCGCCCCCCACCACACACACACACACACACTGGATAGTTGAAACAGTGATTCATATATAGGGGGAATCCAGGGGATTCATTCCCCACCTGCACCCCTTACAGCGATGTGATTGGCATAGGGAAGTGCCAGGGGGATCTTCTCTCCATCCCCCCCAGCCAGCATGGAATCAGACCTGGCTTTATTTAGAGAGAAAGCTAAATAACCCCCACCACCTCCTACCTGACTTCATAGTGATTTGCTTGTAAGGGGATTTTCCCCACGCCCTGCCACCAAAGAGTCCTGGCAGTGATTTATTCCTAGAATAGGATGAGCAGGAAAAATTCACACACCCTGCTGCATCTTAGCTGATCGTTGTGGGCAGGAAGATGGAAAATATCCAGCGTGGCCTCTGAGTATTCAGAGCAGATATCTGGTTTTAGGAGAAGCAGGGAAGTGTCCCCATAAGATGTCTTTTATCAGGGAGGGAGAATGCCAGGAAATCCAACCCTCTTCCCCCCCCCCCTTACCCCCACCACACAGACACTCCTGTAGCCTTATCAGCAATTTCTTTGTGCTCCCCTCAGCCAGCCACTGTGCCAGCAATTCAGTTTCCCTTTTGGAGCCTGATGCTGATTACAAAGCTCTGGGCACAGCAGGAGGGAGGAAGAATCAGCTCTCAAACTTTCTGGGAAATGACTATTTAGAGATATAAGAGCCCTGAAAGCACTGGGCCTAGTGAGCTCCATTGAATTCAGTGCACCTGATTCTCCTAGCTGACCAAGGTGATGTCATTGACCTCAATGGAGTTGATCCAGATTTGCCCTGGTGTAAGTGAGAGGAGACACAGGCCCGGGGCCGTGTTTAACACACTAAATTCTCAGTTGATCAACTCATAATAATGTTTCTTTGGTTCAGTGTTGTCATTTGGATTCCCACAAAACCCTTCTGGGCCAGAGGGAACTATTCTGGTTTACACCGGCTGGGGAGCTGCCTTCCTGACTGGAAATTAATTTGATGAGATACCCCCAGTGGTGTCTCGCCAGGTTTTCCTAAAGTCAAGGTAGCAGCACCTTGTTTGCTATGTGGGAGCACCAGTGTTCCTCGCGGACTTGAAGTGGGAAGAAGCGGACTCTAGTAGTTAGAGTCAGCAAGTGAGCGTCAGGACCCCTGGGCTATTTTCCCAGCTGTGCCACTGACACTTTAACCTTTAACCCACCTTAACCTCAGTTTCCATTAAATATATACAGGTCTCTCGCATCTTACGCGCATTTAACATGCGCGATTTCCGCTTTGCGCGGTCGGCAAAACCACAAAACAAAACCAAAAAAAGAGAAAAAAAGCAATTTCTGTCCTGTGTCTGTAGTGCGGGCGATTCCGCCCGCCATTGAAGTCAATGGGATTTTGGCTATACGCGGTTTTCGCTTTACGCGCTGACCGCGGAACGTATCCCCCGCGTAAGATGCGAGAGACCTGTATTTAATACCCATGGTAGCCGCCTGCCTCACAGGGCTGTTGTGAAAATTAATATTTGTAAAGTGCCTTAAGAGTGTAGCCCACAGGCAGAGGTATTTACAAGGGTGCCAGTTAAGGCAGTAATGGGCTAAGCCTACAAGACCTTAGCTAAACAAAGCATAAGGCTCAAAACCCTTAGCATAAGCAGCTAACCAGGAGTAACCCTAGCTCATAAGATATCACAAGATAGGATGCTGTAATGACTAAACTGCTGGCAGGTACCCACAAGATGCTAGTTTATACCAGCCTGGGATCTTTTCCATTAGGAACATGAGCAGATACCTGAGCACAAGCCTGCCGTGGTAACTAACTGAGGTATGTGCTGAAAAGCTTGAGTGAAAAGGCCTAGTAACCTGAGGGACAAGGGCTCCCCTCCGCTACTAGTGAATGGAACGACAAATCAGGGGAAAGGGCTGAACCCCCTATTGAATGTGCCTTAGGCAGAATGGCATCAGCGTAACACGTTGTAAAAGTTGTGTCCTGGCCTGTGCGCCTTGGGAGATGTAACTCTTGGGAGATGCCAGGATGACGACCACCGGTGGGGATGATGTTAAGGATGATGATGACTGATACTTTGGGTCCTTTGGCAAGGGATGGTGGGGAGGATGTGGATGCTCAGACGCAGGTGCCGTGTGATTTCTATCTGCCTTGCTGGGTTTGGGACTTTATTAATTGTGTTAATAAGACAATTGCAGATTCAGAAGGTTTGTCCTAAGTGTAAGTGGGGCAACTGTGCGGGACAGCAAGGCTCCCAACTAACCTGTAATTCTAATAATGCTGGGCCTGATCTTGGGATAAGGACCTACCAAACCTCCATGTCTTAATTGGGAATTCTTAGGCAATACCCAGTCAATAGATCAGGGAACAAGATCCTGAGATGAAAGAGAATCTCCTCCCATCTCTTTCCTGGGCCCTGATGATCACAGTCTTCCATGCCCTTCTGTCCTTTCTACTGCTTCCCTTCTCCCCCTCTTCCCAGCCTTCCAGCTCCTTGCAAAGCTTCACAGGATTTGGAATTCAATCTGCCGTTGTCTTTGCAGGCTGTAGGCTAGTTTCCTGGATGTTAGTTTCCCAGGTCCATATTCTGCCGCCTGCTATGTCTGTGAAGTCAATGGGATTACCTCGCTATGGGGGCGGGGGCAAAATTTGGCCCCTGGCCTATAGGGAAAGTGTGAGGGCAGGGACTGTGCAGGTATCCCAAACACCAATATACTGAATGATGGTGGCCTGGTTTTCAAAGGTGCTGAGCACCTGCAGCTCCCATTGACTTCAGTGAGGCTTCAAAAGCTCAGTACTTCCAGAAGACTGTGGAGTATCTCTGCAATCCCAGTGTCACTACATCTCCTGGTTTCTAGCTCCAGATCCCTGCCATCCATGCTGGGTCCCTGGCTCTACTCCCTCCCTCTCCTGTCCTCTGTCCCTCCTTATCCTTTCAACCAGTGATCATCCCATGCCCCTTCCCCGGTGCTAATTCAATCTAATCTTTGCCATCCAACTCCCTAGCTGTCCCCACTCCTCTTGCTGCAAGCACTCCGAGTTGGCTCCCGGCTCCCATCCCCTGCTCCCGCCTCTCTCATCAGTCTGTTTCCATGTCATTAATCCCCACTCTTTGTTCCTATTTGCCTTCTTAATCCTCCTTATTCTCATTTTCTTCTCAAGCCTCCCTGCCTTGCAAGTTCCCTTATGAATGGCTGCTAGGGTCAGGCCGGTCACAGTGGGGATTTTCCCTTGTAAGGGAGACAGGCTGATACCAAGATGATTCAAGGATCACACCCTCTGCGACTTCTGCCTCCACCTGACTGGGTTAAAAGGCTTGTGTTATAATCAGGGATGGGGAGGTCTTTCATCATTGATTCAGTAGCACACAGGCTAGCTTGTGGGAGGTGGATGGCTCAGGATATTAGTCGTGGGCTACTGAACCTTTTGCGTTCGCAGTCTGTGCCAGCAGGGACCACACACTCTACCAGCTGAGGCTGTTCCATGCCATGAGTGAGATGAAGTGGAAGGTCTCAGTCCGGTTCCTAAGAGAGAGGTATTCACTTTGCAACTGGCATTAATTGCCCTCCTTCCCATCTTGCCCTGGTTCCCGGTGTCAGCAGCGGCCAAGGCTGGGCTGGGCCATGGAGAACGAACTCCCCTCTTGCCCTGAGATGTGGGGTCATTCCAGGACCAGGTGAAGGCACCTTGGCAGCATGGCATGGGAGCAGCTTGCTCTGCCACTGCCCAGGCTGTATCTACTCAGGGTATAAACTTAGACCCGTGGTCTCCAGGGCTGGGAAGCCAGCATCCTTCACGAGCATGAAATTCTCTTGAAAGAGAAACCACAGAGCAAATATGATTTTTTTCCTTCGTGCCCTTTACTGCTCCTTTGAAGTTCACCTTTAAAAAACCAAACCAAACCCTCCCTGCATTTTGGATCTGAGCTCAGCACATGGGAAGCTGCAGCTCTCCAGAGTCAGGGAGAAAACGAGCAGGACTGTCGTACTTCTAAGGGCTGCTCCTGCTCCGTCTGAAGTCAGTGGGACAATTGCTGCTGATTTCAATGTGTGCAAGAATGAGCCTATGACACACGTCAAACCCTGGTATTCCCTGAACAATGATGTTCATGTGAAGCAGCCCTTATTTGTAATGGTACGAAGAAGAGCCTGCTTTGATCACCCACTGATTTCCTCAACTCCTAACAAAAGCACTAAAGGGAAATAATCTAACAGTTTGGAAATGCATGTTTCATGTTGCCTAGCAGTCTAAGCCAGGGTCTGGAAAGTACCTGGGAGTCCTTCCTGTCTCTGCCACTGACTATACATGTGACCTTCAACAAATTACTTCACCTCACTGTGACTCAGTTTCCCCATCTATCAAATGGGAATAATATGTCCCTCACAGTGGAGTTATGAGCCTTAATTAATGTTTGCAAAGAGCTTTGAGATTCTCCAAGGGAAGGTAACAAAGGAATGCTGATTATTATTAGTCCAACCACATATAAACCCACATTTTAGGTAAGTACGAGAGAACAGATAAACCACACAATAGGAAGGGATTGTTGAGCAAACACTTGGTTTAGCCTAATACGTTCATTATTTTTATTATTGTTGTTTGTATTACAATAGACCTGGCCCCAGCTGAGAATGAGGCCTGTTGTGCTAGGATCTGTACAAACACATAGGAAGAGAGTGTCAGTCCTGCCTGCCCCCAATGAATTCACAGATCTCTGACCTCACGGCACCTCTAATGCAGTACCAGACACAGACTTGCAACACACCAACTTGCATGGGAGTAAATCTGGGCACAGCTGGGATGATGGGCATCGCGGCTCACTGCAATAAAGAAGTGGGACAGGAAAGACTAGGGTGGAAACAATGGATTGGAAAGCAAGGCAATAGTCCCAGTGGCAGAGTGATACAGAACAGGAGGGCAGGTGTGATCTCTCTGCTGGCGTTAAAGTACAGTCAGTCCAGCTTCCATCCTTAGGACTGTAAGTCAGGGGCCCATTTCACATTTGGGTGCTCAGATAGGTACCTTCCAAGGGATCATGAGAGATGCTGGGTGTTCGGCACCTCTCTGGCAAGCTCTGTCCCCGTGTGTTTGTCCACATATGGAACCGGGTAACCCACCTTAGCGGCCCAGATCTGGAAACTGTGTCCCAAGGGGCCAAATCTTAGATTCTTGAAGTGAATGGAGTCTTTGCCCTTCAAAGGGAATAGGATTTGGCCCACATCTACACCTCTAGGGGGCCACAATGCAGCCTTTGACTGTATCTTTAATACAGAGATGCAGCATCCAGAGACTACAGGTCCCATCGTGCAATGCTCCGTCTTGGCTTAGCCGCTTGGATTAATCTGAAGCTTTGCGTGCTGGGATCAGTAGTCTTTGGAGCCCAACATCTGGATTAAAAATAAATGCAGGTCCAATCTGCTGCCTTTTGTGCAGATTAAGGGTGGGATTTTCAGAAGCATTTAAGGGGTTTAGAAGCACAAATCCCACTGAAAGTCAGGGGGACTTGTGCTCCTAAATCCCTGGAAAATCAATCCCTAAGTAATTAAGTGCATCCCTTGAGCTCCTGGCTAATCGCAGCCACATCCTGGAGCCCCTCTGCTCTCCAGAGACCAGGGCTGCTCCTAACACCCCTGCTACATTTGAGCTGTTTTAAAGATACAAGGAAACTGACATCATTGCTTCCTTTGAAGCACCAGATATAAATGACACCATCAGGGTTTTAATTAACAGTGTTTTGGAAGTGCTGTGTTTGATGTCTATAAAATATTAAAAGGAATCCAAAGCCAAGTTTGTACTTGGGTAATTTTATTCTCCTGCGAGTGCATTGCACACACACACACACACACACAAAAGTTAAATCTGTCTTTTAAGTAATAATATTTCTGTTACGTATGAAAGGGATTCCTTTCTGGCTCAAATGTCAGGAGCCTGAATCTCTGGAGCAGCAGGTTGCTTTTGACACCTGTTGGTGAGTGAACAGGGGGAAGAGCAGACCACAGCTTCTTGAGAACTCCAGAAGGACAGAAGCTCCATCATGGAAGGAGCTGCCATCACCTGTTGACACGCAAGGTAAAACAAGTGAATGAGCCAGGCCTCATTTGCATTTCTATTATATGACAGTTTGGGGGTGTTTTGATCAAATTTCAATTAAGTATTAATTTGGGGGGCAATTAAATGTTATCCCTGTCAAGGAGGAAAAGGGCAAGAGGGTGGCACCCACAGTGCATGAGGAAGAGGTCACCCTAACCTAAACCACAGTCAGGCATGGTTGGGTACCAGAGCCTGGCTAAAGCTAACAAAAGATAGAAGGGAAAGGGTTGTTATTTTTTTGTGGGGAGTGCTTTCTTTGCGGTAAGGTCTCTATCTCTAGATACACAGCATAGAGTAAAGATGGTATTTCAGTGTGTGTAATAAATTGTGTAGATGATAAGTCTAAAGTGGCCTGGGTGAAAACCTCAGAGAGCTATATCCCAGCTGAGGACTCTGGTGTTGGCCTTCCTACCTAGCCTGAAAGCTGTCATCACTTCAGCTGGGGTAGGTGGCAGGGTACAGCAACCCCTGGAGTAGCCAGCCCAAGCAATGCTTCCCTTCGGGGCTGGAGATGGACCTGCCTGGATTTTGGACTCCGCCAAGCCTGGAGGACAAACTGTAAGTGGAGCAGTCTGGAGGAGGGCAGGGGCTAGTGCTGGAAGGAACGTGTTGCCTCTTTACTCCCTTGCAACTGTGAGAGGAGGCCTGAGGTTAAGATTATTACCAAGGCACCTGGCTGGGGGTGTTGGGGAGGGGGAGTCCATCCTGCCCAATAGCAAGTGTTGATTTGTTAATTGCTGGCTTTCCCAAGGTTACTCTGTGTCCCCTTCCTCCCACCCCCAAGTTCTCTCTGTTTGAACCTCCTGGACTTAGTGCTTGCAAGCAGGGAAGTATTGCCAGGGAAGGTAATTTCGTTTTCCCAGGTTCTAAGTGGGGGCTTGAGCCAGTATTATTCCAGGTCTCAGAACCCCTAGGTGATAATTGAGCCTGGATCCTTTTACTGACAACACCTGCAGAAGGGTTATGTAACTATATAGACCAGTGTTGTTAAAGCGGTCCAACTTGTGTGTGAAGGTGTGACCGGGCTCCCAATGGGGAGCCGGCTGTGGTCACTCAATTAGGGTGAACTGCAAAGAATGGGGCAGCCAATCCCCCTAAAACTGGTGGATATTCCAATACTTAGATTCACCAAACCAGCATAAAACAGCTTCTTTATTACCTTACTGGTTACTCAGAAGTCCAAACAACACAGTTCCCTTAAAGTGATCCCACCTCAGGCCTCCATCCAGGTACCCACGTCAAATATGATGAAAATTTCTGTAAATCTTATTTCATCACATAAAAGAACAGGTTCTACCAATCCCAAAGGATTGGACACATTGCCTCCCAGGTAAATGAATGTTTCAGATCGTACCCAAATACATGCTACAGCCAATTCTTATTAACTAAACTAAAATTTATTAAAAACAAAAGAGAGTATGGTTAAAAGATCATTATACATACAGACGTGAGTTCAATTAATTGAGGTTCAGATTCACAGCAGAGATGATAAGCTTTGTAGTTGCGAAGAGTTCCTTTAGAATTCAGGTCATAGGTCATAGTCCAATGTCCAAATCTCATATTCAGGGCATACCAGCATAACTGGGAGCACAGTCTTGCGACTCCCCTGATGAAGTCTAAGCAGATCTGAGATGACAGAATCAAGACCCAAGGATCTTTTATACAATTTCATGTCCTCTTTGACAAGTTGGGATTTCCTCCGGGAACAAAAGGTCATTAGGATGACTGTGAAGGAGGTCCATCACCGGTACTTAGCTATACGAATTAACATAAGGCCATTTGCTTGTTCCTCCACCATTCACGGTACATTTCAAAGAGAGATGAATACCGAGATATTCCGTGTTTACAATTCATTTAAACGATAGGATGTTCTTTTGACCTCTGAATTATCAGAATACAGCATAGACAGGGACTGTTGATTAGATTGTGGACCTTACTCATATATATGTAAATACACAAAAACACAAACATTATCTCCCTACATGTCTTTTGAGGGTTATTTATTTTGCAGGATGTTTAACCCTTTCTAGCCATGCCTCACAGAAGGCCTAAATTGTAAGACGGGCTATTATATAGTATGATAGTATGCTCATGTATAGGGTAATGTCTAGAAACTTAGAGGCCTCTCTTACCAAGCACTTCCTGAAAGTAGAAGCTTGTATATGTGGAGGAAGGAATAAAGCCCGAATGCTGCACCGTAGTGCCTCTTCTTAGGCTTGAACACTGAACATAAGTGACTTGCCAAAGGTCACACAGGCAGAGCAGCCTGAAGAACTGAACTCAGCTTTTTGGAGTCCTAGTTTAGTGCCTTAGCCACAAAACTCTCCTTCCTTTCTGCGAGCACTCTGCATAACCTGTTCAAGCAAAAGGAGACCGGGAGCCCAACTAATTACTGTAACGAATTTAATTAGAGAAGATGGGGGGGGGGGGAATGTCATCAGAAGGAGATGGAGTCAGTCAGCATGGTCTTTCCCTGCAGGAAAAACATTTAATTATAGCAAGAATATAAAGTCATTTCGCACTCACAGACAAGGAGTCATTAAAAAGAAGGCCAGATTCTCAGGTGGTGTAAATCGATGTGTTGACTTCAATGGAGTTGTGCTGATTTACACCTGCTGAGAATATTTGGGGGCTCTGCTCAAATCTTGGCCCAGCGTTCCCAAAAGCATTCTCCCACCTCTGTCTCCCAAGCCTATAGAGAGATACATAGATAGATATAGCTAATTGTGTCACGATGCGGGGGCATTACCAGGTCTCTGGTGAACCGGGGGTTAACCTCCTTTTAGTGCCCCTTTCCCCCCTTGCCTAAGGGCTCCAGAAAGGAATATATATATTGGATACCCAGCAAAGGAAGAGTGCTCATCAGCATTGTTTCACCCCTAAGAAACTTAAGTGACGTGTGGTTAGTGTTAATGTATTGATTTCAAAACCCATGCTGGTCAAATATCTATCTATCCCCAGCGGCAGTTTTATTTGTAAGGAGGCTTGTTTCTAGCATCTGCTGGAAAGAGATGGGGTTTCAAATGGAATACACAAGGGAGGGGTGGTTTGGTTTCATTAGAACATGAGCAGACGGGGATATTGGGAATCTGAGGCGTCGCCCATCACCTGGTCTCTCTCCCTCCCTTCCTCTCTCTTTCTCCGACTGGAATCTCTGCCCCACTTAGTTCTGCTCATGATCTGATAATTCCATTCTCTATGAGATCACAGCCTTCACCATGGCAACGCAATTGACCTGATTTGTAGGGAAGTTACATTGGCATCCTTGCCAGTTGGCACCATGCCGTCATCAAACTGTTATCAATATTTTAAGTGCCATCTTAAAAACAAAAAAGGCTAAACTGGCTTTCAAAGCCCCAGTGTGTGTAGGAAATCAAACCAATATCCGAGGCCTGATTCTCCTCCCTCTGACACCCCATTAGCTCAGCTGAGCTATAGTAGAAGTGAGATCAATGTGGTATTTTGGAAACCGGTTTAAAATGACCAGCTTTGTCCTGTCTAGTTTTTAATGGTGGAAACTGCAGGTTTCCCACTTGGGGAACCATTCCACAGTCTAGCAGATCTTGTTACTTCTCAGGAAATGTTTCCTGACAATCAGCTTCCATTTCCCGTTGGCTTGCTTTCATCCTATTGCTCGTAGCTGGAGACCCACAACTAGGAAGCTTCTCAGCTCCTGCACTTTAGGAAGGGGCAGCTTCTCCCTTCTTTAGCACCTCAGCTCCTTGCTGGCACGTTTCCAGCCCCGCTTGCAACAGGACCTAACAGCTTCCAGGAGTCTCCTCATCAGAGCTGCCAGGCAGAATGTCCTCCAGCTACATACTCAGCTTGGCCAACTATGTAGTTGCTGAGTGGAAGCTGGGTTTCCATGGGACAGACAGAAGCCCAATTAGCACTGAGTGTCACTATGGTCAGGCCTTCAGATAACGTCCAAAAGCCTCACGGGAAAGAGGATAGATGTCAAAGATCCACATAGATTTTACTATCCCTTCTGTGTCTCTGCAGATCAGTTGAGAAGCTGGCCTGGCTTCTGTAATCAATGAATCCCAGTTAGTAGCCCAATCTCAACTGGCATCGGGCCTTGGCTCTTAAATCTCGTTATTGCGCCTAAAGATCACGTGCCGTAAGGGGACCAGAATGCATGTGTTGAAGTTAATCCTTTTAAGGAAAGCTCTTGTAAATGCCAAATGATCCCTTATGGGGGTGAAATGTGAGCAGCAACATCAGCACAAGGAAAGTCCCCCCCCAGTGCACTCCATGCCGGGCAAGGGGGCCAGGAGCTGGGCAGGGAACATTGGTTCAGCATTGACTTAGAGGGAAGAGAGCCACCTACTGAGTCACCAGCCCAAACTCCCCCCAGCGCCAATCCTGGCAGCTCCCCCATCCCAGAGCAGGACTCAGGGAGATTAGTTAAGGCCGCTTGACATTTTTTGGTCAACCCTTTTTTTCCAATGAAAAATGGAGTTTCAGCGAAACAGCGACCTCCTCGAGGTTTTTATCCAAAAAATGAAATCCCCAAATGTTTCAGTTTGGGGGCTTGTTTTGTTTTTAAGAAGACCTGGAAAAAAAAGTCAACAAAAAGGGGAAATTTTCATTGATTTTATTTTATTTTATTTTTTTGGCAGGGGAGAAATATAATAATTTCCCAGCCAGCTCGAGGGCTGTGTTTGTAAAGCCTGGGAGGATCAATCCCAGCACAAGGGGAAGGGCTGTGAACACAAGGGGGGTGCATCTTTGTGTTCTGTGTTTGTACAGCTCCTAGCACAGTGGGGCGCTGGTCCGTGGCTGGGGCTCCCAGTCACTACAGTAATACAAATAATAACAATAAAGTCTTTTTACTCACTCACTCTCACTCACTCACTCACACTCACTCACTCATATATATATATTCCTCCATGGGAGATTTTGCTGCAGATTGAACTCTGATAGATTCAATACCTGCTGCCCAGCCAAAGTGCAGAAGGGTCGACCCCAGCAAGCGCCCTTCTAACACAGGATCAATTCCATTGCCCTTGTGCTTAGAAACCAACTGGGGGCAACACAAAATCCCCTCCCCAGGCCATGGAATAAATATGTAAAAAACTGCAGAGGCCGATTTAATCAAGAGCAGCGAGAGGAGAAGCCGCCCTGGGACCGGCTGATTAGAGAGGGGAGTCATTCTGGGCAAAAGTGAGATGAGGCCTTGAACAAATCTGCAACATTTTCAATCATTTCTCCTCTCCTGTGCACTAAACTCATTTCATCCTGCCAGCTTTATGGTGCTGAGAATGATCTATAGCGACACCGCATTACTTTGGTGTGTACCAGCCACATAAATACTCACTGCGAAGGGAAGGGGGGGGGGGGAAATCAGCAGCTGGGGAAAGAGAAGAAAGCCGGGAATGTTACAAAACTGCAGAGGCCAGCACCCCAGCAACCTGCTGTCCCCTCCCCCAATGCGCCATTCCCTTCCCCAGCCCTAACGCTCTGCACCCCAGCACCGTGCCACGCACCCCCAGCTCTCTGCACCCCTCAGCACTCTGCTCCACACACTAGTTCTTTGCTCCCACCCCTCAACTCTCCGTTCCCTGTCGTCCCCACACCCTGAGATTTCCATCCTCCTGCTCTCTCCCCCAGCTTTCTGCTTCCCCTCTGACCCCGCCCCCAGAGCTTTCACACACCCTCTACCCCCACCCTTCCTGCTCTCTATTCCACCTCCCCGCCCCCAACACACACACAGCTCTGTACTTGCTGCCTTTTTCCTTCATTTATCCTTCTTCTATCCCCGCATTGTAACTGCAACCTCCTCCCTAGTTCCTACGGCCAGGGGACCCTTGCCTGCCAGGCCCACTCACCCCTGCCTTGCAACACCCGGGCAGAGGAGAGGGAGCACCGTCTTTGCTTAGAGCTCACAACTGGGAATCCAGATGCCTGGGTTCTGTTCTTAGCTCTGCTTCTGGTTCACTGGTTGACCTTAGGCAAGTTGCTGCCCCTCTCTGTGCCTCAGTTTCTCCATCTGTGAACTAGGAATGATAGCACTGTCCTGCCTCACTGAGGCCATGTGTGGCTTCATTAATAACTCGCTCGTGTACTTGCTGCTTTGGGTCTGATCTCTTCTTCGCTCTCCCCTGCCCCATAGCTGGGGCCACCCAGATCCTCCTCAGGGACAACTTACAAGGGTACAGAGCTGATGCCTTGAGCTCTGTTGGAAGGCTTAGCCTGTTTCAGAAACTATCAGAGACTGTGGCGAGAAGCAGCCGTCTTCAAAATAATTTGGCCTGGCCCGGCAGAACCCAGCAGACAGAGCCCTGTTCTTAGCCCCGTGCGGGAGATGTATAAACAAAGGTGCGACCTGGAGAGGTGCCCTGGGGAGTGGTGAATTCGGAGGGGGGTTGGGGGGATTCTTGAATGCATGAATGCGGCCGCCTGTTTACAAAGTGACTCCCGAACACACACGCCTGTGTGCACAACGCTGAGCTTGCGGCTGCGTTCTGGGCGTGTTATCAGAGCAGGAAGGTCGTATGAAAGACTCTGCTTTTGCATTCATAAACACGGGCTTTTCCATCCCGGCCAAGGATGGGGGGCTGCCCTGGGGTGCCCAGAGTGTGTTCTGATCCCAGCCCCGAAATCACTTCCTCTCGCCACGCCTCGGTTTCTCCATCTGCCAAACAAGGGAAGACAAAACTTCTCTCCTTCCTTGGGGGTTCTTGTGAGGCTTCAGGAATGAATGATGAGAGAAGTCCTTTGAAGCTGGGTGTGCTGACAGGTGTCCTAATTAAAGCTTCTCCCTAAACACAGACACATTCTTCTGGGATGGCTAGAAAGTTTGGTTTTATTTAGATCGTTTAAACATTTGTTTTACACACACAATGCACAAGTGTGTGCACACACACCGGCGTGCGCACACGTACAGACACATTCACGCACCATCCTGACAAATTGAAAACCAAAGGTTTGGAGCCTCTTGTCACTTACACTTGCGTGCAAACCCTCTGAAGTCAGTACAATTACATAGGCAGAAACCCAGAGGAGGTGGGGCACAATCAGGCCCTATCCATTGCTATTGCATCAACTGGCCCCCACAACACCCACCATTCCCCAACATTACCCGTTCCCAGCAGCTGGTAAAGATCACAATGTGTGTGGTCCTCCAGGCACCCCACCCTGCCCTGAACACACACACGATCATGCCAACCCAAACCCACACACAAATGCCTCTTGCACCTCCCCCTGCACGTGAGCTAAAGAGGGAGAGAACGGCAGAGCTGAGGGGGTGTCCACCAAGAAAGCCCTGGGGATAGAGAGCAAACGCATCTGCGCCAACGCTTCCCAGGTCACTGAGCTGAGCGTGAACCACGGGGATGCAGTCATTCTGACATGGTGAGAAATGGGGCTTTGGGGGTGTCCCATCCTCTCCCATCCCCAGCAGGAAAAAGGAGAGATAAGGGCAGGCTTAGGGGCCCAGTGACTCAGGGTCTCCTGTAAGTGACAATGGTGGGGTGACAGACCCTCCCAGGCCACTCCCAACTCACTCTTCTCTAGCTGTATGTTTCTGGCTCCCTCCCCGCAATTTCTGCCTGAGCCCCACAATCTTTGCGCTTNGGGGGGGGGGGGGGGGGGGGGGGGGGGGGGGGGGGGGGGGGGGGGGGGGGGGGGAATTGGAAGGAAACCGAGAGGGAAAGGTTGGAGTGCCAGATGCTGTCATCCCATCAGACACCCATGCTCGGCCCCGGCCAAAGGCCTGGAGGTGTATGCAGCTGGCACTGTGAGCCACTCTAGAGCTGCCAGGGTAAGGGAGGCCTGGACTCGCTGCCCGTGTACAAGCCAGTCACGTGTTCTGGGCAGGTTTCTCTAAACATCATGCTAGGAGCTGTGTGTACTTTGCAGGTTTGGGCTGGCTTCTCCCCTTATGACTCCCCTGCCCTGGCGCCTCCCCAGACTTTCAGTTGGCTGCATACCAGCGGTGCAGGAATCAGATGGGAGAGTCACCCTCCACCCTGCCCACGCCTTAGCCTGAAACTCCACCTGAGCGGGAGCAGGTTCAGTCAGAATAAGGCCCTTAGGGTCTGGCTTCCTAGACTGGCAGGCACTGGCTCCTGAGCCCTCTAAGCCAGCAGGGACTGAGCCTGCTTCGTACTCGCAGGACCCACCTGTGAGCGGGCCATGGATGGTACAGGACATTGGTAATAATGGGGTATGGAGATCTGTCATCTGTAAGTCAATTTCAATCCAGCCTGGGCTGGCGACGACTGATTGTTGTCATCTCTGATGACCTGAAGTGAGCTGGTGGACCTCAGGCCTCATGCCAGGGTCAGGTGACCCCATCGCCCCCTTGGTCCTTACTCGCTCTCTACTGGCAATCTCAGCAGAGAAGCTGGATAAACCTTGGTACCTCAACTCCCCTTTCACCCCTAAATCTGCTACCCAGGGGTCAGGCCTGAGGCACATTGCCTGAGCACTGTCAAGGAAGACCCCATGATGAGTATTCAGACCGAATGGGGATGGGCACCAGTATAAAACCTCATTTGTATTCTGCTAGCACCTCCGAACCCCTGTCCTGGACCAGGAATCTGTGGCGCTGGGGGTTGTACAGGCGCAGAACAAAGAGATGGCCCCTGCCCCCAAGAGCTGACAATCTAAGGACAAGATAAGAGACACCGGGTGGCTACAGACAGACGGGGGAGCACCAGGAAACAATGAGACAATACTGGTCGGGCGGGGACTGGACTGAGACCCAGCCAGTCAGTTCACCTAGGCCGCTACACAACTTCTCAGGCACCGAGGGGCTAGGATTCCGGACCTACCTGGCTCCGCAGCCCATGTCCAGTGTTTATAGGTTACCCCAGAGACCAGTGACACTGGCCCTTAAGCAGCTAGAGAAACACGTTGTCATCTCTTGGGAGACCCATCCCCATGCTCACTGCATCACCATCCTCAGGCTCTGACGTCAGCACAGTCTGATGTGGCTACAATAGCCCTGTTCCCTCTCTCTGGATTCTGGGGGCCTGGTTCTCAGCTAAGGTCCTTTTATGCCATGTTGCACCCTCCCAGCCCCACACAGAGGGTGTAGGACTGCAAGAACATCAGCCTTACTCCCACTCCCAGCAGAGGGGGCAGACAGGGGGCATGTCCGGAGCACACTGCACTACAGCCAGGGACCATATGAAGCAGAGCATAAGTTAGAGCAGCCTTGAAGCTACTCTAACTTACAGCAGGGGCCCGGCAGACCCCTGTTTGATCCCAGAGCACGGGGGGCCAGATCCTCAGATGATATAAATCAGCATTGCTCTAGTGAAATCAGGTGCTACAGCCACACAGCTGAGGAAATGGTCCAGGGTGTGCAAAAGAGGCTTAAAGCCACCTTAACTCACTGCCCATGTTCCAAGGGGATCTGAGAATCAGGCTGTTGGATTCTATTCCTGGCTCCACCACTGATGCGCGGTCTGACCTGGGCCAAATCGTCCCATGCTTCAGT
Organism: Platysternon megacephalum; assembly: GCA_003942145.1. Lineage (NCBI taxonomy): Eukaryota > Metazoa > Chordata > Testudines > Platysternidae > Platysternon > Platysternon megacephalum. The sequence continues at coordinate 9,494,221 of QXTE01000016.1, read as the reverse complement.
TTCCCCACCTGTAAAACAGGACCAATGCTGCTCCTAACGTGCTTTGAGAAGATTCTGAGATGAAAGGCAACAATGTGTCTAAGCACAACACATTACTATTAATGCTGTAGGCTGCTGCCCATGACCCCATTGCCAACCTCCGGGATCAAAGACCCCCGTGGTTTTCCCCGGAAGAGACAAAACCTAGACAAAGTGGAGGTTAAACAGTTAATCACGCTGAGGGGCTCCGTAACTGTTTTCACCTCTGTGGCAATTTATTCTCAGCCTCCTAGTGGGAACATCCCAAAGGGAGGCTGCCTGTAATTAACAGCCTGTTTTCCAAAGCAAGGGCACTGTGATTTATTTTTCATAAACTGGTCTCCTGAGAGCCAAGCAGCTCTCATTAGTAAACATTCATTTCAGTCTGCCCTTTATGTACATGTTCCCGTACAACGATTCATCCTGGAACCCTGTCTGCTCCAGGAAAAACAGCAGACACGTCTGTATGGAGCTGGAACCCTTCCTGACGCTTGCCAAGGCTGTGAGCTGGCGTTCTAGAGTAGGGGGCTGGGTGGGAGACAGGAATCCTGCATTCTCTTCCCACCACATGGAGAGAGGTCCAGAGTTTAGTACAGGGACTGAGAGCCAAAACTCCTGGGTTCTAGACTCTCTTCTGGGAGGGAGTGTGATCTAGTAGTTAGAGCAGGGGAGGACTTGGCGAAGGAACACCCAGTCCTGTCACCGCCTGGCTGTACAATCTGGACTCAACCTCCCTCTGCACCTCGGTTCCCCCTATGTTTATAATAATCAGAGTGGGGTGGGGAGGCTTAATGGATTAACACGGAAAGATTAAAGCCAGCAAGCTACATATGTCTGGTTAGGTTGTCAGTGGCTCTCAACCTTTCCAGGCTACTGCACCTCTTTCAGGAGTCTGATTTGTCTTTTGTACCCCCAAGTTTCACCTTACTTAAAAACGACTTGCTTACACAATCAGATATAAAAATATGAGAGTGGCACAGAACACTGTTACTGACAAATTGCTGACTTCCTCATTTTTACCATATCATTATAAAATCAATCAATTGGACTATAATCTTGTGCAGAATCTGAATATGTCACATCGACCAAATCAATACAGCAAGCAGGCTGGATCCAGGGATGTGACATCCCTCGTCTACATGCTGGGAGCACGACATCCCTCGTTCCACCAGGGAGGGAGAGGCATTATGGAGCATGGCACAGAGAGGTATTCGTAGGGGTAAGTGATTCAAGTGACGAAAGGGATCATTTAAGATGAATATTAGGCAGCTGTGTGACCAACTCCCAAAGGAAGGGGTGGGAGCCCCATCACTCGAGTCATTTAAAACCAGAATGGACAGAGCCCTGGAGAGCAGACTGTGGCGAACAATCCTGAATTGGCCAGAAGGACCTAACAGGCCTTCTTCATCTCTAATCTCTGTGACCCCGCTCCTGTGAGGTGCTGAACACCCTGAACTCCCGTTGAACCCACAGCCGGGGCAGGTGCTGCTTTCTAATGAGTGTGTTTACAAGACTAGTTGTGGTGACTGAGAGCACCCTTGGCCCCATGTGGTGCGGGGGGCGGGGGGGAAGAATCCAGCTCAGTGTGTGCAAAATGATTTGAGATCCTTGCATGAAATGCACTGCAGAGCACAGTGAATGATTAAATATTAGTTATTATTTTATTATTAGACTCCGTGTTACTTAGGGGGACCAGACAGCAAGTGTGAAAAATTGGGACGGGGGTGGGGGGTAATAGGCGCCTATATAAGACAAAGCCCCAAATATTGGGACTGACCCACTCCCTATAAAATTGGGACATCTGGTCACCCTAGTGTTACTAACCCTTTCCAAACCTTGCCCTGCTATCATGAGCCCGCCCTGCAAGGACCACCTGTGCCAGGGAAACAGTTCCGTTTCCATGACCCATTCACGTTTTGGCTTCTTTGCTGGGTCTACTAACGAGAGTTAATCGTGATTTTTATTTTTTTTTAATGAAGGCATCTGTCCACCAGGAAGTAGACTGAGCCCAATCAGTTAATTCCAACCCAGCCATCAGATGGTTGCTACATTCATCAGCCACTACCATAATAGTCCTAATTCCACCTCTTTCTATGTCTAGCACATCTCTCTCTTCATTTGCTTTGGCTACCAGACCCCGTACGGGTTCATCGAATCATCCCCTGCAATACAAGCTCCCACTCATACCACCATTCACCACAGGGCCAGAGGGGCTTACGCAATACCTGAGTCACATGGTAAATACCCAGCGAACTGATCTGATCCTCACTTTGCTGTCTCTGGCAGAGTTTACACAAATGGCAAAGTAGAAATGACACCATAAAAGCCAAAGAAGGAAAAGACCGAGTAGGTTCAGCCCCCCTGAGCAGGATTGTGCTAAGGTATGGGTTCATTGTGGGAGCGTGACACCCAGGCAGGGCTGTGAACAGGCAGCAGGGGATCATCAACTCCCTGCCCTTCCCATGTTACTAAATGGGGAGTTGGTCTCAGCAAGATCCCAGTAGATGGGTGTGGGGTCCTAGGAGGGGATCCCACAAAGTGTGTTCTCTCCAGAGCTGTTTTAAATGTAGCCATGCAATGGGAGATGAATCTGCAGTCTAGGGCCTCCCATTGCCAGGAGGTATTTCCAGATAATCAGCCTAAATTTCTTCCTCTTAATTTCAGCCTCTTACTCATGGCAAAACATTTCCCCTTCAGTTTCTGGTTGCTCAGTTTCATCCCATTACTCCTAGTCACACCCCCATGTACCACCCCGAACAATCCCCCTCCTACCTTGGCGTCTACACCCTTTCCATTCTTTCAGACTCCCCCTCTCCCTGATGGTCATTTCTGTGCACCAGTTACTATGGTCATTGCTATTGTTGTTGTTAATGATTTGCAATAGGAACCCCAGCCAAGGATCAGGGACCCCAGAGAGCTCACAAATCTACATGTCAGTTAGAATGCAACAGATGGATGAACCAGACAAACGGGGTGGGGGTGGGGGAGATGGGAGGCCAAGATAACAATAAAACAAACAGTTTTGCAGAAATGCAGAAGACACAGCTCGCTGCTTGCCTAACCAGTCCAGACGGGAGTGATTTGTAGATAGCACAGCACAAGTAGGTTTTAAGAAGGGATTTAAGAGAGGATAAGGTGGCAGCTTTACGTGTATATAATTCTTTAAATCGAGATTGGATGTCTTTCTAAAAAACATGATTCAACTCCGCTACAAGATACGGGCATGGTGCAGGACTTATGGGGTGAAGTTTGATGACCCCTGTTATGCAAGAGATCAGACTGGATGATCATAATGGTCCTTTCTGGCCTTAAAAATCTATGAATACTAATGCTGTGCTATTATTGTATTAATGGTTGTGTGTGGTTGTGTTTTCTGTACCTTTCTTTTTAAAAGGCCAGATTCACAAACAGTTAGGGCTAAAACTTTACAAGTTTGAAATGTCCTCTTCAAAGTGACTGTACTAAACTCTTTGGGGTGCTATCTAACATAAGGGGGCACAATCACTGACTGAGCCCATAAGTAAAATAGATATTAAATAATCAGAATAATGATGATCAATGAAGGTCGCTACCAAGAACTAACCTACGCTCTGCACTATACAACTCTGCCTTGGTCTGTGTTCATGCTGTTTATTGTGGCACAATTCAAGCTGCAAAATGAAATGTATTAATTAGCTGGAAAGAGCAGCTCTCCAGTTCAGGCTAAGCTGTCATCAGTGGGCATGATTTTAATTAAGTCCAAAATGTAATTATCTTGACTAGTTTTGCCATCTTTCATATGATGACTCTATTATGTGCTCTGGTTAACAGTGAGCTAAGCATTTTCTGCACACACACAAAAAATGAATCCAACGAAGGCTGCCAAATGAGAAAATGGATCCCAGATGCACAGAATGAGTTTGCTGGGTTTTGCACAGCTCCTCACCGCTAGAAGCTGAAAACCTGGGCTGGTTTTCAACGAGCATTTTCCTTTATTTGTGTCTTCCACTCCCTCTGGGTTTGGCCACATTCAGGCTGTTAATATTTCGAGCCCACATCCCTCTATTTTATCTCAGATCATAAAAATCAGAGATGGAAATGAAGGGTTTAGGTCATCACCCCCAAAACGCCCAAGATCGTCAAAATCTGGAGCCGAAGATGGATTCTGTGGCTTGAGCCCCTTTCTGCTGTTCCCTCAAATGAACAGTTTCTCGGTAAAGACAAAAATGCTAAGCAGAGTAAACATATATAAACCTTCCCTGTCAGTCACTGGGTCTCCGAAACCAGCCAAGGGGCCAGGAAATTCCAGCTGTACACTCAATCTCAGTGACACCAATGCAATAAATCTGGGCATACAGGCATTCCAATCCCACATGCTGTCTGTAGTTATGGGGAGAGCCCTTTCAGACAAGGAGCCCGATCTGTGATTCACACACCTGCCAAGTACAACTACAGGAACAAGCTCAGTTTGGCCAAGTCTATAGCAACTTGATAAGAGCCCAGGCTGTGGAGGAAGGCAGCAAAAGCAGGTAGAGTTGAGCGGGGGCTCAGAAAGGGGGAGCAGCGGCTTCCCAATTTTGGGACCAGAGAGATCATTTGTAGTTAGGAACATGAAGTAGGAAGAGGAGAAGGTTGGGGTGTGGGTGGGGGAGTTCTCCCTTATATATACAAACAACGTAACTGTTCTTGCAATTGTGCCCCAGAATGAACCATGCAAAAGGCTGATGCTAAAAGTTCTGACCTCGGCATTGATCCCTTTATTCAGCCCTCAGCTAGAACTATGATTATGATCATTTCTATAGCACCATAGAAGTCCTGTGAACTTTACACACAGGCAAAGTCCAGGCACTGAGGAGCTTATGATCTGCTTAAGGCAGACACAGTGAGAGATCAGGTAGTCATAATGGTCAGTGATGGAAAGGGACTTGAAAAGAGATTTCAAGGAGGATGGGAGAGGAAGGGCAGTTGGTGCATGAAAAGCATGTTCCAAGCCTGGGGGAAGAGCCCCAAGTACCCTAGAGTTTAGGGGGAAATTCCTCGACAGAAGGTTTTTACTAGTACACAGCACATTGTGGGCCACATCTTTTAAAGGTGCTCCTAACCAGGCCATATTTGGAAACATGTCTGCACACCTGTACCCTCAGTGTCTTAATGCACAGGACCATTTGGTAACAGCACATGCAAATAGGGACTCCAGCTTAGCTAACCAATTCACACACCCTTTGCCTGTCCCAAAGGCCTTTGCACGTATTACAGGTCCAGCTAGGAGGCACTTTGAGAACATGGCCCTTAGTGCCTGCACTAGGCTTGCGCCCTCCTAACTAGAGTCATGGCGCCTAGAAACCCTGGCAGCAGCGATCCACAGGTGAAAAGCAGATAGGCATCTTAGTATCATTGTTATTCACTAGCCCAGACTTTGGCATGCAAAGAGCTCTGGGAGTTGTAGTAAAAAGAGGAGAGGGAGAGGCGGAAAATACATAAATAGCTGGCAATTCTGGGTGTGGTAGCCTTGATAGGGAGCAGGGCTCCATGCATCCCATTCTGACAGTTTTAGGACTGCAGATAAATATGGCCTGCAGCAATGAATTCTGGGAGTCGCAGTCCTCAAGGCTCTGTGCCATAGAGAACTCTGGGGTTTGTAGTCCTGTGGGTTGGGTGAGGAATAGTTCCCTGGAGCTAAGAACTATATTCCTGGGCAGTGGGATTCCATACCCCCCTCCAATACCCAGGAGTCCTATTTCCCAGCCTTCTGCTCTAACCCATTAACTCACTGTCCCTGCCCCCTGGAGAGATTCCAGAAGGAATAATATGAGAGGTAGTTAAAAGAGCGAGAGACTCCCTGGAGTAGAGTTCTGGGAGTTCTAGTGCTGGGTGGGAGGGGGCAGTCCAGCCGCGGGGAGCTCTGGGAGTTGTAGTGTTGGTGCCGCGGGGAGCTCTGGGAGTTGTAGTGCTGGGTGGGAGGGAGCAGTCTAAGTCGTGGGGAGCTCTGGGAGTTGTAGTGCTGGGGGGACAGGGGGCGGGGGAAACAATAGAAGCCCCTGGGTGCTCTGTAGTGGTGGGGGAAGTGGGAGCCCAGTCCAGGCCGCGGGGAGCTCTGGGAGTTGTAGTGCAGGGGGAGGTGGGAGAACAGTCCAGGCCGCGGGGTGCTCTGGGTNTCTGGGAGTTCTAGTGCTGGGTGGGAGGGGGCAGTCCAGCCGCGGGGAGCTCTGGGAGTTGTAGTGTTGGTGCCGCGGGGAGCTCTGGGAGTTGTAGTGCTGGGTGGGAGGGAGCAGTCTAAGTCGTGGGGAGCTCTGGGAGTTGTAGTGCTGGGGGGACAGGGGGCGGGGGAAACAATAGAAGCCCCTGGGTGCTCTGTAGTGGTGGGGGAAGTGGGAGCCCAGTCCAGGCCGCGGGGAGCTCTGGGAGTTGTAGTGCAGGGGGAGGTGGGAGAACAGTCCAGGCCGCGGGGTGCTCTGGGTGTTGTAGTGCTGAGCTTGGGGACCCTTCACACTGGGCGTGGCAATAACACTACATGTCCCAGGATGCACCGGGCGGCGCTGCTGCGTCTTTCCGTGGGGTGGCGGGAGCCCAGGTAGGTGCCGGCGCTCTAGTTCCGGCCTGGGTGGCCCTGGCAGGGCCCCCCCGCGCTCCGAACCGTCCCTCTCAGGCCGGACGCGCCCCCTGCTGGTTCCGCTGAGCTCCCGGGGGGGCAAAGGGACCGAGCTGGGGGGGGGGCGAGGGAGCCGGGCTGGGGTCAGGGGTCTGGCTGGGGGGGGGGGTGACACAGGTGGGGGGGCGTGAAGGGGGGCAGCCCGGGGGAGCCAGTGGGGCAGGGCACACGAGACTGGGGAGAGTGGGACAGCGTGAGGAAGCGGGACCGGGGGCTGGCGGGTGGGGCTGCCTATGGCCGTGCCGGGGTTTCGATTCCAGCTGTCTGGGTGGTCTTGGGCAAGTCACGATCCCGCCCAGTGCCTCAGTTTCCCCACCTGTCATATTGGGATAATATTTCCCTGCCTTGTAGGTTGGTGTCGGCACCAGGGCTGACAAGAGGCGGGGGAAGCCGGCCTGGGGCCTGGCTTCCCCGCCCCCCTTCTCGGTCCTGTTTAGCCGGTCTGCCCTTGCTGGGAGGCCCGAAAAAAATTTTCACCGGGGCCTGAACCCGCTCTCGGCGGCCCTGGTCGGCACCCTAAGCTCCTGGCATAGAAGGTTTTATATAAGAGCCAAGTGTTGTCACTCAGGTATTGCTCTTGTGAAGCTCCCAGAATCAGAAAATCTCACTCATGTCACTCAATTTAAAAGAAAAAAGCAAGTCTGCTTTGTCCCCCTTTGCCTCCTGTTCTAGTCCTGGGTCAGCTCTGGCAGTCTGAGTCACAGAACCCCATTGTCCCTAGCATGTTACAGATGTCCAGATGGTGTGAGATTAATCTCTAAAAGGCATGGGAGAGGCGACTGCCACAATAAACAGCAGCCAGGGCAGGACGCTGGTTGCTGTAAAGTGTTCTGTAAATTCGGTTTCAAGATGCAGCTGAGCTAATATGCCAACAAAAAGCACTTTCACGAGAGCTGCTGCCCTGCCGAGCCACCAGAATGCACAAGCTGTGCTTGGCTGAGTGAAGAGGGATCAGTGCAGAGCGGGGCTTTGCCTGGCCCTGGATGCAGGTCAAATCCTGCTGTAATGTTAGCCATTGTTACAAGCAGGCTTGAAGACAGTGCAGCAGTCTCCTAAGGAAAGTGGTGAAAGCCCCTTTGCTTGGCGACTGGACAAAGTGCTAGAAAATACACTATAGGGAACAGTCGTGCACCGCTCCATGGGAGTTAGGTACCATGGAAATCAATAAGAGTTAAGCTCCTAAACACTTTTGAGGACTTGAGCACTAGTCATCTTTGTGAATCCTGCTTAGTGTCTATGTACATCTTTAGGAGCCTTTCGGAATCTGGCTCTTTAGATACTACAGTGATGGATAGGAGTCTTTTCCATCTCTAATCTCTGTGGCGCTAGGATTAAATCATAATACTTTGCACTTGCATTTCCTTTCACTGGAGGAGCTCAAAGCACTTTCCAGAGGTGAAGCATGGAGAAAAATGATTTAGCTGCCGTCACACCGTGAGTCAGTGACTGAAACCCAGAGTCCTGGCTCCCAGTGCCCTGCTGGAACAATTAGTTCATTTTGCCTCTGCTGCCCATAATAATTCTGGGAGTCAAAAGGCCAGCTTCCTTGCACTGCCCTGGTCACGCTGGGTTGTGGCATAGGCCTTCTTGATACAATCTTGTTCACTCTTCTGCTCTTGCTGCCTGATGGCTCAGATCGCCAGCCAATGTCATGCAGCTCTCAAAGTCCAGTAGGTTAGGTTTTGGTTGAGGATTTTGCTCAACAGGAAACAGATGAAGGAAGCGAGATTAACTGGCTCGGTTTCACCAGCCATTGGGTAAAACAGCTCTAGCACTGCAACCTCCTCTCTCCCTTTCTAGGTGCTGTCTCCAGCTCAGGAAGGCATGGGGGGAGCACAGTCCCTCAGGCTGCCCCATGGGAAAGGACCTCACCAAGTGGGCTGCACGGATGTGATGGTGGGCCCCAACCGGAAGGTACAGTAATGAGCACTGCTAGCTGATCGGGGTTTTGCTTCTCATTAGTTGTGCCAGCGTGAAACAGAGGATCAGCAGGTAGGAGGGCAATGGTGTTTCAAGCTATTTGATTATTTGTTTTGCTGGAACTGGTCTTGCAGAAAGCCCTGTAAATGCAGCCTGTGGGGTACGTGAGATTGCCTGCTGTGTGACTCATGGTCACTCTGAAGACTGGCTGGGGGGAGGCATGTGAACAAGAAGATTACAGCTGCACATTTCCTGCTGACTCGACTGGATTCTTGGTCTCTCCTTAAATTGAATTCTGTCTCTGGACACTTAACAAAGGAATATAAGACTGGAAGGGATCTCCTGGGTCATTGAGTCTCGTCTCCTGCTATAGAAGCCAATCCCGTCATATCATCCCCTTCGTAAACTGACCAAGCTGCATCTTAAAACTAGTTAGATTGACATTGCACATGTCTCCAGTTATTATTTACTAAACATGACTCTGTGCTTGGTGCTGTACAAGGTGTGGAAGTAAAGAGTGTCCCTGCCTCAGTCTGAGTTCTTGTATGCATTGAGAATTTGCCCCAGTTCCAGCAGTCGCTGGCCAGCCACCGATGTAGCAGCATCTGTGCAAACCCCAAGCACAGAGAAGGATTTGCAGCAGCTAACCACGGCTTGAACATAGGGCAAGATGAGGGTGAGCTTAGCTGCTGCAAATCAGAGCTTTCCTAGTCTCTGCTTGGGGTTTGCCCCACAGCTGGAATCAGGGCCCCTCCCCAGTGCAACAAGGCCTGAGATGCAGAGTAGACAGGACATGCTGGGAAACCTGGGGACGGAGCTGCTTTGAGATGTGTTAAATTGCCATAATGAACTTACTTCTTGTTGGTATCACAGAAGTGAATTCTTGTTGTTTATCTGTATTACAGTAGCACCCATAGGCACCAGTCAAGGGTCAGGCCCCCCATGTGTTCAGTGCTGGTCAGCCACGTTACAGCATAGTCTCTTCCCTTACAGCTTATTGTGTAATTTTCAGATCCGATATGCAAGTTAGTTTAACCAACAGAGGGAGGAAGAACAAAGGTAATATTGAGAAGATTGCCTGGCGACACAGTCCAGCGAGGGCACAATTTGAGTCAGATTCAGCTGAACGTTAAGGATTTTTATACATAACAAAACTCCTCTGCCTTTGCTGATAATACAAGTCCAGTGGAGTTGAGGAAGGGCAGGCAATATAACCCGATTGAATACCCGTGGATTTGTGAGCACTTAGAGAAATCAGCTTCTCAACCTTGACTCTAGTAGTCCTACTGCCTCACTATAACAACATGGAACAGGATGGATTTGAATCATGTGGGTTGCCCTGATGACCCGACGGGAGGTTGTTCCATGCATAAGGCGCAACGTGGAAGCAGTCCCGGAGAAGGATGTGAACCACTGGCTGCAGTAACGTAGGCAGAAGCTGATCAGGGCACACAGCGAGGGGTGGGTTGGCTGGTCTGTGGGGTCCTAGAACCAGAACGGTCAATTGGGCAGGCCTGTGTTCTCCAGGATGGAGCGCTAACTCCTGAGAGGAAGAATACCCATTTTCTCCTCCCATTATTTGTTCCTTTTCCTTCTCACCCACCCACTCCGATCCGCTCTCTCCATTTTCTGTCCACACTCCTCCTGTATGTCCCCTCTCCATTCCGTCTGTTCCTTCTCCCATGCGCCTTCTGCCCAGTGGGGGATCTGCGCACACAGCTCCAGCCTGTAGCATGGGCAGAGTGAGGAGAGGAGTGGATCCGGCCTTCGTGGAGCTGTGTGAATCAAACCCCCTAACTTACTGACAGCGTTGCCAAGATATAGCCAAAGAGCTGGGTGCTGAGATAGAGTCACATGCTAGGTGAGGATCACCTGGTTTGACCTCTGTACTGAGGGTGTGAAGGGTGGATGCCGGCGGTCAGAGCAGATGATCACAGTGGCCCCTTCTGGTTTTATAATCTGTGACATTCTCTGTTCAGATCTAGGTGGGATGGGGTGTTTCACACGTGTGATATTTGTGCCGCAATCCATCCTTCCTTTCCTTTAGGGGCTTTTCTTCCGGTTGTTTTACCCCTGCCTTCCCCAGGAGGGGGCAGAGCAACCTCTCTGGATCCCGCGCCGTGAGTACTGTGATGGGCTGGCCGACTACATCAACCTGAAGTGGTGCACCCGGCTACTCGGTGTGACTTTTGGTGAGAGGACTGATGGCTTCAGATAGATCTCGGCCCCCGGGGGGCTGCCCCAGACTCTCTCTGCCTCCTGGGAGCATGCATGGAGGCAGTTAGAACAGCATGCTATTAGTGCGGTCATAGGAAAATGGCCCCCTGCTGCCACCTTAGCGCCAGAGTCAGAGGAAGCTGGTTGTTCTATGTTCTAAGCTAATAAGGCAGCATGATTACAGGTTAGCCACAAGAAAGGGAGAGAACTGGATAATATAACACCATAGGGGAGGGCTTAGAGACCACAGCCTCAGGTTTGAACTAACTAGACTCCCTGGAACCCCCGGGATCAAATCCCATCGGGGGTCTCTGCAGCAGGTCAAATGCAGACTGTGCAGCTTGCTGCATGTGCAGGAGTTTCCAATGAGACGTCCAAAGGCAAGAGCCACGTGGACAGTAGAGCCGCTGGCACTTTCCATTAGTGTGGACGTTTGCTGTGGCATCCAACGTTGCCCTCCCCTGTCACTTCTGGGCTATGTACTGCTTGGCTGCTGTCCTGTTCCTCAGAGGCGGGGCATTTCAGCAGCGTGACAAAGCGCTTTGGGATCGAGGGTGCTGTAGAAATGTTCTCTGGGTACAGAAAATTGCAAGGGCGTGGGAAGATGCTCACTCCTCTCCCAGTCGATCTCCTGTTGTTCCCTGGGTAGAGAAGGTGACATGAGGCTGGATGGGGGGTCAGGATTCTGAAGAACCCCAGAACAAACAAGAGTGTGGGGGCTCCCCCGCAACTGCAGGAGTCAGAGCTGTAACCCTATGACAACTTGGCTCACTCCACTCACATCTGTCACTTCTTCCTGCAGGGTCCTACAGAGTTCCAGTGAGCTGGAACGGGCCTTTTAAGGCATGTGGCAGCAGGTACCCACTGATCATATTCTCCCATGGCCTGGGAGCCTTTCGGTAAGAGTCTTGGCCTCACTTCCCATGGTCCTGGGTGAAAGAGGAGAGGGATCTCCGACGTATTCACTGTGTGAGGCTGCCTCTCCCAGAATGCTAATAGAACGTTCGGCTGGGCTGCAGTGTCAGCAGGGGGCTGGTTTAAATGCACGCAAGCCACCAGACTGAGGTTAGGACTTCTCAGTCATTTCTGCCAAGGGATTGGCTAAAAAGTGTCGTGCTCCCAGGCTGAGACTCGCCCAGATCCCGCCCCCCAGCAAGTCTCTGGTCATTGTTTTAGTAAGTGACTGGAATGCTGGTGAAAGATGCCAGGCTGCCAGCGCCGGAGACTGGAGTTCTGTGCACAGAGCAGAGGCAGAGCAAGCTGCCTCCATGTTGCTCGGCCAATAGGCCAGATCCTCAGCTGATGTAAATCAGCATTTGCAATGGAGCTCTGCCCGTTTACATCAGCGGAGAATCTGGGCCGAAGTATCTTACCTCTGTTTTAGAGGGACCGTTTCTAGGGCAAAGAGCAGAGCTTAGTTTTTACGGCCAATTCCATCTTCAGTATCTGTCCTGGGACAGCCAACAGTGGGATTCAGTTGGTGCCAGTTGTGATGATGGCTTTTGCGGCGTGGACACGCCTCCCACAAGGAGCTAGCCGGAGGCCCACACCAGTTTGTTCCACACTAGACGGCCAGCAGACGAGAGTCCCCTTTGGCCCATTTCGCTGGATTTAAATTGATGACCTAGAGGTGAAAGGCTCCCAGTCCCATTACAACCCTCCTCCCTCCCCAACAGCAAATCCTTATAAAAGCCAAGGACCAGGATATACAACGGTATTGTCAGCAAAAACTCTGCTCTTGTAGGATGAGACCTTGTGATCCCCGGCTGTCAGAGCCCCTGACGTCTGCTGTAAATCCATGGTTAATACCGTGCCAATAGCTTAGTACCTTACTCTAGACGTATAAAGTCATCCCTAGTTACTGCATATTTAAACATGGATGTTTGGGGCAGCAAAATCCTATTAGATCATCTCACACCTCTTGCTGGGCAGTGGAAAATGGTTCCCTACTGTGTATTTCCTAGTGCTTTGTCCAATCTAGTTTTAAATGATTCAAGCAATGGGGCTTCCACCACTTCCCTTAAGAGACTATTTCACAGTCTAATAGATCTGGCTAGGCAGCTTTTCCGAACATTCAGCCGCTGCACAAGCAGTGTTTCTGCATCTGGCTTTATTAGTAATAATAACACGTGTCATTTTTCATCTTCAAAGCACTTTACAAACATTACCCACTCCTCACAAAGCCCCTGGGTGCTATTCTCCCTGGTTTACAGATGGGGAAACCAAGTCACAAGCCTCTCTGTGCCTCCATTATCATAAGTGCTGAGCACCTGCAGCTCCCGCTGGGATCAATGGAAGCTGTGTGTGCTCAGCACCTTTTGAAAACGGGGCGATTGTGGCTTTGCCAAGTCCCAGAGATGAAGTCAGTGTCAGAGCTGGGATTAGAACCCAGGAGTCCCTCGCTCCCATGGCTGGGCTCAGATTATGTCTCACTCTCTCTTCAACAGGGAGACTTGCAGCAAAACGTGTGTAGGAGCAGAGCAAGTCCGGGAGGTGCTGAGTGCCTTGGATTTCTGCTGAGTCTAGTGGGGGTGGCGGGTGCTCAGCACCTCCGGGAGCCAGAGGATCGAGCCTTCATTCTGCTTTCCCTTTGCATCCTCGTCTTTTCAGAACCGTCTACTCGGCTGTCTGTGCGGAAATGGCCTCCCGTGGCTTTCTGGTGATGGCGCTGGAGCACAGGTGAGTGGCGACTCCCTTTGGAACAGCATGATGCAGTCTGTTTCCTGGTGGTCACCCACCCTCTCCCCTAGTATATTTTGTTTTCTGGTTGATCATTAATTCAGCAGACTTGTGATATGAATTATCCTCCTAGGACTCAGGAGCAGTCTCTGATCTTCTCTTTGAAATGGGGGCATTCAGAAGCTGAATCGAATGCTAAATATTCCCCTTTCCCTTGCATGCCTCGTGTTTCCGACGAGTGGCTGTTGCTCAGTGATTTAACTTTGCTGCTTTTACAGATCCAGACTAACACGGCTACCCCTCTGATTTAACTTGGCTGTCCTGTTATTCCCACAGAGACCATTCTGCCTGTGCAACTTACTTTTGCAAGGCAGAGGCTGGGGGGTCCGATTCCCTGGAGGCTGCACTGCAGGAGGAATGGATCCCGTTTCGAAGGGTCCAAGAAGGGCGGAAGGAATTTCGTTTTCGAAACCCACAGGTAATGACTGGAAGGCTGTTTTTAGGATGGAGGTGGCCGAACCAATTTGGGGAGGGGCAAAATCCATCACACCTGAATTCCGGGCCAGTTTAAGGCGTACGCACGACGGGCATGTGCCTAGGGCCTCAGTTGCCCATGTCACATGATGATGCCAGAATCTCTCTCTTCATTTAAAAAAAGAAATGCAGTCACGGTTGCGAAGAAAAGCTTGAAAATGCTAAGTCAGAGCAATGGAGGCAGTGAAGTCTGCCGACAGTCTCCAGCTGAGGGAGGAGCACTGTGATTTATGAACGTTTTCTGTGTTCACATCACTTCGAAAGAGAACCAGAGAGGAAGTTGCCTGGCCTTTTACCCACCACTAGAGCAAACCACACCGTTGCTCCAGGGTGGGAGGAGCCTGCCACAGCACAGGGCAGTATGGGGGAAGGGCTATATGGGGGTCTGCCCAGGGTTTTGGATAACCTTACTCTTCTTGCTTTGCCCAGACCTTTCGCCATTTCTGGAACTGAACCTAAAGTTGAACCTGTTTTGTAGATGCTGAACCGTTCGGTTAACTCGTTTGCCTTTCACCCTTTTACAGGCCTCTTTGTGTCTGAGTTCAGGGCAAGGCAGAAAGCAGCCTGGTTGGTTTTGCTGTATTTCCTGCCTCACTGGAAACAGAAAATTGCCTGAATACTCTTGAGCACCAATTCTTGTTTCCAGCTCAGTTCTGCAGCCTAGAGAGGCTGAGCTAAGCTTCAGATGAGCCTCCAAACTTCCAGGTGCTTATCAGCACTCTGATTTCTAACTTTTTATGAGGTTTCTCCCATTGCTGTTTTGGACAGGGCATAAAAAATCCAATTGCCTGCTCACCCCAGCCAAGCAGGAAAGTCCCCTGGTAAGTGAGGGGCCTAAACTCTCAATTTCTGCTGAGTTTAATGGCAACTTGAAATGTAGTCTGTTTTAAAAAAAACTGGATTAATTGTGGTTTCCGGTGCTGCCCCTGAGACCCCTGCCAGTTTTTGTGGTTTTAAAATCATGTTTTTCTGTCCTTTGTCACTGTAGAAAAATCCACACAAACAGGGGCAGCAGGCTGACTATACATAGGAAACTATGAGCTGTGATGTCCAATGTCCAGAATAAACAAACTGGGGGAAAAACAACTTGCAGTAGGTCTCTCCCTGCCCCCCCCAAATCTCAGTTATAGAAATCTTTGGTTTTACTTGTAACAACAAGTTTTTAACTAAGCTTAGACAGATGTTTGTTTTATTTTGTTTTAAAGTTGATGGTCGCCCTTTAAATGTGCACGTTAAATACATTCTTTGCCCTTCTGCAAGTGGAGAACACCTTCCACATGTGACCCCAATGCAGGGCTTTCTTCCTGAGTCTGCAGACAGACCACTCCACTGCTGCTGGAGCTCAAACAGTAGCAGAGTGAAATTGACAGACTCTAGTCAGTTTTGTTGCTGTTGCAACCCTTTGGGCAGCCCTGAAACGCTCAAAAAACAGGTCAGTTTTACTCGGCTGCAGCACCAGAGACAGGGCACTGAATTTATTCACTCTGGAGGAAGACCCAGATATGGAGGGTGGTGTAGTGTTATGGAGATACGCCCACTCACACTGTTTGAGGTAGCCTGGATGCTGGGGAAGGGAAAGAAGAACAGATCCAACTTCTCCAACCTACTTCTCTCTTCCAACAGCCTGAAGGAGGCTCAAGAGAGCGTCAAAATACCTCCTAGCAGAGGCTGATATAATACCGGCCAATTGGGAAGAGACTTTGCACAATGCATGTATTTTTGGTGGCACGCTGGGATCTATGGCAATGTGATCCACTAGATCTTCACTGTGACCCAGTGTGTTAAAACCTCATCAGATTATTTAAGAATATCTTTTGCAGCTATTACAAAAAATGGAGTCCTTGAGCAGGGTCCAGGGACAGCACCTCAGTAGAAATCCCAGCGATCATCTTCCCAGCAGCTCGGGGGAGCAGGGTTTCTCATTAGGCGTTTGGACCTCTTTGGGGAAAGTCTCTCTCCATCTTTCATATTGGCCTCTGGCTGGTAGGTTCGGCCATGGTGGATCCACTGAGCAAAACACATTATCTGTCCTCTGAGTACCCTCCTTACTTATTGGCATAGTGGAAATGTTTTGCTTATCTTCAGCAGTTTGTGGTATTAAATTAACTGGATTTTAAGAAGCTTTTCCAATACATTTATAGCGATTTCCCTTGGGAACCTCTTGCAGTGTCTGTATTTTCCTCTTTGTCTCCACATTCGCTGTGATCCAAGAAAGGCAGTGTGGTTTAAAGCCGGAGACTGGAGTTGGGACTCCTGGATTCTGTTTCTGCCGCTAACTCACCGAGCGGCCTTGGGCAAGTCTCTGAGGGCCTGATTTTATGCCCAGTTAAAGCAGTACAAATCAGGAGTAACCCTATTGAGCTCAGTGGAGTTACACAGAGGTAAAAGTGGTGTAAGTCTCTTTCCGTGTGTGCATGCAAGGGGTATGATACTTCCTGACCTCACTTGGTGTAATGAGACTTATTAATCTTTGCAAATCACTGTGATGTGCTTAGACAAAGGGCGTTTTGGGAGAGCACATTATTATGCTATATTATCATCATTCCTGTGTTGATGCTTGATCAGCCTGGAGGAAAGAAGGGGTTGAACTAACCAGGGATACTTTTGTTACAGGTTCATCAAAGAGCAAACGAGTGTGTGCGAGGGCTCAGGCTGGTGCAGGACATCAGCAGCGGCAAAGCTGTCACCAATGTCTTGCACAAAGGATTTGATCTGTCTGCACTGAAGGTATTTCCAGCCAACTCTTCAGTTGCAGCGGAGAGACATTTTTTGTGCAGGGCAGATTATGAAGGGATTCACTGGAACCCGTGCAGGGTGGCCTTCAGAGCTGGCCAGTTATTTTAACCTGATCTCCTACCAGCAATAGCAGCCGCCTCTCCTCCACCCAACTCCTTCCTTTCATTGCCCCTGCAGGTGTTGTTACTGGCAGGAACAGGCCTGGTTCTGTGAAATTTGCAGATTGCCCTCCTGGAATTGGAGGCGTGGGGGCAGAACTTGCAGAACCAGAATCCTTTAAGCCCCTGATTCATTTTCCTTTTTGTCCTGTCCCACCACTCCACCCCCTCATTTCCTTTTTATCTCCTGTCACCTCTGCTCTCTTATTTTTTCTCCTCGCCCTTCCTCCCTGTCCCCTTTAACTGCACCTCTTCCATCTCCTCCCCATTTTTTCTTCTTCCTTTCTTTTCACTATCCTCTTCTTTCTTTCCCCCCTCTTTATATTTTGTTTATATCTATTTTAGGACAATCTGGTCCCCACCCCCAGGGCCCAATAGTGCTGCTGCTGGACTGGCAAGAGAAGTGATCAAGTACTTCTCTTCCCTTCAGCCTCCCATTCCAGGGCCTCGCATGGAGCCTCTTACAAATACTAACGGCATCTGCTGCTTGGGGACTTGCACTATGGTGCCCCTTGTTGCAGAATTGCGTACCAGCACATCCCTTCTACGGGCTGGTCTATGCTGGAAACGTACATCGGCGTAGCTACGTCTCTCCGGGGTTTGAAAAAGCCACACCCCGGAGAGACGTAGCTCCGCCAGGCTAACCCCCAGTGTAGACAATGCTGGATTGAGAGAGGAATTCTTCCATCAGCCTAGCTACCTTCTCTCGGGGAGGTGGAGTCTCTACACCCATGCTGCTGTGGCATTTTAAGTGTAGACACGCTCTTAAGGCCTGGTCTACATGAAAAAGTTAGGTCGATGCAGCTTCGTCACTCAGGTCGATAGACGAATTCTCCCTCCCACCGACCTAGCTACTGCCCCTTGGGGAAGTGGATCACCTGCGCTGATGGGAGAACCCCTCCTGTTGGCATAGGTATTGTCTGCAACTGCAACTGCAGCATTTCAAGCGTAGACAAGCCCTTCGTGTTCTTTTATTTTCCACCCACCGTCTCTGTTGTGCTGTCTGAATATGGCCACTGCTGTGATCAGAGTACCAGTTCCTGCTGCACTGCACTGATCCTCTGCGCCATGCATGACAAGTGCCTGAAGTGTCACCAAATGCTGCAGGAGAGAGCCGTGTGTTTTCAGGACACAATGAAGCTAGGATAATACTGTGTCCCCAGGCTCCTTAGGATAAAGAATGTGGCTAAGATCAGTGGCTTGTAGCAAGGGTGGCTGAGCTGATCAGCCTGTTGCTCAAATAGGGAAGGTGTTGGTTCAGAACGTAACAGGAACTCGCTGATAAATGTGGGTTCCAAATCAGAGAAGCACCATGGTCTGGAACGAGCACGGGACTGGGAGCTGAGAACTGGGTTCTGTTACTAGCAGTGCCATAGACTTACTGTGTAACCTTAGGGAAATCACTTACCCACTCTGTGCCTCAGTTTCCTCATCTGTAAAATGGGGATAATGCATCCTGCCTCAGAGAGATGTGGAACTTCATGGGTCACCCCTAAGATGCCCTTACTCCCGTTAACATCCACTCCCCTGGTGAATGCAACTTAGAGTCTCTGTAGCAAGCTGGCTTTTCCTGAGGTCACTACTTCCCCAGCAGGAGCTTTGTGCAGTGAGGTTTGGGGACTGGCTTCTTTACAGTTTTCCTCCTCGTTGCAGGAGAGTGTGGATTTGACTAAAGTCGCTGTAATGGGCCACTCTTTCGGCGGAGCGACCGCAATTCTAGCCCTTTCTAAAGAGGACCATTTTAGGTGAGTATCGGACAGATGCTGCTTTTAAACAAACAGTAAAACTTGCAGCAAGGACTCACCACCAGCTTGGGAGCTGGGGATGCATTTATAGAAACAGGCCAGATGGGAATAGAAGACTTTAGATAGCAGCAGAGTTACCTGTTGTCTTCTGTCCTGCTGCAGATGCGCCGTTGCTCTTGATGCCTGGATGTTCCCTTTGAAGAATGATCTCTACCACAAGGTGACCAAGCCGGTGCTTTTTATCAACACGGAGAAATTCCAGACTGCAGAAAGTGTCGCCAAAATGAAGAGACTCAGCTCCAGAAACAGGCAGACCCGGATCATAACCATCCTGTAAGTCCGCACTCTGTGTCTGGGCAGTGTGGGGCAGCGGTAGAGCAATGGCCTGGGAGCCAGGAGTGCTTGTCCTGGCTTTGCAATTGACCTGCTGGGTGACCTTGGGCAGGTCACGGCCCCGCTCTGTGCCTCAGTTTTCCCATCTTTAAAATGGGGGTAGTGCTATTTATCATCCCTTGTAAAGTGATTTGACATTTTCAGATGAAAAGTGCTGTATATGACTGAGCCAAGGGTTTCTATTATACCAGCGCGCGAACAATCCCATAACACTGCTCACTCTGTGTTAAGTTTTATTGTCCCACTAGTGTGCCGCAACCTTTGTCTGCTTTGGACTTCTTGTCCTCACCTTCAGAGCCATGCTCCTGCTGATAGCTCAGCTCATGTTTCCTTCGCCTCTGTCTCCCATGCCCAGTCCTCACTCTGACTCCCCCTTCTCCCACGTTCAGCTTTCTGCCTTTTGCTACCCCCTTTGCCTCCCTTTTCTCTTACCCCAAGAAACCTCCCTACAAATTCCTCCTCAACCTCCAACACCAGCACCTTCCCCACACTGATCTCCCCTCCGACAGGACCTCTTCCTCCTTTGGCTTTCCTTTAATTTGCAGGTTGTTTGTCTCAGTTAGATGGCTGAAGTCCTGTTCCCATTCAAGTCAATGGCAAAGCGCCCATGGGACCCGGATTTATCCCAGGTGGTTTTGAGAGATCTCCCAGCAGTGACTGCACTGGAGATTAGTGACCATAGTGAAGACAGAGCTCACATGGCCACTGGCATTTTTACCACCAGGCTGTCCAGCTGTATTGTGAGCAGGGTCATATGATTCCTGATGCACTATCTGTGTCTCCACCAGTGGGAGATTCCCAAACCCAGTGTAGACCCAACCCAGGGCTGTAAAGCTAGCAAGACCCTGTCATTGATGAGAGTGTTTCATCCCTGTCTCCAAAGGACTCATTTCCTTCTCCCTGCTCCAGGGGATCTGTGCATCTGAGTCAGACTGACTTCACTTTTCTGGCTGGGAATCTCCTGAACAGACTCTTCCAGACCAGAGGCACCCTGGACCCATACGCAGGCTTGGACATCACCAACAGGGCGGCGCTTGCCTTCCTGCAGAAACATCTGAGTACGACGCTAGGCAGAAAAATGTTTTCCATTGGGATGGTGCAGCGGGGCCCTCTGGCCACCCAGACGTCTGAGCTGAGGCTCTCGCCTCCTTGGCCAGGAAGGGCTGATAGTCTGGAGGAGGCGATGCTTGCAGAAGGATTTCTGTCCCACTGGGGTGGTGACCACGCTAGCCAATGTGTGGGTGTGGTGTTCCGGGGAGAGCCTCCTTCCTGCCCTATACACAGAGCTGGCCAAGATTCTCAAGAGCCTAGAGGGGGTGTAGTGACCTATCTTGTGCTGTGTTAGGCAGGGGCCTTCTTCATTGGTTAGTGCCAGATTTAAAGGCAAAACCATGAGTTTTGCGAAGGTGCCATGAAAACCTTAGCTACGCCGCCTGGTCGAATGGACTTGGCATGGGGCTGGAAGCAAAGGACTGCTGGCTCTGCCAGCTGATCACTTTGTGAATGGGGGCAAATCAATTCACCTCCATTTGTGCCTCAGTTTCCCCATGTACAGATGGCGATAATGATACTGCCTTACCTCACGGGGATGTCTGCAAAGCCCACTGCCTAGGCCACACCAAACACGTTGCCAACTGAGGGACTCCCCTCTGGAAGAATCCTGCTGTGTGGGCAATCCACAAGAATGCCAGATGACGGATGAGGGGAAGAGGGTGGGGGTACATTAAAAATCAAACACCACCCCCACACCTGCAGTGTTATGACAGTGCCCTGTAAAATGGGCTTAGCACAGGTCCCTCAGCTTCCTCTGACAAGGCAAAGCCAAGTGCATTTGGCTAGGTTAGCCTCGTGGTCTATGGGAAGAGCTACACACATATACTAATGCTCATCAGCTCCTGCCATGGTCTAGCACAGCTAATGGGGCCAGGGGGCTCTTTCTTGTAACGCATGTGGCTGAGCCTTGCCAGCAGTTAGTAATCATGGAGTAATCCTTTCGTCATCTCTCTTCCCCTATTAGGGCTGGAGGAAGATTTTGATCAGTGGAATAATCTCCTGGAAGGCATTGGTGACTCGGTGATTCCAGAGGCGCCTTTCTGCATCTCCAGCCTTTAGAGACACTGCTGGTCTGTCCACATGGATGTTAGGCATCCTACATACCAGGAAGATAGTAGCTGCACCTTAAATCAGCAACTCCAATAACTCTGCAAAAGGCACGTGTAAATCATGCAGCTGCTGATGGAATCCAGAGACATGGAGCCCTCGCTGGTCCAGAATTCATGCTGGAATCGGAAGACTAGAGGCCCTGAGTGGTCAAGGGTTGGCCATGGAACCCAGAAACTGGGCCCTTCTCTGGTCTAGAACTCACCATCGAGAACAGACTGGGGCGCCTGGCTGCTCTAGAACTGATTTTGGAACCTAGAAAACTGATGCCTTATTGGACAGAAGCAGATGTGGGGTGTGGCTTAGCGGCCCCCCTTTTGACAGGTCCCAAACCTTTCTCTCTGCCCCCTCAAATCCCTCCTCTAAATAAATTTCTTTCCGAAAGTCTTTCACACATGAGACCTGCCTTGGTCCCCTCTGACTCCTACCAACACCCCGTGCACTTTGTGTGGCTGCACTTTGTTGTCTACACCTGAACTACATTGCACTAGTTTCAGACAATGGAAGGAAAATCTCTCTCCTTGTGTTAAACTCTCAGAAGCCCCTCCTGTGAATTACCTGAGGTACTAATGCTGCTGTAGTAATTGTCAGTCTAAATGGTATCGTCTGAAAAATGGTGCATATATTAGAAACCGTATTTTCTTCTCTCTTAAGTGTGCATTAAATGAAGATGGAGAATATTGTTCATAACACATATCTAAGCTTTCTCTTTTGTTTTTTTATCATAGGAGAGGCAATATTGTCCAGTGGATAGGGCACTGGACTGGTACTGAGATCTGGGTTCTGTTCCTGGCACGGCTACTGGTTGGCTGAATGGCCTTGGGCAAGTCACTTCACTTCTCTGGGCCTCAATTTCCCCTTCTATAAAATGGGAATAATATTAATTGATTGTAAAATGCTTTGAGATCTATGGATGAAACACGCCATAGAAGAGCCAGCTTCCAATAACCTTCCATACAAAGAGAATTGATCATAGAGCCCAGAGAGGGGCCTTGTCATTGGTGGGGTACCCAGTCTTTTAGCTCAGTTGTACCCCATCAATAGACCATTCTCCAGTTCTATCAGCCAAGGTCCCTTTCTCTGATTCAGGAGTGGTTTCTAAGCTGCCCTGGAGTGTAGGCTGCTGTTACCATCAAAAAACTATATTTTGGCATGAGCCAAAACTCCAAGGTGAGTGAGAGCATGTCGACAAATAGAAAGCAGGGAGTGACATTGCTCTGAGGCCCAACAGAGAAGTTCTTACAGTGGCAAGGTAAGGGGCATATCAGTCAGCCAAAGTCTGGTGTGCCAGTACTGCCCCACGCGGCAGGGGTTGGGAATCTCTAGGGGAAAATTCACAAGAGAGAAAGGACGGATACCTATTGTTCTGGATTTGATGATGGAACCCACATCTTACCTGCATGTACAAAGCCTACCGTAATGGGGCCCTGCTATCTGATTCGGGCCTATAGATGCTGTCACAGCGCAAATAATAACAACCCTGATTTGTCGGAGGCAAGAGCAGGGCGAAGCCTGGCGGCCATCCTGGCATCCTAGAGATTCTTGAGTGGGGATGAAGAGTTCTTTAGCTGGAGTACAGATCTACTTCAGTGAAGGCCATCGGAACCAGCAGAAAGAACAGAGCACAGTGGACTAGAATCTTTGTTTCCCCAAAAGTGAAGGTAAAGAAAACCTCTGCTTTCCCGGAGGATGCACCAAGGGTCACAATCACCCGTAAATCCAAAATGTAAGATTTGTTTCACAAAAATGAGAGGAGGGATGCCGGGGGCAGCGGGGGGAGGAGTAAAAGAATCCTAATAGGAAAAGAACCAATCAGTTTCCATTGCACCTCTACCGCAATATAACGTGACCCGATATAACACAAATTTGGATATAACGCAGTAAAGCAGCGCTCCGGGGGGCAGGGCTGCACGCTCCGGCGGATCAAAGTAAGTTCAATATAACGCGGTTTCACCTATAATGCGGTAAGATTTTTTTGGCTCCCGAGGACAGCGTTATATCAGGGTAGAGGTGTATTTTAATTTCACTCAGAACATTTTTGTTTATTTTACGATTGAAATATTTCCCTTCTGCCTTGGAAACCCAACAGCAAAGGGATGGAGGTGGAGAGGGGGGTTAAATGAAAAGGGAAATTGATTATAAACAGAAAGGGAAACTGACCAACCTAGTTTTGCTGCCCACACTGAGGGAACTATAAAATCAAACAGCATGGGTGGTGAGAAGCTAGTGATTGAAGCTGAAAGAATTTAAAAAAACACACCATAATCTAGAGTGTGGGTGGGGAGAGAGGAGCAATGGATTTTTTTTAAATACAAAGGGTCAGATCCTCGTCTCATGTGAATCAGCATAGCTGCATTAAACCAATGGAGCTGTGCTGATTCACACCCGCTGAGGATCTTGCCCAAGATTTTTCCCCTGACAAGGAGGCAGGGGTTAGCTTTGGGTGTTCATTGGCGCACTCCCCCATGCATGTTGTTTTTGCACAGGTTTTAAATATTAAGGGCTATAACGTGCCATCCCTTTTTTAAGGACAACTCCCCATTGACGCCAGCATGTAGTTCTGCCTCAAGATGGATGGTGTGGTGTACAATGTCACCCCTAGCTTCTCTACTATATGATTTAGTGGAGGTGATATAGCATTAATGATCCTTTCACTTTCCTTCCAGAGGAGCCTGCTGCAGGCAGCTGCTTAAGGTGCTGAATTTGGAAGCCCAGTTTCCTTTGGGGATAAAAGTGGTTTGTTTGGACAGACTCTGCTCATGTTACTTTCCCCCCAGAGACGGCTGCTGCTTGACAGTAGGCAGCATGATTCCAGTGCATATAAAGCCGGCAAAGCACTCTGGGACCCTTTGTGATGAAAGGTGCAAGGAAAATGTACCATGTTATTTTTCCTCCTCCTCCCTCTCTTGGAATGAACGAGGAGTTTATGTAACCATGTATTGGCCATTTCCCTGCCTGTTAATGGACACCCACGCCACAGCCTGCCAGCAGCAGTCAGCTTGGGTGGGGAGAGCGGCTGTTACGTGCTGCTGGAGCCAAAGCCTTGAGCAGTACGAAGCATCTCCAGCTCACATAGAGTTCAGCCGGAGTCCAAGGTGCTTAGTACTGCTCCAGATTTGCCCTGGAAGGGATCATCTTTTGGTTCTGTGTGGCAGGGAGACTAAGGGTTTAAGATTCCCATTAACTTGAATTAACATTCATTAAGATTCCCATTAACTTTCGACCAGGCCCCAAGAGCCTTATCTCTCCCTGACCTCAGTGGGACTTGAAAACCCCCAGCACCTCTGAGGATCTAGCCCTAAGGTAGTCTGGCATCCAGCTGCAGAACTGACCCAGATCATCAAACAGCCAGCGTCCTTATTTACTTCCTGACCCATTCCCACGATCTGCCAGAGACTTGTCGCACCCCAGGACTGGGTCAGGATGCCACGTTCCAGGGAATCCCAGGGCTGTTCTGCAGAGAGCAGAGACCTCAGGGCCCACGAAGCGGGTGGGCAGGAATGCCAGGGCTAACTGGGGAGTTCTCTTTGGGGAGCTGATTGGTGAGGAGACTGTAATGAGGAAAAGCCTCTTCATTGCTTTTGAACAGCGTGCGACGGTGACTGGTGCAGAAGTGAAGTTCCATTTCCTCCCTCAATTAACAATGGCCGGGATTTGTTCTGACAGTTACATGGAGTGCAGAGAACAGTTCACGTCCAATCCATCTCCAGCAATGCACCACCCGGAAGAGCTATGAATTGTGCAAGACTCTTATGTAAGGGCTTTTGGGGGAGGCGTCTTGGACTGGGAGGGGGAATGAGCATGTTTCACTCAGAAGGTGACTTTGAAACACATTGACCCTTCAGTTCCCGGCGCGCTGCTTGGGTCGTGATGGACGCAGCATTAAGGGTGGGATAGACGATATGCACTTCACTCATTCATGCTGCAGCATCTCACTGTTCCCTGCATCTCCTTTGTCTCAGCTGTTGCCTTCCCCCTCCACGAGAGCCAGCTATGGATTCCATGGGCCCGATTCGCCCTTGCCCAGCACCTCATGCTGTCATTGGTGTCAGTGCAAAGTGGGTGTAAAACACCCCCAAATCAGTATAGCAGTGTTTTGAGCTGGTGTCAAGGTGCAGCCCGATGGGGAATCTGGCCCTAGGTGTAGACCACGGCTGTCCCCTGCTTGCTCAGACAGAGAAGTGTGAGCAAAAGGAGGTAGTAGTATCTATTGCCTAGAGCACAGGACTGGGGGTCCAAAGGCCGGGGTTATGTTCCTACCTCTGCCGCTGGTCTGCTGTATGGCCCTTGGCAAGTTGTGGCCCCATCTGTGCCTCAGTTTCCCCATTTGTAAAATGGGGGTTGTCATTGCCACCTTTGTAAAGTGCTTTGAGATCCCTGGATGAAAGTACCGTACGTTACCCCCTGCCCCCAGATAGCTCTATTGGTTCCTCATTCAGTTCAGGTTCCAGCTCCAAACTGCAGATAGGAGAGAGAACTCCCCTGCTCTCGCTCCAGCTGACCTCATGCAGCTCCTTGTTTCTCCCTCCCCTTAGCTAGCACTGACCCCTCCCCTCTCTTCTCTCATGGGTTCTGGCTACTTGTGGTGCAAGAGCCTTCTCCTCTACAGCTCCTCCCATCCAGAACTCCTTTCTTGTATCTTTGACTCGCCATCCAGGTCAAAATCTGGCCTGAAAATGACTCTTCTCCCCTTTGCCCGCCCCTCACTCACACCCCACTCCTGGTCCTCCCTAGCTATGTGCTAGTTCTACATTTTGTTGAGCTCTAGTGTCTGGGGATGCAGTTTGTGTGGAAGGTGCTGCACAAAAAAACAAGTATTATCTGGCATGAAGTGAAGACATTTTCTGTCTCTCAATGGGTTTTGATTGGCTTGCTTCTCCTCCAGGCCCAAGAGGTTTCTTTGCTGCCGTGAAAGGGGGTGAGACAGCTCTGCTGAAGTTAGCACCTTCGGCACCTAGGTTTGCCCTGATGAGCAGATGCGTGTTCAGTGGATCAGTGAGGAGCATCTTCCCATGTTACAGGCATGGCCAATAATAGGAGGGGAGAACCCCAGGGGCCTTTTGTCAAACCAGCTTATTTTACACAGGCCTTGCCTGTACTTGACTGTGATGGGGTTTATGCAGCTACGTGGAAAGGAAGGAGTTAATGTGGGCACCAGGAAGTCAGCTTCAGCTGGAGTGATTCTAGTGCCTATAAAGCCATCCCCCTCTCTGAGAAGAGGCTGGCAGGGGGAGATGGAGACGCAGGAGGGGTTACACAGGAAGCTGGAGTTATACAGCTGTTCAGGAATCCTTCCTATTACCTAGAAAGGAGTCATCTGCTTAGTTCCTAGCCAGGCTGGAGCAATTGACTGAAGCAGGCAGCCTGGGAACTGGTGGTTGCCTTACGCTGGGCTGGATCAAGCCTGTTTCATTGAGGTAGACCATTCACAAGCAGCTAACTCCTTTTTCTTAAAGGGGTAGTACCAATGGGGTAATCGCCATTGGATCTCCCACAGTGAAAACAACCCCAGCTCAGCTCTCGTTGGCCAGCCATCCAGTGCAGCTGCTGCACCTGGGCTGACAAGGGCAAGGCGGGATTTGCACCAAGGCCCGGTTAGCTCAGTCTGTGTAAAACCCTGTTTGCCCTTATCTACACTTGGAGGTCAGCCCCAGTCCAGTTACACTGACAGCTGAGTCAGGACTATTCAAGGCCTCCAGAATTGGCATGGGCATATCCAGAACAGGACCTGGGTATCGGAGAGATTTTTCTAACCACCCCCTAGTTTGTGACTACAGCCCCATCCTGTCACCCTTCCTCTGGCTAAACACCCACCAAGCCCACTTGCCTGGTTAATGCTCAGCCCTCTGCTTGCCAGGGAGGGCTCTGTACATCTCCCCATCCTTGTGCTGCAGCAGCAGCTCTCCTTGGCTCTTTGCCTTTTCATCCACACTCCAGCAGAACTGACTGTAAAGCCAATGGTGAAATACAGCAGAATCAATAACGTGCCTTAAGGAGCAGGTAAGTGTGCTCCTGGGATGAATGCTCTGTGTCAGAGAGAGAGTGTGACTCCATTGTTAATGGCTGTGTGTGTGTTGGGGGACACACACAGTTGGTGGCTGAGAGGAGCAAGGCTGGCCTGAATCTGTGCTGAATATATGCACCAAACCTTCCATACACTTTTTTGGAGGGTGCATGGAAGGGAAACCATTCCCACACATCCAGACCCCTGCCCCCATCCCTCCATGCTTCCAGCTGAATGATGAGCTGTGCAGTCCAACGCGCATCCAGTAGTCAGGGCCTCCCTCCCCCTCTCCTCCCAGCTGTCTGGACCTCCCAAGCCCCCAACCCTCACCAGCTGCTAGAACCCTCTTATGTTCCGCCTAATGACAAGCATCACTGACCCACTCAGCTGCCCAACCATCCAACTCCCCTGACATGAGCTACTGAGGTTATGGAAGTCAGACCCCAACACCTACCCCAAGTCATAAGAACGGCCAGACTGGGTCAGACCAAAGGTCCATCTAGCCCAGTATCCTGTCTTCCGACAGCGGCCAATGCCAGGTGCCTCGGAATGCACAGAACAGGTAATCATCAAGTGATCCGTTCCCTATTGTCTTAACAAAAGGTTCCCCCAAACCTAGGGCCAGAGTGATGCTGAGGGTTATAATTAACAGTAGGCCCCAACTGATCCAAAGCTTATTGGAAAGACCCCCATTAACTTCAACAGGCTTCGGATCAGGCCCCTAGGCCACACACCTCTGCTGTAGAAACCAATGTAGACAGGAGCTTGTCCGATCTAACTACCATGCCATTTCTAGTGTGCCCATCACCATGCCTGAGAAATCTATCTAGATGGTTCAAACAATTCACCAGGACAGTTAAAGATCAAGGGAATGACCTAAATGCTATTTAAGTGCATCTAAGATCCTGACACTTTCAAAGTTCTAGACAGCCTAGTCCCGTAGCTCTCAGGTAGTCGTGTTTCATAGGGCAGGGTTACCTTCTGAAATAAAAGCTGTGGAAGGCGCATCTCATTTTTCAGAACTCCCCATGGGCCTGAAGTACTCCTGCTAATACAGACATTCATTAGCTGATGCATTTTACAAGAGGACTCGTGGATGAAGATGATGTTTGAATTATTCTTTGTTGTGTGGCAAGGAGAAGCGGGTCTCTGAGGGCAAAAATCCTGAAGGCTAATGAAATCGAACCAGGAGAAAAGGTAAAACGGTCCAACAGCCCAGAGTCTTTTGGGCAGAGTATTTTGCTTTGATTAATGGTTTATTCCCAAACCTTTGTTTTCTCTCCAAGGTAGCCTTGAATTTTAATTTGGCCGCCATCAGTCAGTTATTAGACAGATGCTTGCATTCACATTTCAGCCTCCGATAAATCAAATGATTGCAGACAATACAACAGAACTGTGTGCGCAGCTGCTGTGCAGTGTATGCCAGCCACACGTGTGTAGGGAGGTACCCTCTAGAGATGTCTAGTGGTTAGAGCTAGGAGATTGGGTGTCAAGGAGATTTGGATTCTATTCTTGATTCTGCTGCTGTCTCCCCTGTGGCCTTGGGTAAGCTACTGAACTGCTCTGTGCCTCAGTTCCCCCACCTGTACATGACAGCTGACTTTGCCACCTGAGCAAGGTGTTTGGAGATTGGCTGCTAGAAGATGCCATATAATATCAAAGTATTATTATTATTTGATTTTAGTATCAATTTAATACTATTATGAGGTGTTGGACTAATAGCTCCAAAGACTGAAGCCCTCTGTGTATCCACAAACCAGGTACAATGAAGGGAGCAGTAATGCAATCTTGCTCTGCTCTGCCCTGCCAGTGTGTCTTAGCCCATCCTTAGAGGAAACACCTCAAGGAGGAAAAGCTTAGTTCAGAGGGTCCCATTGGAAGAAGAGTGAAGTGCAAGGATTCATCCCATCTTTGATTCATAGAATATCAGGGTTGGAAGGGACCTCAGAAGGTCATCTAGTCCAGCCCCCTGCTCAAAGCAGGACCAATCCCCAGACAGATTTTTGCCCCAGATCCCTAAATGGCCCCCTCAAGGATTGAGCTCACTACCTGGGGTTTAGCAGGCCAATGCTCAAACCACTGAGCTATCCCTACACCCCCCTCCCACTGAAAAAGCCAACAAGATGAAAAACTTCATGCCCGCTGTAGCGATGGGGTTTGTGCAACATTCACCTACCTCGTCAGGAATGGGCGGTGAGACACTAACTCTTTTCATGCCAGTCATCAGCTCTTGGTCATTGCTGGGGTGGGCCTGGAGCCATGCTTTATTCCCCCTACAGCACAGAGATTTTTAAGCCCTACAAAACTGCCATTGGCGTCCATAGGCATTGGATCAGGCCCTTAAACACCAACGTGTTCAGTGCGGTACAGGCCGCACAAATAACATCCCAGGTGTGCAGAGGCTCCTTACAGGGTCAGCACTAGCAGATCCGATTGCAGGCGTGGGGCCAAAGCTAGCCCTTACCCCAAAGAGCTTGTGGGTGCGCCTGTGTAATAGATGCAGCTTTGGAATTAGCACCCTGTTAAACTATACCAGGGGTCGGCAACCTTTCAGAAGTGGTGTGCCGAGTCTTCATTTATTCACTCGAATTTAAGGTTTTGGGTGCCAGTCATACATTTTAACATTTTTAGAAGGTCTCTTTCTATAAGTCTACAATATATAACTAGACTGTTGTTGTATGTCAAGTAAATAAGATTTTCAAAATGTTTTAGAAGCTTCATTTAAAATTAAATTAAAATGCAGAGCCCCCCGGACCGGTGGCCAGGACCCAGGCAGTGTGAGTGCCGCTGAAAATCAGCTTGTGTGCCGGCTTCGGCACGCGTGCCATAGGTTGCCTACCCCTGAACTATACATTTAAAAATGATTTCTGACCTGTTTTAATATTCAAACAAGCAGCTTAAAAAAAAAGGGGCCTATTTAGATTCCCCTCACAGTCTCATTTAAGACATCACTCAGCTGTGAATGGAATACATTTTTTTTAAGCCCTGACTTATCTTTGCAGAGCAATTTCAGCCCCCAACCTATGCTAACTTCAAAGGCTTCTCACAGCAGCCGCTGTGACTTGGGCTGAAGCTGAAATCTGACAGTGTCAGCACAGACTAGATACTGAAGGTCTTAATATCCTAACCTCTGGTATCTTGTACTCCTTCCCCCACCCTGAGACACCCCGTACTCCTTCCTCCACCCTGAGACACCCCTTTGAGCCTTGTCAGATCACTCCAAATTGGGACATCTGGTCACTCTATTACCAGCCAGTGCCCACCACAGAATCCTCTGTTTCTTTGAAAGCTTAATTCTTTATAAAGGAGAAACGAGGCGAAGATTTACTCAGCTGAAGGTTCCCTGTTGATTTCAATAAAATAAACTGAAATAGATGTTCAAACATCCCTTTAATTGTCTTCTTTTTTGGGGGGGGGAGGAGGGGTTGTTATTTATTTCTTTTTTTAAACAAGACTTTCTCTGCGGTCTGGATTCAGCACAATGTATGAAGGCCCCGATGCTGCAAACTGATCGGAGCGGATGCCCATGCAAATCCCAACTAGCTTCAAAGGGGCTCCCTGCAAGTGTATTTGCATGGATCAGATTGCATGAATGGGGCCCGTTTGGACAAACATCCAGCATTATGGCGCCTAATTAAAAACAATGCAGAATCCCTTAAAAAACTTCCCAGAGCAGAATTCCTTATTCTCTGTTTAATGATTATAAACTGGATTTTATATTGATTTTTACCACAGCATTAAAGCCTTGGAAAATCACACAGAGGAGAAGGTAAGAGAAAATCTAGTTTATTGATATCTGTATCAAATCCATGATTATCTATCATACGAGCTTCACAGGTTACACACCCTGGACACTTGGAATATCAAGGCATCACCAGGGGATAGAACTCAGATCCTTCTTTCCCAAAAAGCACAAGTTTCTACCACTTGAGTTAAAGGAGAATCTCCCTTAGCTCTAAGCAGTAAAAGGCCTATGACACATAGGTGGGCAGCGTAGATTCCATCCAGTGACGCCCATATACTAGCCAGTTTTTTGCAATACAGTGTCATAGCAGCTACAATCAGCTACAATGCACTTACCCTCTGTCCCCAAGGCTGCTATCTCAAGAAAGGGCGGCAGAGCATTCTGAGTGATAGACTGTGAAATTCACTCCATCTTTAGGGCCTCTCGGGCCTGGATCTGGTGGCCTTCACAACTCGGCACCAGTCCCTTACTTTAGAATC
Source organism: Platysternon megacephalum (assembly GCA_003942145.1). Classification (NCBI taxonomy): domain Eukaryota; kingdom Metazoa; phylum Chordata; order Testudines; family Platysternidae; genus Platysternon; species Platysternon megacephalum. Next base: position 9,462,805 of record QXTE01000016.1, on the reverse strand, counting down.
CTAGGGGTGAGTAGGTTCTCTCTACATTTCAGAGGATCAGCTGAGTCTAAAATGATCCGAAAACATTTATTATTATTGCATTATTTATTTATGAGTTTTACAGTAGGGCCGAGAGGCCGCAACTGAGATTGGCGTTCCACTGTGCTAGGCACGCAGTAAAAGACAGACCCTTCCCCAGAGAGCTTGCAATCTGAAATAGCCAAGATAGAGGGTGGCTGGGAGGGGAAACAGACGCAGAGAGATTAAATGACTTGCCCTGTGTCACACAGCAGGGCAGTGACAGCTGGGAATAGAACCTAGCTCTCTAGAGTCCCCGCTTTGTGCGCTACCCACTAAAGAAAGCTGCCTCAAATAACGTTTTTTAAATACCCAGCTTTCCGCCATTTTAGGAGGCACACACTAAGCCCATTTAGTGGCCCCCAACCCTCCCTAACATCTTTTATGGCACCGGGGAAACTTAGCTTGGTGGTCATACGCCGGCAAACGTACAAGGCTCAAAGCCCTGCCGGATTGTCTTCCCCACCTGGCCAATTTGTCCGGCCGTCCATTTTCTTAAAAAAAAGGGGGGGACGCTGCTTTGTGACCCTGCCTTTCCTCTCCTCCGCATCTCTCTGTCCTTGCTGATGGGAGGCAGCAAGGTGGGGGAGGGAGGCCGCTACTGGCCGGCCAGCATTTTATTCCGAGAGGAAAGCAGCTTCGTACAGGTCAGCGAGGTGATTCCTGAAAGTGGCTGAGCTGCCAAATCTCAGGCTGAGGAGAAGGGAAAGTTAATTAGGTCTTATTTATTTTTTTTAATGGAAACGTGATCGGCCACTCACCACGCGACCTGCTCCTGGCCATCTGCTACTGGAGACGGACAAATCTGGCCAGGGAAAAGCCGAGGCTCCTGGTCCACCAGCCTGGGATGGGGGTGGGGGTTGAGACCTAGGCCCAGGCCCCGGTGGATGGGGCCTTTGCCCCGGTTGCTATAGAGACAGACAGGCAGCAGCTGCAGGAGGAGGAGGAGGGATGGCAGTGACAGCCCAAGCTGCTGCCACCACAGGCAGATCAGATGGTATGGGATTGCCCCAAACCGACAGCGTCAGACGCCAGCCTGCCTCCTGCATGACGTGCAGCTTTCAGGCCAAAAGAGAAATATGCCTTCTGGGCCCCAGTGCACTGGGAGCTGACACCTCTTGGGCTCCCCCAGCATCCCCCGCACTGTTGACACCCCAAGATTTCAGTGCTGTTGATTAATGCAGCAGAGGACAAAGGGAAGGTACATTGTATTGTGATATGTACACGTCAGGTCTCTCCAGCTGTGCTCACTTGACTAAGAAGGATTTTTTTTTTAAAGTCTCTTTCAAATACACCGAAAAACCATTAATTATGGGCCCAATTCTTCAAAGCACAGAACAGATTCAATTCCTACCGCTCAGGCTTGGTGCCCAGTTGAGTGCCACTGGGAAGGTCTGGGATTGCATCTTAAAATACGTACGTTGGGGGCAGAACCCTATTTGAATTTCATAGGTTGTCTATATTTTATGCAAAGGAAGCACTCACATTCATGCTGTGCTATGCAGAACCATGTAAATGCCTTTCTGGATGATTTATATGAATGTACAGTAGCAGTATGCTGATATATTCCATGTAACGTTTCTATCTGCTAGGTAAAGATCTCAAGATATGACAGTGCTCCTTGCCCAAGGTTGCATTTGTTTGTATGTTTTTACAGTATTGTAGACTACTGTTTATTTTTGCGATCTATTAAATGCTCAATTAAAAAAAATCAAACTTAGTAATAAACAAAGTGAGATCTGGATATATTGTTTCCAGACTATTATTGTTTTAAATAATTCTAGTTAAGATATATACTGAAGTCAACCCAAGGACTGAATAATTTAGAGAGAGAATTTTTGGTGGGAACAAGAGGGAAATTTACTATATTTTTACATGAACTTTAAAGTATAAAATCATGTATTTAAAACACCTTACAGGATTACAATTGAAATTTAAAGATCAAATGTACTTTCCACAAGTTGTGCTGTTTCATTATTTTATATTAGGCCAATGAAAACAGACATCCATTTCACCGTTCTTTATAGGCAGCTTCTAGTCGATTTACTTAGATGGCCAAGCTCTATGGGACAAGACCAACTTTTCATTCTGCGGTTGTACAGCACCTACCACATTGAGAGTCCTGGTCCCTGAATAGACTCCTTGATGCTAGTGCAATACAAGTAAAAATAAGTTCATTTTCTGGTTCTCCTGCACTACCACAATGCAGCAGTGTATGGGTTTTTAGGTTATGTAAAGGCTTGTTTTTACAAATCTTATAGTCGCCCAAATTTCACGTTGCCTTGTCTGCTTTGAGCAAGTCAGACACGTCAGTACTTTAAATAAATTCTGCTCCTCACATCACAGATCTTTACGTTAAAAAAAACAAAAAGCAAATTGTATTACCAATTGGTTGTCCACCAATTTTGCACGTGAAATAGCTTTGAGAACTAGGGATCTAGGCCATTTACTTTAATTGGAGTAGACTCAGTGTGGGGCCTTTTCTGCCATTTCAGATCAATAATGTGAATGATCTTACTTTCAAGGAATATACCTTTAAGAGGGTTTCCATCTAAAAACTCCTCCCATTATTGCAACGTAAATTTCTGTCTTGAAAGGGAGGTGGTATTTTTAATGGTATCATGCTGAGAAGATATTAATAATACAATGGGTTTTGCTGAGCTTCTTCTATATCTGAACCCATCTTTTGAATCCCAGAGTCTAATTAGAGACTGGGGAATAATTAGTGCTACACCAAACCTCTTTATTTCATTTCATTTCATTTTCAAAGAGCCAGAGCAAATGTCTTACGGGAACCTTCTTTCTCTGTTGAATATTTTATGGCTTCTGTATGCATTGCTATTCTGCGTGTTGTCAAATTCACATTGTCTCCTTTGCTCTATATCCCAGGTGAAGTGGGAGACTCTGACACTCTTGAAATCTAATTAGTGCACCTCAAGTCGGCTCACAAAAAAACTTTATCTCCTCTCTTCTCTTCCTGCTGCTCCGTTATTTAGAGAGCCTTGCAAGCCCAGTGGTCATTTCTGAACCTTCAGCAGTTGGTTATTCAGGGGCTTCCTTGACAAGCGAAGAGCTCAGGATGAAATTCAGCCATGGTGCAGAGAGCTGGTGCAAGCCCCTGCATATCTCCTAAAACCAGGACAAGGGTGACAGGGGGAGTAGCCAAGAAAGGGAAGGGGGCCCTTTCTCTGTACTCCGTGCTCTCAGTGGAAGGGGATCTCCATGCCAGCTTTGCATTGGCTAGCACATAATGGTTGAGGACAATTGTGGCCACAGAATCTGTGACTATGTAGAATCCCATATAGATTGGCGTAGCAGGGCTAGAAGGGTTGCCTACAGGTTGAGGAGTGAATTCCATTGTTCTCCCGCCCCCATTGAGATTGAGTGTAGAGCCCAGTTACTTAGGAATTATGTGGAGGGTTTGAATTTCATCCAAAGAGAAAAACAGAGAGTTCAGACTTAAGGTGAATATGAGAACAAGCAAGATCCTACTGTGACTATATAACATACAGGGACTTTCTGCCAATAGCCATTTCTGTGGGCCGGAAAGTGTTTGAAAAGGCAGTAGAGTATTTTAATAAAACCCTAAATGTACTGTTCTATTCTGTTGTATATAGGTTTTTATACCATCCTCCATAGCATCTGAGCACCTTCCAACACTGCGTTAAGCAACAGCTGTCATGTGATTATTTTTTATGAAGGGTAAGAAATTTCAGGATCATAGTGCCCATATATTATAATAATAATTCATTTGCATTTATAGATCTTTTGTCACCAGCATGGTCACCCTCATGAGGTGCTATTACTATCCTTGTTTTATGAGGGAATAAAGAAAAGCAGAGAAACATTGAGTGGGTTGCCAACAGGCACACAGCAAGTCTGTGGCTGAACGGGGTCTAGAACCCTAAATCCCCAGCTGCTGCTCTAACCACAGGGCCATATCCAAGAGTATTGACTGCCTTACTGCCAAAGGCAAAATTTAATCCTAAAGAAAGCATTTAGTTACTAATACTCATGTTTTCGGCATCAAGATACCAAATAGTCTCAAAAAACTAAGACAGAAATAACCTAATATGAATATATACATAAGAAAATAGATCCTGTTTAGGATATACAGATCGTTTCCAAACTATTTCTGTTTCACCCATTGAAGAACTCTCACTGAGTGGGGATCACGCCTTGAAAGTCTTGTTTGAAAGTCTCAGTCTTTGGCAAATTCTGCAGATTCTTTGATTGCTTTATCTGGTGCACGATGGTAGGCTGGAATGTATGTTATCCAAAGACCTCAATGTGCTTTCCAAACATTAATTAACTCTCTCAATACCCTTGTGAGCTACCCTAGGTAAGTATTATTATAACCATTGTTCCAATGGGTAAACGGAGGCATGGGGAGATTGAGGCCCAGATCCTCAAAGTTAGGAGCCCAACTTCTGTTGATTTTAATAGGAGTTAGGCTGACATGAGCCTAAGTGAATTGCTCAAGGTCAACACAGCAAGTCAGTGGCAGAGCTGGGAATAAAACCCTGACTTTAGTCCCCTGCTCTAACCACGATGCCTCTCTCTAGCTTCAGGTGCTGAATCTCTTTTAGCACCCACGTCTTCCTTAGCAGGTGACCATATCAAAAACCACCGGTAATCATTTTAAGACCAGATATAATAATACATTAGAAAGCATGTACTGGATTTCCATTTTGAAATCAACAAACATTCCTAGTTCAGACACTGTTACTAATATGTCCAAATGTAGAAAATATTTGCCTTTGCCATTACTTACAAAGGCGCTTTAAGGCATTTTCTGCATAACAAACCAAATATCTGTCAGTCCATCTACCATGGACACTAAGGATGGCAATTTAATACTCGAAAAGTGCATTTTCTTGTTGGAGATTAAATGTTTTGGCAAGTTAAAGGCGCTGCCGTGGGCTGAGCTGTCGCCTAATTATGTCAGTCTCTTTGTGGGGTGTTTTGATAAGTACATCACAGGAGCATCTTTAATCTTCATGCTAAATCTGATCACTTCATGTCCTAATTCCATGTACAAACAGTCCTCCAGCTGAGACCTTGAAACATATAAGAATAAAAATTGCAGTTACCAGTTACAGGAAAAATCTGACTATTTTAACAGTCTTTTATGCTTTCAGACAATTTTTGAGGAGAGGCCGCATTGTCCAATGGGCAAGGTACAGGTCTGGGAGTCAGGAAACATGGATGCTTTTTTGCCAGCTCTGCCACTGACCTGATGTGCCCCCTTGGGCAAGTCACTCAACCACTCAGTTTCTTCATGGGGTACTTACCTTCCTTTTTAAAAGTTCGTTGAGACCCTTAGATTATAAATGCTAAATATTAATTCACCTGAGGCAGTGCCCAAGTAAATTGCCTCAAAATTTATGTTACATTTATAATTTGAGGATCTCAACTTGCTTTACAAGCATTAATTGATTCTGTGACGGTGGTAAGTATAATTATGTCCATTTTCAGGCTGAAGTCAATGGTCACACAGCACAGTGATTTCAATGGGACTCGGGCACCTAACTTGCTTAGGTTACCCCTGAAATCCCAGTAGCTGCCTATGTGTATCTTTAGGTACCTAAACACCCTTGAAAATCTGGCCCCATGGGGATTTATACTTCACAGGTTGATTGGTGGGGAAATCAAGGGCCCAATCCTGCCAGGAGCTGAGTGCAAGTGCGGAGATGTCTCAACACCCATTATAACGATTCATTGAGGGGCCTGATCCTCGGTGGGGCTGAGCACCCTCAGCTCCCCTGGAAGACAAAGAGCCTGCTCCTGCTTCCATTGAATCAATGAGAGTTGGAGATGTTCAGTAAACATCTGAGGGGCCTGAGGTCTTGTTTGTACTGGGAATTAGCCCCAGTCTCAGCAATTGATGGCCAGTTACTGCTGTAGTTGCACTGGTACAAACGCCCAGATCAGACAAGGAAAGCTTTGATTTGCGTGAGTGGAACTGAGCCTGGTTTCGAGCAGATGCAGCTACCCATGGAGTGACCTTGGTTGCTAGCCAGCAATTGCTGAAATCATGTCTTATCCCTAGTATAAACAAGGCCATCGACACCTTTCTGCATCCTGCAGTGTCCTCCTCAGGCTGTGCTTTCTTTCTGCCAAGATGCACACATTCGTTAGCTGATTTGGTTAGAGTTAGGCTTGAAATAGCATATTCACTCCTGAGCCTTGATTTTTGGTAGTTGACAGTGTTCAGAAACGATGACCTTTCATACTGAAATTTCTCTTCCAAAAGGTGAACTTTTTTGGAAAGCTCGAAATAAACTGGAAAATTGTTCTTATTTGCAAGGAATCCTGCAACCAAAAGCTGCTGGGCTGTGTACTGAGTTCAAGGGGAATCTGCTTGGTCTCCCACTAACAATGCCTATAAACAATGGTCTAATGCAAATTAAATGCATGATTTTCCTATACTCCATTTTCCCTGGAAGATCCCCAGCCAAACAATGACAAAGCCCAGCCCCACACAAACAAATGGGTTTTATGAAACTTAAAATCGCTTCTGACGGGAGACCAAAAATGAGACATTTTATCCCAAAAGGTAAATATTTGAGAATGCTGTAAGAAATTGGAAATACATGTTGAGTATTATATATATTTTTGTATTACAGTAGGGCCAAAGAATCCACTGAGATCAGGTTTCCATTGTGTTGGTGCTGTACACACACACACATAGTTAAAGATAGTTCTAGCCCAGACAGCGTACTGTTTAAATAAACAAGGCAGACAAAGGGTTGGCAGGGGAAGAGAGGTGAAGTCATTTGCCCAAGGTGACAGAAGGAAATAGGCAGAACTGGGCCCTAGCCACTGGACAATGCTGCCTCTAAATTTTAGAGGTTATATGGGAAAGGCATCTTAGCCTTAAAGGAAAAATAATTAGTCTCAGGCCTTTCTTTATTTTTAGTTATTTACAATGTGCAAACAAGCCAAGAAGACGTATAGAATCTGGGCACAGAGTCTGGCCCCAAGTGACTAGTAGTGGGATCCCACCCCCTCTCCCTTTTGCAGGAAGTACAGAGGACATTTCTTCATGTCTCTGCCGAGGGCCAGGCACCAGGAAGTGACAGGAATGCCAATCAAAACCCCCAAACCCAGGAAGTCATTGACTCTATGACTCTTGAGATCATCCCATGACAAGCTCCCTTTTGTTACTAAAAGGCTTTAAAATAGAAACACCTAACACACTGTTGAAATCATATGGATAATAATAATGAATACATAATAATAAAAGAAGAACACTCGATTTAGGAATGACACAAGCTCTCAGCAGGTCAACAACATTCCAAACAACATTTAAAGCAGTGTAATCACAGCACTTAAGATATTTCCTTTATTTAAAAATGATCAGTATGTATATATATTTTATAACTAGCCCCTTGGCTGCTGTTTCTTGCTGCACTGTAGCATGTGGCTGCTAGCATTTAGAGTGATGCACTCTGTAGATCAGGCAGCACCTGACCAAATGTTTTTCCCAGTATACCAGGTCTGTTATTGAATGGTCAAGCAGATGGATCCTGTTTCAAAACTGAAACATTACACTAGCCACTAGCTCCTAAAATCGGCTCTAAAATACTGCTTAAAAATGGCTCTTGCTGTGTTGAGCTAGCCAATCCAGCTGAAAACCTAGTTCTAACAGCTCTGCTGCTGGATGCTGTTTCCATGGAAATAGACGTTAGATCAGGAAAAAAAAAAAGAGCAAGTGTTTAAAATAATTTGTGTTTTGAAAGCTTTATAGTTTTCTGTCACAATATTAACCTACCTTAAAGTGGGATTTTGTGTGTAAAATCCTTGTTTTTTAAAGTATGCACAACAGGGGTGGATCCCCTTAATAAAACCTCATATTTCAATACTTCAGGTACAAAGCCTTTGAAATAAAGAGCTTAGCTCGTAACACATTAAGGCTGCTCTTCCCCGGTCATTTACCTCTCATGCATATTGACTTTTGATGCAATTTAAATGAGTGGATCACAAAAATTACCAAGGGAATCATACTGAAATAATTTTTAAAGAATACACTAAAACCCAGCCAGTTCATTCAAAGTTCGTCTGGGAATGAACCACTTAGCTATGCTTAGGAATTCAATACCTCAGAACCAGAATTGTTCATAATGTACCCCTTGACACAAATAGGGATGGTTCTTAAAGCAGCCTACATGTACATAATTATAGAATGATCATTATGGATGAAGAAATCGGACTAGCTGGCTAGCGGCATGGCTGCAGGGGTTTCCAGTGTAACTGCACAAATCCGTGAGTCATTGGCCAAGTGTACTGTATGTAACAAAAACCATCAATGAAGGTTGCATGCCATTCTTTACCTGTATTGTACCCTAATAATATTTACGTCCTTCACAGGCAGGGTTGTGTGGCTTAGGGAAAGCTTCAACAAAGCATGTTGAGTCCTTTGGCTAAAAGATACTATGGAAGTGCAAAGGATTTATCATATTATACTACCTCTTGGTACTTTTAGATTGTAAATTGTTTTGGGGGCACATGTTTCACTCTGATTTCTTTCCCGTATTTCACTTGCATTGAAGTAACAGGTACATTTATGGCTTCATACAAATTACAGCACGTGGCATATAATAATAATTAGCCCTTTTGTAGCATCTCCCATGAAGGTTTCTCAAAGCATTTTACATACATTAGCGAATGAAGCCGAACTACTCCCCTCTGAATTAGGTATTCATTAGGCTAAATCCCAGCCCAACGCGCAAGGCACAAAAAGGGCGTGTTGCTGTGCTGAGAACCCCTTTTAAATGGGTCGGAGCAGCCTCAATTCCCACTGACTTCCCTGCTCCCCAGAAAGGCATTTGGTTGCAGCACCCCGGGTGGAGCTGAGGTCGCTCAGCACCTTGTAGCATTGATCTGTCCCTCCCCTGAGCACTTTCCGCCTGAAAGACGGACAAAGCCCCGGACAGCCTGGGAGCCCCAGCGCTGGGCAGAGCCTTCCTGCTGCTGACCCTGCAAGGGCTAGGGCTGGCACGTGGCTGGGAGTTTGGGAACCTCCCAGGACAAGTGGGTTTCAGGGAGTGGTTGGAGGGACGGAGCCTTTCCCCGGGCTCGGGGCGTTAGCCCAGGCGGAGACAGGGGTGGGAGAAGGAGACAAAGGGAGTCCCGTTATCCCCATTTCACACGTGGGGACGGTGAGGCAGAGGCGGGGTGCGCGTGCCGCAGCGCGTGGAGGAGCCGAGCGGGGGCAGACCCTGGCGTCCTGGCCCCCAACCCCTGCTGTCCCCAGCACCTTCATCGCCTCCGGGTCCGGCCCTGGCCCTCCCCCATTGGCCCCCACGCCCTGTTTTGTGGACTACAGCTCCCGCGATGCACCAGGCGAAGGGGGCGCGCGAGCCCCCTCCGCCCCCCGCTGGGCGACACGTGCCGCCGCTCTCGGCCAATGGGGGCGGGGCGGGGCTGGTCACGTGCCATTGTTTGGCGCTTTTGTGAGCAGCAGGTCGGTTAGGAGCTGAGTGTGGCCAGCGGCGCGGACGGAGCAGGTGGGTGAGCGAGGCGGGACAGAGGGTGCCTAGGAGAGGCGCGGGGACGCAGCGGGTCGGTGCCTGCGAGGGAGCTCACGGTGGCGGGAGGGAAGGTGTCCGTGGGCGGGGGTCGCAGGAGGGGACCCCCCCGGTGCGGTTCGGCGCTGGAGGGGACGGTCGGGGCCAATGGGGGGCTGTGTCCGCCACCGCGCGGAAATGGGTCAGTCTCCGTCAGGGGCCGCGGCCGCTTTGTCGCGAGGGCGAGGCGGTGGCTCCGCGCTTTCCCTTTAGGAAGGGAGCGGCCGGTCCCCGCCAGCGGCGGCGCGGAGGGAGCGGGGCTGACAAAGAGGACGGGGCTGTGGGAGACAATGAGCCGGGGGGCGGGGTGGGGAGCGTCCCCTCCCTCCGGCTGGGGCTCTATTGTGCCCGCCGCCGTGTGGGCGGGGGGGCCGGGGCGGTTCCCTACGGAGGGAGAGGGGGTGGGATCAGGCTCAGGCAGCGGCGGTTGTCCCCGATCCCCTCCCTCCTCTGACAGGACCCCGCCATTGTTCGCGGGGAAGGGGCGGCGCCCAGCCGCCCTCGGTGCTTTAGTGGGGACCGCGGCCGCTTCGCTGCGAGGTGAGGGGCGCGGAAGGGACCGAATCCGGCCCGTAGCTCGCAGGGCTGGGGCCGAGCCGGGGGAGGCTCCCCGGAGGCAGGGGTTGCCGCGTGAGGACCTTTGGCGCGCGCAAGGCGGGGGCCCCTATCCGGTGAAACGGGCGGGAGGAGTAGATGGGGAGGGGGTACCCAGGTGCCCGGATGTTACAGTTAGCCCCGCCCCCTCCCCATAGCCCCTGCGCGCGCTCTCCAGCGGTTTGAATTCGGTGCTGCTCGCAACGCGCGTGCCGAGGGAGGGGCTTCAAGGGAGCCCTGCGTCACGCTCGCTTCTGAGTGGCTATATGGGGCATCTGCCTGCCCCGTACGTGGTATCGCGATGGGGCCGGTCCTGGCCACGCCCCATGAGCTGCAGCCTGCCCCGCGCACTGTCTGGAGATTGCTCTACCTGGGTGGCAGCTCTTCGTTCTGCCCCCCACAGCCCCGCTTACCCACAATAGCTAGACTGCTCCACCATTTCTCTGGCCCCCATTATTCTTCCAGAGCCCTGTCCGTCTGTCCTGCCTGAAAAGGGGCTCCCCTGCCCTACTATTCCAGGCTTACGGTCCTTGCCCATCTGTAGCTGGTTCTGATCTTCCTTATTTAACAATCCAGCTGTTCATAGCTGTCTCACTCACCTCAACTATCAGTCATGCTTTTGAAATTTACTCTTATTTTAGTGAGGCTATCATAATCTGGCATGAAAGAAAATGGCTCAGCTATCAATCTTTAAAAGTGCAGAGTATCATGTAGTGCTTTTCATCCAATGACTTCTAAATAACCATTCTAAACAGTCAACATCAGTGGGATTGTACCCATTTTTGTACATGGGTAAACTGAGGCACTTGTAGCTGGCCTGTATCCAGTGGATCCTCTAGATAGAATGTTGGACTGGAACTCAAATCTGAGTTCTATTCCTGGCTCTGTTACTGCACTGCTGGGTCCTTGGGTAAGTCACTTCCCCCTCTGTGCCTCCACTTCCACATTAAAATGGGGATAATGATACCGTCCACCTTTGTAAAGTGCTTTGAGATCTATGGGTGGAAAATTACTAAGTGTTACCAAATGGTTATGCTCAGAGCATGCTATATAATGTGGCTTGGTTTCTCTTCAGTAGATGGGTACTAGCCATAGCATAAAAATAAGGGAAATTTGATCCTATCTGCACAAGCACAACCAAAACTTAAAGTATCTTGAGAGACAACTGTCTTATGACTAGTTGTCTCATTGTAGTCTTAAATATAGTGTTGACTAAGCCTAAATTGTCACTGCAATTCTCTGAAACTGGGAACAGGCTGTTGTCCTGAATCCACTTACTTTGGACTACAGTGCCGCCCCTGAAATTTAAAATGTTACTTTCCTCAGTTTATGAAATGACTTAATTTTTTGGTGAAAAAGCAGGATTAGTAGCCCTTTGTGGGGGTGGAGAAATTACATTGTGGCCTTTGCAATTTAGAAGTGCAAACAAGGACTGAAAATATTCAGGAGATCAACTGGGCCTAGATGCACTGGAATAGCGGAAACTTCTCTAACTGCCTAAATTGGCCACAAACTCTCAAATCATAGAGCTAGAAGGGACCACAAGGGTTATCTGGTTGTAGTAATAATGCCTCTTCAGTATTCTCTTATTGTAACACAAAGGGATTTTGATGGGAGTTGCATTCTGGTGTGTAAAGCAATCTATTATTAACTCTTATGGTTATTTACTCAAAAAGAATTAATGACTATTAATTACTTAGGGGTTCCACTGATTGGAGTCTTTCCAGAGCGCATTTCTGGTGTCTACCTTCTTAGTCATGGCTTCTTCTGGTATGTAATGTGTTAAGAATACTTTATTGAATATTCCTGTATTATATCTTCTCAATAACTTGTAAATATTTTGAATGAAAGGGAAGTTTCTTCACTAACCTAATTTTGATGTTAAATAAGCGGTGAGCAAAGTACTATTCTCCCGTCTCTTAATGCGGGGGTTAAGAAAACTTTAAATTAAATGTGTGTGAAAACACATGAAAAGCTTTGTCTGGTAGCAGATAGCATGTAGACGAACTGAAAGCCATCTCATTTGCTTGATGAAAGTGACTATGAAATGTTGATGTGATGCCCTAAATCCTATAAGCAGACAAATCAGTTCTGCAGGAGTTTAGGAGCCATTTGTGCTCTGTCCCGAGAAACATAGTCTGAAGTTCTGGAAGGAAGGCTGGCCTGCCGGCTAAAGCACTGCACTGGGACTTGGGAGATCAGCGTTCAATGCCTGGCTCTACCACAGCTTTCTGTGGGTCCTGGGGCAAGTTATTTAATCTTTTTCCTTCAGTTCTCCATCTATAAAGTGGGGATACTTGCCTACCTAACTAGGATAAATTCTAGGAGGATAAATTCATGTGTAAAGTTGTACAGATACTGTTGTGCCTATGTGACTTAAGAAACAAATGTATTGTTGGCTTATGCTGCTGCTTAAAACCAGCTAATCTGCTTATTTTAAACTCTTGCTTCATTAGACAGCTGCATTATCTAAATCTAAGAATCCAGTGTAATGATGCAAAGTCAACACTTAAGTTGGCTCAAAGTACCAATGTGTCTTGTCATTCTCTTAGATATTCAGGTGAAGGAGCTGGAAAAGCGTGCCTCTGGGCAGGCATTTGAGCTGATACTCAGTCCTCGTTCAAAAGAAGCAGTCCCAGAATTTCCCCTCTCCCCTCCAAAGAAGAAGGATCTTTCCCTGGAAGAAATTCAGAAGAAGTTGGAAGCTGCAGAAGAGAGACGTAAGGTAAATCTAAAGTAACAGTAGCTTCAAGGGCCAGTCAGGTAAAGCTCACTTTAAAAAGACAAACAAAAACCCCTTTCTGATAAATCTAAACTTGCAGGACTTTCAATCTTAATATAGGCACTTGTTAGTTTGGACAACCAGCTAGCTACTCACATGCTAGCACAGTGCTGCAAAAGAGCAGGAGAATGTTTGCTTGTTAAATGGCTTGCAGTAGAATTTCTAAAGCTCTTACTCAGTTGTGTTAAATATATCTGCAAGACCTGAACTTCATTCCCAAAGTGACCTTTCAGGGTTGCCCCAAACATGGGGGTGGTGGGACATTGAATAGGGAGAGAGAATGCTACCCTGTGATCTAAAGTTTACTGAAAGGTTGTCTTCCATCTAATTCTTCTCCTACCTCTTACTTCACGGGGAAAGTCTTGGACTCCTTCTCCCAGAAAAATCTGGCTATTAGTAAATCTCTGAAACTCTTAATACGAAGTCCATGGTTGAAAGTTGGACTTGACATGGCACCTGCTGTTGAGACACTGCTTCAGATTCCTAATTATAATAATTAGGAGGGCGATAAATGCAAAGGCTTTTTAACATCTGATTTTTTTGCATAGTCTCTAGTGTCTATGGGTTCATGCTAAAACATACAGTGACTGGAGACGGATAGAATCATCCAGAAAACTTGGCAGCAATGTGCCCCTTTTCTTTGAGAAGCGATCTAGTTTACCAGATTCTTATACTTAACTGCAAGAACTTATTTTCTTGTGTAATCAACTGTGATGGAATCTGGGCAAGTAGAGAAGGAAAGCACTGGGGATTTGTGCCTGATATGTGTTAACAGACTACAATCTCAAATGAAATAGTCAGTAGAAAATGTTATGTTGTCTCCAATGTAGACCACTACAATTGAGTACCTTGCTATATAGTTCATCTGTCTTCTGTCTAAACATGCATGGTCTATCTTGTTAGTCTCATGAAGCAGAAGTCTTGAAGCAATTAGCTGAGAAACGAGAGCATGAAAAAGAAGTGCTTCAGAAAGCAATTGAAGAAAATAATAACTTCAGCAAAATGGCAGAAGAGAAGCTGACCCACAAAATGGAAGCTAACAAAGAAAACAGAGAGGCACAAATGGCTGCTAAACTGGAGCGCTTGAGGGAGAAAGTAGGTGTAGAGTTCTAATTCCCACTTGGGAAGAACTCTTGTATGTTCTTTTCTATGCTAACCAACTAAACATAACTAACTAATGGCAGAGTGGGGTAATTGTCTAAATAGACACCTGGAGGTCTGGGAGGGTATCTTTTGCTCAGTCTCCACACTAAAGAGGATTATATATCTTATTAAATCCCCAAAAGACCTATAGTAATTCTCTTGGGAAGAGGGACTGGAGGGAATTTATGCACTTTAAAAAAGGAATCAAGAAGTCACTTCAAAACCGTGGCATATGCTACAATTCATCCCGTCAGTTGGGGGTCCGATGTGAAGGTGGAATTGGAAGATGTGGCAGCTGAAGTGTAGACATGAGTGCTGCTACAAACCTAGAGTCTTGGTTTCTTTAGTAGACTAATTCAAACAACTAATCGCTCAATCACCTTTCCTTTCTTCAGGACAAGCATATTGAGGAAGTACGAAAGAACAAAGAAGGCAAAGAACCTGGCGAGAACGAAACTGACTGACTTCATTTTGGAAAATGACTCTCCCCCCTCCCCTAAATATCCAAAGACTGTATTGGCCAGTGGTTTTTTTTTTTTTTTTTTTTTTTTTTTTTTGGGTTGAATTTCTAGAAAACTGATGTAGAGCTGTATAGTTAGATCCAAACTGTACACTTGCTTTGGGGACTAAAGGGGAGATCTTACATGTTTCACTTTTTTCTAAAGTGTTGTCTTTCCAGTGTAGCTATCTTCTTGTTGCATCCTTTTCTACTCCAGTGCACTTGCTACTGGGCTGATGGCTAGTACTGTATAAGCTCTGTAAGACATGTTTGTGAAAGGAATATGTAGTATACTATTCCATGCTGAATATGTTACACTTCAAAATCTGACTCTGTCCCAGTCTTATAAGATACTGCTGTAACTGACTGACTTAATAAAGCTGCGCAGTGCTATTATCACAAGTGAATTATTTCTGGAACTAGTATGACAATATATTAAATTCCAACTTTTATAGATGACTGTGTCTAAAACAGACCTTCTTTAACATTAGAAAGAAAAGCCTGAAGCAGCACTTTTTCTTACACCCAGCTACTGGATATACTGTACGGCATCCTTTTCCCTAGAGCTGTCTTCATTGTCTTAATCTTACAATAAGAGCTTTGTTGTGGCACCTCAGCAGTTGTCAGCTGTTACGGTTCTTGTTTAAACAATTCAGAACCACCTCCCTCTGGACGTTGACACTTCAACAAATAAATCCTTGTTACCACATGACTGTAATCTGACTTTTTATGTTAAAAACAACTTTTCTGGAAACACTAAGAGAGCGATCCAAGTATCACCATGCAGCTTTGTGGAGAGACTTCAGGGGAAATGGTGACTTCAAACTTGACACAGTTCTTGCACTTCCCTAATCCAATGACAAACAGGTTTAAATTTAAAAATGGGCATCTTATCGAGACTTCCAGTACTTTCCATGTACAGAAACGGGTACAGTTCAATCTGTACCTATTACCAATTAAGAGGAGCTACACTTTTTGTGAGTAAAAAATAGTTTGAGTTAGAATAAACAGTAGTTAGAACTTAAGGGAGAGATAAGCACCCAACTCCCATCGCTGTCCTTACAAAATAGTCCCTCAAAACTCTACTTCCTTAATTACTGTTAGCTATCATGTGTTGTCCCTATTTAATTCAATTCATGCCAGTCTAATTGGAGAGGCCATTATTTAACTTAGCTCAGTAGCTTTCCTTCCAAAGTGAAAGACTCTAGGAGGATCTTGTAGACACTTGTGAATGTATACTGCTAATTGTGAGGTAAAGGAATAACGGCAAATTGCACATGTAAGTAGCTATATGATCATAACGTCTCCAACCTAGACATAGGTAGGATTCATTCTTAAAACTGTGAGACCCTGTTACTCAGGCTTGTACTATAATTTATCCCAGAGAACTTTTCTAGGTAAATACAGGAGTACCCATTGAATGGCTTGACACCATATACTCTTACCACTGAAGCTTGTCAGAGGCAAGGTGGGGGAGATGACATGGGTACCAAACGTGAGACCGCTAATGCCTGACTTTCAGAGGCCCTGAGCACTAACAGCTCCCACTGACTTCAGCTGGAATTTTGGATGGTCAGCACTGCTAAAACAGCTCAGAGCTCAAAATTGGACACCATTTTTTAATTTGTTGCTCTTATTGTTTAGTCTTATTGCAGCAGTTACTTCACAATCTAGTTCCACTTTATGGGAATAACAGTCACAGGGCATCTGATGTCCTGAAGATGGTGTGATGGCTGAGCCAGGGATCTAGGTTTTTAAATTGCTGACCCGAATTCCAAGCTGCTCCTCCAGTTTTCTGGGGGCTGTTAATATGGAAACTTCTGAATGTGGACTGTGTTTGTACGGTATCTAGAACAGTGAGACCCTGGTCAATGACTGGGGCTCCTCCTAGCTGCTACATGTATAATAATGTCAGATCTGATCAGATCAATAATCTATTCTGCATATTTAGTCCAAGTATTGTGGGGTGCTACTCCATCAATGGGGGGAAAAACTAAGAATACAAGAGGAGACAGGACAGAAGCAGAGGCAAAGTGACATCTTAGATCACGTAGCAGTGCCAATCAGAAATGAACCCTAGATCTGGCAACTCCCAACCCTGTCTGCAGCCTAGCACCATGCTGTGAAGAAGAGCACCACCAACTGAAACCTCAACATTATGTCCTGTAGTAGGTTGCCAGATGGGCCCTGGAGCCCTATCTAAAGATCTGGTCACGCCTAACCCTGATACTGTTATATCCAAAAGGAACAACACAAGGGGGATATGGCTGAACTAGTCTCATTCCATCTTAAGAAGGAGACTGGTGGAAGAAAAGGGTCTTTAAAGAAGGGTAATAAAGGAATTTGAGGAGGGAATTAAAACATGAGGGACCCAAGAATTGAGAGGATGACACAGCAAGTGAGGGGAAACGTGAAGTAATGGATTACAGGGAGAGAGAGGATGGAACAGATAAGATATGGGGAGAGAAATAAAGGGAGAAGACATCTGGAAAAAGTGAAAGGCTGGCCGGCCAGCCAGCCTGTAAAGAGCACCAGGCTTTGTTAAGACAGACAAATTCAAGTTAGAAATAAGGCACACTTTTTCACAGTGATGGTGACTGACCATTGGAACCAATTACCAAGGGAAGGTGGATTCTCCATCTCTTGATGTCTAATGCCTGTCTGCAAGCTATGCTTTAGCCAAACAAGTTCCTGGGCTTATTACAGGTATAACTGAAAATTAATTGCCTGTCGTATACAGGAGGTCATGCTAGATGATTTAATGCTCTCTTCTGGCCTTAACATCTATGAAACTACAAAGCTATATAATAATTATTGGGTCCATATTAGAAGAATTGTAGCTTGAGAAGTGGGAAAAGGCTGTGATCTGGTTTTTATTGGATTAACTATGAAAATGAATATAGCCAGTATTATAAGCTCCCATGTTGTTTATTTTATGCTGCCCTCATATTTTCAGTTTTCAATATACCACAGATTTTTGCATTGATAATGTCCAATTACATCATAGAGATTGTCAGGGGAAGCTAGACATCTGAGTAGGGGACATTTGGGGTTGACCCCTTCACTGACATGGATGGCAATTTGGGATTGTAGAATAAATACATTAGCTCAGGGGTTCTCAAACTGGGGGTCGGGACTCCTCAGGGGGTCATGAGGTTATTACATGAGGGGTCGCAAGCTGTCAGCCTCCACCCCAAACCCCACTATGCCACCAGCATTTATAATGGTGTTAAATATATTTTAAAGTATTTTTCATTTATAAGGGGGGGGGTCGCACTCAGAGGCTTGGTATGTGAAAGGGTCACCAGTACAAAAGTTTGAGAACCACTGCATTAGCTGGATGTTTTTGGTACAGCAATCTGTGAAATAGTTAACCATGTTGGGATTTAAAATGTCATCTTTAGGTTTTAGAGTTAACTCATTTCAGATGAACAGGCCAGTTCACCTCTTTCAGGTATTGATACAAGTTGTCTGCAGACTCTGGAAGACATCACTGCATTGATCCTCTATAGGCCCTAGGGCTTGTCTACACCAAGAAGCTGTTGCAAAATAAGCTAGGGTGTGAATTTAAAACATGATAGTTATTCCACACTAGTTCCCAATGTGTACACTCTTATTCCACACTGAGTGACTTTTTGCATATTCAGCTTATTGCACTCCCAAAGTGGTTTAAGCTAAACTATATAAAGGCACTCACTGCAGAATAAGCGTCCACATGGGGAGGTAGTACAGAATAGCTACTTCCCTGTGTAGATAAGCCTTTATTCTGTTCAGGTTTTCAGGGTTATGTTTGCAATAATGAGTGCTACAAAGATCTTTTTTTTTTTTAAATGCAAGCTCAGATTCTGGAGCACAATTATGCATCAAGGGGTGAATTCCATAGCCACCAAATCATGGATTACACAGGGGCTCTAGCTATGATTTAGAGAGCCCAAAATGGTCTGCAACCCAGTTAGAAAGATCTATGTTCCTTTATAAATGGCTTTGACATACTTGCTATTGTGCCTACCTCTCCAGGACAGATGGCTGAGTATTCTTAATTGAGGATATTGCAGGAACCTTTGGCCATTCCCCTAGAGCAGTGGTTCTCAACCAGGGGTATGTGTACCCCTGGGGATACACAGAGGTCTTCCAGGGGGTACATCAACTCATCTAGATACTTGCCTAGTTTATAAAAAGCACTAGCAAAGTCAGTACAAACTAAAATTTGATACAATGACTTGTTTATATTGCTCTATACACTGAAATGTAAGTACAATATTTATATTCCAATTGATTTATTTTATGATTATATGGTAAAAATTAGAAAGTAAGCAATTTTTCAGTAATAGTGTGCTGTGACACTTGTATTTTTATGTCTGATTTTGTAAGCAAGTAGTTTTTAAGTGAGGTGAAACTTGCGGGTACGTAAGACAAATCAGACTGCTGAAGGGGTACAGTAGTCTGGAAAGCTTGAGAGCTACTGCCCTAGAGTCTGCATTTGGCAGGTAAGAATTACCTGTCTAGACTGGCTTTTGACTGAATTTTAAATGATGTTAAAGGTGACTTGTGAAGGGGGAAAAAAGGGAGTTGTACCTTGTTTTGCCTCTTTATGATGTATAAAGAAGACCTAGAAGGAGTTTTTTCCTAATAGAAATAGAAATCCAGGTTCTGTCTGCACTGGGTGGATCTAGTATGATTGGAGATCTGGTGAAATTATAAGTCCAGAGAGTGAAAGCTGAGCAAATGAGAAGGGAAGAAATTTTTAATCATACTTTTAAAACATTTTTTTCAAGTGTAACACCTCTTTAACTATTTAATCTGTTTGACTAATATACATTTTGGAGAAAGGATGTCTTTGTTAAAGAAACACTCCCAACCGTTCAAGGTAAGTTAAGGTGTTTCAGTGTAAAATACACATCCTCTGAGGCATCCAATAAATTTTTTGCCAACACCAGAGAAGACCAGACTTGACATTTCTGATATTTCCAAAGTCAAAAAACAAAAACTCGCTCTTTATCCATCATAAAGAAGCAAAAAAAGATGCACACGCCAAATTTTTAAAGATTCTCTGTGGGTCACTTTTCACATCCTCCATACCTGAGTCTATTTTGAAGGTTTTGTGTTTCATTAATGGTTTTTAATGGTACCCAGATGCACTGGGCACTTCTAACGGTCTGATCTCGCAGATACTGACAAATGTTAATAGTCCTACTAAATGGCAGAAACAGGTTGTGTATCGAGGTGAAATGTCTGAAATGGGGAGAGCTGAGAGGCCATTTGGGATGAATTCAGATCAGAGATACAGCAGTCTGATATTTCACTGATCCCCGACTCCTGTTTGATAAAACTGACACCAAACCATGAAGAATCAGAAGACCAAACAATAGACAAAACCTTTGTCAACTCCTATGTCACCTGAAGTTTCTTTACTGACATTAATGAGTGAAACTTCATAACCCACTTGGGTGATATTACTGACCCTATTTGATAGATGGGGTGCAAATAGCGCTGGGTCATGAAAACAGCAGGGAATTTGCAGGATACTGCTGCACTAAGGCTCATACCTTAGAGCTATATTTTATTGAGGAACCGGTGCAGAAAGACAGGTGTCCCTGGGAGTGGGCCTATTTAAATCTTGATCCGAAGCTACACCACTGTGATTGGATGTTGATCGCCATGTAAAGACAATGGTCATACATTTTAATTAATATTTAAAAACCCAGTGAAAAGACTTTGCCACAACATACTGGGTTCCAGAAAAGCCACCGCTGTAATGTGATAGCTCAGCTGGGCTGGGACACGTGGGAGATTGCCAAGATTTTGAGAAGGATCCAGACTGGGGTTGCCATTGGAGAGGGTGGGAGAAGTGTTTGTTCACGTGGAAGGCAAGTGCCCCTCACTAGACTTTGGAAGCTGCCTGTTTGAAAACAAAGAGGTGTCAGTAATAATGCAATGGTCACTTCGTTTTCATGGAGAAAATACAGGCTGACGGGGCTGCTAGCCATGGCCAGAGGGGAAGGTTCAAGGATCTTAAATCCCCTCCCCATCCTGCAAAATGTAAATACTCTGACTTCTAGAAACGCCCCTAATCCCCCATGCCTGATCAAGGCAGATTTAGTCCCTGTCAGGGTCACCCTGAGGCTGGGATTAAAACTGCTGGTTTTAAAATAATTTCTTAGGGCAATTAGTGTCCGAGCAGGAAAAGGGAGAACTGCAGGGGGCGGCTCTTCCCCGCAGCCCTCTCCTGCCACCCTGAGCTCCTGGCATCTCCCTCTCTTTGCAGCCCCATTCCGCCCCCCACCCCCAGGGGCAGCTCACCCGCCCGGCTGCCCCAGCTTCAGGTCTCTACGGCCTCCAGATGGCGCAGCTCCCCCGCTGCAGCGGCTTGGTCGCTGGGTTGCAGAGGCACAGGCGTCCCTGCCAGATGGGTGGGGAAGGGAAGCCGATGAGGCGGGTCTGTGTGGGGAGGCGGCCGCTGCACAGGGGCGGACCTGCCGGACTGGGTAGCCCCTTCCTCCCCTCTGTCTCTCTGGTGCCACTGGGACTAGGGCGGGGCAGAGCCAGGAGCATCGGACACGGGCCGAGGGAATTCGAGCTTCGCAGGTACCTGAGCGGGGCAAGGGAGGGACTGAGCTGTTTAGGGGGCTGGGATCTCGGGGCAGTGCCAGGAGCACACGGTACTGGGGACCCCGTAGAAGTAGGAGTAGCCTTGCGCTGGGCACCTCTGAGACCCCAGCACCTTGTTTGCTTGGGGAGCCAGTATGCTGGGTACCTCCCTAACACTACAAACCTCCGAGATCCCCATAGCCTTTCAGCCTAATACCAGGGATCCATAGGGGCATCCTTCATAGTAGGAATCTGTAGGGGACCCCCATACTTAAAACCTTAGGGCACTAGAAAATGGGGTACCCTGTGTGGAAAGCCTAATAGCTAGAGATCTCTCAGGGGTACCTGGAGACTGCTGGGGAGCCCTGGCACTGCATACTCCTGGGTGGACCCTAATCCTATAGAGCCTAATATTAGGAAATTCTCAGAAACCCCAGTCCCCTGGGCCTTTTGGAGGCCCCTAATATATGGCACATAAAGGGAGCCTGGTATATGGGGGGGTAGAGTTTGCTCTCGGTTATGTGGCTGAACGCCCATTGACTTCAATGTCGCTATTCCGGATTCACACCGGCAGAATTTGGCCCTTGAGCTTTAGGGGAGTCTGACACCTGTACATAGCTGGGTCCTGCGGACGCAGTCCCAGCAACCAAGTACAAAAAAATCACAGCTCTGTTTTGGATCAGTTTCTGCCTGTCTCACAAAAGTTTTTCAGAACTTTGAGAAATAAGATAAAAATTCAATTGAGGTGAAATTGATCCCTACAGGGCAGACTGAGTTTAAGCCAGCAACTGAAGTGAGTTTTGCTGATCCTGCCCCAGTTTAAAAGAAACCACATAGTGACTGACATTTAAAATAAACCCACTTTTATTTGTGCTTTTAACAGGATGTTTACATGTGTATGTATACACATGTAAACACTGAGGGCCAGATGCTGCAAGCTTTACATTAAGTAGCACTCTATGGGACTACCGGTGTAAGTGCTACTCAGTATGAGTCAGGGATACATCGTGGGAGAGTTAGTTTATGGCACTATTGCACGCCTGGAGGTGACCTGGGTATTTGGTGCAGCACGGTTGCAATCTAGTTAGGTACGTAGGAGTTCTTGATTAAGAGTGTAAATGAGACTGGTATTTTCCTAGGTACTATACAGGGCCCTTATTATTTCTTCGCTCCCACTATGTTGTAAGAAGTTCACTAGTGAACGATTAGTGCTGCTCAAACCAGTCTTGGGGCTGCCTGATTTAAGCTATCATCTGTTTTCTATCTTCTGTTTTGTTTGGCCACATGGAAGGTCATAGCGTGAATGATATATTTCCTTGCTACTGTTAAGGCTGTGAATCAGAGGTGATGCTAACTTACAGGAATATTTTTGGGTCCCTTCTCACTGCCCCCACTAAAAAATACTAAGTGCATTATTTCCACAAACCAAAAAATATACCAGCACAACACACACTAACACACTTGTGTTAACAAGTCCATGTTAAATAAGATGAATGGTACTTTGGGTGTAATACTAAATCGGGGAACCCTTGAGCTGCTGGGGGCCCTAAGCAAACACTTAGACTGCTTATGCCTAGCAAGCACTACCACTGCTTCAAATACATATTTCTCTGTTGCCTTGTAGATCCTGGAGCAGTGTCTCCTAAAATGTAGCGAAGTGGGGCCTTAGCTTCACTGGGAATTTGCACCGATTCCAGCAATTGATGAACCAGCCATCCACCAATGTAGCTTGGAGCTGGGTAAGCACCACCCATGCGAATTGTGGCTTTCCTTGTTTCCACCTAGGGTTTGCACTGGTGTGCAGCTGCACTGATGGCTGGAATCAGGACATATTCTCAGTGCAGACGAGGCTTGAGGTTTTTACCAAACGGAGGAAGATTTTCTATCACTTAATGTACGTGTCCATAATGTGTTTGAGTCAGGAAGCATGTGTGCAGCTGCCTTCTTGCCCATGCCTTCCCCAGCAGGGATCAGGACAGTTTCAGTTCTTTTTGTCGAGGATTAGTTGGAGGGTGGAAGAAGCTGATGATCACATTCCATTGTCATCCTCCCCATTCTGGTGATTCCCATCAGGAGGCGAGGAAGGTGGCATGAGCAGTTTGGAGTGTGTGTGTGGGGGGGTCATGGCAAGTATCTCACATCATTTCACTTCTTCTTAGGCGCGGCCCTCTTAGCCGTCACTATTTTGGGTTTCGTTGGCTTGGAGTTTGGAGTTTGGAGGCTGCCTCCCCAAGAGTTTTCTGTCTCGAACCCTGGAATTCTTTTATATAATGTGATTTCAGCACTAATCAGAGCTGCACAGACTAGGAAATATTATTTTGTCCCCAAGCTTATTTTTTCAATATCACAGTGGGGTCTAGTGGGCCCAACCAAGAATCATAGAATCATAGAATCTCAGGGTTGGAAGGGACCTCAGGAGGTATCTAGTCCAACCCGCTACTCAAAGCAGGACCAACCCCAACTAAATTATCCCAGCCGGGGCTTTGTCAAGCCTGACCTTAAAAACCTCTAAGGAAGGAGATTCCACCACCTCCCTAGGTAACCCATTCCAGCGCTTCACCACCCTCCTAGTGAAAAAGTTTTTCCTAATATCCAACCTAAACCTCCCCCACTGCAACTTGTGACCATTACTCCTCGTTCTGTCATATTTGGACAGAGTTGGATCTCATTGTGCTAATTGCTGAACAAACCTAGAATAACAGTCCCTGCCTCAAGGATTTTACAATATAAATAATATTCTAGACAGACAGTGGGGGAAAGGGATGCAGTGTAGAAGCTGAGCAGTAAGCAATCTTTTTGTCTGAATGCGTGTGGTTCATCTTCAGATATCAGCATGCGGGGGCCATGTATCTATTTTGATGTAGAGGTAATGATAGCAGGTCAATAATAATAATTAATAATAAATAATGCCCCAACCTTGTCTAAGGGTACATTTACCCTGTGACAAAAGACCCGTGTCATCATGGCCACAGCTGGCCCAGGTCAGCTGACTCGGGCTCCCAGGTCTCAGGCTGCAGGGCTATAAAATCGCAGTGTAAATGTTCAGGCTCAGGCTGGAGCCTAGGCTCTGAGACCCCCAAGAGTGAGGAGCGTCTTAGAGCCCAGGGTCCAGCCTGAGCCCAAATGTCTATACTGCAATTTTTAGCCCCACAGCCTGAGCCCCAGGAGCCCTAGTCAGCTGACCTGGGCTTAGGGTTGCCAACCCTCCAGGATTGTCCTGGAGTCGCCAGGAATTAAAGATTAATCTTTAATTAAAGGTCATGTCCTGTGATGAAAACTCCAGGAATTCATCCAACCAAAGTTGGCAACCCTACTGGGCTATGAGACTCGGTGCTGTGGGTTTCTTACCACAGTGTAGCTGTACCCTGAGCTGGTCCAATGGTTTCATGTCTGAAATGTAAGAGTTCATCTAAAGCGCCTGGTTGCACTGGGCCTGGAATGGAGTTTGAACTATGTGTTTAAACAGGGCTTTAGCAAGTAGAGTTAGGGGTAGACAAAAATTTTTAAAAACGTTCTAGCCTAGAACAGGGTCTTCTTAATACACTTCCAAGGCCAGTGTGAATGCAGTAAAAGGAGCCAAGAAGTCTGGTTTTTGTCTCCTCAGGGATAGTAGTTTCTGCGTAGCCTGCAACTACATAACAGTTTGCTCCCACAGAATGTGTTAGGGAATCTAAATGATGTGTTTAGACTATTTGTGTTTTGTAACTAGTGTTTTTATAAGGCCATATGGAAAATTAAGAGCTGCAAAAAGCAGCTAAGACTTAGAACACTTTACCAACTCGAAAATGCAGCCCCCTCTGAGGTGGAACGCACCAGCTGTTTAACAACTCACAGCATCACAATGCAAGCATTTAGGACAGGGAATGAAGGGGGATACTGAATCCCATTGGTAGGGGCGGTTTGGGTGGTGGAACGTAACTAATTGAGTTACAGGTTTGTCCAGGATGTTGGGGCTTGGGCCATCACAACCTGCTACTGGCTAAGCAGGTGAAGATTTGTGATCACTAGCTAAGAATTGTGCACCACCTACTATATTTAGGTATTAGCCCATCTTCCTCACCCCCTCCCACTCGTTTATCTCCTCCTCCTGTTATGTCTTGCCATTTTTGCTTTCTAAGCTCTTAGGGACAGGGACTGTCATTCATTGAATATTTCTACAGCACCTGGCCCAATGGGGTCAAACTTGCTTGTGGCCTCTAGGCCCTGCTGTAATACAAATAATAGTGTTTAAACCCAAACAAAAAAACCCTCCATGCTACTTTTCATTCTTCATTTATTGTAAATGTCAGGAGAACATTATCTCTGATAAGCAGATCTGCTAAGATTTAACAACAACAACAACAAAAACGAAACCTACATGTTGATCCCCTATAATGCTGCTTTTAAAACCAAACTAAATTTTCCTTTCTTCTCTTCATGAAGGTTTGCTTGCTTGGCAGCAATTGAGTGTACGGGCCTCCTTGTCATGGCAACCATTGTCCCGGAAAAACTTACCCGCCTTTTCATTAATGTGCAGCAGCTTTGGCAGGTCCCCAGGCTGCTGGAAATGGCATTCCCCTCGCCTCCCTGCACCGTGGGCACCTCAGATGTGCCTAAGGTCTTCTGGAAACCCTACATTCACACCGGCTACAGACCCCTCAACCGGACCTGGAAGTATTACTTCTTGACGCTGTTCCAGCAGCACAACGAAGCTGTCAACGTCTGGACTCACCTCGTGGCTGCTCTGATCCTGCTGCTGAGGTTCCAGGGGCTTTCCCAGACGGTGGATTTTGTGAGCGATCCTCATGCCCATCCCCTGTTCATCATTGTCATTGCTTCTATCACCTACCTAACCTTCAGCACCCTGGCTCACCTCCTCCAGGCCAAATCAGAGTTCTGGCATTATAGCTTCTTTTTCATGGACTATGTGGGAGTAGCCATTTACCAGTACAGCAGTGCCTTGGTGCATTACTACTATGCCATTGAGCCAGACTGGCATGCAAGGATCATGGGGTTTTACATGCCGGGGGCTGTTTTGCTAGCGTGGTTATCCTGTGCAGGTTCCTGTTATGCTAAATATAGATACCACCAACTTCCTCGCCGTCTGAGCAGGCTGTGTCAGGAAATGCCCTTGGGCCTGGCGTATGCTCTAGATATTAGCCCAGTTATTCACCGGCTCTATACAGCTCAGCCCTCCGAGCAGGCGGATCCAGCCCTTTTATACCACAAATGCCAGGTGCTGTTTTTCCTTATCGGTGCTTTTTTCTTCTCGTACCCTTATCCAGAGAAATGGTTTCCTGGGAAATGTCACTTCTTTGGGCAGGGGCATCAGATCTTCCACGTGTTTCTGGTGCTGTGCACCCTGGCCCAGGTGCAGGCGGTGGCTCTGGACTATGAGTCAAGGAGGGAGATCTACACCAGTCTGCACGGTGACCAGACTCACAATTTCTCTGCCCTGTGCTTCTTCACCATAGCCTGCTGCCTCCTCACTGCCGCTTACATGACCAGCAAAGTGAAGTGCAAACTGAACTGCAAAGGAGAATGAAAGCTGTGGAGGGGAAGCTCCTGATCTCTCCCATCCTGGCTGTTTGAGGGGATGCCACCATAACAATCTGGCTGTGGACTGTAGTTTAAAGAGTGATGGAATGCTTGGAAATGTGCTATTGTTAAGCGATCTGCAAAGGGAAAATGCTGGGAGTTTGTGCTCTTTTGGGTTTTTTATGATGTATAAAGAAGCCCTGGAAAGGTGTATGTGTGTATAAGTGTTAAAACATTTTCTTTTTCTGCTTATTTTCTGCCTTAGAAATTCAGGTCCTGTCTTTAAAAGGCCTCAATGAAGAGCTGGGAGCAATGCTCTTTTTGCTAAATATGCATCCTGCTTCCCTGACATCTCCGGGCTGAGAAAGCTGACTTGCACAGCTGGGATCCTCAGTGAGTCTTCTAGCAAAACCAGGAGTGGCCAGCTCTGACATTCCTGATATTTCTCAGGCAGAAGTTAAGACAGAAAAAACAAGTCCAGCTTGTCTTTACATGTCGCTTTGAAGCAAACAAGGGGACAAGACAAACATTTTTTTTTCTGTTCAGGTCACTTTATATAGCACAGTAACTTTACATGGCACTTTACACACAGAGAAAGACATGTGGCCTGCCCTTATCATCTAAATAAGACAAGATACACTGAAGACAAGGCCCTGTCAGGAGAGGGGAGGAGGTTATCAGTAATGATGAAGAGGAGAAGGGAGGAAGGATAGCTGGAAGAAATGGGTTTCTAAGTGGGATCTGAAGGAGGAAAGAGGCCAGTAGGCCACTGAGAAGAGGGAAGCTTTGTCTATACTGGCCCTGTACCCCTAAAAATTCCTTCTGTTGCTACCACTGGTGCAGTTCCATTGCAGGTAGCAATAATGTGAGTGCTACTGTAAACGAAACCCTGGTGTTTTAACCACTGTGTCTTGCAGACCTGATCTGGGTGATAAAAACACTGGCGGCCAGTCTATACTACAGCTGCCACCACTGTCACTACACCAGCGTTTGGCAACAGTGGTAAAGAGAGACACTCCTGTAAACATAGCCAGAGTGTGGCCCAGGCACAGGGGGCGCATGAATGCAGAGGTGAATCTGCGGGTGGGAAAAGGAGCAGAAGGAAGGGGACATGCGAGCAGTGAGAGATAGGTGGGGGGTGAGATTGGTGAGTACAAGGAGCCTAGATTCGATGTGGCAAGAGATGGGAAAGATTCAAGATGGGGGGAGGAGGGGGCTGGGCTGAAGCAGCTGGAGTGTGGTGGAGGGCAGGAAGATAACTTTAGCAGCAGCTTTTGGGACAGACTAGTGAGGAGAAGATGATTGTGTTCAAAGGCAGGGGGATTCAGCTGGGGGTGCGGGCTGCAGCAGCTGGGATAATGAAAAAGGGCCGATGTTAGTGACGAAGCAGTGATAGAGATTTAGCAAGAATTTGGCTATGGAGGAGAAAGACAGCCGAGGCAAAGATGATCCAAGATTCTGGCCTGGCAGGTGGGAAGGACAGTTGGGGAGGTGGGGTGAACAGAAAAGTTTAAAACAACTGATTTGAATCTAGACTTAATTTTGGTTCTAAAATTGGTTCCAGTTCCTGCCAGGACCTAATCTCATTCCACCCCCTCCCCCCGTTTTCTCTTTCCTCTGCTGCCCTCACTGATCTTGACTAAGGCCTTGTCCACAGTGACAAAATTGACCAAGTCCTGAAATTGCTTTCTCACTCTGTCGAGTCTGAAAGGGTTTCAGGAACCTGGTTACTTCGGCTGCTCCTGAAGATGGTTTTCAATAAATGTTCTGCCCTGTCTAAGCTGGGCAGCAGCAGCCAGCAAAGCAGGTTCACCTGAAACCATTTTTAAGAGCTGTCATTGAAAAGTGGTTTCCGAACGCTGTCATTTCCAGGGGCTGGAGCCTACTGCAATGTAAAGAATCCAGCTGCCTGATCTGGTTTGCGTAGTTAGGGCTGTAGGAGGAATCACAGACTTCTCAGGGCCTAATTCAAGTCCTGGCAAGTAGACAGTATTTTAAATAAGCTTTAAAATGCATTGGCCATATGCATAGTTCTTAAAGCTACACAGATTTCATTGGAGAGCTCTAATGGCTAATGAGACAGCTTTGTAAAAAAGCATAGCTGTGCTTACCGGACCAACTGACTTTAAGATGCACAACCCACATATTTAAAGTTATTTGATCAGTGCATTTCTGTTCTGCCATTTTTACCTAAGCAAGGAGCCAGGAGCCGATCCTGGGAGGTGCTGAGCCCTTGCAGCTCCCAGTGGACTTTTCTGGCTCAGCTGCCAAACTCTTATGGCGGTTTAATGTGTGTAAAGTGCTTTGAAGATGAAAGACACTGTGTAAATGTTAAAAAATATTAGAGAATCATATAATTAACAGGCGTCAGTGCCTCTCGCCTCTCCCTCTCCTTTCAAATGGGAGAGGAGTGACTTCACCAGCTCTGTGTCCCGCACAACTCAGTTGAAGGGTTCCTCTATGTTCCTAAAATCCTGAAGTGTAGGGAGTTTCACACCAGCATGAACAATATGGAGTTTGAATGAGCCAATTGACTTCAGTTCTCCTTAAAGCTTGTCCTCTTGGTAGGTGATGTTTTCTGAATTTAAATATTTTATTCCTCTATTGATACACAAAAAGCCTTAGGATGTAGTTTGAATTTTAGTTTATCTTTACTTTATTGGGGGATCCAGGATTTCGCTGCCCCTAAGATTTTAGAATGGCAACAAACTAACACCCATGTGCCTCCCAAACGTGGGGAAGGATCCGGATCTGAACTTCTCCAATGTTTGGTTGTGTTTGGATCTAGGATTTTGGTTCAACTTGTGACAGGAATAGGGACCAGTCTCAAAGTCTGGATGAGCTTTGGTTTGGACCAATCTCTAGTTTGTTTAAACTATTAAACTATTTAATATGTCATATGAATAGACTAGATCAGTCAATGTGGATTATCAGCCCAAGCTGTGTTGATGTCCCCAGACTGGGGCTGCCTGGTTCGGGGAGAAGGGTAGGGCCTATCACCAATGGTCAGGAAAGATTTGTGCTTCACCAGAGATCACTCCTTGACATATTTAAAAGCTTTGCTTCCTTGAAAATTATTTCACTAATTTGCAAACACTTGGGCTACTTTTCACCTTGGAAAGACTCAGGGAAGGGAATGCCTAGAGGTAGACAATAGCTTGGTGGGCTTTGAAAGAAGCCCTGGGGGGTCTGATCCTGCTGCCACACCTCTGGCCAAACCTCTATTGACAGGAGCAGGGCTGAGATGGATCTTTGTTTAGTTGCACATCTTCTTGCTGGCAGCAGAGTTTGTGTTGCTGAACTCCTCCTTGTAGGCATTAATTGGTCAGCCACAGAGGAGCTGTTAGAGCAACAAGACGAACAAGATCTGACAAGTGTGAGCAATGTCTCCAATGCTCCTAGCTTCCACTGTAAGACCTGCTGCAGCACCATGGGCAGGCCGGTGCCTGCTCTGATGGGGACTATATCTTCTCACTTGCAGCAGTTTTGCTGCTTGCCCCAGACAGGGCAGCACATGGGATTGGTTGCATTGTGTTGAAGGGCCAAGCAGTCCCAGGAGGAGCAGGACTGAATGCAGCACAGCAAAGCTTGTGCAGTTTATCTTCAGCCCTGTTGCAACTGGAAATAGGCCCATGAAAATTAGGAGCCAGATTTTAAACAGCCCCCTAGTTTGGGCATATTCAGGCTAGGTATAAAGGTGGGGGAACGTGTAAAATTCAAGCCCAGATTCGAGTGCAGGTTTCAAACATCCCCTAAATTTTGAGGGTATTCGGATCTGAGCTTTGGTGTGGGACGTTCCCAGGTCATGATGTTCATTTAAACACTTCCATGGCTACTAAGCTTCTCCTTGTCCTTTGAGGAGATGCTGCTGCTCCTGTCCTGACCCGACCCATCTGCAGCCTCCGTGTGTGATCAGGCTCTTCTGCTGCCAAAGAGCTCTGTGGATTCAGCCCCCTTGCTCCGGCTGGTACTTCTCAAAGCAGATGTTACTGGCGCGTCATTGTTTATACTGCAGGCCATCCCTTCCTGCTGCTCTTATGCACGCATTCCATCCTTGGCCCAAGGAACTGCATGTTAACTTTGGGGTTTTTTAATCCCCAAAGGAGGCAAGAGTAAAAATAACAGTGACGAGTTACACTACTGAGGATGATTTGCCATGCTAGCACCACTTGCCTCTGCTGTCTTAGGTGTCCATCCATAAAGCCCTGTGTGGTACCTAATGGCCTGATCCAGTGCCATTCTGCATGCCCGCAACTCCCATTGACTGGGTCAAGTTCAGTCTGTCGCTGAGCCCAGCCATGGTGCTTCTGTTAACAGCCCCTAGGTCTGGACCCAGGATGGAGGGGAGTTGCTGGCTCAAAGCATTTTCCGTGAAGAGTCCTTGACTTTGGAGCCCCCCGGATCAGTTCATCTACGCCTGAGTTTACCCTCCCGGGTGCAGAGCAAGGTCCAGCCCTTAGCTCAGGTTTTGGGATAACGGAGGTTGGTAACTAAGGGGTTATGCTTCAAGATTGCTAGGGAGGCTGCCTGAGCAGCTGTGCCCTTTATTAGGGCCCTGTGGCCATTGTAAATATGGCATGCATCATGTTGATGCAGAATGTTGTTGATGACTTGGGCTTTAGTGGGGTAAATGCCTCCACAGGCTTAGGGCAGTAGGGTAAGTGTTGCTTTATAACAATGCCTGTATCCCTCTCCTCCCATGGGCATAGCTTGGTGGTTCCCACTAGTGGTTGCCAGTAATACTAGTACTTCAAACTTTACCATTGGCTAATCAGCCTCCCTTTGACTTGTGACATCCCTTCACTGTCTTCAGGATGAACGTTGTGCTGTGCCTGGTCCCAGTGCCTTATCACCGCCCACCTTCCACTTCATTGTTTGCTGTACCACACCAGCTCTAGAGCACGGTGGGGATTGGGTGGCCTATTAAGGGAGGGACGGCAATAGAGGTTGCTGGCTGCAGGCCCAATAGGGTGGGGAGAGGTCACCAGCTAGTACAATGCTGGTAGTAGTCTGGCAAACTGGTCTTGTTACCTGAACAAGTTGGGAAGCTCTGCCATATTCTTAATCACTGCAGCTACATGAACGGTCTTTTCTGTTATCACAAGGTCAGCAGAATGACATTACAGCTTCCATAGTGTCTGCAGCAGTGACCATATTACAAACATGTAATAGCCGGCTTGATCAGGAGGTGTGAAAACTGGCAAGCCATAACGTTTGGCAAAGGTATCAGTTCAAATGACCAAACTCTATTGTCAAATATCCCCTACTTTGCTGTGCCAGCTCCAGAGCAGCATAACTGATAAGGGAATCAGGACAGGCTGGAATCAAAGCCCCAGTAAAGGCACAGAGCATTTATGTGGGTATCCCTCAGGCGGTGTTTGGGCGATCCTGTGTTATATGTGGTGAGCACAAAATAAAAAGATTGTGCAAGTCAGCTTTGTTTCTTTTGCAATTGTCTTGATCTATCATGTTTGTAGTGTAGTTGTAGCCATGTTGGTGGTCCCAGAATATGAGAGACGCAAGGTGCGTGAGGTAGTATCTTTTGTTGGACCAAATTCTGTTGGTGAAAGAGACACGCTTTTAAGGTCTGCAGAGCTCTTGTTCACATATGGGAAAGATACTGGGAGACACTCTGGTTACCTTGCCCAGACCTGAAGAAGAGCTCTGTGGAGCTCAAAAGCTTGTCTCTTTCACCAACAGAAGTTGGTCCAACAAAAGATATTGCCTCACCCATCTTGTCTCTCTCTCTTAATCTACCATGTTAGATTCCAATTTGCTGCATCATATGACAAACAACACTTGTTGTGTTTCATCCAGTGGTGGAAACAACAGCTGAGTGGGTTTATATTAGATCTAATCATGTCAGTACTGTGTGTTTGTTTAGAGGATCTGGTATCTTGCTGCAATAGGCTGAGTACAAAAACCGCAAGGCCATTAATCGTAAACATATGACAAAACTTCCCCTTTACACTTCACTTTATTTGCGTTTTTAGTGCAATGTTTTTGACAAACTTTTTAAAAATCAAGTAGCTTTAAGAAAAAATTTCTGCCCTGATCCTCTTACAGGTGCCATGATGATGGACCCGCAGTAGAGAATAATTGGGTTACACAGGAGCACAGATCCACCCTGATGGAACAAGCTTCAGGAGTAGGGTGCTAGTTTTTAACTCCTAGTTTACAAACGTTCTCCCCTTACCCAATCTGCAAAGCAATTGAGAAATCCCTCCCTCCCTCCCATCTTTATGCAGCGATGGGCTTGGCTTTGTCTGTTGCCCGTTTATAACAATAAATAGGAGCCATTTGTCCCATAGCTAGCCCATTGTGCGGAAGAGAAATTCACCCTGAGGCAGAGAGCATGTGCATCACCATCTGCCTTACCGAACGCTTTAACACGTAAGATGTGGGGGCTTCATCACCCTCTGCCGTGGGGTGAACTTAACCTTTGTTAAGTGGAGTGAGTAAAAGCAGATACAAACCTAGTGTGTGGTGTAGACCTTCGCCCGCCCCCCAATGGCATGATGATGTCTGTGCCACAGTCCAGCCATGTGGGTGCAGCTAAACTCTAGTCAATCCTGCCATTATTTGTACCTCTCCTAGCACGATGGGGTCCTGGGCCAAGCTTGGGGGGACAGTCCTGTGGGCTACAAGTATTAATAGTAAATAATTACGCACAGGGGGCGNGTGCCACAGTCCAGCCATGTGGGTGCAGCTAAACTCTAGTCAATCCTGCCATTATTTGTACAGCTCCTAGCACGATGGGGTCCTGGGCCAAGCTTGGGGGGGGGCAGTCCTGTGGGCTACCACAGTATTAATAGTAAATAATTACACACGGGGTGGGGGGTGGGGGCAGATCTCAGGAGGAGTGCATTTGTACAGCAT
Source organism: Platysternon megacephalum (assembly GCA_003942145.1). Lineage (NCBI taxonomy): Eukaryota > Metazoa > Chordata > Testudines > Platysternidae > Platysternon > Platysternon megacephalum. Next base: position 9,429,174 of record QXTE01000016.1, on the reverse strand, counting down.
GTAGCACAAGGCGGGACTGGGCCATGCTTAGGTCCTGTGCAGGACCATGCTATGAGTAGTAAATGATGGTAGGATGGGGGAGGGGTGGAGCTCAGGAGGTACAGTGCATCTGTTTAGCACAAGGGGAAGGCTGGGCCATGCATAGGGGGCCTGAGCACCCCCACACAATGCATAGTAAATAATTCTATGATGATGGGGGAGGGGGGAGCAGGATGGAACTCAGGCAGAATGGGTGTCTTTGTACAGCACCTAGCACTGTGTGTGTGTGTGTGGGGGGGGGGGGG
>QXTE01000016.1:9173456-9428459 GCA_003942145.1 Platysternon megacephalum | reverse complement strand
GAAGGGGGCTCAGGAGGAGCTGGGGGCTCAGGAAGGGCTGGGGGAGTAGGGAAGATGGGGATGAGGTGGGTTGGGAGGCTGGGGGTGAAGGGGGCTCAGGAGGAGCTGGGGGCGGGGTAGGGAAGATGGGGGTGAGGCGGGTTGGGAGGCTGGGGGTGAGGAGCGGATGGGGGAGGGCAGGGGGCTCAGGAAGGGGGGCTGGGAGCAAGCAGCAGTGGGCTCGGGGCAGACCACGCAAGGGGCTTATCCAGCCTGTTCTTGAACATCTGCAGCAATGGGGAGTCCCCCGCCTCCCTTAGCATCTGTCTGGGAGTTCAAAAGCTTTCCTACCAGCTCACCCGGATCTCCCTTGCTGCCCGGCAAGCCCATTACTCCTTGTCCTGCCTTCACAGGGTGCTGAGAGCGATCGGTCTCTTTATAATGGCCTCTCCCAGATGTGACAGCTGCTATCCTGTCCCCACTCAGTCTCAAGACTAAATGTGCCCAGGTTTTTTTAACCTTTCCTCATAGGTCAGGTTTTTAAACCTTTTATCATGTTTGTTGTGCTCCTCTGGACTCACTTCAGTTTGTCCCCATCTTTCCTACGGTGCAGTTATATGGAGATATACCTATCTCATAGAGCTGGAAGGGACCCCGAAGGGTCATCGAGTCCAGCCCCCTGCCTTCACTAGCAGGACCAATTTTGCCCCAGATCCCTAAGTGGCCCCCTCAAGGATTGAACTCACAACCCTGGGTTTAGCAGGCCAACGCTCAAACCACTGAGCTATCCCTATCCCTCCCCCTCCCATAATTGGGTCCAGTACTCCAGTGCTGAATAGAGTGGGACAGTTACCGTCCATGTCTTCCACGTAACCTCCAGCTCCCTTTCAGCAGTACTACCACCCTGGTCAGTTATTTCCCCTTTTGTAATTGCACATTTGATTTTTCCTTTCTAGGTAAAACACATTGCACTTATCTTTATTGAATTTCATCTTGTTGAATTCAATCACTTCTCCAATTTGTCAAGGTCCAATTTGAATTCTAATCCTGTCCTCCAAAGTGCTTGCAACATCTCACAACTTGATGTCATCTGCAGAATTTATAAGCATGCTCTCCACTTCATTTTCCAAGTTGTTAATGAAAACCTTGAATAGTACTAGACCCAGGACTGACCCCTGAGAGATCTCATGAGATACCTCCTCTCAGTTTGACAGTGAAACATTGAAAACCATGCTGCATGTGGTCTTTCAACCAGTTGTGCCCCCACCTTATAGTAATTGCATATAGACTGCATTTCCCTAGTTTGCTTATCAAAATGTCATGTGAGATTGTGTCAGAAACCTTATTAAAATCAAGCTATTTCTCCTCTACAGCTTCCCCCCATCCACTAGGCTAGTAAACCTGTCAAAGAAGGAAATTTAGGTTGGTTTGGCATTATTTCCTGACAAAGCCATGCTGGCTAGTCCTTATAACTGTTATCCTCTAGGTACTTACAAATTGATTGTTTAATAATTTGTTCTAGCATCTTTCCAGGTATTGAAGTTAGGCTGACTGGACTATAATTCCCTGGGTCGTCTTTGTTCCCCTTTTTAAAGATAAGATACTATATTTGCCCTTCTTCAGTCTTCTGGGACCTTAACTATCCTCCATGAGTTCTCAAAGATAATTGCTAACGATTCTGAGATTGCTTCATCTAGTTTCTTAAGAACCATAGGATGAATTTCAGCAGGCCCTGTCGACTTGAATACATATAATTTTATATAAATATTCTTTAACCTTTTCTTTCCCTATTTTGGCTTATGTTCCTTCCCCCTTGTTAATATTGTGTTGAGTATCTGCTCACCCTTAACCTTTCCAGTGAAGACTGAAGCAAAATAGGCATTAAACACTTCAGCCTTCTTGATGTCATCAGTTATTTGCTCTCCTTTCCCACTAAGTTGAGGACCTACACTTTCCTTCATCTTTCTCTTGCTCCTAATATATTTAAAGAATCTCTTCTTATTGGGTTTTATGTCCCCTGGCACATGTAACTCCTTTTTTGCCTTCCCCTTTCTGATTTTGTCCCTACATGCTTGTGCTATTTTTTTGTACTCCACCGTGGCAATTTGTCCATATTTCCACTTTTTGTAGGATTCCTTTTTGATTTTCAGGTCACTAAAGAGCTGCTGATGGAGCCTTATTGGCCTACCTATGCCCCTTTCTCTTGCACTGCCCTGGGCCATAGGCCCTTGTCTCATCTCCTCCCTGCAGATGAGCTATTGACCATTCACCGTGGCCCTGTTAAAACGCAACAGTGCATGCAGCACAAGTATAGACATGCAGCTTCTGTGCTACTTCACAGGCTATGTCTGGATTGCAGCCATGGAGTGGGATTGCAGCTTGAGCAGACATACCTGAGCTAGGTAGTTTGGGTCCCGGAACAGTGAAGCAAAAGCAGTATAAACTTCAGTTTGGAGTAGCCCCATCACCCCCAAGTAACTACCCAGGCTTCTGGGCAGGTTTGTACAGCTAGTGCTGCTATGGTTTTGCTGCTCTGGGACCTGAGCTAGCTAGATGAAAGCTAGCTTGGGTACATCCCAGTTATTGCAATATATACATACCCACCATGTGGCCATTCTCACTCGAGCTAGGCTAACTCCAGTGTCGATAACTCCTATTAATTCTGCAGTGAAGCCATAGCCTCAAGTGTTTCCAGCAATTATAAATCCAGCTGTGCTAAGAACTGTGTGAAAGAGAAGCAGCAAGTGTTTTTACAAGCAGCCAGTTACAAAGCACATCATCATAATTATTTGGCACTTACACAGTAGATCTCAAAGGGCTTTCCAAGCAGTTACCAACTTATCCCTTGGTAAATGAGATGCAAAGGATGAAATAACTTGCCCAAGGTCTCACAGTGAGTCAGTTTCATACCCCTGTTGCCCACTCTCCCACTATTGCACTGGAAATTGTTCCTGTCCTCGCACAGAGCATATACAAGAACACTGCTGGTGATGCTCTAGCCTGCCTTCTTATTTCAGGCTGCAGCAGGTCCCTCATTATTTGTATACAGAAGAAGGATCAGCCATGAAATGTGTAAGAAAAAGAAGCACTGCTGAGCAGTTTGAGACTTGTGGCATCTGGCTGGACACTGCAAAGTTAAAGAAGCGCAAAATACAGGTAATAAATCTATACTATTTGTGATGTCATAGCTTTGTACAGCTCTTTACAAATCTAGTACACAATGTTCTCTGCCCTCAAGCGTTTACAATCCAAGTTAGAGGGCTCACATGAGGAGATATCATAGCATGGGAACAAGAGAGATTGGCAGAGGAAGAAGCCTAGAGCATTTTTACCTCTCCCCCCCCTTTTTTTTTAAATGAGCCATCACTGAATTGTCTCAGATGTGCAAGTGGGGAGTATCCTAACAGAGACTAGCAGTGGAAAGAAGCAAGGAAAGATTTAAAGGTGAAGAGGTAAGAAATGTGGCTTCTTGGGGAAGAGGGTTGTTCAAGCAGTGTGGTACAACTATAGATGAAAGGAGATAAAGGGAATAACAAGGAGAGGGGAGTTATGTCACTATTAACAAGTTAAATTCACTCTAGCACTTCTCTCCCCACCCAGACTCTCGTATCCAAGCCAACTTCAAACATGCCAAATCCACTTCTTGAGAGGAACTATAATAGTCACATTTCAGTTAATTTTACTCAGACAAGACTTTCTCAGCCATACACCAGGCAAACTACCATCTCTTCGTTCTTCAGCATTCAACCAACAGGTACTGTAGAACAATTTTTGCACACACACACACACACACACACACACACACACACACACACACACACAACTTTTTAATATGGCGAAGTTACAGTGAAACATTATCGTATCATGCTAAATCATATGTTACTTATTCAGGATCAGGTTAATATTCACAGAACCTGGCTAAAAATTATGGCTTGCTGGCTGGGGAGTCTTCCTCTTCCGAGTACACTAGAAAGATTGACCAAATCTCTGTGCAGGAGTCTGGACACTTTCCAGCATTGCTTCTGTCAGGTAGCCTAAATTAGATCAGAGGCTAAAAAGCATGGGATGGGCAAATCTGACCCAAAATGAACAGAGACCATTCAGATCCGTTCCCACGTTTGTCAGATTGGATTCCCTACAAATGTCAAAGGCTGGGATTAACCTAAAAGAATTAGGTGCCCAATTCATCCTGTGTGTTTTTTATAAATTTGAAACTGATGCTACAATTCACTGCTTGTGCAAAACTGCCATTGATTTAAACAGGAGCATTGTGCTGTGGAAGGGCTCCAGGATCAGGACCTTTGTTGGGAAGGGTAGCATGTTAACCCTGAAGTCTTGAAGCTGAGAGGAGATGGTAGGGGAAGGAGTGTACTCATACTATGGACACATCTCTAATTGATTTAGTGTACTGGGTCCATCTAGTGTCATTGAATTTTATCTAACAGGGTATTTCAGCTCAGAAATGCTGACTGCGAGCTAAACCATGGCTCAGTTTATGATGAAAAGTGCTTTTTACATTTGTGTGCTCTGGCTGTTGGAGGGAGCGCAACAATGGCCTTGGGGGAGCTGAGCCTACTAATCTTGTATGATATTTTTTTAAACACTTGCACACACTACTATGAGTGAGTCTGATTTTATTTGTCTCTAGTGGGCAGGGCTTGTAGTAGTGCCATTCAACCTCTGCTTTGTGCTGTTTCCTGCTCCCTGTGGATTTACTGTATTAAGGCTACTATCCTTTCATTCACTATAGATTCCTATTGCAAGATTTAGAGACTTCCCTGCAGTAATTCCTACAAAGTTTTCTATTGCTGTGTAAATATTAACTCTTTCTTCTGAAATTGAGAAAAAGCTAGAATCTTGGAGTAGGATTTAGAAATTACACTATTTCAAATGGTTTCAAAAGCAGAAGACTTATTCTGTTGTTTCTTTGCTCCCTTCAAGGAGATGATGAGGTGTCTGGAAAATTTTACAGTTCAGTTTTCCAATTCCTTGTGCATCACTAATTTATAAAGAAGTGAAGCATCTTCCAGTAGTTAATCACTAAACAGCAATCAGACCACTTTGTATCAGAGGAAGATTTATTAGAATCTTAATTTCTATTGAACTGTTCATTGGTAAAGCACTTCACAAATATAAAGTGTCATCAAAATCACTGCAGCCACGTTAGGGGTGGAAAACAGGCATTACATAACTGTTAAAAGGCACATCCTATTGAAAGTGTAAGGGGAACTTAAGTTGGTGGAATGGCTTTACTGAAGTTGGAATTTGACTCTCTGGGGGAGGCCTGAAGAAGAGACGGAGCACACCAAGGGGAGCTTGGAACTGCTCAGATATCACTTCACTTCTCCCTCATGGGAGGCAGAACTTGCTTGATTGTCATCTTCTTGCTTCACATATTGGACCAGCCGTCTCACTAATTTCTACAAGGAGGTAGAGCTATTAGGATGTTGTGAAACAGGGGAGAGTCTGGTCGTGTCCAAATTAATTAAAGGAGGGGTGGGGGACAGTGTAGAGTTGTCTAAATCAAGCATAGGAGAGGAATAATTGTGTGATCGCTAATCTTGAGTTTGAAGAGTTTGCATATCAGCTGTGTTGTTTTTTCCAGGTGAAAAGGATGATGAAGAAAACTTAGAGACATATCCTCTTATGTCAAATAAAGGAAAAGGCTCTGATTTCTTGGCTGCCGCCTCTATGAAGAGCTCTGGGGCTGCTAAATTAGAGGAAGCCCAGGCACCAACCTTGAGCCCTCAGGAGGACAACATTCAGGAGTGTAGCCAGCTGCTTCTACAAAACACACAAGGCTTGAACATTCCCCTGCTGAACTATACCTTCCCACAAGCACAGTCTAACAGCAGGAGTGAGTGCACAGCCATTGCAAGGACCTCTGCTGGTGAGACAGAGGAGACTCTCTCCATAAACTTCACCCAGGATTCAGAGGGAAATAAGGTTCTAGCTCACAGGAATTCAGCTGACTCATTCACTGGAAGAATTTCTGTAGCAAATGGGATAATTTCAAGAAAGAGAGTGAGTTACTTTATAGGAGAGAAAGAGGGCCATTTGTGCTCTGAGCGGGGGAGAACTAGAGTGGGTCTCAAACCTGCACACCCGATGAAGCAAGGTAGGAGGAGATGCAAAAACCTGCCCTGTCGTGGAATTTCTTTTATGGATTTGTCAGAGGTTGAGAATGTGAGTCCTGCTCCCAAGGGTAATGAGGGCCAGCAGACCAATTGTCCTCTATCCCAGGGGCGAACAACTAAAGCAGAGCTTTTGAGAGACAGTAGTCAAAATTTTGCTGGCTTTTGGACAAGAAACTGTCACAATATGGCTGGTTCAGCAGAAGAGCAGGGGGCCAGTAAGAGTAGTCCTACCACACAGTTGTTTACCCAGGATTCAGAGGGATACAGAGTCATTTCTCACCCGCACTTCTATGAGAGTGGCAGATCGCCTTTGCAGGAAAAGTATCTACAGGACAAAACCAACTTTGTCCACAGGGTGCCTAGCCCACCCTCTGTGGGCTGCTTTAAGGTTTATTCTTCAGGGGCATGGGACAGGACTCATTTAGCTACTACAGCCATGAATTTATATGAGCCTGAGTCATACTATGATTTGTTATTCACAGAGGATTCAGAAGGAAATAGAATTATCAAACACTGATTCAGTAGTAATTTTTTTCTGAGTAAACAGAATGCTGAAAAATTGACTTTTTTAATGTACATGAAAATTCCTCTGAAGCCTACACAGTGCATCACTTTCTTTAAGAAAGATACAAGGAATATGTAAGTGTACACATTGCATATACGGCCTTTGGCTAGGAGTGGTATAGACCCAAACACACAGGCTACTTACTCTGCATGCAGGATTGTCTTTGATTAAAAAGAGATCATGTGTGTGCAAATAAAGTGATCATTTTATAGTAAAATGTGTTGTAATCAAGTTTCCACATCTGTTCCTTCCCATGCCCTGCTCAGATGAACACAGGCACCATGTTGTCACACATTGAATCTGAGTAAGCTCTTTGGGAGGGGGAGGGGGGGTAACCAAAAATTTGCATGTTTGGCAAGGCTCTGCTTAGTGGTGGCTCTGTATAAAAGGAAGCATGAGGGGTACCTTCAATCCCACATGTTGAGGAATAAGAGCCCATTACTATTCAAGACTTAAGGGGAAAAAAGATACCTTGCCCTTGATTTAGAACATTCCCACTCATCTCGTAAGATTTGAATATTGCAATATGGCTCAGCAGCTTGGAAGTCGAAGTTAAAAGTTTCCCAACATCAGCTCCCCAGAGTCCACAAACCTGAGGACGCACGCTGTGTAGTCTAGTGTCTCACAACACATCTACAGGTGGATTATCTGCCCCCAAAATTTAGGTTCAACTGCCTGTTCAGGTGGTGTGAATTCACTGGTACAAGATGTCTCTGAGGTCAAGAACTTAGCAAGAGTCAAAAATGGACTGGACATGTATATAGCTAAAAACAGCCCTGGGATTATTTAAAAACAAAGTTTGTAAAGGACACAGACCCTCTTGCTTCAGCAGATAGGGCAATCCCTAATTGACAGGTGTTACGAGGACTGGAACTAAGTTGCTTGCAACTTCCTTTGAAGCATGTGGTACTGGTTACTTGATTAGATGGACCCCTGTTCTGATGTATGGTAATTCTTGTTACTATAGCAACAGAATAATAATTTGACTTAAAGGGAGTATGTGTGCTATATAGAAAGCTATAATGCTTCTTAAGGGGCACAGCTGTCACCTATACATCTCTTCCTGCATCAGTCCCTTCATTAAATTAGTAGGATTAAGCTACTTGGCTCAATAGCCAAATCAAAAATCATCATCAGAAACTGTAGTTGTACCATCCCTACCAAAGGTAGCTGGTGTGGAGAAGGAAGAGATGTACACAACAGGCATTTCAGACCTTGCAAGCCAAAGGTTGTAGCTGTGTACAGGGTGGGATTCTAGACTTTCAGTGCTCGTGGTGATTGACTGCCACCAGGCTGCTTAAATAAAGTAAGAGAGTGCAGGAGCACGTTTATTTATTTCAAAATAGTGGTAGTCTCAAGGTTTCTATTGCCAGATCTGGCTTCATCATCTGCACGTCCCCACAACTGCCACAGTAAGGAGGGATGGGGAGGAAGTCACAGTGTGACTTTTCTTGCTGGCCCTACCAGCAGGGGGTTCTAACAGAGCAAGCTTCCTCCCTATCTGAGTTAGTTACTGGCTGCAGGAGTGAATCTGGACTTGCAGTGTGGTTTTTCCCCCACTGGTCACACTGCCAGAGTAGGGAAGAATCTGGCTTGGGTACATTTTTGCCTGCTATGTAAGGGGGGAGAGAGGCCAATTCACCCCATTCAAAGGCAGCATGCTAGTATAGGGCAGGAAGATTACACAAAAGTGCAATCACTTGCAGTAGCTGACCCAGTATTGTTCCTATTATGTGGGACCAGGCTCCAATATTTTCCTCTGACAATACAGTAAGTCCACAGACGTGTGGATACAGATGCATTTTGGGAAAAGGGGGCTAATCTTCGCTATTGACGCAGCAGCTGGTGTCACAGCAGAGGATTGTGTGTGTGTACAGAATTGTGCAATGCATCTTTGGAATTATCATTCCACACCAAGGACTAAAATATGTGCCAGCCAGTCCTCCCCGTTATACTATCCCATCCTACAACCGACACAAATCAAGCCTGACAATCCCATTACAGCACTGGTGATAAGTCAGAACGAATGGGGTTAGATACCAACTGCATGGGGTGTGTTTCAGGCAGAACAACAATGTAGTGTATATTTTCCTACAGCACAAATATATTGTGAGAGCTGCTCACTCACCACATTCCTGACACAGTATTTTAAACGCATGCACTGAATTCTCTGCCAAGTTGCAAGGACAGTAGAGTGACTTCACAAGAAAGCACCAGCTGCTCAAAAGCAACACAGGAGAGACCAGGAAGAGGGAGCCACAGGACCAAGTGATTGCTAGCAGACATGTCAAGTTGAGTCAACATGGAGAACAGTGATCCATGCCCTTTGCTGCAGCAGAAACAGCCCAAAACAATTGCTGCAGCTCAAGACAGCGATACTCTTCTAGGAGCAATGTTTCAGATACCCGTACAAGCAGACAGACCGTACCAATCCTCCAAAAAACCCAGCACAGTTGTTAGCAAGCTGAGACTAGCGAGACAATCTGCAAATATCATTGGAGAACCATGTATAGGGATCCATTTATATAAAGGAATCATCATCTACCTTGAATACAGCTGAGAGACATTAATTAGCACAGAATGACACTTCACCAGTGACTTAACTCTCTCCTTTCCTTTTCCCCACGTGGTTTTCTACAGGACTCAACTCCTAGCTTTGATGATGCAGTAGATATACTTTAAATCACATTAACTGGGCAAAATTCTTACTGAATTTTATATGAATAAAATAAAGTTAATCTGAATAAAGAGATCATTTTAATGAAACACATGGAATTCTTGACAAGTTACCTTAGGGCAGGATATAAGTGTCATGTAATGTGACTCAGGGATATTTTGATCTTTCAAATATTACAAACTATTTAAAAGTCACTCACCAGCCAACACCAGTCTAGCAAATTGAGCTTGGTTAAATGGTCTGATAATTCATTTTAATTTCTCCTGTCCTAAATGGGACAGGAAAGTAATTGGAAGAAACTTTAGGGAATGGAATCCTTTTTTGAGGAAATAATGCAAGCTCTTAAACCACCCTCAATACAATAAGAACTTCCTAAAAATTGACAGCCTGGAAGGAAGAAGCAATTTACTCTCATTGATAGCTTTGCACCTGACTTTCCCTGAACAGAGAACGAATTAGATGCTTTATGTCCATTTATATTATAAATTAGTAGCTAGTCATATTGCAACAAGACCATCATGAGCCAAATGAATGATTCAAGTTAAAGTCACCTTGGGGAAAACACAGATAGGAAGAGAACTTCATTTAGCAACACTCGCATCACTCTGTAGAAGACACTGTTACCAGTAATGCTTCAAAATATATGTGGAAAAATTTCCTTTCTTAAAAAGTTTTTATATATTTAGAGACATGGAAAACACTGCAAATCCACAGTTGCTTTCTTGAATAAGTTTCCAGTGCAGAAATAATTTCTAATTAGTAAAGAGGCAAAAAAGTTTGATCCTTAGGAAGGCAGCTACTGTGGAGAAAAATCTCAGGAGCACAATACACTTGCTTACAGATTTAAATGAAAGTGTAATGTCAGTTTTCTTTCATGGTTACATCTTCATCCTTTAGAGCAAATTTTCTTCTCAACACTTCTGATATAAGAACAGCCGGGTCTTCCTCCTTCAATAAAGTTCGGTTCCTGATGGAGATACAAAATTAAATGTATTAACAGCAATTTGGATAGAGATTCTCCAAAGTCTGTAGATGACACTGTCTCTGCTAGGCCCAAGCTTTAGGATTTTGTTTTAAAATATTGTTTTATAAACTAAATTATGAGAAAATTGTGTGTCACTGAAACCCCTTTTTTATTTCAACATTTCCCTGCAGCACTGGGAACCCTGACAGTCTGTCAGAGTTGGGTAAAGTGCCAACATTGAATAGAAGACAAAGTGAGTAGTACATTAAGGCTGAGATTTTGCAAGCTGCCTAGGAAATGTAGAGACACAGTTCCCATTAATTTCAAGGGGAAACTGTGCAGTCTAAATGCCCCATGTGGTGTAAAAAATCCCAGCCTACATTACATTCCCCCCTACCCCTCCGCTTTAAATCTGAAGTGTTAACAACAGGTAAGAAGAAATGTACAAAATACAAGCTGTATGCAGGCTGTCCTCCTTTATTAAAACCAAAGGACATATTCCTTTGAACTGAAATAATAGAACTAATTATCTATTATGATGTTAATTGTGAAATGGGTACACTGCTCACTTGGCATGTCTTGGTGCAATAAAAAGGATTCTTCAGTTTTACCTCCCCTTTTCCTCACATAATCCAACATTAGTCTTGGATGGCAGGCAGGCAGTGGGTCCTGCGTCTTATGAGTCCTGGTGATCAGTTTACTTTACAACAAGGGAGCCTACTTCACAAGAAGCCAATTATATTGGGTCATTCCTGATACTTGAAAATAAGGATCCCATGATAACAGCCACTGATTTCAGAGTTTAATATTTTAGAGTAAAAATTCCCTATAGGCTGGAAAACATTCCATGAGTTCTGAAATCTTTTAAAAGCCTCTAAAAGAGCCAATTATTTTTAACTAGATTAAAAGCAAAAAATTACAGTTTGCTGTATTTGTTTTAAACACCTGCAGCCACTTAATCTCGAATTTGCACTAAAAGCTTTTACTAGATTCAGTGATTAGATTTAAGAAGTTCAGAAGTAACCCATGGCTTCAGGCCTGACCCCCCAGTACCACGTGAAGTGTCTGCAGGGGCAAGGCCTTAGTCCACAATTGTAATGCACTGTTTAACTTCAGCTTTTAAGTCATGACAGTAGATAGAAACACTCCAATGATTTCACCAGAATCAGGATTCCCTCAGATTCGAGTGCAGAGACAGGTAGATAGGGTTCAGAGCATGGACTTTGAAGAACTTCTGAAGCCATTCCTCCACCTGGGGAAGCTTAAGAGAATCCAAAATCACCCAGAGTTCCAATAAACTGCTTCCAAAGGGCAATGGGTGTAGGAGGGAAGCCAAGAGCAGATGCAGGAAGAGGCTGGATGGGCAGAGGCAAAGTGAGACTGCAGCGATAAAGACGGAAGTTGTACTGAATACAAGGAAAAAGCTCATCCCCACCATGGGTAGCTAAAAGAGGTGTGGGGGAAATCTATCAGAGGGAGAGAACAAGCCTCCAGCAGCAGCACATAACCAGCAGCTATTGTAGAAAACTGACACCAGGCAACTAGCAGCAGAGGCGGTACCTTCAAACCAACATCATATCGGCATCTTGATTCTTTAGAAATTCTCACTGAAGAACTCCAACCACCAGGGAAGTAATCATGGACAAATTAATGGGCAATTACACCTGAATTAGATCAATCCCATGATCAGTACTTATAAAAATGTACTCACATTCAAAGCAGATGTTCACGCTAAATATTTTTAACCACACACTGAATGAACGGATCAGCTGGAACACTACACAGACAATTCCTTTCCAAAAGGCAGCAGATATTAAAAGGGCTCTATTCTGATTTTAATGGTGGAAACATGCAAATGTGTCTCATACTCATTCCTGAAGTTTCCAGGTTGTGGGTTTTAACACCAGTTCCTAAACAGGAGCATCAGAGAAGCACGGATTTAATCATCTTGTTAGGTGTAAATGGCATCTCCACCCACAAAAATTAAAATGGTCATTTAACTCCTTTTACACATATTCACTTTACACTGCTGGCTCTGGTACCATCTGAGTTCGGGAAACTGGTCAGACGAGGGACAGACCGCAGGGAGGCTGCCTCTTGAAAACAACTTCAGTTCATGCTGTTTCATGATTCTTCAGAGTCAGACACCCATGATGCTGCTTCTACACCTGCTGGGATGTCCATATAATGACCACAATAACCTCAGAGATCAATGCCTCTATAATCAGTTCTAAGCTGATTGAGATCATTTACTATAGGTGGCTGTGGCAAGGATATTTCACAACTCATTAACGTACACCAGCTGTGAAACAACAGGTGTTCTAAGAACAACCCCACTCGATCTTTTCACATTCACTTGTTTTTGTTCATTAAACATTTGATGTGAAATACGGAACTGACGTCAGCAGGATAAGACAGCAAAAGCCATATCAATTAGATTCTAGGGCTGGGCAATTCAAGCCCAGCAATTCACCACAGGAAATCCAGACTTCTAAGGTCTTGTTGTTCTCCAGGCCAATAATACGTAAGTGCTGTATTCAGCTGGTCAGGGAGGTACAAGCTGCTCCACCCACAGCATATTAGGGAGTCCCAACCAACTCTCGTCAGATATATGGCACATCACCATGGTATGGGGCTGGCCTGGAGGGCAATCATCAATTTGTGCTGGTCAAACAATGAAGACAATTGTTCACCAGTTAATTGCAAAGTCACATGGAATACATTATTCATGGCTATTCACCCAGCTCTCATTCAGATATTGTAACCCTCATCTCCAAGTGCATGTACTGTACACATTGCAGGCAAGGCAATAGGCTAAGATAGAGGGACAGACACGAGCAATACGTGGTGTGAAGCCTGTGGTTACAGATTTGGTTATACAGCCTCAGAGGACGCATTGGCGAAAACACACATCACCACAAATGAATGCCGTTATCTTTCGGTAAATCCACTGGAGACATGGCAATTCCTGTTATTGCTACCACAGTATTTGCCTAATATCTGGGCCATTCATTCTGAACCCCTATCAGGAAAAAAAACAGAGCTATCAATAATACACTAGAATAAATTTGCTTACAATGTGATTCAGCTTCTCCTGTTAATCAGGCGAGCAGTTATTCCCTGTGGGAAACAGGCCTCGGCTAACTTGGCAGAACAGAAAAGCAGAGCTCTTCCTGCCCGCCCGCTCGTCCCAGTGGGATAGAATTTGTTAGATATCCTCGCACAAGACATTTGTATTCTACTTTATAGACGTCTGTGCTAACAGTTACTGGTAATACCTCCCCTTCATGGAATAAGCCATTGGAACACAGCTACCTAGAGAAGAACTAGCCCCTTCTTTGGAGAAAGGCAGAACCCATTAGATACATGCCTGGTCTACACTTAAAAAAATTAGATCCATCTAGTTAAGTTGTTCAGGGCTTTGAAGAATGCTGTGCCATAGTGAATTCAACCTACCCCAGTGTAGAGGCAGCCAGGTGGATGGAAGAATTCTTCCGACCTAGTTACCACCTCTTGGAGAGGTGGATTAACTACAGCGACAGAAAATCCCCTTCCGTCGACATAGGAAGTGTCTATGTTGTGGCGCTACAGCAGCACGGTCGTAGCAGTGTATGCGTACCCCCAGTCCCTAAAATGATACTGGTCCCATTCTCTTGCTCCTGCAGCTGAGTGACTTCCAGTGAAGTCAATGGGCACTGCTGATAAATAAGCAGCAAGAAAATTGGGGCCCTTTTCTCTGTGCCACCCTCTGCATAGCTGTGTGTTATCACGGCTGGCTGTACATCTATTCCCATGGCTCAGAGTACCTGCCCCCCACCTATGCAGAGCCTATTCACGGCACTGAGACTCACCTACTGCTCAGGTGGATGTGTCCTGACTTCCTGGGGAATCATGCAATTCCATCTCATGTAGGGAAATGGAATCACTGGGACAGATGGGGATGGTGCTACCCCGAAAGTCAAACACGCCTTGTATACGTCAACACCATCAAATCTCTCTCTGCTGGACAAGTCCTTTAACTGTATCTGAAACGCCCTGAGGGTTCACACTAGAGCCCTCCCTGCATGGGGGGGAGGGGGAGGACTTCAGCTCTGTCTGTTGAAGGCAATGAACTACTGCCCTACACAAGATGACCGAATAGGTCCAGCATGGGGAGAATATTGCTCCCTGCATTCTCACGCTGCTCGACCAAGTGCATCCACTAGTTCAACTGTCATTTGAAGAATAAGCCTAAAAAAGTCACCATGCTTGTTTCTAAAACTCTCCACGGATTTGCTCCAGTCCGCCTCAAAGACCTTGTGAAATGCCTCAGCACCAATCCCTATTCATCTAGCACCTTCCCAGTGATCCTGGGAATGCTGGTGTGAGAGCTGCCTTCTCTTCAGCTTCTGACACGGGGAATGAGCTTCCTGAATCTCCCACCTGAAAAAGTTATTATTGCAGGTCTTTCCCTGATCAGCGTTGTTCTGCATTAGTGCACGATTCCCAGGCCCAATATGCCCCAGGTGTTTGGCAATTTCCCTTCACACAAGAGTTTATCCTCCAGGAGAAGTTTACTTTATCTTTTTGAAAATGAATTTACTCAATTAGGGTTAAATATTGTGTTGCACAAGTTTAACAAATGCTTGTAGGCACTTTAGCTACATTTTAGCCCATTTTTGATGGCGGTTCAAATTTAACAGTCTGAAGAAAGTCTGGCTTTCGATCACCAAAAGAAGATGATTCACATTTCCCAAATACGACATCGCAGACTAAATTACCTAATGCCTGACAACGGAAGTTGATGCAACCCCACTAAATCCTGCAAAATGACAAGTACTTTTTTGAAAATTACATCTCCTTTGACTGTGATAAATCAAAATTGCAAAGGATGCCAAAAAAAGCTCCTTTGGACAGACAGGAAAAAACTTCAATCTGCAATTCAAAAGAGGATACAAATCCAGTGTGTATTCATGAGCGGGAGAAATTCATTTAAGCTCTGACTCCTACTCCAGCCTCCAGAAAGATTAATGACAAGAATGATAATGGAGGAGGGATAAATTTCTACTTCTGAATAATATTTCTTTGGAAAATTTGAGAGCAATGATACTTCAGTGCAGGCTGAGCTGTACAGAGTATTTATTTTTTGGTATACTTTTGTTTGGTGCCAGAGAATTACATTTCTCTTTAATTGGATTAGGCATAAAATTCATAAAGGAACATGATGATTCAAAATGTTCTTTATTTTGATATTGAATAGGGCTCCCCACAATACCATAGAAGTGGCCACATGGATTTTGGAGCGTGCTGGTGAAAGGGCTGAGCGTCATCAGTCTAATTCCATGTCGTCCATGTGAAACAAGGAAGTACAAAGGCCAGCTGAGATATTAGGGAAGGTATTTCTTCATTGGGAGGGTCCTGTCTCCGACAACGCACAGGTAAGCATGTCAGGGACTTGGCATTCCCAGGTTACAAGACAACAGTACGATAAATCTGCTTTCAGGACAGCACTTATGAGGAAGAAAGCATGAGGTGGGCGGTTTGCCTAATCAGACATTGCATGGAATGCACACAGAGCTTAGAGGTGAGGGGTGTGCAGGTATCTGTCAATAATAAGGCAGTGTCTCAGAGGGCTTCACTCATGGATGTCTCCTCTCCCCACACATTTTGCTAAACAATAAGAAAAGCAAGATGATTTTTGGTGTGGATGGGTTGAAGCAGAGTTGTCAAGCAGTGTGCTAGTAGACTTGCAGTACTTCCCCCTCTCTCCATTCTTTTCTACCCTTAAATTCAAAGGCTTGGCTTGGCTCAAAGGCAATCATCTGGGAGGCAAATAAAACAGATCTAGAAATATCAGCAGTTCAAACGTACAACAAATATTTCTTTGTAAAGCATGATTATAGCACGAAAGACAAGCAGATGAACACAATATTCAATGTGTCTACAATGCTTTGAAACAAAACAAAAAAAAGGGGGACAGGAGCGTTCACGCAGAAAATAAAAGGTTCAGGAAAGACTTACAAATCTTTGTTCTGTTTCATCCTATGAATGTCTTTAAGTATGCCCATCATGTCTGCAAAACTGCTGGCCTTCGAAAGAGACAAAGAATCTTCCTCGTCAGCATCCTTTGGTTCTGGTTTACAACACTCAGAGGTTGCAGAACAAAGCATGGAAACTGATGGAAGCTCCGGAATTTCTAATTCTGCCTCCTCTGTGATATCACTAATGACAAAGGAAGTTGTAGATTGGAATGAGGATCCAAAACAAGGTAAGGGAGAAGATACATTTGAACTTCCTGGAGATAATAAATCTGGCGTTAATGAAGCGGAAGCTGAAAAAGAAAACAATATATGTAGATACATAAACTAGTGCCAAACCACCTTATTTTTCTAAGCAGTAGAATATAAATCAAGCTCAGATATTGGCCAACCTCCCCCAAGTTATGCAAAAATAAACATGACCGAGGGCTTTCCCTTTTACCCTCCACATGCACACTGCTTCCTACATCCCTCCCGCCCCTCCCTTACAGCCCTCATCCCCACTGCCTTTTATACTATGCTTCTGTCTACAAATCTGGATACACATATAGCTTCCATCACTATATTACCATGCATCTCGCAAAGACGGACTTTATCCTCACAAGCCCTCTGGGAGCCAGGGAAGTATTATACCCATTTTACAGGTGGGAAACCGAGGCACGGAGATTACGTTATATGGTTAAGGACAAACAAGACAACTGTGAAATCTGGGAACAGAACAAAGGTCTTTTGGGTCCCAGTCGAATTCCTTAACCAAAAGGCCATTCTTCTTCTTCCAATCCAGGGCCTTCCTCCTACAGCACCATCCCAGGCCTCTAACCAGGGCTGTCCCCCTTACACAATGCCTCTACCAAGTTGCTTCTTTTCCATTTTGTTCTGAAAACCCATTACACATGAATCTCAGGCATTTCTACACATGACAGTACGAACACAGGACTGGGAACTAGCAACTCCTTCATTTTACATTTTGACTCTGATACCAATGCTCTTTGGGACCTTGGATTTTTCCCTAATTTATTTAACATGTTAGTGTACACGCATCTTCTAGAAGGGCCTTTTCGGTGTCAGAAAGGAGCGTACAGAACCGCACAGACTCGCTTTCAGTTTCCAGCGATCAGAGTCATTTTGTTGATGTAGATAAAAGCCAATTGCACAGTACCTATTACTTTCCACCAACACCTCCAAAATGAGATCGAGAACTGTAGTTATCGCTTGGATTGTCAGATTACTTGGCTGCAACTATCTTTTCAGTACTTTGGAATTATAATTGAGATCAGAACACGCTGTAGACTTTGCAAAAGGCCCTTATAAGCGAGCTGACAAACTTGGGCACATTGCCAGGGAAGGAGCGGGGAGGGAGAAATATGATCAGTGTTTCCCATGTAGACCTCTGATCCGCTCACAATTACCTTCCTCTACTTAAGGTGAGTTGGACAGTTTATATGACTGATCCGACATCTTACTCTCAAGACATGACATTTTCTCCATTCTTTGTTTCTAATTCAATTGCTCCTCTTGGATCTTACACAAGGAGGAAGAATGAGGGTAACAGTCTCTCCAAAGAGGAGATGTCCTTCACTTTCACAATCTCCAAGAACCTTGGTGAGATGGCTTCCCCACCCTTGGAGCTCTTTCAGCCTTTTAGTGCGTATGTACTTTGATACCTTATGGCTTATAGACAACAAGATGCAAATGTACTTCCCTTAAACTACCTGACTCTGCACAGTACATTCTGTGTTAAATTATGGATTGTTTTCCATACAGATCAGCTAATCCCTTTCCCCCTTCACCTGCGCTTTGTCTTTTTGTAAGAGTACAAATGCGCCAGAGATCAAGAAAAAGTAATTATTGTTCTACATATGCAACCTAAATATGACCATGAAGTATCTTGGAAGAGTTTGGAAAAAATTCTGAATCTTCTGTGAGATAGTATCAACAACCGTGACAGAGTGTGTCTGTCTCTAAGAAAGAATGCACCATGCCCTACCCAAAGGCATGGAAAATGCCCTAGTTTCCTAGCAAAATAACCAGCAAGAACAATTCCTACATGCATGAAATCATTGAGTGAATCTCTGTGGAAAATAATGACTGGACCAGAGTTTGCAGTGAGGCAGTTACACAAAAATATAATATCACCTGGCGTAGGGAGGGGGTGGGGATGAGACAAGGCTCATGTAGTCTGAGCAAGAGCCATAATCTAGTCTATCATTAAACCCCCATTTTACTGCTGAACTCGGAAGCATTAAAGCTGTTCCTGACGCCGTATGGCTTAAGCAGAATGAAAGGTACAAATAGCTGATTAAGAGGTAGTGTGCACTGACATTTTAAGGGTCAAATTCTGCCTTCAGTTATTTTTGAGGCAGCATGTCCAGTGGTAGAATACAAGCCTAGGAATCCAAAAATCTGAAGTTCTAAAGGCAGCTTTTTCACTCTCATCCTGTGTAGTCTTGTCCCAGAGAACCTCTCTGCCTCGGTTTCCACCTCTGTAAGTGCTCCCCTAGGTATTCTGTGCATGTAAGTGTGACCTATAAACTTGTGGCCAAATTCTGCCCTAGATACACTAGATAGATGCGGTACAAAGTAGGCTCATTTAAAAATTAATTGTGATCCAGACAAAAACATCCTATGTATTCCAAGTGGGCATCTGATATATTAAAGATGGATAAAATAAGTTAGAATGGGCTGAACCTAATACATACGATTCATGTCTGAAATGCAGAGGCCAACATTCAAATTAAATCCAGTCAAGTCTGAGGATGTAATGAGTAAGTGTCTCCCCTTGTAACGGAACTAACTATAAGCAATGGCTTATATTGTTTATAAGGCTGTAAGTTTGTCACAGCTATGACTTATGACAGATCCTATGACACAAGGTATTTTTCATAAAAGTGTCGCCCTACTCAACTGTCTCCTTCTCCCTGAAGGGTTCGATTTGGTTCTCTAGTCGAGTATGGAAGAATGCCCTGGGTTTTAAATTTAAAAAACAAACAAACAAACTATGTTTAATTGCAGAATAAAGGATATGTCACTTACCACAATTTCCCATGACAAAGAGCAGTATTTAAGATAGTGTCATGACATCATTTTATTTAAAAATGGAAAAGGTTTGCGCATTTTTTGCCATAACAAAGTTACAATTTTTGTCCCTTTTATGCCATTGACAGAAAGCCAAATCATAACCACTCCCTTTATACCTTGGTTGTACACCAACTGTTCAAGTGCACTGCACATGAATAACAGATGCAGCTTCCTACAAGATAAGTTGTTTTGGAGAAGGTTCAAGTGCCAGTAATGTGCCAAGTTGCTACTTTCAAAAGGTTTTAAAGTTGTAAGATTGACAAGGCCCCAAGACTACTTCTGGTCTTGCACAGCTCTCTGACTCTGATTGGTCAGCAGTACGAACAAGCATGTGATGCCACTGTGTACTTTGGGATTTCACCAAAAATAGTATCCTGTTTATTTCCAGAGCCACCCAGCAGAAGCTAGACCATAAGAGCAAATTGAAGGATGGAATTTCCTCTTTCACATTAAATTGACTTGCATTTTTTGAGCTTAAAACACAACTAAAATCAGTGTGTTTACGACAGGCAGCAGTTAACCAGCTAGAATTCATTCAAGAAGATGTTGTGCACATGGTCAGACTCACTGATCACAATGGTCCCTTCTGGCTTTATAATCTATTAATCCGTGAACTCAAGCTTTTTGAGAAGAGGCCAGCTGAACTGGGCCGAGAACAATTAGTACTCATCTCTGGTCCCGAAAAACCAGAACACTTACATCACACGCCCAAAGAAACAGAGGAAAATAACCCCTTTTAAACACCAACAACAGGCCTGGAGGCAAGAATGACAAGACTAAAACCCCAACATTTTCATTCAATGGAAGGCACTCAGTCTGAAACTCAACACCCTCTACTTCTCTCTCCAGTACAGTTATAGTTGATTTTGGTTGTACTTATTTTTAAAATAAGTGTGTGTGTGTGTGTGTGTGTGTGTGGGGAGGGGGGGGGGGGGGTGTTTCTAATCAAACAAATGCCAATACATACAAACAGTACCATTCGTTCTACTGACATCACAGACGACATTGCACCAACAAGGGGAGGGTAGAAACGTACTCAGCCATTGTGAATTCTATAACTCTAGCCGTTTATGTCATTTGTGTTCCACTACATGGATGCTGGAAATGGTTGTATTTCATTTAAGCCACTGCCAGCTCTTAGGAAGCAATAGGATCAGCATACTTGTCCTCTCCCCACTAGTCAATAAATGCCTATGATGCTCAACTCAGCTGTAGTTGTAACAATGAGCTGTCTGGACAGCTTTGGCCATGTATACCATTACAAACGTATATATTGTATTAGATCGCTAAGTCATGTGCCAGAGATAGGGGTCCAAAGACGACAAAATATCTATTGTCTTGCATTTTTATGCAAAAAGCCAGAATACTGGCAAAGTTTTGATAAAGTATCTGACCAGTACTCACAGCTTTTTATAGCGGAATCATCACTGTTCACAGTCTCAAGCCTTTTATTGTTCGAAAAGAAGGACTGTTATGTTCCTACCTGGATCTGCAGCTACAATTTTAGCTATTTGACTCCGCAGGAGACTCAGTTCATCTTGAAGCTCCGTCGTCCGACTGAGGGCTGGTAAACCAGGTTTCTTCAAGACCAGCAGCTTCTCTTCCTGCTTTCTCAAGTTGGGGACTGAAGCATTTCGCTGTATAACAAAGAACGGGCTGGGCTTCCACTTGTGCTTCAATGGACGAGTGTCACTCCTAAAAAGTGCAGCACAAAAGCCCATCAGTCACACAAACGGAACAGACCCCACTCAAGCAATAATGTTTTGTATTTCCACACCCTGCCACCCAACAACTGAAAAGCATTTTACAAACAATGAATCAGGATACTCGTGGGAGGTGGATATTATCCCTGTTCTATAGGAGGAGGAAAATGAGGCACAGAAACTACACAAAAACTGCTGCCCAACACAGGAAGTCTGTGGCAGACGCAGGAACAAAAAAGGAAGCCTCTGAACTTTCAGTCTAGAGCCTTAACCAGGAGGCCAGATGGATATTCCTCTCTCCTGGCTGGTTTACATTTCTATGCAATGGAGTGGCATTTGAGATTGTGTATGCATGGGGGCGTCACCTGTCCCCATTACATAGTTTCTCGGACTGCAAAAGGCATTTTATTTTTCACAAGACACATTAATAATGGGCCACTCTCTTACCACTTCAAAAGTTAATTTTCCCTCCCTTGGTATCCTGCTGTTAATTGATTTCTCTCGTTAGCCTGATCTCACACTTGGTAAAGCAACCCCCATCCTTTCATGTCTTTATACCTGCTCCTGTATTTTTCACGTCATGCATCTGATGAAGTGGGTTCTAGCCCACGAAAGCTTATGCCCAAATAAATTTGTTAGTCTCTAAGGTGCCACAAGGACTCCTCGTTGTTTTTATTAATATTAAAGTTACTGGCCTGCCCCAGAACTTCAAAAAGTGAAACAGATAGAAGTGGACTTCCCGGGCCAACAGGTGTGAATCCCAGAAGGGATATGACAGCCCTTCATCCTTCCGAAGTAGATCCCCTGAGCACCATGTAGTTTACTAGGTGGAGGTCTTTCAGTTACGATCTTAAAAACTAAGAGCCTAACCCCTCTACTTGAACGTTAAGTATCCCCTGGCACTTTCTGGAAGAGTTTGCCCTAGTGTCCTTGGCCAAAATTTCTCATCCCTCCTCTCTGTGGAACAACTTTCAAAGAAACAAAATAAATCAATAGGCATCTGACCAGAACAACTCAAGTGACTAGAAATTATGAGCATTTGATCAGTTACTGTTTTATCTTTCACAAAATAAGCCACTGTGCAGGAAGAACGGAAAGATATGGGGAGAGAAAGAAAGTAAAAATACCTGACTCTAGCATATGTTTCTTCTTCATCTGCTGCTATCCATGCAATATCTGCCAGAGTGGGGACTGGAGGTGCATCATTTAGATACAGATCTGAAATGTTTGGTAGAACCTAGGAAGAACATAGTGACATTATAATAAATATAATGGTTTTGTTCTGTTTAATGTGTTTGGTACAATTTAAAGACAATGAAGCCTTCTCTGCATCAGATTCATAGCTGAGTCTTCACTGTATGAAGCCAGTCTAGATGGATTCAGATAAACACACACAGAGTGTTTCATGTACTAGTTTATGAAACTGTCCTCTTAGCTTTTTTGATGTGTATCATAAAACTGAAAAATGAACCTGCAAAAACGTACTCACTATTGCCTGAAATGCAGCCAAAAAAGGAAAAATTAGTGAGCACATGAACACCACTTTTCAGCTACAAAGCGATACCATTATTGAGCTAACTCTCAAACACCCAATGAGGTAGGCATGTATCATGAGCCTCATGTTATGGTTTGGGAAACAGAGGCACAGAGAGGTTAAGTGACTTGCCCAAGGTCACACACTCAGTTAGTGGTTCAGCTGGGAATAGGACCCAGAAGTTTCGACTCAGTCCCCTCTAATCATTAACTCACACTCCTTCCCGATTGCAGGCATGATTGTATAGAATGTGTTGTTCCCAGATTGTAAATCCCTGAAATGATCAGTGGCAAAACTAGGAAGAGTTAAAATTGTTAAAACTGATAATTTATACAACCCTATTGACTGCATGTGGTGCATTTCCAAATTCAAAAATATTTTACTTTGCTATGGGAAAGAATGGCAAATCAGAATTATTTCTGTTGCTAAAGAACTGCAGAGTCCTGTACATATTTCCAGAATCTCTTATGCATTCCCTTACCTCAAAAGATGCTCTAGGACAGGGTTTTAAAGGAAGGTTTGTCCCAATCCTCCTGACAACACTGCGTGATGAGCCACAGAGTTTGTTCTGCCAAATTGGGATAGTCTGAGAATCAAGACAACATTTTATAAAATATTTCAAATAAATAAAGAATAGGTTTTAAAAAGGCAGTTTCTGAAAGTGTCAAGAGCCACCATATAAACTAAATTAAAACCTATGGCACCTCTTTTAGCTATTTTTAAAAGAATAAAAAGTTAACAAGAGTACCAGCAAGTACCAATATTTATTTTCAAATTAGGATCCTCCTTCTACAAACCCATGAAAGTCAATTAAAGGAAGTGAGGTGCCTAACTTGTATTTGTGCCTTTGAAAATCACCTCCTTAGTCAGTTTCATGTCTGTTTATAGTCATCTTCTAGACTTTGGCAAACTCTGGAGATAAATGTTTAAATCCAAACAAGATTATTTTTCAATTCATGCAAAAATCTCTATTAATAGTTGGTTGATAAAACATTTTTGTAAGACACAAAGTCTGTATTTTGGACCTAAGCTACCTGATAGTGCTAGTTTTAAATTTAAATTGTTTACCCACATATTAAACAATAAATTGAATCACCAGGCTATAAATGCACCAATTCCTATAATATAGATTTGAAAGACAAAGCAACATTTGATTTATGGTATAACAAGAAGTTCCTTAATGTATTTGTAATCTCACAATTCAAACAGAATAGCTAAATTTTATATATAATAAACCCCAATAGATAGTGAGTACATGAAATGGCATCCTTGCAGCTCTTACACAAGCAATACAGGTTAGGGGTACTGGGAAGGGAGATGACAAATGAGACAGTCTCTCTCATGATGCGTTCTACAGAATGAAGTTGAGAGATCCCCTGGCTCTGCATAATTAAGTATTTTGCAAAGAGATGTTGTACTTACTGACTCTGTTTCCATCTCAGGCTGTAGAGAAGGCTCCCAAACTGGATGAATAATTAAATCAGAGATGAAAATTGTAGCGCCAAGAAACATAAGGCAGCTTCATATTATTTCACCTTGATGAACACAGATTTTCTCACTAAAAAAAACCACAACACAATGAGCCTAGATGTGGACAAGTTCTGCATTTGTGTATTTAAACATCAATATCTAAGTCAACTTTACAAAGAGCCCTACCTTTATCAGAAGGGTAGTTAACATGGCCCTTTTTGGGGCATGCAGTGGTTTTAAGACAGGCCCCTAAGGCCAAGGAATTCTGCCACCCTTACAGCTGAGGTGAATATCAAATGGGATGTTGTCCTTCTGAACTCAATACTTCTGGACCTTGAATAGAAGTAACCATGCAGCCTTCCTCAAAAAGCAGTTTTAATCCCAGCTGAGAAGTAATGCACAAAATGAACTAAGGAGAGGATGTAATCACATGGTTCAAAAGCCAGACTGGATGCTAGGACTCCTGGGTTCTACTCTTCGCTCTGCCATGACGTTACCATGGTGACTGGCAGTTTCTCCCTCTTAGCCATGACACTTGCCTCCCAAATAAAGATAGGTGGGTAAGTTGAGGCATCTCTTATTTGAGCTCCTTAGAGGTAGGTGCGAACAGGGCAGGTTTTCAGGCAGATAAAGGGGACAGGAAATGTCTTTAGCAAGGTTCTGTAAAGACAGGCCTCTGACTCTCATCGCTTGCACATCTAAACTCACACTCCCCAGGGGATGGAAAGAACAAAGGCAGAAAAACAACAACCCCCCCCCCCCCAACCCACAGGAGCAGCTAGAGGGGAGCTCCTCACCTGCTAGTAGTGACAAAGGAACTGCCAGTTGGAGGCAGTTGAACACTGTACTACCCACATCACAGGATCAGAACCTTCCACTTACTGGTAGGGGAAACTGAGGGAAGGGGGGGGGGCGGGAGAGAGTATGACACCATCCAAAAACATTANCACTGGTAACCTCCCTCCAACCCGACAGCTCCCCTTTCAGTACGACCCTCTGCAGTCTCCCCTTTAACCAGTTCTTTATCCACCTCCGGAATTTCATTTCGATCCCCATCCTTTCCAATTTACGCAGTAATTCTTCATGCGGTACTGTATCAAACGCCTTACTGAAATCAAGATATATCAGATCCACCGCATTGCCCTTATCTAAAAAAGCTTTGGCGGTTCCATCTGGCCTTGAGGATGCTTGAGACCCATGAAAGAGAATCCTCTAGTGATGGGCACATCAGAGGAGAATAATTCCCCCCCTCCCGTTTTGTCAACTTTGTACATTTGACAGGATTTTGTATACAGTCCGTTCCACTGGTTAGTTGCGGGTGGGGTGGGGGAATCTCTCACACAACAGAGAGAGGGGTATTTAAATATAGTAAAATGTGATTAGAAACCCACAGAGATTGGCTGGGGGTGCTCAGGGGTAGGTGTATACACCTCTACCTCAATATAACACCACCCGATATAACACAAATTCAGATATAATGCAGTAAAGCAGTGCTCCGGGGGGGGGGGGAAGGAGACTGTGCACTCCGGTGGATCAAAGCAAGTTCAATATAACGTGATTTCACCTATAACGCGGTAAGATTTTTTGGCTCCCGAGGACAGCGTTATATCGAGGTAGAGGTGTACTTGGAAATAGTCAACTTCAAAAACCTAAGTTAGATGTATCTTTCAGCTGATGGTGTCCTTTTAAGCTCCTTATTTTCAACATGCCAAAGATGTTTTAACAAGCACCAGCGAAACAACGGACAAAGTCTCATGCTGACAGAGGTCAGCAGCAAGAAGCTGCTGCTCTGACTGCCAAGATCCAAAGAGAAGCCAAAAAAGGCATTTAAAATGACACGTCTCCCTAACGTAAGCAGGCCTCTTGAGAGTTAGCAGTTAGTTGTCTGAAAGGGATTTTTTCCTCCCCCAGCTCTTTTCCTCTCCTTGATTTCTCATGGGAGGGGGGTTAATTTGCCGTAGTCCACTTTCATCCCTTGCAGTAACATTAGTACCATATGAATTACATGGAGAACTTCATGAAGCAAGCAACTGTCTCTAATAAGATCTGCAGTCACCGTAGCATCCAGGGGCCTTCATATACAAATACAAGTTCACCTCAGGTTTGCTGTGGTAAAATCACCCCCTTTTTTCCAGCAGTAACTACCACAAAATTGGTGGATCAAGAGCAACAAGTGTGGCAAAGGACATATAAACATCAGCCATGTAGAGAAAACAAGCCATGACAGCCCTCCTCCATACTGAACCAAGGTCAGCTAAGTAACATATGCTAACAGTATCACAGCTCGGTCAACCAAAAATAACTACGCATGACAGAGAGGGGCACTGCCAAAGTGTTCTTCAGCCCGCAGCATGCACAGAACCACCATTAACTGTCCCCAGCTCATGTCATTTACACAAAAGTACAAACATTGGTGTACCCAGGAGCCCACAGCGTAATCAATGGGGGAGAAGCCAAAGAGGAATTGACAACAACTGCAGTACAGAGATTGAAATCTATTGCTCCGGGATAAGCTCAGCTGCTCCCAAAATTGAAGAGAAACCTCCCATGTTTCAAGGGACACTACAAACCTAGCTTCACTCTTGAGTTACAGTGATACAAGAAACTCATGATGCCAGGCCCATCGGTTTTCCTAGCCTTGTCCCAAGTAGGGCTAGGGGCCTTTTTGGTTTGAGTGGGGAGTTTTATTTTAAAAGTATTAATTTAAAAAACATTTAATGATGACGACAGTGCATTTACTGTTAGGGACCCTTGAGGAAGGGATATGAAAATTAACAGGCAACTGGAGTGTGCATGTCTGTGTTAGGGAGAGAATCAGAGACTATTAGTGATGCAGCTTTAATTCCAACTAAAAAATACCGGGCAAGATGAACTAGGGAGGGAGTGCGGTGAAGTGGTTCAGTGTCAAATCCGGAGCCAGGACTCCTGGATTCTAGTCCCAGCTCTGGGAGGGAATGTGGCCTAGTGGTTAGAGCAGGAGCCTCTGTTCTATTCCTGACTTGTCAACCGTTACCGCAGATTATCAGCTTCACCTCGCAGTACCTCAGCTTCCCCACTTATAAAATGGGGGTGATGACAGTGACCTGCTTCCTGAGGAGACCTCCCTGCTGTTTAAAACCAAGCGAGGGCAGCACTAGAGAAGGAAAGGTTTGCAGAAAGACCAAGTGGGAGATGTTCTTAGCGAGGTCCTGTATCCCCCCCAATCCAGACCCGGGACTCTCAGTCTCTCACCCACTTTACAGAGAAGCCCAGAGTAGCAGAGGCAATCCCAGAGTGAAACACCTCCCCCTGCATACATACCTCCAGTTACACTGCTCCCTCCAACCCCCCACTCTCTCTATCCCTGCCATGCCCCCTCCCGTTACAATCACCCCCAGCTCCCCCTCCCCCCATGTCCCCTCCCGTTACAATCACCCCCAGCTCCCCCTCCCCCCTCCCCTTGCAATCACCCCCAGCTCCCCCTCCCCCCATGCCCCCTCCCCTTACAATCACCCCCAGCCCCCCCCCTCCCCCCTCCCGTTACAACCCCCCCCAGCCCCCCCTCCCCCCATGCCCCCTCCCCTTGCAATCACCCCCAGCTCCCTCTCCCCCCATGCCCCCTCTCCTTGCAATCACCCCCAGCTCCCCCTCCCCCCTACTCTCCATGCCCCCTCCCGTTACAATCACCCCCAGCTCCCCGCCCAACTGCGGTTACCTTACCTGCCACACCCCTCCACCCCCACCTGAAATTCTCTCCACGGAGGAACCCGCCGGTACCGGTGCCGCCTCCTCTCCCGTCTCACCTCCGCTTCCGGTCAGCCATCGGGCCCTGACCCGGAAGTAGAACGCGATAACCGACTCAGGCAGCTGTCCCGACTTACTTCCGAGAGCTCCTCATTCCCCCCGCCGCGCGCAATGCGCCTGCGCAGTATCGCGTCCCTCCGGGTTAGCCGGAGCGTGGCGCCTCCGCCCCGCCGGCTGCTGCTGGGGAGCGAGTGACTCCGCCCCCTCCCGTGAGCCATCGCTCAGTGCCGGGGTCGCACGGGCTCTCCTGTGCGTGGTGGCGTCACACCGAGACGTACCGTGGCTCTGTTGGGCGGGGGCTGAGGTTGACTCCGCCCCCGGGGGCGAGAGGGGTGAAGGGAGGGAGGGGCCCTAGCACGGGGGGGGAGGCGGAGACAAGAGGGTCCCCCCAGCGACCCCCGTCCTCCTTGGGGCAGAGATACAGGGCCCCCGGGAGAGGGCTGCCAACTTTCTCATCACACAAAACCAAACACCCGCCCCGCCCCTTCTATGAGGCCCCGCCCCCTCTATGAGGCCCTGCCCCCACTTGCTCCATCCACCTCCCTCCATCACTCACTTTCACCCGGCTGGGGCAGGGAGTTGGGGTGCGGGAGGGGGCTCCTGGTTGGGGTACGGGGCTTGGGGGGGGACGACTCCTGCTGGGGGTGAGGGCTCATGGAGGCTCTGGGGTAGGGCCAGGGATGAGGGGTTTGGGGTGCAAGAGGGAGCACTGGGCTGGGCCAGGGGGTGGGGTGCAAGGTCCCAGCAGCGCTTACCGCATCTCCACAGAAGCAGCCCCCATGTCCCTGTGGCCTCTAGGCACATCGGCAGCCAGGCAGCTCTGCGCAGTGCGTGCTGCCTTGGTAGCTGCTGGCACTGGCCCCCGCAGTTCCCATTGGTCATGGTTCCTGGCCAATGGGAGCTGCAGAGCCACTACTCGGGGCAGAGGCAGCGCACGGCGCCTTCCAGTCCCTGGCCGCCCCAGTGCCTAGGGGCCGCAGGGATCTGGGGGCTACGTCCAGGAGCAGCGCAGAGCCAGTGCAGGTAGGGAGCCTGCCTAAGCCCGGGCCCCTGCTGCGCCACCAACCGGACTTTGAATGGCCCGGTTGGCAGTGCCGACCAGAGGCACCAGGGTCCCTTTTCAACCGGGTGTTCTGGTCAAAAACTGGACGCCTGGCAACCCTACCCCAGGAACCCCCATCATCCTGTAGGGGGGCAGAGACATGGGGCCACCCCTAGGAATCCCTCCTGTAGAGCTGGTCAAAAAAATCAGAATTTCTGTCCCCTTGGCAATTCCCCAAAAGTTTTCAGTCAGTTTTGGAACAAAACGAGGCCGTTCCAAAGAAATCAAACCACTTCTGTTCAACTTTCCCCAAAACAAATAGAGCAGCCACGTGCGCCCAGTTCCTGGGAGGAGTGGGCTGGAGCCTGGGGACTCATGGAGCCAGCCCCACTGAGAGCTGGAGTTCTCAGGCTAATGGGCTCCAGGGCAAGGCTACCCCAGTCAGAGACTCTAGAAACCCAGGGTTCCCAGCAGCCCATCCAGAACCCAGACAGGTTTCAATCAGAACTGTAGTTCCAAGTGATGTTTCCAGAAAACATTTGTGGTGTAATGAATTGACCTTTTCCAACTAAACTGTTTCTTTCATGGGACAATCCCTAACCAGCTCTACCTCCCTCTGATCCCCTTCAAGTTCAGTAGTGCCCCGACCCCAGCACGCTGCTCTTGTCCTTGCTCCTTCCCTTCTACCTAGGGCTTTGGTAGAAGCCTACATGCAGGGACTGGTTGGGGTGAGGAATGACCACAGGGGACACATTGAAGGAGTACCCAAATCAGGATGCATACTGGTTTGACAGGAGCATTGTCAAAGCTCCCCTTCCCTGCCCCCCAACACACAGATGCCTACATCTCTGTGGTGGGATACATCCTTCCCCCAGGGCTGGTTGGTGCTCCCATAGGTAAGGTGCACATCCCTCCTCTCCACCCCATCCAGAGACCAATTTCTCCATGCTGGAGGTTACCTAGTCTCTCAACTGTACCAGAGCTCTCAAATACCATTGCCACACCAATTCCTACTGCCCCAACGATTTTTAATCAAAGACCAGAAGGCCAAGGTATATATGTAGTAGCAATTTAGTAGCATTATTCACTTTGCAAAGGGCCTTCTCACAACTGATTGGAATGATTTAGCTTAAGGACACAATGCAGAGTGATTTTGGATTGTTAGGTGGTGCTCAGCAGTGAGGTGTTTGATCTCCACTCAACGTAGCATTTCAGAACGTCCTTCACCCCCACTACACCAGTACTGTAACCCTTCAGGCCAGAGCTCTCCGAGAGGAGCCAGGCACATTCAGTTTGCGACAGGGAATTTACCTTGCCTGACTCACTTTCTTCCTGCTTTTACAGTGGAGCTTTGAACATAGGCCAGTTGCAAAAGAAGAGACTAGAGCCATTGGCAGAAAAGTGACACAAACATGCTAGTTGCCCCATGAAGAAGGGTCCAGGAGTCAGCGCATCTCAACTCCAATCCCATCTCTATGGCAACATAGCCTATTTTGGCCTTACCCAGTCAAACTTTAAATACCTTGGCATTTGAGTCTATCCATCTCCAGGCTACAGGAGAGTCAGTCGCCTCAAAAATGGGCTTTGTTCTAGGATTCCTTTGTCAGTTCCAGAACTTTCATCATCTGTTCCTTATAATATTCTTGGTGACCTTCAGAGTTGACAGCAATATTCCAATGTAGGTGTCGCACTGCCAAACTTCTAGCAGCATCAAAGGGAGTTTTGCCTGGGAAGAATGAGATCGCATGGATCTGAGGCTCTGCAGTATGCAGAGAGGGTTGACCTTTGTATTGGCTCTGGCTCAAAACACCTACCTTTCAGTATGTGCCCAGCCATTTCAACCCTGCTAATCCTTTCACACGTTACTCATTCGGAAACAAGTCTTGATTTAATCCAGGGGTTCTCAAACTGGGGGTCGGGACCCCTCAGGGGGTCACAAGGTTATTACATGGGAGGTCACGAGCTGTCAACCTCCACCCCAAATCCCGCTTTGCCTCCAGCATTTATAATGGTGTTAAATATGTGTTTTTAATTTATAAGGGGGGGTCGCACTCAAAGGCTTGCTATGTGAAAGAGGTCACCAGTAAAAAAGTTTGAGAGCCACTGATTTAGTCCAATTGCCAATATATCAAAATGACAAGCAAAACAAGCATTTATTTTTCAGATTTTTTTTATTATTATAACACAAAAATGAGTGACTAAGCTGGTACAGATGGTAAAATTGAGAACATTTCTCACAAGAATTACCTGTAAAGCTCAATCAGAACACTGAGCTAATGCTTAATGTAATGGTTTTTCTGTAGGTGTAGTTATGAACAAACCTATAATTAGGTATTTAAATATGTAAAACCATTTTAGAAAGAATGAGGTATGCACAAAAATCATCATTCCATATTGACCTCTGTGTGTATTAGCTTATTACCACACCACTGTTTAATTCCAAGATCACTAGGGAACACAAATGGAGAAGAGCATCAATGGTTGACACACAGTATATATCTGAGTTATAGGTTGGCTGGTATTACTTTATGTTGGGTATTTCTTCCCTCCACTACACTAAATAATCCTTGAGAGATCTCAAATACTGCTATAGAAACTGTCCAGCATAGCCTGACTACAATGTATTAAAATTAGTCACACACACATTAGAACGGAAACATTTACTTTTGTAAAAAATACACGATTTGAGAATGTTCACCTCTAAACGTGAATTGTCTCTGGGCAAGAACATTAATGAAAATATATTTTACATACGCTGATTAAAAAACTCGCAGAGGAGGAGGAAATGAAATAAGTTTTTCCCTGAATTACAGCTGTCAGAAATCAGCCCTGACCCATTCACGATTTAAGATCAGACCGTCACAAAGCACAGATGATCAGGGAATAAAAAAAGCTTCTACTTCATCCTCTTCAGAGGATATCAAAACCACCTACAAAAGCCTATGAAGTATATAGTAAAAATATGAAAAGTTTGGCACATATTCAAAAAGTTTAAGACACCGCTTTTGTTCAGAGTCCACCTCTCAAAACTCGATCAAAGATTAAACAATAGTAAAAACAGCAATTAGTTCTTTTAGGCAGCTTTACGATTGCAAGATTAATACTGGAATCGAACTCCTTTTGAGAGCCATACAACAGCTTCTGAGCCCCTGGAGTATATTGATTATTCTTGAAACAGAAGAATGCTTCCCACCATGCTTAATTTCTAATGAGTTGATTCTAATTATGGTGGGGAAAATGCCCATTTCAGGGACACAAGAGGGAGATGTAGTCATTTTGGACAATGTTAAGGATACCATAGATCTAGGTTTTGGTTCTAATTTGGTTGGGAATGTCGTAGGCACTGTCTGCCTTAGAGATTCATTGGTACCATATCAATCAACGTCAACCCAACTGTTCTCATTTCCACTACCTGTAGACACATTCAGTGCTGTAGTAGTGGAAGGTTTTACCCTGCATCCACATTGATGCTGTGCTGTGACACTTTGTCATCTGTGAAAGTATCCCAGAGTTCCCAGCACTGCTTCCTGGTGAATTCTGGTTATGCTTCTGTGGTGACTGATGCACCTTAGCACAACAGTGAGAGAAATACTTGCACCAATTGTCTTACCACAGTAGTATGATGCGATCACATTGTCACTATCTTTAGCACCAGTTGATGCTTTTCTTGTCTCCAACTGGGGTCATTTGCACTAATGGCACAGCCAGCAAAATATAAATTGAAGTGCTTCCGAGTACAGGTACAAAGCACTTCCCACTGATTTAAGGTCAGAGCCATTGATGACTCTCTGATGTAGACAGAGGGGCCCTGGAGATTTTATATTTTAATCCCACTTTTTTCATGCCATGAGAAATTGAAAACAATCTCTAGCTGTTCACGTGGGGCCCTGCATTTTTGGTTCTGCTACTGCAAAGCTAGACAGAGGGCAGACCATTTGATCTCCTTCCCCAAGCTAAGGATATTTATACAAGGGGTGGTTGAAAGGTTAAAATCCCCTGAGACTTTTTTTTAAAGCAATGAAAGTGCTTCTAATTATATTAGGTTTTATAAAACCTAAAGTTTGGGTCAAAGCCAGGGATGGGCAAACTATGGCCCGTGGGACACATCTGGCCCACCAGCCGTTTTAATTTGGCCCTTGAACTCCCGCTAGGGAGCGGGGTCTGGGGCTTGCCCTGCTCCGGTGCTCCAGTCGGGGAGCAGGGTTGGGGGCCGCTCCATGCGGCTCCTGGAAGCAGCGGCATGTCCCGCCTCCTACACGTAGGGGCAGCCAGGGGGCTCCGCTGCTTTCGGGAGTCGCTTGAGGTAAGCGCCGCCCGAAGCCTGCACCCCTGAACCTCCTTGTGCGCCCCAACCCCCTGCCCCAGCCCTGATTCCCCTCCCACCCTCCAAACCCCTCAATCCCAGCCCGGAGCACCCTCCTGCACCCCAAGCCCCTCATCCCCAGTGCCACCCCAGAGCCCGCACCCCCAGCCGGAGCCTGCACCCTTTCCCCCTGCCCCAGCCCTGATTCCCCATCTGCCCTCAGAACCCCTTGGTCCCAGCCCGGAGCACCCTCCTACACCCCAAATTCCTCATCCCCAGCCCCAACCCAGAGCCCCCCCCACATCCCACTCTCCCGCCACAGCCCAGAGCCCCCTCCCGCACCCTGAACTCTTCATTTCTGGCCCCACCCCAGAACCCTCACCCCCTCCTACACCCCAACCCCAATTTTGTGAGCATTCATGGCCCACCATACAATTTCTATTCCCAGATGTGGCCCTCTGGCCAAAAAGTTTGCTCACCCCTGGTCTAAGCCAAGGCCAGGATTTTCCCCCAACAAAATCACAGCCTGAGCCAATAGAGTCCCTTTAACATAGGGGATACTGCGTGTTTGCTGTGTGGCTAAGGCTACTTCCATGAGTGATCAAGGTTCTTTTTGTTCAGACAATACCGTTTACACACATTGAATTGTCACAATCACCATAAAAAATGCAGCCAAACCTGAGTCTGTAATGTATTTCTAGTGGTTCAGAGATGCCAGCAGGAGCCAAAACACACAGTTATAAAGCTAATAGTGGGAAACATCCCAAGGGTGAATGTCACTACAACAAGTGGGTTGGGTGAGCTTTTTGTCACAGGTTACACACCCCATGAAGGAAGAAAAACAAGATACCCAAACAGTACAGAGCGTTGTGCTTCAGAGAGCAGAAAAGGTGACAATAGCTCTGCTGTTTGTCTGTAGCAATTGGCTGCTTTTGATTGTCTACCACGGATGCTGTCTGACCTACCAACAGGAATGTGCATTAAAATGTGCTGCCACAAAAGTAACTGTTTATGGCTACTATAAAGCAACAATCATTTTTAAAAATTATCAGACACATAGATTAATACAATTTGTTGGGGAAGTATCAACGCGGCTTTTGTAAAGGAAAATCCTGCCTCACTAATCTATTAGAATTCTTTGAGGGGGGTCAACAAACACGTGGACAAGGGTGATCCAGTGGATACAGTGTACTTGGACTTTCAGAAAGCCTTTGAGAAGGTCCCTCACCAAAGGCTCTTAAGCAAACTAAGTGGTCATGGGTTAAGAGCGAACCTCCTCTCATGGATGAGTAACTTGACAAAAGACAGGAAACAAAGGATAGGAATAAAAGGTCAGTTTTCAGAATGGACAGAGGTAAATAGTGGAGTCCCCCAGGAACCTGTGCTGTTCAACATATTCATAAATGATCTGGAAAAAGGGGTAAACAGTGAGATGGCAATGTTTGCAGATGATAGAAAATTACTCAAGACAGTTAAGTCCAAAGCAGACTGTGAAGAATTACAAAAGGATCTCACAAAACTGTGTGACTGGGCAATAAAATGGCAGGTGAAATTTAATGTTGATAAATGCATATTGGAAAACATAACTATGCATACAAAATGATGGGGTCTAAATTAGCTGTTACCAGTCAAGAAAGAGATCTTAGAGTCGTCAAGGCTAGTTCTCTGAAACCATCTGTTTAATGTGAAGTGGCAGTCAAAAAAGCTAACGTTAGGAACCATTAGGAAAGGAATAGATAAGATGACAATAAATATCATAATGCCACTATATAAATCCATGGAAAGCCCACACCTTGAATACTGCATGCCGTTCTAGTCGCTCCATCTCAAAACATATATTAGAAATTGAAAAGATACAGAGAAGGGCAATAAAGATGATTAAGGGTATGGAAGAGCTTTCATATGAGGAGAGATTAAAAAGACTGGGACTGTTCAACTTGGAAAAGACACAACTAAGGGGGTTATGACAGAGGTCTATAAGATTATGAATAGTGTGGAGAAAGTGAATAAGGAAGTGTTATTTACCCCTTTACATAAGAACTAGGGGTCACCCAATGAAATTAATAGGCAGCAGGTTTAAATCAAACAAAAAGAAGTACTTTTTCACACAACACACAGTCAGCCTGTGGAACTCGTTGCCAGGGGACGTTGTGAAGGCCAAGACTATAACAGTGTTCAAAAAAGAATTAGATAAGTTCATGGAGGATAGATCCATCAATGGCTATTAGCCAGGATGGTCAAGGATGCAACCACATGCTTTGGGTGTCCCTAAGCCTCTGACTACCAGATGCCGGATTGGACAACAGGGGATGGATCACTTGATAATTGCCATGGTTTTTTCATTCCCTTTGAAGCATCTGGCATCGGCCACTGTTGGAAGACAAGATACTGGGCTAGATGGACCATTGATCTGACCCAGTATATCCACTTATGTTCTTATGAAAATCCAATAGTTATTGTATCATTGATAACAGAAGCGTTTTGTGATCTAAAATTTCGTCTCTCTGATCTTAACTAAATTTAACCCCCCCTCTCAAACCATGTTTGTCTTGTGGCCAAGTACTTGTAGTAAATGCGGATGCTCAGGATGGTTAGAGATGAAGGATCAGAAGCATTTTGTCTGGGCAAGTTCTCCTTCATTTTTTGCACTTGGAAAATTCTCAGGTGCAGTTTTCAAAGCAGCTAGTTTAAAAAAAACAAAACAAAAAAAAAACACCTTAAATTTTACAGGAGGTAACGTGCAAGAAACAATATGAACCTTCCATTTAAAAAAAACAAAAAAACTTTTACATTTTGCTTCTGAAGAAGGACTTTACATAATGCAAATTGGAAACATGAAACGTGCAAAAAAATAAATATGGACAGTAGCATGTTGCAACCATACAGGAAATGGGAGAATTTCTGGATGACCCTGGCACTTTGGAGTCACGTCCAGGACATCTCGTAGAATAAGAACTCTCAAGGCACTGAACACTGAAGACGTTTGTTGACCAATTCCCCACTGCCACTTGCACCATATCAATTTCATAATCCCCCTTCGAAGGCAAAAGCTTGAAAAAATAAAATGGGTCTTACACCATGTCATGAAGCATCTGGGAGTGGATTATTTCCAGAGCTGAAGGCTCTCCTACCTTCAGACCTAGACATTGTCAGCAAAGGTGTCCTAGCTGATTGGCCGCTGTAGCAACTCAAAGAGAGGCCATCTCAACTACTCAGGACCTAAATACGTAACAGTTTATAGATCAGAGTCAACACCCTGAATTGCACCCAGAAGCAAAGAGAATTGGTGTCATTTGTGAAATGCTTGTAGAAACCATTCTACACTGGAGACCCAATTCTGTAATGCTTATTCACGTGGAGTAGCACTTAACATAAGCACTTAATTTCATTGGGACTATTGCATGGTGCTGTTCAGCAAGAGTAATGAGAGTTGAAACTAGGCCCTAGATAACAAGCATTTCTGATTTTCAGTCAATGTAGCTATAACAGGAGTTTTACTATACACAATCTTTTAACCAAAGATAGAAAATATGAGAACCGGTAACAGATCAGACTTTGAGACATATGCACAAACAGTGTATTGAGTTTATAAATTAAAGTATTTCAGCTCCTGTAGAAGTTTCCTAAACTCTAATTTCACTTAACTTATCCTTTTAAAGTATTAAAAAAAAAGATGTATTCTAGAATCTACAGCCCTCCTATTCAGATCAAGACTCCAGTCCTAGAATCTTTTACATTTTAGTATCAGTACCATGTCCAGTCTATAGATTAGGAACAATTGCCTTAATCAAAATAGAAGAACTCTAAAATCTTTGGCCATCTCTGCTGGGTGTTCACTTGCCTTTTTTTTTTTTTTTTAGGTCTGCAGGAACCGTTTGGCTCTTTGCAGTCCTTCCTTCAGGAACTGGAGGTAGGTTGCAGTGGAAGGATCTTCAAAATTGCTTGAGAAGCTAAAGATGCTGCTCTCGACTTCTTCAGGCTTCATAGAAGTAATATCCAGGAAATAGTTGGCATTGATATGGTGAATCTGGGAAAGGAAAGGAAAGGAAGTGTGTATTGGCAGGACAGAGTTTAATAAACACAGGTACAAGGACACTGCATCATCCAGTGAATTAGCCTATGGCCAACTACTAGGTAGTTTGCCCTTCACCTTAAGTCCCAGGTTCTCCAAGTTCTTTGTTAATGAATGAAGCCTCCAAACCCCTACGGGAGGAAAGGCAAGGATGGCTCCCATTTTACAGATGGGGAATGGAGGGAGCAAGAGATTGATGGCCTAGTTTTCAAGAGCACTGAGTACCTGCAGCTCCCATCAACCACGGTGGGTTCTGGGACTGCTCAGTACTTCTGAAAATATCAAGCCCTAGGTGGACAAGAGCACACAGGAATCCTATGGCGGAGCCAGGAAAAAACCTAGATACTAGTTAACTTCAGGGAGTAGACATGAGAAGCGTGGGAGACTATTATTAATTATTATTATTATTATATGCACCTCTATATGGTTACTACCACGTGTCTGCTACCTGGCTTCAAAGGGTTAACTTAGTCCTGGATTGCTACTGCAGACAGTGGGTGTGGACATCTCAATTGCCAATATTTAGCCAAACCAATACAAGTGTTAAGCGCTGCTGTTTAAGTCCAAAGGGGACACAATGGACACAAAGTCTATTGACTTGCTAATGATTCTGATCCGCTGTGACAAACCCAAAGGATGGACAGGAAGGGACAAAGCTGTTGGAATCCGCTGTTAAAAGAGAGGTTCTCTCACAGACCAGGGCCAGAAAACAAGCCAAGGCAGGAGAAGAAAGTGGAGCAGAAGAATCCAGTGCGCTCTCAAAGATGGGAACTACGACCCAAGGAGTCTTCGGAGGAATGAGGAAACAGAGACGGATCTGCATGCCGTTTTAGTTATTTCTCCATCGATCTGTATATTGCTTGCGTTAGTGGAGTGTGATTCATTTAGACCCCTTTGCAAATGGTGTGTTACTTGCCTTAACTGTCTCAAAGCCCCTGGATGGTGAAACAGAAACCCAATGGGAGCATGCAACAGCCACTGGGGAGGCTTGGAGAACGGCATTAGTTTCAGGGCCTAGGCAGGTGGGCTGCAGTGTCCTGTATCTCAGGCAGGGTGCCGGATAGAGGATCTGCACCCTGAGCGTGCGCTAGAGGCCCAGAGATAATGTCTAGACTGCGGAGTCCCAGCCTCATGGCATGTGGGATCCAGAGGCTGGGGTCCAGCACAGCAGCCTGGTGAGCTCAGCCAAGGCTGCAGCAGCAGGTATTTTAGAAGTTAGCAGACAAGAGCAGTTCGAGAGGGAGGGGTGGACACAGGACTGGGAGCTAGGAACTCAAGAGCCCTGATGCTGGCTCGCAGATCAGCTCCTTGTGACAGAGAACAAAACTTTATGCCTCGGTTTCTCCATCTGTAAAATGGCACTATTTACCATCTCTCATTTGGCTCTACCAAGGGCATGCTGGGTGCTTCGCAGGCAGCTGGCAAGTGTAGCTGTTGGGCTAGGTGAGGATCAGTTAACGTTTGCTAAGTTCACGGACAATAAGAAGCGCTTCGTGAATGCTCAGCCTTTAGCGAAACATCTTGGCCATTTAGTAACTACAAGTGGCTCTGATGGCTCATGTCAGCAGAGGCTTATTTTACCCCCTAGCCCTTACAGTCACCCCAATAAGTAGTTATCACGGAGATGTTAGTGCCTAACATATGCCAGGTGGTTTTCAAGCCTTTCCCCGAGAGATACCCTCTTAATAAAGGGGGAGGAAGAGAGGACAGAGTGGGGTACCGGCCCAAAACCCGGCCCACCCGACGTGACCAACGTACCACTGTTCCGTTGGGAAGGCAGATCATCATCTCCACGGGGAAGTTATATTTCTCTAGATGCAGGTCAGCCAGTCTGCTGTAGAATTCATTCTGCCTCTTAGTCTGTAAAAAAATAAAATAAAAATAAAAAAAGGACCCCCCAGGAGCGTTTGTATCAAGGCCAATGGACTGGAGGGAAAATAAATGCAATGTGCACATGGGAACACCAGAGGGAACATAGGGTGGGGGCAGCAAATGCAAGACCGAACAGCTGTTCAATATGGTAACATAAAAAAGGGATCCTGTTTTATTTGCCTGACTGCTTCTTTCAGTCAGGACACCCCACTAGAATGTACCTCGTCACCGTATAGTCAGTATCACCCCTGCCATTGCCGGCTCGCCCGGGGTCTGGATACTCAGAGTCTGGCTCACTGTGACTGACTGACATCTGGACTCGTAGCATGAGCGGAGACGGACATTAACGAGCTAGGAAACAGGCTCCCTTAATGATCTACTAAGGGTCTGCTACGAGCCAGCAGAAGCCAGAGCACTTAGCTTGGTGCACACGTCACAGCTCTCCGTGGTGGGGGGTGCACAGAGATATGGCCACAGTAATTACACAGGGCAGGGCCCGCTACAGCTGTTTAGTGATTAACACTGGCACTGCAACTGTTTAAAGGGAGACTCCCACGCTCTTTCCTTAGTTTCCCTCCATCTGTGCCTTGCTTTTATTCTACAGACACAGCTTGAGAATCGGCACGAGCTTCCCCCATGCTGCCCCCTGCCAGAGCACCCCAGTCAACCTGTAGGGACCCCCAGGAGAAGGTCAGTCTCCAGCCAGGGCAACCAACACAGGAGCGAATTAGTGTCCACGTTGCACAACCACTTGTCCTCCTGGGAAGCGGACAAAGACTCAAACTTCCAATGCAATGGCCTCTCCTAACCTGGACTGATAGCGATGAAAGGCTCCGCGGACCATCCAGTCACCCGTCAGCTATTTATCCCGCCATTCTTGGCTACTGCATAAATCCTTAGGTGACGCTATTGGCATTTATCTGCAGAGCTACCCACAACAGTGCAATACCTTCCCGCAGCCCAGGGGAGCGGTCACTTTGGGTCAGGAGAGAGGCATAGTACTGCCCACGCAACACTGGCTAAGGACATGG
Organism: Platysternon megacephalum; assembly: GCA_003942145.1. Classification (NCBI taxonomy): domain Eukaryota; kingdom Metazoa; phylum Chordata; order Testudines; family Platysternidae; genus Platysternon; species Platysternon megacephalum. The sequence continues at coordinate 9,388,232 of QXTE01000016.1, read as the reverse complement.
GAGCCCCTCAATCTTTATGACACCCCTCCGGGATAGGGAGGGGTATTAGTCCCATTTTACTGACGCTGAGTGAGGCCGAGAGACTTGCGGGAGCCTGCGGAGGAGCAGGGAATTGAACCCAGACATCCCTAGCACCTTTGCCACCGGACCATCGTTCTGTAAATTCTTCAGTCCCCAGGACTGTCAAGCTGGTCCCTTTCACCAGCACTACACGCATGGAAGCCAGATGCTACAGAGATGCTTACCTGTAGCTCTTCTAATTCCTTCACCAGTGACCAACTACTGATGAAACTCTCGTTCAGCAGAGCAAGGATGGGCGAACTTTCCAGGACAGTCTCCCGGAGAGTTCGCCCCGAACCTGGCACAGAACGAGAGAAAGAGAGAGATTGGTTTGCCAAGTTGCCTGACACACACTGTTGCAGTGGTAACTTGGGGTGCTAATGCTTTGCCAATTGAGGGCTACCGTGGCAGCTTGAATGGGACACCCCCGACAGGGTCCGAAGAGTTTTATTTCTCCCTGAGCAAGGAGAGGAGGGTTTAGTTACACCCATCGCAGGTTGTTTTATGTAATTTACTGTTTTAAGTTTGCGCTGCAAGTGAGCCCCTATGCAATGGGTGCTCCAAGAGTAAATTAACCATTGCAGCCTTTGACACAGACGCGCAGGCTGCAGAAACTAGAGGGCCCAGGCATGCAGAGTAGGCTATTTGGCTCAGAATGGCTCATTGCACTCTGGGAGGTACAGGGCTCGATTCTCCCAGGCCTTGCAGCTTGGGCTCTCATTTACACCTGTGCAGAGTGGGTGCCAGACAAGGAGAACCTGGATGCACAGATGCGAGATGATACAAGGTGCCAGGCAGGGGGAGAATCATGCTGTATTCTCCAGAGGCCGCAGCTGCCTGATTAGATTGATGTGGGGCAGGGGGAGAGAGGCGTCATGGGAGAAGAGGGAAACATGCTGTAGCATGGGGGGGAGAGATAGCTCAGTGGTTTGAGCATTGGCCTGCTAAACCCAGGGTTGTGAGTTCAATCCTTGAGGGGGCCACTTAGGGATCTGGGGCAAAATCAGTACTTGGTCCTGCTAGGGAAGGCAGGGGCTGGACTCAATGACCCTTCAGGGTCCCTTCCAGTTCTAGGAGATAGGAATATCTCCATATATTATTATTATTTTTTTATTTCAATCTATTAGAATTAAAGATGGGCTTAAGCCACCAGATTGAGACCCAGCTCCAAACCTTTCCCAAGATGAAAGATATCTGAATTTGGGGGTTGGATTTGGGCCCATTATAGGTTGCAGCTGCAGGGTTCTGATCTGCCCTTTCCCAGAATTCAGGGCAGCGATTCTAGTTCAAACCCATCTACTCCAGGGGCTTTGCTACCAATGCAGTGTAACAGGAGACGCCTGCAGCTGGTTTCCCCACTGATCCCAGCGGCCTCGCGGAAGCCTGGACCAAGCGTTTCTTTGCCCTCCTTTCCCAGCTGGCAGGGGAAGGTGGCTTGGCCGCTCTTGTAGGGTCCCCCGAACACACCTCTACAGGTCGGCAGCCGCTCACCTCAGCAGGACTGGTCGTCCAAGGCGCCCCACAGCAGGATGGAGTGCACCAGTTTGTTCTCAGCTTTCGCTCTGTCAAAAGCCTGCGTAAAGGGAAGGTACGACACCTGCAAGCAGAGAGCCCGTTGGAGAAGCCGATGCCAAAGCAGCCCATGGGGCGAGGCAGGGTTAAAGATGCTGTGTCTGCCGCATCACATCAGGCACACATACAAGTAAAGACACAGCCACTAAACCCTAGCAGTGGTACTTTCAGCTCCCCTTCTGGCCTTACATTAAGCCTCTGGGCTCCCCTGCCTCCCACTGGATTATACTGTCCCTTTAATCTGCAATGGAGCTGTTCCAAATCACAAGTGATCGGGAGCCAGGACTCGTGGGTTCTGTTCCCAGCTCTGCCCCTGACTTGCTGAAGGTCTCTCCATGTATGAAAGGAGATCTCTCTCCCCTCCTGTGCCAGGTGGGCGGAATGAGGTTCAATTCATTGTTTTTAAAGTGCTAGGAGATCCCCAGATGAAAGTGATGATGGAAAGGCAAATACTGGGAAGGTTAGAGGCACTGTTACCTAGGATACCTGAGTCTTCAGGGAATTTTTAACCATCTTGTACTTTCTTCTCATAAACCCTGTTCAATGGTTTCGCCTAGGGACTGATTTCCAGCCTGCCTCTACGGATGCATCAGCAAAGCGCGTGGGCTGTTATCTGTCTGCATTTACACATCCAGAGCAGGTGTTGGCACACAGCTGTGCACTCTACGCACCCAAACATGTCCAGGAATATTTGTTAGAAACGATATTACGGTAGGAAAAGATGTCGATAACTAGCCACGGAGCCGCTCTGCACAAAGATGGCTCCAATCGTTCACACACACACTGAACTTTATTAACATCTTGGAAAGCTTATGGAAACATTTGCACCAAAGGACATCTTTTCCCATGGCTGCTCTTACGTTTCCTTCAGCCAAGGAATCAGGGTCAGGGAGCAGCGATCCGCTCTAGCTGCCACTGGAGCATGAAGTCATTTTGGTCACGCTGTGTTATAGATTCACTTTTTACTGCAAGACACAGAGCCATAAGTGTTTTGTGTATTTCCTGCTGATAAGGAAAAGTCAGTCCCTAAGATAGTTTTGCGGCTTTCGGCTGGTGCAAAAAGAAAATCACCATTATTTGCCTCTCTCAAAATAGCACCAGTGGCTACTGTTACGAGGAGGGAGACAACACTAAGTACAAGCCTGGAACATGTGAGATCAGGACTCTACCGGCCTCCACCACTGGTTTCCTGCATGGCCCTGGACTTCTCTGTGACCATTCCCCTCCCCGGGTCGCAACTGCAACTGAAGTGTTGTGAGGCTGGATTCATTCAAGTCCAATGGCAATGCACCTGGATGGCAGGTGCTAGAGGTGTAGAATATTAATACGTCTACAGTCACTTCTTATTTCTAAATCAACCAGCAGAGGGCCTCACCCCATCGCTCTGGTAGTTCTCCAAGATGATTGGAGCATCTCAGGGCTGGTCCACACTAGGGGCGGGGATCGAAATAAGATACGCGACTTCAGCTACGAGAATAGCGTAGCTGAAGTCGAAGTATCCTATTTCGAATTACCCGGCACTTACCTCGCGTCCTCGCAGCGCGGGATCGACGGCCGCGGCTCCCCCGTCGACTCCGCTAACTCCGCTCGCCCTGCTGGAGTTACTGAGTCGATGGGAGCGCGTTCGGGGATCGATGTATCGCGTCCAGACGAGACGCGATAAATCGATCCCCGCTATATCGATTTCTACCCGCCGGGTAGTGTAGACGTAGCCTCAGTGTAGTGCCCCCTCCAAACAAAATGCTGAAGCAGCAATGGAGCGGGCTATTTTCTTACCTTCTTAAATGGGTACATGGCAACTTCCAGTTTCTGGGCTGCCTCTTCCCAACTTATTTCACGCTGCCAGTTGATCTCTTCAAACACAAACTGAATGGGCTCCCCCGCAGGGTCTCGGCTGTCCAACACGTTGCCATTTTCGTCATGAACCACGGAAGGGATGGACGGCCCTGAAGATTCTAATTCCATCTACACGACAAGGTCAGAGAGTTTAGTCCGCAGGAAGTTACATTTGTAGCTCCCCCCCCAAAGTGCAGGCCCATGCCCAGAACAAAGATGTACCCACACGAGTGTCTGAGTCATTTTAATGAAAACCGGATAGATTGTCCGTTTGATTTGTATTCACTGTAGCCCCATTTAGTCTGTTCTGTATGTGCATGCTTGGGACGGTTTTCCTGAACTCCCCGTTCCCCCTCCAGTGACGGCTTTGTGCCGGTCTGGATGGAAAATACATCAGACACATGTTCACCTTGTTAAGCTGCAGCTAAGTTTTTATGTGGAGATTTTCCACACTGGGACACTTGACATCCAAATATTCCCTAGGATCCGTCACGTTTCCAGGAACAGCTTGGTGCTTCACCCTGGCAGCTCTAAGACAGTCAGATGTTCGGGGACCTTGGGCAGCAGTTTTCCATGCCCGCAGCTTGCCACAAGAGGATGCAATAGGGACAGCTGTCAGGAGGCTTCACTGCTGAGGTGTTACAGGCAAGGCCAGGGTTATATTTCTTGGGACTATGGGTGTGTGTCACAACATGGCTATTTTTAATTATTTAGGGGGGGGGGGAAAGATCTAGTCTCAGAGAAAAACAGCATTGCCAACCCCAGGCATCCAAAAACCATGAATCAGCCCCCCTCATTCCCAGTTATTAGATTTTTAAAGAAATTAATTTTAAACCAAATAGATTTTGTGTTTTTTTATTTGCTCTCTGGGTTTTGACACTTGATTCAGGCTCTCAAGTTGTTCCTCTGCAGCCATGTGGGTCATAAGAGAACTTTAATTTTTAAGCCAAGATTCCTGTGTAATCACATGACTCCAGGAGCTCGGGGCTTCAAGAAAACACACTAAATATTGTGAGCATCATGATAAAAATAATGAGTTAGGAACACTGGGTGGCATTTCTGCACAGTGCCCATGAAAAACAACGGTGATAGAGGTAACACTGCTGGGGTGGATCACGAGGAATCCCAACTAAGATGCTGCACACACATAAAGGAGAGAAAGCTAGTACACACCTGAGGTAGGTAACCTATGTCCACTTCCATGTTGCTGCTTTCGCTCGCCCCATACAGCCATTCCATGTCAACGTTGAGAGACCTAGCAGGAGAATCCAGCACATTCAGTAACAGCCATTTCTAAGAATTGTGCAGACGAAAGAGCTTTGCACTTGATAACTCAACTAAACTTGAGCCGTTTCTCCCTAAACGTCCAACATCCCTAGGCCGGATTCAGGACTAAAGGCCAGGTGCTGCAAGGGACACTGCGAAGCTCTGCTGAAGGCAGTGGGGTTCTGTATAGGTCCACCACTCTTGGAGCCCACTGAAGGATCAGGGCCTAAGTGCCTGCCCAATATGACGAAAGGAGAGTCAGAGTCATGCATGAGCTTTAATGTATTTAGACACTTTGGGGCGGGGGGGGAAGAGGGAATGTTTGTATCCCCTCTTCCTCCCAAACTCTGAGAATTTGGGAATTCCATTCCTCTAGAACATTTTTTTTCTGCAAGCAAAGAGCTCCCATAATGAACATGCTGCCAGAACCATTAGTATCAAGTCACCAGGGTAATGCTCTATATAGAATTTCGATTCAAGTCGCCGTAGTCCGAGAAAAATGTAAGCTTTTATCTCCTGAAATGCTTCCAGCCACTTGCCAGAGAGAAATAATGAGAGAGTGTAAATCTATACACACAATACATTAGCCTTTGAAATACGAAGTGAAGAATATTTCAAAGCAAGTGAGTCACACTACGCCAGACTCCAGTGCACCAAGACACACGTGGAGATCACCAGGGTTTTTCTCCCCCTCCCCTGATGTTCCAAAGATTACCATTTTACAGCATGTTCAACAAATCAGATCCTTGGATAAGCTAAGTGTTCTCAGCGGCTCTACTAAAAATGTGTTGCCACTGCAGTTTTAGTGATGACGACAGTGGAGCTTGTTTTACTTTTATTTACAAGGGACTTATTGCAAAATGTAAACCGCTCGGAGGTGTGTAATAGAACACAGGCATTGCATGATTCTTCTGGGGCTTTCGATGGCCCTGCAGTATGCGCACTAGTCAGAACGGCAGCCTCACCTCTAGTTGCAAACTAAGCCATCTCTGGAACTCTTTCGAGGGTAGCTAGCCAGACACTCCTCGGGAATATGGGTTTGCAGTGGCACAAGCAACGAAGGGGGGAATATACATTTAGTAACTTTCATCCAAAGTTTTCCGAGCACTTTACAAACCCTCATTAAGCCTCATGCACAGGTTGGAGAAATTCCTTATTTTTACAGGCACAGAAGTTCAAGCAACTTGGCAAAAAAAACACCAAAGTCACTTCAAGTCTGTGACAGAGCCAGGAACAGATTCTAGCTCTCTTGGGTCCCAGTCCCAAGAGATCAAGAGTGAAATCTGACTACAGAATATTAATCGCCTGGTAATTTATGTACTGTGTGGAGGGGAGAGACTGTTACCTGGTAATCAGAGCATGGGATAATGACCCAGGACTCCTGGGTTCCAATTCGTACCCGAACACAGATTTCTGCGTGAGTTTAGGTGAGTCATTTAACTTCCCTGTGCTTTGATTTCCCCATATGCATGATGGGGATAGTGATACGTGGCTCAAAGAGATGCAAATCTTGGTTAAAACAGTCAATGCATTTTGCTATCATCAGACAGGAGATGTCACTGTACGTGCAAGGAACATCCACTAGATCTGCAACACACACAGCACAGCTGCAGAATCACACAGCCCCTCGAGCTTCACTCATGTTCTGGTTTCCAATTAATCTCAGGACTTTGCTCAGCGTGTACTGAAAAGAGACGTCCATACCTCTCGTTGGGGACAAAGAGCTTGAACTCTCGAACATGGGAGGAATCTTTGGAGAGGACGATGTGGCCTGTGAACTGGCCAGGGGAAAACCAGAAAGGGAAATCTGGAGGTTCATTCAGCTGGAACTCGGCATGGATCCTGAAACAGGAAGATCATCATCAGCCTTGGTGCCCTAACCAAGACCAAGTACCAGGGAGGAGAGAGAATGGGTCATACATGCCAGATGCTAGTCATATCGTTTCATGTGCTTCTGGAGGCACTCAGATCAAGGGTGCCAGAACCTTTGTAGAAGTGGGGGGGCCACCCAAACTGCAAGTCTCGGGCAGGTGCAGAGAGGTGCTGGCAGGGGCTGCGTTTTGCTGCTCCACACCTGCCTGAGGCTTACAGTTGGGGGGGAGGGGCAATACTGCCCCCAGCCCCCTTTCCCCTCAAACTACACCCATGTTAAAAAGGGGGAGGGTATGGCCCCCTGGCCCTCCTGGTTCCGGTGCCATTGACTCAGATACTGTGGTGATAACAGCATTTAACTTCCCTGTGCTTTCATTTCCCCATATGATAACGGCCATACAAGAACCTAAACAGAACAGACTAGACCAGAACTATCTGCAAGATGAACCAGAGCAGTGTGAGGAGTCACTCTTCTAGGGACCATTGGCTTTAGACAACTGTTCCGTCTGTTGACTAAAACGGTTAGATCCTCCCCTTTCAATTCTGGACATCACCAAATAGAGGGTGTTTGCTTAGCCCTGGAACTGGGGACTGACTTACAGGGCAATAGCATCTCTCACCCAGTCAGTTCAGACAAAAACAGGAGCGTTGGCTCCATGGATGGAGCCGTAAGGGAAGTAACACATTCAAAGCCGCTTCCTGGAGGACACACCCTTCTCCTCTGCAAGCTGCTTAGCAGCTCTCAGTCAGTTACATATGTTGTTAGGGAGCATAATCACAGTTAAGTAACATGCTCACATGCTGCTCCTGGGTTATGTTCCCTGGAGGATGGGGAAATCACGGGGCTGCTGCCAGCTGGACATGTCCATATTTGCCCCCTCCCATTCCCCAGATCTCATGGTGTCTTATCAAACCCCAGGGACTCCTGGCTGCCTGGGCCAGTGTCATGACCCCTTTGCTTGACAGCCCCTTTCATAGGTTTCTTCCACCCCCAAAACAGATTGAACATAATTAACCGACTAATTGTGAAAGTCCCAACCTCCACATTATAGTAGTTGCTTTGATTCTATTTTGAATGGGGGGAAATTAGGTCTTTAAAAAGATGCAGATCTAATTAAAACAGCACCAATCCCCACCTTTAACACCCTGCACCTCCCAGACCCATTTGGGAAGTTCTTACCTGAACACTACCGTATAGTAGAACTCACTGATTGCCTGGATGCAGGCCACAGCTCCTTGAGGGGCAAAGCGAGTTTTTACAAATGGACGAGGGTGGAACATGCTCAAGAGTTTGTGGATCACGATCTATGGAAAGAATTGGAGAGGTAGCAAAAAAAAAAAAAAGAGAGAAAGAGAGAGAGAGAGAGAGAGAGCGCGCAACGGCCTTTAATGTAGACCTCAGTTCAGCTACATTTCTAAATCTACTCCCCTACAAGGCCAGGAAGATAAAACAATAACGTGACTTGGATCTGGCTAACAACTCCCATCTTCCATTTTTTGGACTCCCATCTATAATTTATAGTTTTCCACCACCTTGCAAATGTGTCCTCTGTCTGGAAGTGTACTAACCATTGTCTTCCATATACCCAATATTTCCAGAGCACGGCAGCTGAGTACTGCAAACAGATCGGATTACCTGGTGGGCATTATACTGAACAATATTTGTTCAAGACTTTGATGTAGTTTGCAATTTGAAGGGATCACATATACCACCCACTGGAGTGTACTCAATATGGAAATATTAAAGCCTAACCAAACACCCATGAGGACAGAGCATTTACAGACTGATTTTATAGACCATATACAAGAATCACTTCACTGACCACTGTGGGGTGGAACACGAGGTCACTGTTTGACAAAGCACATTAATTATACACAATTATTTTAGACGGGGAGTGGAGAATCTTACCCACGTCAGACTAAACGAGGATTTTTGTTATTTAAATTGATTAGTAGTTGGTCTGGCTGGTGTGGATACCTCATACTATTGTTATAAATGCCTTGGATCTTCTGAGACCACAAACAAAATCCTTGGTTTTACCTCTCATCTGAAAGCTGGCTCCCTTAACACTGCACTGGGACATCGATTTACAGAGAAGTGACAAACTACAGCCTCATCTACACTAGGGAATTTTTATACAGAGAGCTGGTAAGGCCCAGTCTACACTATATATTACATCCTACCCAGGCCAACATTGGCACGCATGTGGAAACTAGCCTCCTCCATTCCTCTCTGTCATTTGCTGCTGCTTCCTTCTCCTCCGTGGTGCTGGCTAAACTCCCCCCCTCCTTGTGTAGATATATATAGGGCCTCAGTCAAAATAAGCTACGCTGACAAAAGCACTCTTGCTTGTATAATTTGTGTCTACACTAAGCCTTTTACTGGTAAAGAAATGTCATAAAAACAATGCGCCCCATACAACATAACCATACCAGCAAAAGTTTCTAGTGTAGACCTGGCCTGAGACTCATTCAACTCCACTAATATCGGCTATAGGGAACCCTAGTATAGAAACAAATGCAACTGATATGGTGCTGGAAACAGCTGCTGAAGCTAGAGAACTGTCTACACTAGGGTTCCCTCCAAGAGCTGCTGAACCTCCTCAACAAGGCTTTACTGATTCACCACCACCACTCCCTGTAGCATGCACATTTTCTTTGGAGGTCTCCCATCCAAGCACCAACGTGACCATGCTTAGTTTGTGAGATATGAGGAGATGATAGCCCAAGGTGATATTGACTACATGCTGCTCATTAAGATGTGAAAATTGCAAAATTAACACTATGGAAGCATCTGTTAGAAGCAATATCCTCCCACCCGAGAGAGCTCATGGCTCATATTAAGTGGTGCTCTTACTTCTTTGCCCTTGGGGACCGGAGGGTAAAACCGGTTGTTGGAAAGGTAGCCAGTGAAGATGTTTAATTCGCTTGGGATTATCCACCAGGGATTGCCGAGTTCTATCTTATTCTTTGGGGGAAGAAAGGCTTTGAACTGCCTGGCACACATCATGCTCATAGGGGCTGCTGGGGCTGTCCAGTTCCGTAGGCCAGACAGAGCAATATGAGAAATCTACAAAGAGAAACACGTCAGAACCAGCCAATGAGATGTAATAACATTTGAAGAGTTTTGTTCTATAAGAGGCAGATGGATATGAACCGTTGCACAGAGGTCAGATTTTGGGGTAAGAGAACGTGGTACTCCTTTTAAACTCCACCCACAATCCCAAGCACCACCTAAAATCCCACAATAGCTAGAAGTTTCTGCTAAAAATGACCAGCAGTGAAACAAATTGATAATGCAAGTAGTCAGATACCATGGCAACAAATGCCATGGAAATGGTTACATATAAAGTGGGCACTGTTCCACTCCAGAGTCAACACCCCATTGAGAAATGGGGGTAGTTTATGCTTCTCAAAGCTATTGTTTCAAATGTTTTTGCGAATTCCAGTAGACAACACTGCACCGGGTCACATACAGAAGATTTTCTTCATGTTCATAAGAGCTGGAAGCATACATGTATTTTTTTTTAAATGTTTAAGTACTCCATAAACTGATACCACCACAAAAATGCCAAAATAATGCACCAGTGCACACTGGCTCAGTCTGATCTCTGCTCACAGAAGGAACAACCGGCAAAATAAGCACTATATGTTCACTCCTATGGGAGTAGTTACAGCCTCTACTACATTGTATGGGTTTTGCTGGGAATTTGGGTTTTCTATTCATATACATGGTGTATGATACTTACTCCTAGGAAACCATCTTTGCTCTTTGTCATTGTTTCCATGAGCAGGGGCTGGAATTTAGCAACAATTGATAGCGTCTCCCCACTGGGATCCAGTGTCTCTTCCTCTTCAAATTCGAAGACAGGAGTAACACCTAAACAGAACAATAATTTAACACCAAGGGAAATGATTATACATTTATAATAGTCTAATGGGCAGGTACTTGGAACCTCACAGCTGTCACTATGCTACACTATGTTACAGCTCTTAGCAACAGAATTCAGACCCACCTGCTTCAAGGGCACAAGTCCCTGCTACTTAAGTTAAAGGAGACTCTCCCCTTAATTGATAGCAGTATAAAGTTTATGACACATGGTTGAGCGGTTCTTGTTGCATCCAGCAGGGGGCAGATACACACTCTAGCTGCTTCATTACATTACAAGAAAGTATTCCTGGTATTTCGGTTGCAGTTCAATCCCCCCTGCATGCTACGTTGACATCATACTGTTTCATGCATTTTGGCATAGCTGAGAAACATTTGCTACATGTTGATACTGTATGACAGAGACTTCTGAAGCCAGAGGAAAATATGAATGAAATAGCTCTGGTCTAGCCAGTCCTGAGCTATATCCAGTTTATTCATCCATTCCAAATCCCCTTTAAGCCCCGGACAAAGTAACTTATGTACTTTACTAGTCCAACAATGGGAGCTTCAGTCTTATAAAAAGTGCACTTTGTGAAAGTGGTGTCTGGTGCTTAAGCCTTTCCAACAACACTTAAAGCTTTGCAGCCTCTCCCTGTGTAAATCAGCCCTAGACCAGCACAAAAAAAAGATAATTAGCCATTGTGCATATGCAGTGCTGAGATCTTCAGCTTTCCTTTCCTTTATTGCACAACTGACCTTGCAAGGTGAATACCTACCTGTTAATTTCTCTGCTATTGGCTTGAACTCCTCAGGGCTAATGTACAGATCATTGTTAGTGTCCAGAGAGGAGAAGAGAAAAAGCCCCTCGTTCCCCAGAGACTTCAAGGCCATCTCCTGGTTTGGGAAGAAGAAAGGCAGGTAGGGTTTAATTGGAGCTGTTTTACTAGTTCATCTAGGCCCCATCAGCTCCTGAGTTATGACGCATCCTTTAAAACTGCAAACAAAGCCATCCAATAAAAAGAGTAACGCACGTTGGCAGGACCCTGCACGATCAACAATAGCAACTGGGGTCCAGGAACAGTTTCCATTAATGTATTAAAACTAAATCTGGATGAACAACAAATAATTGACAACAAATCGCTTGTTCCGTTTTGTCTTCTCTCTCAGCGAGTCTTTGTCCAAGAAATTTGTCAACTTCAGCAGGGAGTAATTCTGGGCCTGCAAGAATGTTGCCAACTGCTGATATTAGCAGAAGGCTCTGTGCTGCTAGTGAGCATTCACTACAGGGCATTTTTATAGCGTCCTGACAAGGTGACTTAGGTAACTAGCCAACGTGGAGTGAATGAAGATGGTCAAATATAGACTATTCAGACTTCGCCAATGATTACTTGAGGATTTGCTCTAAAGGTTCACTTTTCACAAGGAGGAAGAGCGCTAACTGGGCCCTCCCATGTTTAAAGGAAGTGAACATGAACAAATCAACATTTACATTCTGACCAATATCCACAGACACTGCTTGCCACAGAGACCAGCTCTAGCTAGAACCACATTCACATCCTAGATCACAAACAAATTGGGATTAGACAAGAGCTTCCAGCTTACTGCTCCTGGTGGGGAGTGTTGCCTCGTGATTCTACCACGGATCCAGGACTCACGCGGTCTATTCCTACTCGGCCATCAATACTATTTAACCTTGGGGAGTGGGTAATCACAGCCACTCTGGGCCTCAGTTTCCCCCATCAGACACTAACCCTTTCAGATCTCACAGGGGGCAGCCTGCATGGCTTCAATCACAACAGGTGCTACAGAAATGCAGTTCTTGCTTGGAACAGACCCAGACAGTTCCACTCTGCAGCACACACAGCCGAGGAAAGAGACAATACACAGATGGAAGGAGAGAGCTGCTCTACTAAGGGAGAAGGAAATGAGACAGAGTGAAGGAAAGGAGGGGTGGGGCAGTCAGACAAGGCATATTCCTCATTGCCATTCAGCAGCAGATCCAGGGCTTTATTGGCAGGGAAGACAACTCTGCCCCCCCCAGTCCCCTCAGTGCAAAGCCTATAGGAGCAAGAGACTATTCCTCATTCTGCTGCTTAGCTGTGTGTGTTCTCTGATGCCTGCAGCACCATTAACATCCCCAAAGCTCCTGAACCAGTTTAGGTTCCATCTGTTGCCTGCCAGCCTGAAACACCATTTAATGCAGCCTGGAAGGCTCAGCTCCTGTCAGTTACAATGAGAGAAGCACTTGGAGCCATATAGGGCAGTTCCTGGGCCAAGGAAGGCAAAGAAAAAACAAAGGCAAGCAGAGAAGCTCTTGGAACATGAACCACGGAGGGGTGGGAGGAAGGTCTGTTTGAAGCAAGGTGAGAACCGGATACCTGGAAAAGAGGGCGGGCAACAGCTATGCTATGGAAGGAAGGGGAACGAGAGAGCTAATTATTTCCAGCACTGGATCAATCCCCTAAGACACCCCAAGCTCCTTTGGAAAGGGACCATTCCTCTACTGTGTGTAAAATGCCCTGCACCTACCTATGGCTCTACACGCACATGTTTACCAATGATATCGTTATTCTAGCATTATTGGAATGGGAATTGCCCAGGTGCTGAGGTCACTCCCCTAATCCAAAGGCATAGGCTTCCAAAGGCATAGGCTTTATAATGCCCATTCCACTGCTTTACAATTTTCTTCTGCATCCCTCTCAAGAGCCAGTCTGGCAGGGAGCAGCTAACAAAGGAACAGGAGCCAGAACAGTTTAGAAAAGTAAACAGCATCATACAAGAGCTTCCCTCCACAGATCACACCATCCTGAGCACATGCTCTAGAGATGGTCACAGAGGGTCATTTCTTTGTCTTTTCCCCAGTTGTCTGCAATCATCTATCTGATGGCCCCTCTCCAGTCTCTGGTCCTTTTTTATTTTTTCCCAGTTTAGCAGGTCAAGAATTCCATGATCTGAACCCCAAGAGATTCCATTCAGAGAGCGACTGCTGACAAGCCTTTCAGTGTAAGGTTAGGCTCTGGCTTCCAACATTACAGTGAGCAGACAGCACAGACACTCAGACCTGGGAAACCTCTATCTGTGGCCTCCAGTGCCCCCTCAAACAGGAAAGGCACCAGTTACATCCCATGCATATGGATGAAATGCTGTCCCAGACAGCATCAAGGACAGCAGCTGTGATGTAGAGAACTCAATATAGATGTTTGATGTTATGCTCACTGGTGCTGCAAGATTCCAGAATGAATTGAGAGAGAGAGAGAGAGAGAGAGAGAGAGAGAAGAGCCAATTTGCATGTCCGATCAGTATCAGACATCTTTCACATGGGACAAACAGTGGGACATTTCTGGGCAGCAGGATTTTTTCCTAGAAAATTAAGTACTAATTCCTAGAACTGTAAACGTGCATCCTCACTCCGGGCCAACTGTGTCCGGTACGTGTGCCATCAGAACTTGAACCTGTCAAAACTCAGCTCCAACAATCACTCTGTGACGTTGCACTCCATATGATTTTATTAAAATATGCTAATGAGTGTGAATATAATGTAACTGGAATATGCTTCATGCAAAAGGTCTCTTGTAAGGTATCATTACAAAGCTTATATCCGACTGAGTGTGTTCATCCTATTTGTATGAATGTATCATTCTTGTATCTGAAACTAGGAATATAAAATATAACTGTGAGGTCCCGTTGTAGTTATGTGGGCCATTAATGGTGCTTTAGAATCTTGATGGCTCCCATCAACTAGAACAATTGACTGTAGATGGCTCTGTTTACTTGCCAGTCTTTCTGTGAGTCAGGCCGGGAAGAATGAAGGCTTGGGGTCTCACAGGACATGTGACCGTGTCACCTGGTACTGGAATCCATCTTAAACCTGGTGCTTTTCCATTTAGGAGGGGTGGGGACCCAAAGAGACAAAAGATTCCCACCTTGTGCCAAAGGTATATAAGGGGGTGGAACAGAAAAAAAGGGGGCTGCAAGCATGAGAAATCCCCTAGCTACCCACCTGAGCTGGAACAAGGACTGTACCAAGAGAAAGGATTGGGCCCAGACGAGAAAAGAGTCTAGTCTGTGAAAGCAGCTTATTGGAACATCTCTGAGGGTGAGGTTCCATCTGTAATCAGTTTCTTACTGTATTAGGCTTAGACTTGCGCGTTTTTGTTTTATTTTGCTTGGTACACCTCTACCCCGATATAACGCTGTCCTCGGGAGCCAAAAAATCTTACCGCGTTATAGGTGAAACCACATTATATTGAACTTGCTTTGATCCGCCGGAGTGCGCAGCCCCGCCCCCCCCCAGAGCACTGCTTTACCGCGTTATATCCGAATTTGTGTTATATCGGGGTAGAGGTGTAATTTACTTTGTTCTGTCTGTTATTACTTGGAACCACTTAAATCCTACATTTTATATTTAATAAAATCACTTTTGTTTATTAATTAACCCAGAGTAAGAAATTAATACCTGGGGGAGCAAACAGCTGTGCATATCTCTCTATCAGTGTTATAGAGGGCGGACAATTTATGAGTTTACCCTGCATAAGCGTTATACAGAGTAAAACGGATTTATTTGGGGTTTGGATCCCATTGGGAACTGGGTATCTGGGTGCTAGAGACAGGAGCACTTTCTAAGCTGTTTTCAGTTAAGTCTGCAGCTTTTGGCATGGTTCAGACCTGGGTCTGTGTTTGCAGCAGGCTAGCGTGTCTGACTCAACAAGACAGGGTACTGAAGTCCCAAGCTGTCAGGGAAAATGGGCTCAGAGGTAGTCTCAGCACATCAGGTGGCCGTCCCAAGGGGGTCTCTGTGACCCAACCCGTCACACACTCCCCTCTGCAAGGTGAGTTAAACTAGCTGCTCATCTAGTAGAGCTAGTAAATGAGATTGATAGGCACTTTTCCAGGCAATACTCCAACAGTACATCAGTGCCACACACAGCCTTGTTCCATCAGAACTCTTGATTTATATATACCCAGCATGGACGCTCCAGCTCGGTGCTGTTCAGCACCAGCTCCTCAAAATGGTCCTACTGAAAGGGAAACCCCAGTGCTTCTGCCCTATAGGAGATAATGATCCAGAACATGGAAGTGAGGTTTCCTGTACAGTGCAAATCAGTCCTGAAATTCTGAGAGATGGTGAAGAAGGAGAAATTGGATTCGTGCCTTTTTGCTTTTTTATAGCACACATGTTAAAGCAAGCCAAAAAAGGCACCTAAGATTTATTTTGTTTAACCTTGGAAATATCAGGAATAATAAAGTTTTCCCTTCCCTGTTTTTGCTGCCGGGGCAAAGAGCAGGAGCTTTCTCAGCCCTCAAATGTAATAGTGGCAGGGAGCTGAGTCTTCAAAGATTTATTCCCCCAAGTGTTTGTTAGACCTTTGAATTAGACAGGTGCTAACAAAGGAAATGGACAAAAAGTTTTTAAAAATCTGAACAGAAAAACAAACACCCCTCAGCTGTTCATATTTTAATGTTTTCTCCTACGGTTCCCAATCCAACCTGTTTGCCTGTCATCCACTGAATCCTTTGCAAGAGCAGAGTAGACGAGACCTGATATTTCTTGTGTAAAGACAGTCAGAAAAGAGTTTTATCAACTGAAATCCTCTCAGACTCTCTATGTATCTCCTACAGCAGCAATAAAGGACAGACATATTTGCCCTTTACAGTCACCTTCAAAGAATGTTTTTTATAAAATGGGCTTGTACCTTTTTGCTTCTTTGTGATACATAACAGAGGCCAAAAAGGATTTTTAAAAGTTTACTGCTGGGTGTTTTATCATTGAAATATCAGGAATTTGCAGTCTGGTCTTTGCTGGAGGTCTTCCTAGATGTACGTTTGAGGCTTTCCCACCTTAAATGAGAATTCAGGGGGAGTAGAATCTTTAACAAAGACGACCTTGCTCCAGGGTTTATGTTAGGCATTTGAGTTACATAGTTATTAAAACAAAAATGGTGTAATCGGTCTGATAAAAAACGCTCTATTTCTTTCTCTGTTGCACAACTTGCACTCTTGCAATGTCATTTCACAAGTTCTACAATAACCATACAGCCTCAGGGCAGACAAGACCTGAATTTCTAATGTTAAAAAAAAAAAGTTTAAAATAAATTCAGATCTTCTTTATACAGAACAAAACACCAAGAGGGCCCAAAAGCTCATTTTTCCTTTATAGGTCACTTTAAAGTTGGGTTAAAATCTTTTGAGCTAACAGGAACCAAGGTCAGGCATAATGTAAACGTGTGCCTTTGCTTCTCTTGCAGTGGTTTTCAGCATGAATGCCCATAATTAAGAAGGGAACTGCGTCCTTATACAGTCTGCAAGGCTCTCAACTCCTGCAGCAGGAGCAGAATCCTGAACTCAGGGTCTGACAAGCACAATAGCAACTGATTTCAACTATGAGGTTTTAAACTAGAAATACATACGGGTATGTACGTACATCTACACATATACATCCTGTTGCTAATGTATGAGCTTCAGGCCTGATTCAACCAACATACATGGTTAGCTGTACTCATGTTAGCAGCCCCGCCACTTCAATGGATCAGTGCCTTAGTTCATAATTTATTCTGCATTTTACAGAGCAAGACATATTCCCTCCCCCAAAGAGTTTACTACCATGAGGCCCCATCATGCTACAAGCTGGCTGGGTACTTGAGGCTGCCTGCCTGGGTCAGTTTGTGAGATCAGGGTCTAACATGCTAAGAACTTACCTGTCATCTTTGGCTACAATGCCACTTACATCGCGCTTTACAAACTTTATCTACATTCTAAATCAATCCTTGACCACGCACCCCAATGAGGTAAAGACAGTAAATTATCCCCATTTTACAAGATGGGGAAACTAAGATACAGAGAACTAAAGGGGCAATGTCTGAGATGGGATTATAATGAATATGTTCCTGCCTGCCAGCTTACACTCAGTCCACCCTGCCACCAGAACAGTCACTGGACATTACATCTTCACCTTGTTAAACTTCCAAACAAGCACCTTTGTGCTTTCTCCAATCCTGACCCTCATGCTTGGCAGCAGTTCCCAGTAAACAACAGCAAGACTAAATCTCTCCTTGAAACTCCTCTGCCATGAAACCTACAAAAACGTGACCACGATTAGGCTACTGGTGTGATGAAGACCCCAGCCTGTCATGCTGACCAATACCGTCTCACTGTTTCCTTGTACTTCTGCACTTGTTTCGCGTCTTAGACTTAGGCCTGGTCTGCACTTAAAACGTAGGTGCCTTGAAAAATCCACGCCCCATGAGTACCGTAGCTTTGTCAACCTAATGCCTGGTGCAGATGCAGCTAAGTCGACAGAAGCCTATTTCCATCGGCCAAACTACCATCGCTCGGGGAGGTGAAGTCACTACGGCGATGGAAAAGCCCCTTCTCTCCCTGTAGTTTGTGCCTACACCATGGGCTTACAGCACCAAAGCTGCGGTACCACAGCAATGCTACTGTAGCACCCACACTGCACACATGGCCTTAGATGGTAAGCTTTTGTGGGCACGCACTATCTTTGTGTTTTGTGTTTGTACAGCACCTAGCAACATGGGGTCCTGGTGCAACATTGGGGCTCCCGAGCACTACAATAATACATATAAATAATATATAGGATGTTTGTCCCGTATTATTGACAACCCACTGCCAAGTGCTTCTATTTCTCTCCTCAACACAAATCCCAGTTCGCTGCTGAAGTAGGTGCCCCTGTGTTGGTTTTATTTCGGAAGCTAGGATGGGATGCGGGGCACTGAGAATATCTGGACTGGGAGATGTCCTGGCTGGGGAGAGAGGGGGTCACAGTACAGTTCAGAGAGATGTGGAATTTCACACTAAACAACACGATTCTGCAGGTCCGCTCAGGAAAAGGGGCTGGGATCTGACCACGGTACTTTGGTAAATAAAAATAAAAATACATGTTTAGAGGCACAACAGGGAACCAAGGAAACAAGTCAGCAAAGGACAAGAAGGGAGGAGAAGAGACCCAGGTTGGCAGGTCCCCGGCCTGCAGCCAGAGCCCCCTAGGAGCACCTCCCCAGAGCTCCCTTTCGCCCCCAGCCTTCCCCATGGCCCAAAGCCCCCCACATCCCTGCAAATCAGAGCCCCCCAGCCAAACCCAAAGTCTCCCCAAGCCCCCAGCACAATCACTCAGCATCCCCCAAAGCCCCCACCCCCTCTAGCCCCCCAACCCTTCCTCCAAAGCCCCCAGCGTCCTCTCCAGCCCCCAACCCGACCCCTACAGCCCCTCCCCCGGAGCCCCCCAGCACTAACCCCCGCGCCCCCCATTTCCCCTCCCCCGCTCCGGTACCTGCCGCCGGGCCGCCTCGGCGTCCCGATAGTATTTCACCGCGGCCAGGGCGGCCAGCAGGGCCAGGGCCAGCCCCAGCCTGGGCAGCCGCGGCGAGGGGGCTCCCGGCTGCGGCCCCCCGGCCATCCCCGCTCCTCGGCTGGGCCGCGCCGCTCAGCGCCTCCGCCCGGCTCCCTGCGCCGCCATCAGCGCGGGGCCGCCCGCCGCGTCGGCCGGGCTGGGGGAGGGGCAGCGCCCGGCCCGCGGGCTCCATCCGGGGGCGCCTGGGGCAGGAGGGGCCCGGCCTCGGGGCGGGGTTTTTTCAACCAGTCCCACTGGGGAGACCCGCGTCCGAGCCCAGCTGCAGCGATCACCCGCCCGGGCGTTAGTGCTGCGGGGGCTCTGGGGAAGGGTCCCGGGGGGCGGAGGGGAGGGGCTGCGGGGGCAGGTTTGAGGGGGGCTGCCGGGCTGCGGGGCGCCTGAAGGGGCTGGGGGCTTTAGGGGAAGGGTTGGGGGTTAGAGGGGGCTGGGGGCTTTAGGGGAAGGGTTGGGGGAGGTTAGAGGAGGCTGGGGGCTTTAGGGGAAGGGTTGGGGGTTAGAGGGGGCTGGGGGCTTTAGAGGAAGGGTTGGGGGAGGTTAGAGGGGGCTGGGGGCTTTAGGGGAAGGGTTGGGGGGCTAGAGGGGGCTGGAGGCTTTAGGGGAAGGGTTGGGGGGCTAGAGGGGGCTGGAGGCTTTAGAGGCAGGTTTGAGGGGTAGAGGGGGCTGGGGGCTTTAGGGGAAGGGTTGGGGGTTAGAGGAGGCTGGGGGCTTCAGGGGAAGCATTGGGGAGCACAGAGACAAGGCCAAAGGCAACAGCTAAGGGGAGCGAAGCAAGTCTCTGGAAGATCACATTGTTTTGGGTACTTGATGCAAACTAGCTGGAGAATAACACAACACAGGGCAGCTATAGCTTCTCCATAGCGCCACCCTGTATCCAGGGACCAGCCATGTTCCCTCCAGCCTTCCCCTCTCCCCAGCTAGTCTCCTTGCTGCAACTCCGTGGGCCTTCTTCCCTCTGTGACTGTTTCACCCCTAGGGTTGCCAGTTTGGGTTGGAGGTATTCTTGGAAGTTTCATCACATGACACAACCCTTAATTAAAGATTAATCTTTAATGCCTGGAGACTCCAGGACAATCCTGGCAACCCTGAGGGGGCTGGCTCTGGGATATGACTATTAACCCCAAGGAAGACAAATCCAAGACACACAGGTTTTGTAAGCAAACATACACAGACAGAACAGTGCAAAAAGGGGGAAAGAGGTTGGATTTGTAGAACTCTTTCCATTTTAAGATGCTGAGGTATTACCTGCACAGCTAAAATAGGCGTTTTGGTTTTTAGAGTTTCTGTTAAATTTCAATAGCAAATACGTACACCGCAGCAATTTACAAATTTAAACAACCATAGGTGCCTTATTCAAAATAAATATTTTTTTTTTAAAAAGCAGGAGCTATAAACAGTTCTGCCTCTAGGGGTTTCCATTTGGTCAAGATCCTGACACTTTAAAAAAAAAAGAATCAACCTTGCCTTTCCCAGTAGAAACAGCCAGGTCCAACTCCTCAAAGGGATTCAGGTGTCTAACTCTCATTGGGAGTTAGGAGCCTAAATATCTTTGAGGTTCTGGACCTCAGACTTCATCCTGCAAAGACTTCTGCAGATGATTAACATTAAACAGATGATAGTCCTATTGAGCTAAATGGGACTACATAGAGTCAGGGCCTGATTCTAATGATCATGGCTAGATGACAACTATTAACATAAGAATGGCCATATTGGGTCAGACCAATGGTCCATCTAGCCAGTATCCTGTCTTCCGACAGTGGCCAGATGCTTCAGAGGGAATGAACAGAACAGGGCAATTATCAAGGGATCCATTCCCTGTGGTCCAGTCCTAGCTTCTGGCAATCAGAGTTTTAGACACAACTGAAGGATGGGGTTGTGTCCCCCTGACCATCTTGGTTAATAGCCACTGATGGACCTATCCTCCCAGGACCTTATCTAATTCTCTTTTGAACCCACTTTTGGCCTTTACAACATCCCATGGCAACAAGTTCCACAAGCTGACTGTGCGTTGTGTGAGGAAGTAATTCCTTATATTTGTTTTAAACCTGCTGCTTATTCATTTCATTAGGTGATCCTTGGTTCTTACATTGTGTGAAGTGATCAATAACACTTCTCTATTCATTGTCTCCATCCTATTCATGATTTTATAGACCTCTATCATATCCCCCCCTTAGTCATCTCTTTTCTAAATTCAACAGTCCCACTCTTTCATCTCTCCTCATATAGAAGCTGTTTCATCCCCCTAATCATTTTTGTTGGCCTTCTCTGTACCCTTTCCAATTCTATTCTATATTTTTTTTAGATGAGATGACCAGAAATGCACTCAGTATTCAAGGTGTGGGTGTACAATGGATTTATATAGTGGCACTATGATATTTTCTCATAGACTCATAGACTTTAAGGTCAGAAGGGACCATTATGATCATCTAGTCTGACCTCCCGCATGATGCAGGCCACAAAAGCTGACCCACCCACTCCTGGAATAATTCGCTCCCTTGACTCAGCTGTTGAAGTCCCCAAATCATGATTTAAAGACTTCAAGTTGCAGAGAATCCTCCAGCAAGCGACCCCTGCCCCATGCTGCGGAGGAAGGCGAAAAACCTCCAGGGCCTCTGCCAATCTACTCTGGAGGAAAATTCCTTCCCGACCCCAAATATGGCGATCAGCTGAACCCCGAGCATGCGGGCAAGACTCTCCAGCCAGACACTCAGGAAAAAGTTCTCTGTAGTAACTTTTAGTATCCCATCATTGACCATTGGTACTAATTACCAGTGATGGCACGTTATTGACCTATTGACTAAGATCACGTTATCCCATCAAACCATCCCCTCCATAAACTTATCAAGCTTAATCTTAAAGCCAGAGAGGTCTTTCGCCCCCACTGTTTCCCTCGGAAGGCTGTTCCAGAACCTCACTCCTCTGATGGTTAGAAACCTTTGTCTAATTTCAAGCCTAAACTTCCCAACGGCCAATTTATATCCATTTGTTCTCGTGTCCACATTAGTACTGAGCTGAAATAATTCCTCTCCCTCCCTGGTATTTATCCCTCTGATATATTTAAAGAGAGCAATCATATCTCCCCTCAGCCTTCTTTTGGTTAAGGTAAACAACCGAGCTCCTCAAGTCTCCTTTCATACGACAGGCTTTCCATTCCTCGGATCATCCTAGTGGCCCTTCTTTGTACCCGTTCCAGTTTGAATTCATCCTTCTTAAACATGGGAGACCAGAACTACACACAGTACTCCAAATGAGGTCTCACCAATGGTTTATTACCTATCCGTTTCCTAATGGTTCCTAACATTGTTAGCTTTTTTGACTGCTGCTGCTCATTAACTGGGTGTTTTCAGAGAACTAGCCCTGACAACTCCAAGATATCTTTCTTGAGTGGTAAGAGCTCATTTTGATCCCATTTTGTATGTATAGTTGGGATTATTTGTTTCCAATGTGCATTACTTTCCACTTATCAACACTGAATTTCATCTGCCATTTTGTTGCCCAGTCACCCAGTTTAGTGAAATCCTTATGTAAGTCTTCACAGTCAGCTGTGGACTTAACTATCTTGAGTAATTTTGTATCATCTGCAAAATTTGCCACCTCATTTTCCAGGTCATTTTTGAATATGTTGAACAGCACTGGTCCCAGTACAGATCCCTGGGGGACCCCGCTATTTACCACTTTCGATTGTGAAAACTGGCCATTTATTCCGACCCTTTGTTTCCTATTTGTAACCAGTTACTGTTGAGAGGACTTTACCTCTTGTCCTATTTCTACTTAGTTTGTTTAAGAGACTTTGGTGAGGGATCTCGCCAAAGGCTCTCTGAATGTCTAAGTGCACTATATCGACTGGACCACCCTTGTCCTCATGCTTTATTGACCCCCTTAAACAATTCCAATAGGTGAGTGAAGCATGTTTTCCCCTTACAAAAGCCGTGTTGACTTTTCCCCAATATATTATCTATCTTTCTGAGAATTCTGTTCTTTATAGTTTCAACCAATTTGCCTGGTTCTGAAGTTAAGCTTACCGACCTGTAATTGCCAGGATCACTTCTGGAGGCATTTTTTTCTTGAATCAGTGTTACATTAGGTATCCTCCAGTCATCTGGTACAGAGGTGATTTAAGCGATAGATTACATACAGCACAGTTAGCAGTTCTGCAATTTCACATCTGAGTTCCTTCAGAATGTTTGGGTGAATCCCATCTGGTCCTGGTGATTTATTGCTGTTTAATTTATCAGTTTGTTCCAAAACCACCTCTACTGACACCTCAAGCTGGGACAGATTTGTCACCTACAACAAATGGCTCAGGTTTGGGAATCTCCTCCCCCCCATCCTCTGCAGTGAAGACTGATTAAAAGGATTCATTTACCTTCTCTGCAACTGCCTTGTCTTCATTGGCAAATGCATAATGGCCATTACATTTAGCAACAGAATCACTGCAATACCCCTTTCTAGTTTATTATTAATGCTTTGGGACACTTCTAGCATGACAGATGCTATTGTAAAGCTAAATTCTATTCTAATGCAAAGCTAAAGGGGTGAGAAAACTGATTAAGAAAGAAGGGATTGATGAGAAAATAAACAAGATTACTAACAACTAGAGGCTCTCCCCCTGTCTTTTTCCACTTTGCATTTTGATGAATAGAAAATTTCTGCATCTGTTCATTATAGGAATGAATATTTAAGTTATATTCCCTGGGAGTTAAATATACAGAACCCCGAGCAAAATACAGATCTGAATTAAATGTATTTTCCACCATAAATCACATTTTAACTATTATATATCTAAACACAATAGGATTATACTGAAGACATCCAGTGTGATTCAGTGAAAATTTTTGTGTGAATGCATATTTGCAAACACACAGAGAATCCACTTAATGTTAGTCAATTACATTTGAAACACCTGATTGAAATTCTTAATAGCTAATGTTTCCCAGCCTCATCATTGGATAATAAATCAAACATCATAATCTTAAGTGTTCTGAGTGTCATTTTGGGTCAGTTGGTGAAAAATAATAGTGTACTAATTTCCTTGAAGAATTGATCTCAAGCTTCTCAGTCCCATTTTATTTGCTGATTTTGTCTTTACTACTGCTGCTGCAAGGGGCTGGATTTAAAACAAAGATAGATGAGAAAATTGCCCCTCTTCCCTTCATTTCCTCTTCACTCTCCAAGAGGAAATTGTTTGAAAACACACCCATTAATGATTACGTTTGTTTGGCCTCAATTTAGAATAATTTAAGACTATCTGATACAGGAATTTTCCAGAGCAAATTCATCACCATCATTTGTAGCTTGAGGATCCGCAGTCACAGACTTTTTCTCCTTTATTTTCAACTGAAAAGAACTGCATATCAGCTGCTGTGCAGGTATGTGCAATGTGATTGGCTGCTGCCGTGATCCAACTCAATCTTCAGTCTGGGTTCATTCAGCTTTCTTTCTAGGAGGTAGGGTGTGCCTGTCCTGTAGTGCCCCCTGCTGAGTTAGCATCGCACTGCATGTAGTCCCTGCCTCAGTTTCCATTCTCACAAAGCCAATAACTTCACTTCAGGCACTCTTACGTGACTCAATAATACCCTCCTTAGGGCTCATTACAAAACTTCATACAAAAAGGAGACATAACACTATATCCCAAATAAACAAAAGGTGTTTCTGGCTTTCAGGGTTCCTCTGGTGTTGGCCCACTAAGCGCTGTTTCCAGTCCCCTCAGGATTCTCTTTCAATCTCTATGTCTCTCCTTATAGCAGGAGTCCCTGGCTTCCTTCTGGAGCTTGGGTAGCTTAAGCAATTATTGTTCCTGTCCTTCCCAGGATCCCCAGCTCTCCTCCTGGAGCTGGGTTGAAATTCGTCTCCCTCAGCTGGCCCCACTTA
The DNA here is from genome assembly GCA_003942145.1 of Platysternon megacephalum. Taxonomy (NCBI): domain Eukaryota; kingdom Metazoa; phylum Chordata; order Testudines; family Platysternidae; genus Platysternon; species Platysternon megacephalum. Next base: position 9,363,519 of record QXTE01000016.1, on the reverse strand, counting down.
GTCCTCAGGCTCAGAGAGCTGGCAGCCTTCTCAGGCTGGGTGTCTGCTCTTGACTAATTCAGGGCCACCCCCAGAACCTTCTTACTCCCTAGTCATCTACCCTGCTGGCTGCTGTGAAGGAGGTGGCAGCATTTATACTGGCCCCTTCTCCCAGCTCCTTTCTTATTGGCTGAGAGGGGTCCCTGCCCCCACTCTCTCTGCAAGCCTCCAGTCCCTCCTTAAAGGTACAGTAACAGGACTCTTTCTAAATCTGAGGACCCCTTACCTCATTTCTCATATCGCCTCAGGCTTTGTGTATGAGACCACCCAAACTCGTAAAAGGGCCATGCCATGTATCAGGGAGGACTGACCAGTAGGCAGTACTGCCTTTAAAGGCACCTCCCCTCACATCTTAGCCAGAAAGGATCCATTTTTCCATGATGCTGTTTGGATTGCAATCTGTCCCCTGGCTCAGACGTGTCGTACGGGAAGGTATCACGTCTGTACCTGGTCTCAGCATTCCTAAATTCCACTGATGACTGAACGGAGCGCAGGGCTAAGGAGTGTGGATGACTATGAGCCTGATCAATGGTGCAGAGTCAGGCCCTCCAGAGAGCCAGACTCCAGAAGCCTTACTGAAGCTGGGTGGGATCTTACCCCATCACTAGTCCCAACTTTAGCCAATCACTGAGTGGGGTACTATGCCATGTTAGTCAGGGTGGCAGAATCTGGCCCTGTAATTGCAGAGATATAGGACCAAACTGTGGGAAACAAATGAAATACAGCAGAATCGTTTAACATTTAGCGTGCGCTGGTGCCCAGAGACCCCAGCTGAGATCAGAGTCCCATTGTGCTGTACGTACACATAGTCAGAGACTCCAAAGAGCTTACAGGGTAAATAGACAGGCAGAGTGGCAGCGGAAACCGAGGCCCAGAGGGGGTGAAACAATGTGCTCTGGTCACACAGCAGGTCAAAGGTACAGCCAGGAGTAGAACCCAGCTCTTTTCAGCCCCACACCAGTCCCTATCTATTGACTCCTCAGAACATAATTAACTGCCCGATGGTGCTATTCACTGTATTTACTATTATAGGTCTTCACTTCAGCGAAACACTTACACATGTGCTTAAATCTATTCATAATCTGCAGCGCACCTAAGCCCATCCTGAACTGTAAGCAATGCCTAGTAGTATTGTTTGCATGGTGCTAGCACCAAAGACCCCATTGTGCTAGGCACTGTATACACACAGAACACAGAGATGGTCCCTGCCCTAGAGAGACAACAGGTGAATACAAACAGACCATGCGGGAGCACAGGGAAATAAGGAGACTGCTGGCCAGCATGATAGGCAGTGGTTTTAGCATACTAACTGCTGCCTGTTAATTTTTTTGCAGGCATCATGGCTTCAATGTCATAGAGTTGAAGGCCAGAAGGGCCCACCAGATCATCTAGTCTGACCGCCTGTACGTCACAGGCCACCAGCCCCACCCAGCAGCCGCACACTAAACCCACCAAGCGAAATTAGACTGAAGTATTACAGCCCTCAGCAGACTAGACTATCATGCAGGCAATGCCTCCCATGGGATTTAAGTGCTCTGTTGAATTCGGGGCCATAGTTCACAGACTCTGAAATTACAGATGGGAATGATTAGTAAATCACCTAGTCCATTCATCTTTCCAGCCAGTGCAGTACAGCTCAAGGATTGTATACCATCCCCCCAGCACGGGGACCTCCCTTGGGAGATTATCCCAATCACAGCTGAAATGTTCCTTTGCAGATATTCAGCCTGCCTTTTCCTTTGATTCATTTCATCCCATTACTCCTAACCCCTCCGTACCAGCCTCAGAAATCCTCCTCCTTCCTTGGTCTTTATACCTTCAGGTCCTTACCTGGTTATCACATCCCTCCTTAGCAGTGCTCTGGCCAAGTACTCCATACTTACCACTTTTAATCTTCCTTCATAAATCACTGTCTTCAGACTCTCGCTACGCACAATCCTGCACAGCCTCTGGATTTCCCCAACTGCTCAGGAAGATTTAGTACCATTTTCTTCTGCTTCAGGGCTAATCGCACAGCGTGTTTGATCTCTCAAAGGGTGGCGGGAAGCGTTAGAATTTAATGCTTTGAAGTTTTGCCATTTCCTAAGCCTGCTTAATTGTTTTGTTTTAGGTTTAAGGAGCATTTTTTGTCTGAGACAAGGAGAACATAACCGCTGGCTAATAACTTAACTTCTGTAGCCCAGATCAAGGAAACAGGAGGGAGCTCTGCCTTCTGAGAGCTAGGGCAAAGGATGGCAAAATATGGGGGCCAAACAGCCTGCAGGGTGACGGGGAATTCCCAGCAATTACAGTGCATGTGGGAACAACTGACACCAGAGAAGGAAGATTTTATACCATCCAGAAAATTCAGGGAAACGGAGAAAACTGGAAAAAAGGTAGAGTTCCTTCAAATGCCAAACAGGAGTGGAAGAGGGAGTATGGTCTTGTGGTCACTGGGACTCAAGAGATATGGACTCTATTCCCATCGCTGCCATTGATTTCCTGTGACACTGTGGACATTTTTTCTCTATGCCTTGGTTTCCCCATCTGTAAAATGGGGGTTATAATCTGTTCTCTACCTCTAGAGCCCATTCAATTTACATATACATGGGAGGTACTCAGATACTAGAGTACCTAGCTATATGGAAGAAAGAATTGGTAATCAACAAATGTCTGCCATGATGGGAAGGAGCTGGATTCAAAAAGCATTAAAATAATGTCTGTGATGAGAGATTATTGGTTGGATGGTTTCGATAATGTGGTTTAAAACTTCCAGGGCTCATTTTGGTTGGGAAGTGGGACGAGGGGAGCTTTCACTTAACTCAAACAATGTGGTGAGTACTTGTAGAGTACAGAATAACACAGGATGGAACAGTTCTGAAACAAGTACATGTACTCAAGTATTTGGGTGACAAGCAAGAACTAGAAGTGACATTAAATGATCTAGTGGGCATTAACAAGGCCTGATGAGATAGGTCTCAGATCTGGAATGCCCTAGATGGTACACATTATACAAGAGGTAAAGAGGCATCATACATCAGAAGCGTTAGAAAGGCCATTAACTCCTGTTCAGCAGTGAAGAGCATGGCAGTGAATTCTTTGGAGAAGAAGCCAAGGAATGGACGACAAAAGGAGAAACCGAGGGCATCTGCTAGAGACCAATTCCCCTTAAAAGGAGAGTGGAAAAAAAAATTCCTGGATCTACACTCCTAGTTCTTGAAATTACAGATTACACCACTCAGGAGGAATTTTAAATATCCAGACATCTGCTGGGTAACAGAGCTAAAATTGAAGCAAGCTGAGTCTCAAGATAGAGGACATCTAAGATCTTTAAGAAGAAAATTCAATCAGAGGCCACGACCTCCTGGATCTAACATTTATTTACTGGAAGATACCCATTGAAAATGTGAGAATAGGGAAGGAATTGGCCACTGATGACAAGCTACTAAACTTCACCATGAGTTACAAAATGCAGGAGAACAAAGGTATTGGATTCCAGAAAAGCACATTTTTGGGAATTAAGACATCTGAGTGGCCACATTCCCATTGACTTAAATGGGGCCAGGATTTCACCCTTAGGGAGAAAAATGTAATGGGAAGTTGTATTAAAATCCCATGTACGTAGACTAAGGAGTAGAAGTGACTGAAATGTCCCAACTAATGTGGGGAAGTTCTAAATGAGACACAGGGACAACACACTGGCCCTCTGGACAATGTAAGGAACAAGAAATGTTTCACATGGGGAAACCGTCAGCACATTGTACTGGGAATGGAAAAGAAATAGGCAACGAAGAGCCCAGAGTCAGTGAAGGTTTGATTGAAAAACAGAAGGGCAGCTGGACACAGTCCGAGTTAACAGCCAAAGGGGCTAACATGAATAAACAGGATGTTGATAAATATATTGGGAGTGCGGGTGAGTATTTATCAGGTAGCAGCATTAATAAATGAAGAGGGAGATGAAATTAAGCACAGCTCAAAAATGAGAGAGTGAATTTAGAAACTAATCGGTCTCAAGAAAAATAAAAATAAATGTATAAAGACCTTGGAAAAATGGTACCAATAAAGGCAAGGGCATACTTGGAAAATATGAACATACCAGATTCAAAAAGATATTTAGGTGCCCAATTCCCACAGATGTCAATGGGAGTTCGACAACTAAGTACCTTGTATGCAGTGTTGTTGTAGCTGTGACGGTCCCAGTATATGAGAGAGACGAGGTGGGTGAGGTAATATCTTTTATTGGGCTAACTTCTGTTGGTGAGAGAGACAAGCTTTGGAGCTCCACAGAGCTCTTCCTAAGTTCTGGGAAACTAAGTACCTTTGTGATGCTGTGATTCACAGATTCCAAGGCCAGAAGGGACCATTGTGATCATCTAGTCTGACCTCCTGCATAACACAGGCCATAGAGCTTCCCCGAAATAATTCCTAGAGTTTGTCTTTTAGAAAAACATCCAAGATAATTCCACCTGATGGCAAAGACCCTAGAATGTGGTTCCAATCTTTGTAAAAAGAAAAGATTGTGAGATATATTTACACAGTAAACTCTTCAAAGCAGGGACTGTCTACGATTCTGTTTGTACAGCGTCTAGCGCAGTGGATCCCTGATCTTGGTTGGTCCCTAGGCGGTAGCATAATAAACATGATTAATTAACAACCAAAGAGGGCTCTTGGTTCTGGAATTCTGGGCTCAAGTTCTGAGCATGTCATTACCAGAAAGATCTGAACAAATCAAAGGGAGTTCAGAGAAATGCAACTAAAATGATTAGTGGGTTGGAAGGATTGATTTACAAGAAAGATTAAGGCCCCAATTCAGCAAGATGTTTAAGCAAGTGCTTAACTATAAGCACGTGAGTAATCCCATTGGCTTCAAAGCACTGTTTATGCGCTTTCCTGGATTGAGTCCTAAAGGAACTATGTAGTTCAGATAATCAAAAGTGAAAGGGCAAACACACTCTTCAAATATTTGAAGACTATTCTCCAGTACGATAAGGAGAAGACTTAATTAGGGTAGAATGTTGTAGGACATAGAACTAATAGTATTGCAGGAAATTCAGAAAGGAATAATTTACAGTGAATATTAGCAAACTCCCCAAAAGTGAGATTGGTAAGGCTGTGTCCCAGGAGAAGTGGTGAATGCCTCATTGCTTGGTACATTTAAAATTAGATCAACCATAAGGCTAGGTATCCTACTGAATTTCAATGGAATTTGGTTGCCTAACTCCCCTAGGTTCCTTTGAAACTCTCAGCTATAACATACAGCAGGGAGCAATTCTGCACTGGCAGAGGGATGGAGTAGGAAACTGTGGGGCCTTTTCCATCTCTACTTCCTATGATTCAAATAAGACATTTTTACAGCCTCTGCTATGCAAGCATTTTATTTAAAGAAAAAAATCCCAATTGCAGTGCAGCACATTTTGACCGGAAAAGGGCAAATCTAGTGTCCATCTATAAAAAGGGAAATAAGGACAACCCGGGAATTACAAACCAGTCAGCTTAACTTCAGTTCCTGGAAAGATAATGGAGCAAATAATTAATCAATCGATTTGCAGACACCTAGACGATAAGGTGATACGTAACAGACAGCATGGATTTGTCAAGAACAAATCATGTCAAACCAACCGAATAGCTTTCTTTGACTGGGTAACAAGCCTTGTGGATGGGAGGAAGCAGTAGATGTGGTATATCTTGACTTTAGTAAGGCTTTTGATACTGTCTCGCATGACCTCATAAACAAACTAGGGAAATACAACCTACATGGAGCTATTATAAGGTGGGTGCAGAGCTGGTTGGAAAATTGTTCTCAGAGAGTAGTTATTAGTGGTTTACAGTCAAGTTGGAAGGGCATACAGGTCTGTCGCATATTAGGCGCATTTAACATGTGCGATTTCAGCTTTACGCGGTCGGCAAAAACAAGAAAAAACAAAACAAAAAAGAGAAAAATAACAATTTAAATACTGTTTCTGTAGTGCAGGCGATTCTGCCCACCATTACACTCAATGTAATTTTGACTATATGTGGTTTTCGCTTTACGCGCTGACCGCGGAACGTAACCCCAGCGTAGGACGAGACAGACCTGTATTGAGTGGGGTCCCACAGGGATTGGTTCTGGGCCCAGTTCTGTTCAATATCTTCATCAATGATTTAGATAATGGCATAGAGAATACACTTATAAAGTTTGCAAGGTTGCAAGTGCTTTGGAGGATAGGATTAAAATTCAAAATGATCTGGACAAACTGGAGGAATGGTCTGAAGTAAATAGGATGAAATTCAATAAGGACAAATGCAAAGTGCTCCACTTAGGAAGGAACAATCAGTTGCACACGTACAAAATAAGAAATGACTGCCTAGGAAGGAGTACTGCAGAAAGGGATCTGGGGGGTCATAGTGGACCATAAGCTAAATATGAGTCAACAGTGTAACACTGTTGCAAAAAAAAGCATACACCATTCTGGGATGTATTCACAGGAGTGTTGTAAGCAAGACACAAGAAGTAATTCTTCTGCTCTACTTGGCTCATTAGGCCTCAACTGGAGTATTGTGTCCAGTTTTGGGTGTCACATTTCAGGAAAGATGTGGACAAACTGGAGAAAGTCCAGAGAAGAGCAACAAAAATGATTAAAGGTCTAGAAAACATGACCTATGAGGGAAGACTGAAAACACTGGGTTTGTTTAGTCTGGAGAAGAGAAGACTGAGGGGGGGAACGGGACGACATGATAGTTTTCAAGTACATAAATGGTTGTTACAAGGAGGAGGGAGAAAAATTGTTCTCCTTAAACTCTGAGGATGGAACAAGAAGCAATGGGCTTAAATTTTAGGTTGGACATTAGGAAGAACTTCCTAACTGTTAGGGTGGTTGAGCACTGGAATAAATTGCCTAGGAAGGCTGAGGAATCTCCACCATTGGAGATTTTTAGGAGAGGTTAGACTAACACCTGTCAGGGATGGTCTAGATAATACTTAGTCCTGCCTTAAGTGCAGGGGACTGGACTAGATGACCTCTCGAGGTCCCTTCCAGTCTTATGATTCTATGATTTTTCAGTGTTCTCTGGTGAATTAATACAGAGATCCAATACCCACCATCTGTAACATCTGAAGCTTTAAAACAGTGGAGGCAAAAACAATCTATCAAACCTGAAAAAAATCAACAAATAGATTATATAGGAAAAATAAAAGACTGCCAGGATTTGGAATTCAATAACCAATTCTGCTGAAAGCCTTCCAAGGAAATGTAGTAACGCTTGAAAAATGAAATGTGGGTTACAAGAAGCTACATTTGTTTTTTTAATAGCTTTTTCTTATCTCTTTCTGCGGTTTATGTAAAAGTCAGGCAACAATCGACAGCCGTTCTGCAAGCATTCATTTCTCAATAGTAAAGTTAATTTATACTGGGCAGTACAGCTTACAGTTATTGGAGTCTCATTTGTCTGAAACTTCCTGCTATATAAAATCGGGTAACATCTTCCAGTGGTGAAAATTAGTGTGATCATCACAAATGTTGATTATGTGAATTTATTCAGTGGTCCTCACTGCATTCAGATAACCAAGGTTGTACCATATTTCTTAATCAAATATGTAAAAAATCAGAAACCCCAAATGGGTGAAATTCTGGCCCCACTGAAGTCTATAGCAAAACTCCCATTGACTCCAATGGGTCCAGGATTCAGAGATTACAAGACCAAACAGGACCACTGTGATTGTCTGGTCTAACCTCCTGTATAACAAAAGCCATAGGACTTCCCTGAATTAATTCCTGTTTCAGCTAGAACATCAAACTTTTAGAAAAACATCCAATCTTGGTTTAAAAATTTCCAGCGATAGAGAATTCACTCCCCCCATTAGTAAGTTGTTCCAACGGCTAATAACACTCATTGTTAAAAACGTGTGTCTTATTTTATCCCATGCCTGCGAGTGACGTAGGTGAGCAAGACAAAAGCATAACCTCTTCCCCGACACGTTTCCCGGCATGTTTAGAACTGAAAACAATTCAAATGAATCATTATTGCTTTTTTTGCTTAAAGGTATGTAAACAAAAGGGTTCCTTTTCTACATCAACACAAACAGGATACAAATCCTACAAACAAAATACATTAAAAATAAATTCTCTTCTCAAAGTGGAAATAGATTTGCTAGGCACAGCATCTGAAACCCAAAGGGAAAAATTCTCCTTCCTTGAGCAAAACGACCGCTGAAGTCAGAGTTCTGCCTGAATAAAACCTGCCAAATGAGATCCAAAGGGTACTGAGAAAAGTGAACCAAGAGACATCTAAGGTCCCAGTCCTTCAGAGATCACTGTATTGTGGTAGTGTCGAGAAACCCCACTCATGGACCACGACCCCCACTGTGCTAGGTGCTGTACAAACAGAACAAAAAGACGGTCTCTGCCCCAAAGAACTTAGGATCTTAATGCACGTTCTTAACATTGTTCATGGGAGTCGTCCCATTGACTTCCAAGAGACTGTTCACTTGCCTAAAGTTAAGCAGAAGCACAAGTGTTTGCAGGGCTGTGGGCTAATCATTGGAAGGTTTTAGAGACAGACATTTGCACTGAATATTTTTCTTTGGGACTGGTGTTGAGCAGCAGTCAGAGCACCTGTCAGAGCACCTCGTTAAGGAAACATCAATAAACTTTACATTTACAGGCATGTAACAGAAAGATCATTATTTTTGATGCAGCTATTGAATTTCAGGAGGGAAAAATCTTTTATCCAGAAATCTTTTTGACCTAAGAAGTACCATTTGTTTTTACTGCAATATCTAAACACTTGTGCAGAAAGGAAATGTGGTTTGTGCTTTGGAAAAGGAAAATAACAAGAACAAAATCAAACTAGACAATCTGAATGAAATGCCAGGAATCCGTGTTAATGGGAGTTGGAAGGATGCTTTTTAAGACCTTGCTAGGCAGAGTTTTGGTTACTCATGACATTTCTTAATCCACTGCAAAAATTCTCTTGGGTTAAGCTTACTTCCCAGTGTCAAAATCCCTCAGATAAAATGACTCACTCCCAAGACTCTTATTTACCAATAATCATCCCTCTGGGCCAAGCTTACCATCCAGTATCTTTATCCCTGGGATAAAGGTTAAGTCCTCATACGACAATCTTCTTCCCCTTTGGGACTTCGACAGGCATAGATTTAAAAGCACATTTTTCTTTTCCAACTTGCTTTTCCTTTCCTGAGTTGAAGAAACGAATCAGCATTTCACCATATGAGAGAGGAACATGTCTAATGCAAAGCACTAGGCAGCTTCTGAATGATCCAGAGCTGCAGGGGAAAGGTTGTCGATTAAACAAATAAATCTGCAGAGGGACAACTGAAGGGGCGGATGCACAGCTAGGACCAGCTACTAGAGAGGAACAAACAATCAAGGATGTGAGTGAGCACAAGGTCCAATTCTGCAAAGTGCTGATCATGCTGAGTTCTCGATCAATGGAATTTGAGGGCACTCAGCCTCTTTCAGGATCAGGCCCATAACAGAGCCCAGAATTGTTCTGAAGCAGAGGATTGTGATTCTCAGACCCGGATTCTGGTACCCTTAATCATGTTGAAGGATTCTGCATGGGCTGTCCTACTGAAAGTCAACGGGACAACCTACAAAGTAAGGTACTTCTCAGTGCCAGAAACAGTATGAGAATCTGGCTCCATTTTCTCCCCTCCAACTTCATCCCAGAGATAATTACAATATAATGAGGAAGAAACTTGGATGGGGATTTTTTTTTTGGCTAGGAAATAAGACATTTAATTGATTTCTTGCTACCTCACAGTTGAACAATGAATAAGCAATTTAGGAGAGTTGAAGCAGGTTGGAATTATTGACTATATACTTGCTAGATTATTCTTGAAATAAACATTTATTGTAAATTATTCTCAAAATCAACCGTTATTGTCAGCTATTCATTCCAAGGATAATATAGCAAGTTTTTGACAGTTCTGGATGGATAGCTGTTAATGTCGGATCAACCCAATTATGCAACTTATTTTACAAGACCTTTTATTCTATTTCACAGATTTGACTATTACAGCAGTGCAATTTATTACAAGTGACTCATAACATTTAGTTCCAAATAAAAGTAGAAAAACACAAACATTATAAAGGAAAGTTACATGTGATGCAATGTACTGGAAATGTGTTTTTAAGAGCAAAGGAAAAAATATATAAAAATACATTTGGGTCAAGAATTCTGCAGACATTTTTTGTTTTAGTTACAATGTTGACACCACGTAGAAAGCACAGTATATTGAAAACTGTAATTAGAAATATGATAAAATCCAACTGTATATAAAAGGCAAAAATCAAAAAGAAAAATGAAAGGAAGAACAAGGGGGGGAAAGTCTATTGTATGGCAAACTTCCAATCCTTTGGCCACTAGAAAACAAAGTCAGTGGATTTCATATAAATTCTCTGTATAAAGGAATGTCCATGATCTGTTTACAATATGGCCCAGAATCAACATCTTGTGACCAGGCTAATAGATCTCCTCATAGAGGAAAACAAGGTGCTTAAGTCACAGTTTATTCTCCCCAGGATAATACTGTCCGGAATTGGACTAGTGCCCCAAAATACCATTTTAGGAACATTGCTAATTCCTTTAATGGAAAGGAAATGCAGTAACCCGCTATAGAGTGCCACCGAAGTAGGGAGCTTGAGTAACAGCATCATTATTGCATGCTTGCTTTAGCCTTAAAGTTCGTGTGGTCCACCGGCAGTGGGTGGGCTTCCGTGTTGAATACCCAGTCTTCCAGAGACAGCACGTCATCGTCACAGAACAGAAGATAGAGGTACCTGCAGCCACATGGCAGGAAGAGAGAAAAGAAAAACCAGGAAGTTGGATTACAGAAAGACTCTAATGGGATTTCAAGTGTACATATAAGGCCAGATCCTCAGGGCGGTAAATGGCGTAGCTCGAAATCCGTAGAGTTACGTTGATTTAAACGGATTTAGCTGAGAAACTGGCCAAAACTCCTGTTAAATACAGTGCATATGCTGAAAATGACAGAGCACTTGGGAAACGGCTGAAATTGATCCCAAAGCAGGTTCACCTCGCTTTACGTAATTGTTCTGCAGAAGAGACACAAAAAGCCTGCAGTAACCCATCACCTTCCACAGATTGCTCTGCAGGGAACCCAACGCTTTCGAAGATGAAGCTATTGTATATTTTGCATGAAGATGACCCACACCATAAAGATTTTTGTGCCCCAAGAGGAGATTTATTCTGAAAGCTTTCTCATGATGCTAGACTTACTTTAATGTCTCTGCCAGAAAAAAACTCTGTTGCATGTTGTCATGGTTTGGGGTGGTGGTATAAACATCTCGGATCCCGGAGAAGCCTGCTTCTACTCTACAATATTTTTCCAGTGCCTGAGAAAAGAAAATAAATCTCAGCTACGTGGAGTAATCCGTTAATCAGCATCAGCTGTGTTACAAGTCAGGTTTACAAATCAGATTCAGGTTTTATAGTAGCTTCACTCTCACTGAAGAGTTTGATCATTACCCAACAGTCCAGGAAAGATGCTAGTTCTAATGAAACAGCTGGAAAAAGGTAAACAATGTAAAGCTTATTGATTGCTTGGCGTTGATGCTCCCCCCATATAAACAGGTGTCAAATAGTAACTCTTTGCTTTTACACAGCACCTTTCCAAGACACTTTATGAATGCCTGAATGCTGCCACTGAAATGCAACCACCTCTGGGGCACAGAGGAGCAGCCCTGTGCATATCACACTAGAAAACAGTGTTGGAGTGAGAAGACATTCTAGCCGGGAAGTCTCTATGGGATCTTTTACATCCTCATAGCCAGGGCCGGCTCCAGGCACCAGCAAAGGAAGCAGGTGCTTGGGGCGGCCAATGGAAAGGGGCCGCACGTCCGGGTCTTTGGCAGTAATTCGGCAGCGGGTCCCTCAGTCCCTCTCGGAGCGAAGGACCCGCCGCTGAATTGCTGCCGAAGAATGAAGCGGCGCAGTGGAGCTGCCGCCGAAGTGCCGCCGATCGCGGCTTTATCTTTTCTTTTTTTTTTTCCGCTTCGCCGCTTGGGGCGGCAAAAAAGCTGGAGCCGGCCCAGCTCATAGCACAGAGAAGATCTTGTCTTTTACAGTCTCATTCTGAAGATCCAAACATAGTATTTGATGCTCATATCTCTACCTCAATACGAGCAGGGCGGAGTCAACCCTGCAAGAATATGAAACGATGGTTTCACGGAGTCTAGATAATTCCAAACATGCGGTTCAATCCACTCCACCTGACATTACAACATTCATAGCCAGTACATTGTCTGAGGTCTGCGGCTCTTTTTTCCTCCAAACCCTGTAAGGTTTATTATTATTTTTTTAAACATTTTCAATGATGAGCAAAGAGACAAAAGCAAATTAGGTTTCTCTTTATATTACTGTGCGGTAGCTAACACATGACATTGGCTAATACAATTAAAACTCCGCTTATCCTTTTCCTATCCTAGAAAAAGATGCCTGTAAGAATCCAGGGTTCTGTAATGGTTAATGCTGCGTAATTCACGATCATACCTTTACAACTTCCCAACCCCACTGTCTGTATTTCGGATCATGGGTCAGCCTCCACATGTACATGTAGCTTTCTACCACTTCAGGGCGCAGTATGTAATAGCGCTCGCTGAGTCTGGTGGCCATGGCTTCCATTCCAGAATCAAAGCGAAAAGCTTCGGGGCCAAGCTTGGTATCTAAGCAAGAAAGAAAAACCCACACACATAATAATCACCTTTAAAAATTCATAACCGATGCTAACAGGTTTTATAGGTGTTTTTATGCTGCATAAATACAGCCGAGGCTTGCTATGGGGTGCGACAAACAATCCATCATGTCAACGCATCAGTATCAGTTCAGACACGGTGTCAAACAAGCGCAACTCTGCTGACTCAAAGAATGCGCTTATTTATCCCAGCTCTGAATCTGGCCCAGTAAAATATTTGGAGAAATACGAAAAGTAAATTGAAAGGGCTTCTGAAAATAGCAGCCTGGCCCATGGCAACAAGATCAAAGGGTCTCACATTCAACCCTGGTGTAAGTGTGTGCAAGAAGTCACTGGATTTTTGCTTGGGCTGAATTGGGTCCTAAGACTCCTGATGGAAGCTCTCAGAGACATCGCTCTCACACCGGATTAGGGCCAGGAACCCCCACCTCTTCCACTGCAGTCAACAGGAGTCGCGAGGCGCTGAGCAGCATTCTCCGGCTCAGGCCCTAGTGAGAAACATCAGCTAAAACGCTCCTATAGCAGAGCCCTGGAAAAGGAAACTATTCAGAGACAATCTAGCCATGCTGTTGATACTCCAGTGCTTCTCATGTTTATATGTTGTCTCAGGTAGGGGTTTCTTGACTTCATGGTCATTGGGCCCTCCAGACTGAACAATCATTAAAGGACAAATGCAAAATACTCCACTTAGGAAGGAACAATCAGCTGCACACGTACAAACTGAGAAATGACCGCCTCGGAAGGAGTACTGCGGAAAGGGATCTGGGGGTCATAGTGGATCATAAGCTAAATATGAGTCAACAGTGTAACAATGTCGCAAAAAAAGCAAACATCATTTTGGGATGTATTAGCAGGAGTGTTGTAAGCAAGACACAAGAAGTAATTCTTCCACTCTGCTCTGATAAGGCCTCAACTGAAGTATTGTGTCCAGTTCTGGGTGCCGCATTTCAGGATGGATGTGGACAAACTGGAGAAAGTTTAGAGGAGAGCAACAAAAATGATTAAAGGTCTAGAAAACATGACCTATGAGGGAAGATTGAAAAAATTGGATCTGTTTGGTCTGGAGAAGAGAAGACTGAGAGGGGACATGATAACGGTTTTCAAGTACATAAAAAGTTGTTATAAGAAGGAGGACAAAAAATTGTTCTCATTAACCTTTAAGGCTAGGACAAGAAGCAATGGGCTTAAACTGGAGCAAGAGACATGTTTAGTTTGGACATTAGGAAAAACTTCCTGTCAGGGTGGTTAGGCAATGGAACACACTGTCTGGGAGGTTGTGGAATCTCCATCACTGGAGGTTTTTAAGAACAGGTTAGATGTCAGGCATGGTCTAGTTATTACTTAGTCCTGTCTTGAGTGCAGGGGACTGGACTAGATGACTTCTCAAGGTCTCTTCCAGTCCTACGATTCTATATGATTCTATGATCATTACTGTACAGTCATGAGGGATGTTTTTCAAAAGGACGATCAGAAGTTAGCTGGAACTGTGTCTGCCACCCTTTCCCCTCCTTTAGATTCTGGTATGTTAACTTTTCTTTTGAAATGGAGATCGCTATGAAATAGGATGGAGTTACTTTCAATTGTATTTTCTGATTACAAAATAATAAAAACCTACTAGTGCTTTGTCCTTCTCAAGTGCCTTCCATGTGAGGATCTCAAAATAAACACACACCCTATGAATTAGAAAATTATCACCCCTATTTTACAGATGGGGAAACTGAGGCACAGAGGTTGCCTGAGATCAAGCCGAACCAATGACAGAGTTGGAAACAGAATCCAGATCTCTTGGCCCCATGGCTGGCGCTGTAGCCAAAAGACTATCTTTCACATACACACTTTGTTTCTTTACACACCTTATTTGCCCTACCTGGGCCATGTTATAAGAGTGAGAGAATGGGGAACTTACAGCACGAGCAACTCGCATTGTTTCCTGAGAACCAGGGAAAAGGTTAAGTCTGAAACACCGCGAGCGAGCCGGCTGATACGACAGCAGGGTAGCTGCTAATGGCAGGCTTGGTGCTGTCCTTTTGATGGTGACGGATACAGTTGAAGGTGAAAAATGGCTCCAGGCAGTTGCAGCCTGCGGGTTGTTAGCTCAGAGGCCTAGCTGCAGTTCTGCAAGCGCTGTGAGAAGAGTTTGAAAATACAATTCCAGCTTGGCTTGAAGTCTGTGAGAGCTGCTTTAGGCAAATGAGCTGGACGCAGCTCATAAATATGTGCTTGTTGACGCAGTTAAGACGTGAAACCATCCAAAGGACCAGTTATCAAAGAGAGGCACATTGCAGGCAAGCCTCCTGGACAGCAGACTGCAACTACATATACTCAGATGGGCTAGACAAATGCTCATAAAGAAAGGAACAAAGTCCAAATAATTACAAGCATGTTGAAGCTGGGTGTGTGTAGAGCTAACCACAGCCCTCGAGTCAGCAGCAGCATCTTTTTGGTTATATGATCTTGCCAAATTACACACTATAATAATACCAATACCTGGCACTTTTATAAATGCTTTTCATCTGTGGATCTCAAAGTGCTTTACAAAGGAGGTGCGTGTCATTATCCATATTTAAGACAAGCACTTCTAGCTTGAACTGTGACTTGCCAAGGGATCGCCACATTTGCCCTGTTGTTAGCATGATTAGTCTTTATATGCCTGCATTGAATGCCTTACGTGAAAGGAAATATTCAACACATGTTGTTTGCGAAGAACGCTGTGTGAATGAGAAAGATTTTACTGAATGTGGGGAAATATGGAGAGACTTACGCAATCTTCTCTTAGGAAGGCTGCAGTAGGGATTTATGGTTTGGGTTCGTTTTAAGAAGGAATAACAGAACTCAATTCCCTGTTTCTAACACCCTACACAATGCTCAGCTGCCCATTTAGCTTGTTTCAGTTGTATATTGTGGGAGAAATTAAAGGCAGATCAGTGCTTTACTCCATTTGTTATGGCAATACCTCAAAGTGCTGATATATAGGAACACAGATTACTCCTTTTATAGGCAGAAAGCGTGGCTTTGTGATTAGAGCACAGGACCGGGGTTCAGTAGATCTTGGGTCAGTTGCCAGCTCTGCCTCTGGTTTCTTGTATGACCTTGCATAAGTCACTCAACCTCTCTATGCCTCAGTTTCCCTATCTAAAAGGGGGATACCAATATTGACTTTTCTCACAGGGGTGCGGCAAGGACAGATGAATGTTAAAAGCCCTCTTATTTTGATGGAAGATGCTGCAGAAGTGCCAAAGAATTACTGCAACCCTTTCGCATGCGAGATTCATTTTTTTAGCGGCTGTAAATCCTTACCTACCACAGTAATTTATCAGCAGTACTTTAATCCACAATGTTTACCTGAGCGTGCATAAGATTCGTGACACGTGTGAGTAATCTCTGCAGCTAGATCCAGATAATGTTGCTTTTTCTCTTCCGCTGCTTGTTCTGCTCCAAGGGCTATCATGCCACCAGAGAAGCAAGCCAAATGGCCCATTTTGTGATCCAAGATCCCACCTCTCCATTCTGCAATGTAGGTCAATCCTCCGGCAGATTTTTTAACCAAATGTTTTTCTATAGCCTAAAATGTATTAAAAATCAAGATCTGAACACATCTTGCAGGAAGGAAAAACAAACTGCTCTGACTAACATTCTGTTGGACAAAATATTCCTTATAAGAAATACAGCTGCAGAAGCAATCGAACTTACCTCTAGTGCATCATTATACATCTTTTTAGCTTCACTGTCTCTCTTGTCTGACATCAGCCAGGATTTGATCAGATATTCATAAAAGCTGTCCCCCAGGCCCCCAATGGAGACGTGGTCTGCAATGGTGGAAGCCAACAAGAGATTGCTGCATAACTACTTTTGCACACAATTTACGATGCACAGTCGCTTTACCAGTCAGAACAATTCCGCCCTTATTAAATAGCTTAACTCATTTCTGCCCCCGTTTTGGTTTTCTGTTGGAAGCCAGCATTAAATTGTTTAGAAAATTAAGAAGGAAAGTGTAACCATAAGGAAAACATTCGGTCTTTTACCACGTGCCAGCTGCCCTTAATAAAACTACTCTAAGCTTTTACTTGCCAGGGTTATTTACATGGTAAATTGAAGACGCTTCCTGTTTATGAGATAAAAACTATATCCTGGGCTAACAAACTGAGAGCAGACACATACATGGATGGATCTGCAACTATGCATGTCCACTGGAATCACGGGCCAGATCCTCAAAATATTTAGGTGCCTAACGCTCATTGAAAATAATGGGAGTTAGACACCTAACTACCTTTGAGGATGTGGCCCTACCTCTCACTCGTCCCCTCGTGGAGAGGGGGTGTAACAAACGGAAGAAGGGGAGAATACATGAATTGGATATCGGCATCACAGCAGAAAAAGGATGATTGGACAGAATTGCCAGCAGAGGGCACCCTGGCTGCTAAAGGGGACTAGCGGTTTCTAGTCCCTGCCTGGAGTGTGATACAACCACACTGCGGAAGTCCTAGGTTTCTGGTATATTAAAATAACGCCAGGTGGGGAGATGTGCACTGAATATTTACTTGTGGGGAAATCAGATTTCCAAGGCTGCCTGCTCAGACTACACAGTGGTGTGACCTTACTGAAGAGGAGAATGCTAAGCAATCGCTATGGGAAGCAGGTCTGACAGCGCAGCTGCAGGTTTCTGCCTGGGGAATCAGCATGGGAAACAGCTGGACAGATTTACATCTTTCAGATGCAATAGGGGGAAACCCAACACTACTTCTTTGGAACAGCCAAATTCACCCTTCAAATGAGCAAGAAAAAATACTTCTCCAAGCCATTTAAATATGGAACGGACCCACCTGCATGTCTGCATGATTTCCTTTTAAACGTTACGTAGCTACAGTACATTTCTCGGATTAGCTATTCTGGTTTTTCACTTTTCTGTGTGTGCATATCAAGTCCTGAGGTTTATTTCGAATACTAAATCCTATCTAGAAGAGAGATCAACAGCCACGCATTTGACTGACCTGAAGAGCAACATCTCTGATAAAGCATGTGGCCAATGAACCGCAGAATAATCCATGGCAAAACAATGAGATTAGAAACCCAGATTCGGGAAAGAGGATAGAATATTTTACAAATACAGGCTTCAGATTGTCTTTAAATGGAAGGTGTATGATCCTAGGCGTGTCAGAACAATCACCAAAGCAAGAGCACTAGGGCAGAATTGTTTCCCACATGTTAAAAGCAAGGCCAGAATTTGCCTCCCAGGCTCTGTGTGTAAACAAGCCATTCATTTCAGCAGGGAGCCTGTGCTTTAATTTTCAAAAGCAGAGCTCCAGCATTCCTTCTCATTGGGGTGGTCTGATAATTTGCTCTGGTCACGGTTACACCTTTTAGGGAAAACACGACAATTCTACAAGAAAGGGCTTATTGCAAACAGTTTTACAAAAGAGACAGGAAATGAAAGACTGGCACCTATGATAGTCCCTGTGGCAGGCAACAGCTACAGTCTCTCTCTACCTTGGCATCTGCCACCAGCAGCGAGTTCCTAGGCTGAGCAGTCTCTCGGCTCCCTGGATATCAGATTCGGATCACGTGACCAGCTTACGTGCTGCTGCCGTAAGAAGTGTGAGGTGCCATCAAGCCAGCTCCTGGCTTAGCCAACTGGTGAATTTTTCTCTAGTCCTGTGGCGCCAACTATGCCTCCAGCTCACTCCAAACCATCTAAACAGGGGCAGTTATTAACCAGCGTGGTGCCCCAGCAAACCTCTGGGGATCCCTACAAGCATCACAAAAGATGGGAGCAGGATGCCTAAAATGGATTAAATTAGTGGATTTAAATGGAACTGAATTGGTGGCCAAAATGGATTAACACTGAATACATGGAAGGTATTCTACACACTTAAATCTAGTCACTTACACTTAGAAGAATATGGACGCCGCTCTTTGGGAAGTGATGCATTAGCAACCAGTTATCAGAATAAAAGACTGACAAATGTGAGTCACATTATTTCCCCCCCTCTGTGCTGCAAAGCAGGCAGGACTAGTACTTTTGTCTGGGGAAACGTACCATGCTGATGCAAACGGTAATGACCTAAAGAAAATATTATCACAAGGATGTAGCACTAGGATGCAAGATTAATTTTTGAACTGGCAACGTTGCAATAACTCTGCAAACAAAAATGTGAAGGGACAGGTGAAGGCACTTACAAGGGAATGTGGATAATTCAGAAAGTCAATTAATGGGACGAACCCGGGAACTGACTTTTTTCTCGTTGAAGTTCTGGTTTACTGGGACAACTGTAATTGTTCAAGATGTTTTGCTGGGACTATTTTCAACACAAGCCTTGTCAATTACTGTTAAGAGGTGTTGCTAGGGCAGTTAAAGGTCACAGATAGATCACAGCTAGTGCTCTCTCAGCTGTCTCATACAATGGCAGCTGTGCAACTGTCCTGTCAATTACAATTAGCGCAACTAATATAGTGCTTAAAAAGGTCACAAGTGATCCAGGGGAACGAACAGAGTTGCAGAGACATGAGGTAAAAATTGTTTCAATGAACTTTGCTTAATTGGGACCAATTTGAATCCACTGAGGAGGCCAAATTAAAAGCAGCCTCTACTTTACTTCCGGATTTATTGTAAATAGCAATGCCTGGAGTAAAATTCTGCTGTCAGACCAGTAATACAACGGGGTGGGAAGGGCAGAGGCAGGGGCTCTGCACAAATGGGGAGAAGTGGAACAGAGGCGTCAGGATTGACGTACAAACTGGAGAGCAAGATTTTGCCTTTGAACAACAGAACAGACGTTGCCCGGCCTTTTCTCTGGATATTGGACGGGTGAAGTGGCTTTGGAAGAGGCAGGGTCAGAATAAAGACACTGTTCCTACTGTCCATATGGTCCCGCATGTTCCTCCCTCTTGCACACCTGTATTTTCCCCCTGGACCAGTGTTGCATTCCTAATAGTGATGCAAGAGACAGACAGACACACACAAGCATCCCACTCATTGCATCAATAGGAAAATCCAACAGCAAGTACCATAGTAATGGGTGCGTTAGTGCACGTATGAGATTGGCTAGAGGGATAGCAGAGCAGCCTTCTTTCATTCCTTATATTCCCCATGTTGTTTTCTGGGGAGGATCTCAAACTCCACTCTCTTACTGCTTCTCCAGATGATTTCTTACTTGCTGCTTTAAATATAGTAACTAACCAAATCTCTTTGGTCTCATCCTGTAGCTTTCATGTGTAACTCCCAGGGAGGACAATGGGATCACTGAAGTGAGGATGGGGGCCTTAAAGAGACATGCCAACTTTTAATGAATCGTGTAGCATAATCCTACCACAGGGGTAANCAATGGGATCACTGAAGTGAGGATGGGGGCCTTAAAGAGACATGCCAACTTTTAATGAATCATGTAGCATAATCCTACCACGGGGTAGGCAACCTATGGCACGGGTGCCGAAGGTGGCACGCAAGCTGATTTTCAGTGGCACTCACACTGCCCAGGTCTTGGCCACTGGTCCGGGGGGCTCTGCATTTTAATTTAATTTTAAATGAAGCTTCTTAAACATTTTAAAAACCGTATTTACTTTACATACAACGATAGTTTAGTTATATATTATAGACTTATAGAAAGAGACCTTCTAAAAACATTAAAATGTATGACTGGCACGCAAAACCTTAAATTCGAGTGAATAAATGAAGACTCGACACACCATTCCTGAACAGTTGCCGACCCCTGTCCTACCATGTGTAGTACTATGGGTCCTAACCCTCACTCTGGAGGTAAGAAACTCAGCTGGGAATAAGATTCCTGTGAAAGATGATTATACTGCATCTTCTCAATAAGGTTACCTTTATCTAATCACCATGGATAATGAGTTCCTTGACCAGCATTAGTGAGGGCTTTTATCAGGCAGATGAGAAATTTCCTTGGCTCGCTGTTCTTGCAGTTACAAATCACCTTCTAAAGAACAGCGTAAATGCTGAAATGCATCGGTAGCATTTCCTGAGCACAGCTCGGAATGAGAGAGCGATACTTACGCTGTACCCAGTTCCCCGTGACTGGGCTGAGAAAGTTGGGATACAGGCCCTGAGGTTTCTCAATTCTGTTCAGGACTTTGCGGATGTTCATCACCTACAAAGAGGAAACGGACAAGACACTTTCTATTTTTCCATTAAGAAATCCAACATTTCTGCACTACAAGTGAAACTAGCGAAACTTTGCAATTAGAATCATAGGACTGGAAGGGACCCCGAGACGTCATCTAGTCCTGTTCCCTGCAGCCAAGGCAGGACTAAGTAATACCTAGACCATTCCTAACAGGTGGTTGTCTAACCTGCTCTTAAAAACCTCCAATGATGGAGATTCCACAACAGCCGTAAGCAATTTATTCCAGTATTTAACCACCCTGACAGTAAGGAAGTTTTTCCTAATCTCCAACCTAAACCTCTCTTGCTGCAATTTAAGCCCATTGCTTCTTGTCTATCCTCAGAGGTTAACGAGAACCATTTTTTTCTATTGGTTTTAACATCCAGTTGGACAAGCAATGGTCCAAGGACAGTGTCATTTATTGTAAATGCTGCTATTGTTTCAGGATTGGGAAGTGAAAACTATCATACCCCTTAGGAAAGGGTCCACAAGAGAGTGACCTTTCTATAGGAATTCTGAGGCCCAGGGGATAATATTAGTTATTAAATTCTATAGGTTTTTAGAATAATTTCTAGAGTCTCACCTACATCCCAATTCCACAAGGTACATAAGCACTTGCTTAACTTTGAATTCAATGGGACTGCTCACATGCTTAAATGTAGGCATGTGCTTAAATACCTTGCTGAATCAGAGCCTTTAATTCCTAGAACAGCCAACTTAATTCCTACAGAGCCTCTGTTGGTTTCAACCCTATTAAACATTACGGGACTTTTACGTAACGGATTCAAATAAATTGTATGCAGTATATGTATTCCATTGTAACCTACACAGCAGCTTATATACTCTAAACCTTTTAGAAGATTAGACAATTTATATGCCAAAAGCTGGCCACACAGATTTAAGTCAGTATTTCCAAGGAAGTTATCGTGCTGCCCGACATTTACTGAAGTTTAGTAGCATGGCACATTAATGACCTGTTTGAACAAAGACACAGATGGACGTTATTCCCATTAAAAATCACACGAGTCCCAAGCTGCATGCTAATGAGTTGATTTGCTTCTCTGAAGTCATTTCCCTCCGGATGGCTGGCTGAGCCCATATCCTCCTGTGCTTCCTCTCTCGCATGGTGTTATCTTTAACCCCATACATTTGCGGCGGAATATAATGAGCATGTTCAGGGTGGGAGAAGCCACTACAGAAAAGGTTCTCACCCTAATTCGTTTGCTGGATTTGCAGCCAGAAAAGGGGAACTTGATTGGCTTCCAGGGAGATGGGGGGGGCAGACTATCCCAATACAGCACAATTTAACAACAAGGAATTTGGGATTAATCCTAGATTTAAACACTAGATTTAATCCTAGATTTGCCCACCCCTTGTGTTTTTGGCACACACCTGCCCTTCAGTCCCTCACTCAGCTCTCCTTCCCACCCCACCCACTTTCCTTTCTTGTATCTCTCTCTTCTCTCCCTCCTCTTTCTCTTTTTTCTCTTCTTTCTGCAATTTATCGTTATCATTTTCCTTTTGTATTATTAGCCTCCCTTCTTCGTTCCACATTTCCATTTTTTCCTTATCTTTCCCATTCAGTTTCCACTTTTCCTTCATTTTCTGCTTCTCTCCTATTTGACATTGTGTATCTCATTATTTTTTCATGGTCTCTGTTAGCTTTTCTCTACCACGCTCCCCCATCCCCTTTGTATTCTGCGTCTCTCTCCCTGACCCCAAAATCACTGAGCAAGCAGGATGGCAGGCTAGCACTGCGAAACGTCCTGCGAACAATCTGTTCTCAAGCTATTTCCCTGGAAATACAGGGAGAACAATCTAAGTATTTTCACCACACTCTGGTGCGCTGGGTGTGATCCATTTTCATCAGACTCACTGGGGAGGTTCTGATTCTAATTGGAGTGATTTGTCTCCCTCACAGTGAGTTCCTCAGGGAACACGTCGGGAAAGCTAATGATAGCTAGTATCCTACAGTATATTAAGTTGCTCTCACATGCACTATAAGATCACTTGAAAAAAAACCTCAAGGTAACATGTAATATTCATAGATTTTAAATGTAGAAGTTACAAAAGGAATCCAATGTGTCAGCTGTCAGACCTTTCCCACATAGGAGACCTTTGTGAAAATCCTGATGGCTGGAGCCTAGAGTCGCAATTCTCCATGGCTGCACTGCAGTAATATTAACATACCAGAGCTTTTGACCATTATTGTTGTGGGATGCACCAGACAGGTTAATATAGCCTGTGCCTCTATATTTAGGATTAGCTTTTTGCCTCAACTTACTAAGACCGAGGCACAAAAAAACCAAGGCATCTGCCAGTCATCACCACTGCAGGAAGCAGGAATGTGGAAGGGCCAAAAAAATGTAAATAGAAAAAAAAAATCGTAGGAGTCTTCCAACCCCAAGTGGAGCACCAGAACCTCAGACAGATACGGGTGTGGTCAATGCACAAGACTGGTGCATAGGTATGAAACTCAGTCCTTAAAAAATATAATCAGTGCTCCAGACTCCATCATAGAAGGAGTCAATAGACTCATCGGCATGGTGCGTACACGAGTTATTCAGTAAATTCTCTCACATGACACACTGACTTGATGTAAAGAAATACGGACCCTACAGTGGGACAGTCAGCACGGCACATATTGAGTCTGGAATTCTGCCATTGGAGGCTGGGATCAGCTGAAGTGCTTGTGCTGACAGGCTGGAGGCAAGGCATTTGCAGGGGAGAGTCCCTGGCTGCCAGATCCCTTTAGTGACCTCCCCAGCCCGCACGTCACGTGTCTGTCTCTGGATCGTCACCAGAGAGGTTTCTCTTATGGTGAGCTGGGGTGGTAGAGCAAGGATGGCTAGTTGCACGGTCTGCTCTGGGCAGCTGTATGTAACATGCTACTTTATGTCATGAGCCCAGATGCCAGGGTGACGGGTACAGAAGAATCATTTCAGTAAAGAATGAGTAGTTAAGTACTTGCCTTTTCTGTAAACACTGGGTTTCCAGAGAGCTCCGTGAGGTGCAGGAATTCTAAATGCAGGGTGCCAAATTCTGCTAAGATACTGCTTCCTGCAGAGGCCCAGCCCCAACTCCAGCTCATGCCACTGTGAGGACAAAATAGGGAGCCTTTGTTACCAAGCAAACACAGCAGGTTTCTCTACAAGCCCGGGGCAAAGCTCTCCCGCCGTATCCCCTGGGCAGATCCTGCATTCGCTCTGCGGTGTGAAACCCCTACTACATGCCAATGGTGGGGAGAATTTTGCTTTTAACCAATACGGCCCAACGGCATTCACAGGTTTACGGGGACCTTGAGTGTCGAACAATTAGTGGCACCAAAGAGTTCTTAGCTTTATAGGGGTAGTTTGGCCCAAAGCAAATAAGCCGACTGAGCAGGTCCACTGGACAAGGCAATCTCAAATAACCACAATCGCCTACACAGAGATGGGCTTGAACCAGCCCCTCGATGCAAACTCACACAAGTGCTGCATTGGCGGGAAGGCACAGAGGGAGGATGGAATCTGAACCCAGGTTTCCCAGATGGCTCATCCCTACAATGGGCTAATCCAAAGCCCCGGATTCCTGGAAGTTCGGGAGGCTGGAAAGCCTAGTTTTGAGGTGCAGCACTACCTCTAATCTGCAGTTATACAGCGCCTCGCCCCAAAAGCATCCTCACATGCTTTGTATGCCTCTACATTTAACACCATAGAATCATAGACTATCAGGGTTGCAAGGGACCTCAGGAGGTATCTAGTCCAACCCCCTGCTCAAAGCAGGACCAACCCCAACTAAATCATCCCAGCCAGGGCTTTGTCAAGCCTGACTTTAAAAACCTCTAAGGAAAGAGATTCCACCACCTCCCTAGGTAACCCGTTGCAGTGCTTCACCACCCTCCTAGTGAAAAAGTTTTTCCTAATATCCAATCTAAACCTCCCCCACTGCAACTTGAGACCATTGTTTCTTGTTCTGTCATCTGCTACCACTGAGAACAGTCTAGATCCATCCTCTTTGGAACCCCCTTTCAGGTAGTTGAAAGCAGCTATCAAAGCCCCCCTGATTCTTCTCTTCTGCAGACTAAATAATCCCAGTTCCCTCAGCCTCTCCTCCTAAGTCATATGCTCCAGCCCCCTAATCATTTTTGTTGCCCTCCGCTGGACTCTTTCCAATTTTTCCACATCCTTCTTGTAGTGTGGGGCCCAAAACTGGACCCAGTACCCCAGATGAGGCCTCGCCAATGTCGAATAGAGGGGAACGATCACGTCCCTCGATCTGCTGGCAATGCCCCTACTTACCCAGCCCAAAATGCCGTTAGGCCGGTGGGTGTGCGGGGCAGCAACCAAATCAGCACACAGCGCTGCACAACACGTGGGAAGGGGAAACGCCCACAGGCACTGGGACAGACGTGACACGTACAAAAAACCATCCTGGGTTCTAATATCCATGTAGCCCAAAATTCTACTCTGAGGCACCCTGACTTCCTGGGCCTCATCTTACAGACCTTGCAAAGAACGGAGGGCCAGATACACCCACGGGAAGCTAGCAGACACTGTATGAAGCTAATTGTTACACACTTGTTTGGTTCTCTGTTTGGATCTACTCTCCCCAGACCCTTCCCCTCTCCCTCCTCCCACAAGCTACTATTCTTTATGCTAATCTCCAGTTCCGCCAACTCCGGGCAGAAAGGAAAAAAATCCCCATCTCGTTATTGCATCAGCACGGGGTGAGTAAATGGGGAGGGTGAGTTCTAACGGTAAACAGCAGTGCATACACATGGGGGTCCTGTGGTGATAAGGCCTCACACTGGGTGGAAATGGATTGCCAAAGGGGGAGCTCTCTGATCACTAACATTCTCACTCACTCTTTACTGGGGCTTGCTTTTTCACTTGACCCTTTCCCTGCCCCAACCCACTGCTATAAATTACAGCTCTCTGCAGCGATTCTGTCTCTCACAAATCTACCCAGACAGGAAAAGTGACCTAGATCTTGAGGGATTGATCCCAAAATAGCCTCTGCAGCTGCTGGCCCAGGGAAGCTCAGCGGTTCTCTTTCCAGCAGTGATGCAGGCTTGAGCTCTCAATTACCATGATTCTTGGTAGATATTGACAATATTACGTATTTCCAATCATGTGCCTTCCTTTTTTAGGGTAGCCAGAACCATCGCTGAAACTGGGGGAAAACACTAGATGGCGCCTGAAGGCTTCTATATCAGAAGATAAGGATTTCTGCTCTTGACCAAAGGCTAAAACTAATGACCTTTCACCAGAAAAATGTTACTCTTGTCTGAGAAATGTAGAAAACATTTTTAGGAGCTGAATTAATCCTTATGCCTCCAGAGAAAAGCAGCAAACCTTTCAGCAGACAGCCTATTCCCCCTGTAATTTAAACGGAGTATTCTTCTCTTTCTGTCTGTCTGCAAACTTTGCTGTGTGCAGTTAGAACAGCTGTCCCAAAAGTGATTGTATTTCAGCAGCAGGAATCCCACTGTCCATATTTGGAGGAAGGGTACAGTAAATGCCAGCTCATTTTGAGGGAGGTTAAATGCAGTATTAGTTTAATATCGGCTATATCTACCATACAAGACTATATCCTGCTGTTGGACGGATGCACTACTAACTGATCTCATGGGTGTTCCTTTATCTGTCCACTAGGACCCTAATCATCATATTTTCTTTTAACTGCTGCATTGAAGGAATAGGAAAATACGATCTCACAAACAGAAATCACCTAATAAGGCGCTGTGACAAATAGGGCAACTTCCTGCACAAACCTTACTGAATGAAGTTTAAGTTCCTTGGATGTTCATTGTATTCAAAATGCAGATATTTATGTATTATTTGGGGATTGTAGGTAATGTCTCGGGGGGGGGGGATAGCTAGTGTAAGCCTGGGATGTGCTATGAGCTTCAAAGGACTTTTAAACAATGTGCCCTACAAGAATGAACTTTTGGTTAAGTGGGTTTCCTAGGAAATCTCTTGAGGGAGGTGAACGCAAATGTAGCCCCCATCTCCAGTTATGCAAAGCCCCAGCTACGCCCTGGCGAAAGGTCCATTGTCTGCTGACCAGCTGCTCCCGGAATCTCAAGAGCAAAGACCCCCGCTATATAAAAGACAGGCCAACTTGTTCATGGGGGTTCTTGTTCTGAGCAAAAAGTGTTATGAACTCGTCACCACAAGAAAATCTCTGTGTGTGGCTGAATGACTGACTCCAACCAGAGTCCTTGTTGGAGATGGAAATGATCTCTGGTCAGCTTATTAGAATGTGTTTAGATTCTTTTATTGTTTTAAGAACAATAAGAACACACAAAATGGAGATATACCTATCTCACAGAACTGGAAGGGACCTTGAAAGGTCATTGAGTCCAGCCCCCTGCCTTCACTAGCAGGACCAAGTACTGATTTTTGCCCCAGATCCCTAAGTGGCCCCCTCAAGGATTGAACTCATAACCCTGGGTTTAGCAGGCCAATGTGCAAACCACTGAGCTATCCCTCCTCCTAAATATACTTGCTTAGGAAAAGCTGTGTGGTACCTTACAACTGTGGGCAATTACACTGTTCATAGGCTTGGAGGAGAACGCAACGTTCAGCCGCTGGCCATTTCGGCTGTCGGGCTTACTGGGGAAATAACAGTGTAGGCAGGGGGTCGTGCAGCCTGGAAATACCCTGGTCTGGAGGGAGTGAGCTGCATGTCTCCACCTAAGACAGGTGACAGCTGAGAAAGGTTGAGAGTGGGTGTCTTTGG
Organism: Platysternon megacephalum; assembly: GCA_003942145.1. NCBI lineage: Eukaryota > Metazoa > Chordata > Testudines > Platysternidae > Platysternon > Platysternon megacephalum. The sequence continues at coordinate 9,335,943 of QXTE01000016.1, read as the reverse complement.
TGGACCAGGAAGAGGAATACAGGTGCAGTTGACCTGAACTGGGACAGCTGCTTCAAACTAGATATGTTCTGAATCAACTGGACAAGGCTAAAGACTGTGCTGGTTATGACAGAAGTACTCCTAGCTGACAGGAGTTGGAACAAATAGTCCTGAAAATCTCCATCCCAAATGCTTTGTGTAGACGGTTGGCTGAAAGGCTGCTAAGGGTTGGTCCACCAAGGACTCGAGTAGGACCTAGGGAGAGGTTTGTTGATCAAACGAAGAAGCACCATCATATAGAAGCAGACTCCACCTTCGCCAGCCCTCTGGATTGAAGACAAGCAGGAAGTGGCACTCTGCAGAAAGCATGTTCGAGCACTAGAGCTCAAATGGACTTGGTCTTCCGCGCTAGCTTCTCTCCTAACAGCCGAGAAACATTCCTTCCAAAGACTTGATGATGACACTAGCCTTTAAGGTGAGGGAAGACGTGCAGCTCTAATAGTAACCTTATTCCAAAAAACACATACTGGTAGTTAATAATGATCAAAAGTCTTTTAGCATCGGGCTGGGCATTTCCACAGAGCTTTGCAAACAGAGACTAAGACACAGCCCTTGCCCCGAAGTGCCAAAGTAGGAAAGAAACAAACACACAAGTCAAGATACAGGCTAATCACTCAGAGAGATTATTGCTTAGCGGGAAGGATGGGGTTTTGGAAGCAGTGGGTTTGAGGAGAGATGTGAAGGGGGGATTGGGGTCTGGCAGGCAGGAAGCAGGAAAAGCCCAGAAGGCAGCAGAAGACAAAGCAGGAAGCCTGGAGTGCAAAAAAAGAGACCAAGGGATCAATAAGGAAAGGGGACTGGAGGGAGTGTGGGGACTCACTTGAGGGGGGAGAAAGGAGAGGGCCAGAAAGGAGAATATTCCAGTAATCGAGACGATCAAGGCATGGGCCTGGGTTTCAGTGGTGAGAATAGTGATGAAAGGATGGATTTTGGTGCTATTAAAGAGGTAGGAGTTGCAGGATTTAGGAAGGGTCTGATCATGGGGGGAAAGGAAAGAGAAGAACTGAAGACTGCACTGAGGTGACAAACCTGGGACATGGGAAAGATGGTGGAAGTTGTTAATAATAGAGAAGGGGGAGCGTAGGAGAGGGATCTGGAAGTTCAGTATCAGAAAGAGTGAGTTTGAGATTGTGGAGGAACATCCAGGGAGAGACATTAGAGACAGAAAGGGAGAGGTTGGCGCTAGAGAGCAAGTTATGGGAATGGTGTATGTAAAGAAACCCGTGGAAATGGATGAGATCTCTAAGAGACAAATGGCTCTAGAAACGGGGGGAGGTAGTAATGAGCACAGAACCTGAGGGATCTCAACAGACAAGGGAAGAGTGATCAGCACCCAAAGGAGATGCTGAAGGAGCAGCCAGCAAGGTGGGAGGAAAATAAGGAGAGCAGAGTTATAAAGGCAAAGAAAGGAGAAAAAGCTAAAGAAGGGGTGATCAACTGTGTCAAAAGCAGAGCTATCAAGAAGAACCAGAACTCCTTGACCTTAGAAAGGAGAAGGCCATTAGTGACTCTGGACAATACTTTCTCCGGAACAGAGTGTGGAGGCAGACTGCATTAGATCAAAGAGGGTGCAGGAGGAGAGGAAGTGTAGACAGCTGGAATGAACAGCATGCTCTAGGACCTTGGACAGAGCATTCTTGATGGCACAAGGAATGGGCAGACCCACTGCAGAATTCAAGAGTGCAAGGGCAGGAGGTGGCACTGAAGTGAGTGGAGGAGATAAGGTAGTAGCACCCATCAGAATAGAAGCAGCATGATCTCTCTCTTCACTTCATTAGAACCTCTACACAGACCTGGCCTTATGCCAGGTCTTATGTTTGTTGTGCTCAAAACTTCAGTAAAGAACATTCCAAAACAGGGTTTGTGAAACTTCATTGGGCCTGGACCCTGTTGGGTTTCTGTGAGTTAGCAGATCCTGGTTGCAAAAGTAGAAATAAAAGGGTTGAGACTGGGCTTTAGTTAGGAAAAACCTTCCGTTGGTTTTGGCATCTGACTGGTAGGAAGTTTGTCCCGATATTCAGACTAAATAGCCCCTCTTTCAAGGTCATCCCATTGCTCCTACTTACACCTCCATGTACTGTATCCCACTGAACAACTCCTCTCATTCTGGGGAGCTTTCACCCTTCAAATGCAGGCTGTTCGTTACGTTCCCACCATAGCCAAGCTACATACATTTAGCTCTTTTCATCTTTGCTCCTACATTGTTACTGCTGGCCCCCTAACCAGTTTCAATGCTCTTCTCAGAGCTCTAGCCAGTAATGCAGATTCTTGGTTTTAGGAAGCCTACGGCTATTTTGATTTTCTTCAGTATTAGCCAAGGTCATCAGCAAGATATTTCAGGATATCTGGGCAGATACACTCTGTCATCTTGACTGTCTTTACAAAGGGTAGCGAGAGGTATGGCATTTCTGCAAAAGGTTAGCCTGTGCTTGTGCTTGTATTGAGAAAGAGGCACCACATGAGACTTTATCATCAAGCTACGGTGCAGAATGTCAATACAATTAAGGTGGATGGAGACGTTTAAGGATACAATTAAGGTGGTGGAGACGTTCAAAGTTTTCATTGCGTGTAGAGTTAAGCAGAGGGTGAAAGTGACATTTGAGCAATGGATCACCCCGTGTTACACGTTCAACGAAATCTCACACTTTACAGGGAAAGGAACCCAATGGCAGATGTGGGGTAAAACTTCCCTGGCTGCTGCTCTGAGTGTTAACTCATGTTTCCTATTCTCTGTGCTTCAGCCTGTGTGCAGTTTTTAAAATCCCAGGGACTTCAGCTAGTTGGCATCAAAATGAACCAACGAGTCCTGACGGGCAGGAAGTGTTGTGTAGTAGTTAGAACTGGGGACGGGGAATCAATACTCCTGGGTTCTACTCTTGTCTCTTCCACTAAGTGACCGTGGGCAAGTTATTTAACCTCTCTGCCTCCGCTCCCCGCTTGATGTCACATACCTCAGAGGCAGTGTTGTAGCACTAAGGTCGGTTCTACACTGAAAACTTGCATCAGCACAGCTGTGTCTCTCAGGGGTGTGAAAAATCCCCCCCGAGAGATGGGCTATGCCTACCACAGAATTCTTCCATCGACCTAGCTACTGTCCCTCGGGGAGGGGGATTAGCTACAGCCACGGCAGAACCCTCCTGTCATTGTGGTGAGTTTCTACACTGAAGCTGTGCCACTGAAGCAGTTTAAGTGTAGATGTCGCCTGAGTGAATGACATGCATGTTGTGGAGTCTAGGCAGGCAGAAAATTACATGGACTACGGCTATTCATACACATTTGGATACAAAACTGTCATTTGCCACAGTCTATTTCTCAGCTCCCATGCCTGGAGCTTGTACAGATCCAAAAAAGTAGCATCATGCATCTAGCCTGGGGAGGGATAGCTCAGTGGTTTGAGCATTGGCCTGCTAAACCCCAGGGTTGTGAGTTCAATCCTTAAGGGAGCCACTTAGGGATCTGAGGCAAAATCAGTACTTGGTCCTGCTAGTGAAGGCAGGGGGCTGGACTTGATAACCTTCCAGCTCTATGAGATAGGTATATCTCCATATATTACTAGCCTGGCACACTACAAAAATGTGTGTTCTAAATGCAGGCCCACCAATAAAATTCAAAGGCAAATGTGAGTGGGAACATCCTATTCCAATGGGGGCAGCTCTGCCAGGAAGTGAAGGAAGAAAATGTGGACTAATTAAAAATTAATAAAACACAGCTGGATTTAATGTGAGTCACCCTTGATTACTGCCAAGATGCCTCCTGGAGTTTGAGTTGCCAAAACGAATATCCTCCAAGAAACAGGAGGGGAGATGCTACAGAAAGATGCTAAAAGAATAACTGGGTTAAACAAAAATGAATAAGTTCATGGAGAACAGGTCCATTAATGGCATTAGCCAAGATGGTCAGGGGCACAACCCTAAATCTCTAATTACTAGAAGCTGGGTGTGGAAGAAAAGGATCACTCCATAACCACCCTGTTCTGTACACTTCTCCTGAAGCTCTGGAGACAGGATACTGGGCAAAATAGACCATGGTTTGACCCAGTATAGCAGCTCTTATGTTCTTAGAGGCAAAAAATGCCCCTTAGGAACAGTTGTTACTCCTTTACAAGTATTCAGTACATAAATAAGACCCACTGCTAATGATGGGAAAGTAATGAGGTGTGTCTTGCCTGCCCAGATTTATGACCCCCCGTGGGATACCAGTCGGGGTGTTAAAGGCTGGTAGAAGTTTCTCTCCAAGTTCTAGAGCTTTGTTCTTGAATACCTGTTAGACAAAAAAAGGAAAAGAGAGTTAAAATGTATAACGTATTGCTTGCTAGTATCAGTCATGTTGGTTTTCTTACACTTCACTTTTCCATACACACCCAGACAGACACAGTTATAAAGTGGGTAAGAATAATGCGACATTACAGGGCTTTCATTTCCAAATAGTGGGGTAGCCCTACACCTACATGTTGGGATGGGCCTGAACCAAACCCCATGAGGAAGTTTTGATCTGGACCAGAATTTATGGATGGCCCCTGGAGAGCCACAACAGACCAGTCTAAAATCCTGGATCCCAACAGGCCTCAAACTTTGGATCTGGATGTGCACTTTGCAGCGTTGGCTCATGTTACAGTAGAGGAGATCTCCCTTTCTAACCAAGTTCAAGGATCAGTTCTGTTAAAACTTCTGACGCAGAGTCCTGGGTTAATGAGTTTGAAAGTTCCCAGTTAGAATATAACTGGCATTAGGACATTTGGCAGTTTCAGGGCACTGGGGTATGTGTGAACTCTTTTCCCTTGGTTTTGGTTCTTATGGACACACTCCTTGTGAGTTTTACTTTGAACCCAGAAATTCAAAGTTAAACAGCCAAAACTGCCAAGTTTTGCCCTATTACGGGACAAACCCACCATGTTTTCCATGGCTTCCTCATGAAACCAGAGATCATCCCAGGCTCATTAAGTGAGCTCGGCTTGGGCTTGGGGTTTCATTGTCCTAGTTCTGCACAGCTCTAACCACTCTCAAAGCTGTATGCTTCCCATTGCCTAGAGATCTTCGTGTCTGTATACGTACAGCCACCCATTGCTACATCCAGCTGTTCTCCTGAATCTCTGAAACCTTCTAAGTACTTTCCCTTGGAACTTGAAGCCAAGATCTGAATTAGCTGGGGGAATAGTAGATAAACTGGATTATGTATCTGTATCTTTCTGTGCTAACACGTGAGATCTGCCCACGTGGCACAGATCTCCATTCCCTAAGCTACTGGAACTGCTCCTTTAACCTACTGAGCAAAGACCAGTTTCTTGGGTCAAAGGTCTCCACTTCTAATGCTGCTGGCGGCTCTAACACCAATGATGGGCAGCTGGCTGCTAGCTTTGCTCAGAGTATTGTTACAAGAACATGCCTTCCTGGGCTGATTTGAGTTGATCCTGCAAAGCATGCCTTTGGGGACAAAGGGTCCCCTTTTAAGAACTTGTTATGGGGCGGTGGGGGAAACAGAAGTGAAGACATCGAAATTAAAGGAGATTTCTTTAATTCCTAAGGGGGGAGGGATAGCTCAGTGGTTTGAGCATTGGCCTGCTAAACCCAGGGTTGTGAGTTCAATCCTTGAGGGGGCCACTTAGGGATCAGGGCAAAATCAGTATCTTGGTCCTGCTAGTGAAGGGTCCCTTCCAGTTCTATGAGATAGAAAATAATAATAATATATGGAGATATACCTAAGGATGAAGCATGCTATGGTTTACAAAGCAGGTTGTTGATAGCTCACATGACTTCTAATTTCAAGTACACAGACACTCCTTTACACACTACTACATTTCCAGAGAGGATTCATGGCTAAAGTATCACCCTTTCAATTCCTAATTCCTGAGTTATATTATTCTAATCAAATAATAGTTTATGGGGGCTGGCCGCACAAAGCCACCAGACACAATTATTTTGGGTCAAACTGATACAAGCAATAATCTGCGCTCAAGAGATTAGTCTTGAGCAAGAGAAGCCTGTAAGTGACAAGAGATCAAGCACAAGCCTTTTACCTCTAACCTCCCCATTTCAGTCCAAGCTGTCATAACAGTTCTAAGAAAGCAGGAAATGATTGCTCTGAGAAATACAGCACTGAGGAAACCCAAGCTTGTCCATGGGCTCTGAGGCCTTTGTCACAGCAGAGGAAGGTAGAGGGATCTGGTTCAGAAGGGAAAGCCATGAGAAAGTGACTAGATTATCGGGGGGGGGGCACTGAACCGATACAGGACAGACACTGACCTGTTTGCTAAGCTCACTCTCTAGCCTGCTGCCCAGGCTTTATGGTTTTGGGGGCTCGCTTCCTTCTCTGTCAAGTTGAAGTCAATGGAAGCTGTGAGCATGAAGGGCTGCAGCATGGGGCACTAGATCTTTGAGAGCTTCCCCAGCTGGGAAATCCCAGGAGGAACAAATTCCTGTAACTCAGCTCCATAATTAAGGCTGCATTTCGGGTTTCTCCCAGGTCTCCACAAATCGATGGCGTCACAATGCAAAGCCTAGACATTTCCTCCTATCATGGACAGCTCCCTCCAGCAGAAGCCGGCCTGTAGCAATATGGGAGTTTCTTGAAAAGGTTATTTACTCGTTGCTTAAGGCCCAACCCTGCAGCCGTATGCCAGCAGAACTCCCATTGAGATCAGTGGGATCAGGCCTTCTGTTTGCCGAAGATATTCAGGGTAGAGGAGTAATCTCTTGATCGCCTCACATCTGGTTTTAAAATTCCAGCACAGCTATATTATGAGACAGATTATGTGTTCAGCTATGGTCTGCATTTGGGAGGGGCGGGGGGGAGAAGGAGGGAGCAGTGTTTTCAGTGGGAACCTTCTGATTTAGCCAGAATTCATTGCGGGCCTAGTGCTCATTGGAACGCTGCTCCACCCCCCTCGGAAAGGGTTGCCCTTCCCCAGAGGTCAGCTCAGCTCTGCTGGCTGAGTGGGGAAACCAGGGGTTGGGGCAGTTCTACCAGACGTACTTGCTTGGATCAGTCCTTGTGTAACCCTGTGGTGAGCGTGTGTTACAAATCCCCTCTGTGCTGATCCACATAGGACATGAGTTGTTACCACCCCCACCTACAAAGCCAAGGCTCTTCAGCTCAAGCTGTTGCAACTCAGGCAGATCTCTGGCTCGATCGCCAGTGTGTTGGCCATGGGGGTGGTTGTCACATCAGTCACTTCCTCTTCTCAAAGGAAGCTGGTGGCTCAAATCACGGATGAATCCCCATGTATGGACAGCCCACGGAGCTAAAAGCGTGAGTTGTGACAGTCTGAGTTAAAGAGCCATGGCCTGGTAGCTGGGGGTTGTAACAGACTCATATCCACTGCGGACTGGCACAGAGGGGGGCTTGTAACACACACTCACCAGTGCGTGACATTTGCACAATAAAGAAAGGCTCCTTGCACATGGATGGCATTAGCCAAAACCTGACCCCCTGCTTTATCAGTGCAAACTTTTGCTACACAAAAAATATAACAACAATTTGGGGCTTTCACAAATAGCTGCCACTAATAAGCTAACATTTAGCCTGCAGGGCTACTTGGAGTGACCCTAAAGCTTGCGCTATTGCCTATATTTAGGCTACGAAGTAACAAGAACTGAGGGAAAGGCAAAGATCACGGCAAATGCATTTCAGTGGGGACCAATGTACCAAGCTGAAAAACGATCTTGCTAAAATTGTCCGTTGGAGAAAAGATCTTTATAGATGAGCCAGGCATGGCAAGCATAAGGTAATTGTGTGAGACTTAATTAAAAGACTGTTAGTGGGAGTTCAATATTCATAAAAACCAGGTTTAGCCTTTCTTACAGGGGGATTATTTGATGTTCAGTGGAGCGCTGCTGGGAGCCACCCTATCCAGAAATACACCTGCACATTCATTATTTGAGACTGTGAGGGATACGCAGGATGTGTAGAAACAAACCTCTTCACCGGTTAGGTAGTACGTCGTCAACAGCCCTCCGACATAACGAATGTTCACTTCGAACAAGGAAGCTTCTCCATTCTGAAAAGATCATCATCAGATAGTAACTGGAAGGTACAAGTGAAGCCTTATAGCACCACTGCAGAGATAGGGCCAATGAGAGTGCCTTGGAATAATTCTAGGTACGTTCACAAAACTCTGCAATCCTTATTCACAGTTTAATAACACTTTGCCTTTTATAGCATCTTTCATGTAGGATCTCAAAGAGCTTTATACACGAAGCTTCACAACCCTCTAGGAGGTAGGTTAAGTATAGGGATCACTTTGCCAGCACTGAAATGGTTTCTGGGTAGAACGCAGCAGCAGGGAAACACTACACACACAACAGGTTACGAAAGGAAGTGGGAGAAATTATACTTTCTCCAGTTGAAAATGCAAAGGCAATGTAGGTAGGCAGAAAATAGATACCTACGTTGAAAGCTGGACAGGACGCTGGAGTTAACATCTCTATTCTTAAAAGAAGGGCAGAGGGATTTTGAGAGACCACAAGAATGTTTTTAATGGCCAAAAGATGGCACCCTCCTGAACTGAGCTTTCTTGCTCCATATGGGAGCATTCCTTCAGCACTGACTCAGCGGGGAGAGTGCCACCTTGTGCATCACCACGACAACTTCCTGGAGTGTCCAGATGTTCTCTGGAGGTCTCCCATTCAAGGATTTACCATGCTCAACCCTACTTAGCTTGTAAGACCTGACAGGACCACAGCCCAGGGTGGCACAGCTGCTGCCACACTGAGTGGGAGACACACAAACCAGTGCCCATGTGCCCTGCTGGGAGATGGTGAACAGGCAGTGATGTGGTTCACTGAACCTCTCAGGAAGCCACTCACCTGGAACTAGTTAAGATCTATTTTATTCCAACTCCCGATCAGCAAATGTCAAAGCAATTGCCTTCAAACTGTGCTTTTTAAACTGTGCTCCTGGACTGTGAATCTGCCAGGCAAATTATTCCTTCCCCTCAAATAAACACATAAAACTACCAACAGGAGGCTCTTGCAAGAGTGCAGCGATTTCAGTGAATGGGATAGAGAGGTAGGAATTCTCTACCCACTGCATTAATCTGTCCCTTCCAACAATCCCACTGGGTTACACATGAAAACAGATGTCTTCTCCCAGGGAAGGCTGGAAGCATCTGAGACACAATTTGCCATCCAGAGAGGGAGGCAAAAGCCAGACGAAGCAGCTCAAGATCACGTAGGAAGTGACACTATTATAAAGGGGGAGAGAGAGGGAGAACCTGGAAAAGGCTGGACTGGAAGGAGGAGAGAAAGCAAAAGATCCAGGTTGGGAAATAAAATCAGTGGACCTAACATAGTAGCAATTAGCAACAAATGATTTGTTTGCTGGGCACTAGTTCTTAGGCTATACATTAATCAGGATCATGGAGCACTGCTGTACACACAGACAGATGCTGGTTAACACAGTCATCCGGTGCTGCATTCCCTTTAGAGTCGGGTGATTATTTTTGTCCCTCAGCCTCACACTTCTCTAAGCTAACTTGCACTTCCCACCTAGCCAATGGTCTCTCTAGGTATCTACACCACACTTGCCATTAGTCAGCAAATCCAAACAGCTGCTCTGCCACAGACCTGAACTGTCTCTTTTTCCCCATTGCCTGAGTCAGGCCCCTCCCCTCAATCTAGTTGCTGAGAGTTCCACCATCCCTGAAGACAGCAGCTCTCCTGGGGAGACCTTGGTTGCAGAGGGAGGGGCCGTCTGTCAGAGAGTTTGGGTCCAGCCCGCTTTAAGCCTTACGTGGGCAGCCAGTGGAACAATCAGCCCTGGAGTGACATGTTGCTGACAGCTGATAATAGAGCTTCCTCCGGTGAGACTGTTTGCTCTGTAGCTCTGAAACTGTTTTTACTCCCCATGCTGGCAAATTATCTCAGCAGCGAATGTGGCTACTTTTGAAATGACACCCTCTCCTTCCTAATCCTTTCTCTCTTAAGCCTTGCACTGGATTCCCCTCTCCTGCCAAGGCCACCATCCCACCCCTGCCTGACTAGGTCAGCTTCTTGTCTCAAAGCCAATTTTTAATTAATTTCAACCCTTCTCTCTCTGCGCTGCACGTCTGACTCCAGTGATCAATCTATAACATTCATTTTAGTCTTTGCTGATCAATCTATTGTGTGGGCCAGGAGTAAAAGCTTTTGTCAAATCCAGATAAATTATCTCCCCATTGATTTTGTCCCTTGTTTATCGATTCAGTAACATACTTAAAAGCATTCAACCTAATTTATCAGATGTGATCTTCCTATTACGACTCCACGACGACCATCCATTCCCAAATGATACTTTTCTAAAAAGGCAGCTGCATTCATTTTTCACATGGGGAGAACCATTTTTCCCCATGTACTAACTAGGACAGACATAAGGAAATTAACATTTTAATGGCATTTTGAGTTTAATGGCCTCCATAGACCACCACGTCAGGCTGTGGTCCCATCTCACAAGCGAAGAACAACTCTGTATGTAGATGGGAGCCCTTCAAGGAACATTCAGGAAGGAGTGCTGGCCATTCTGTAGCCGGAGCTCTTCATTTTTCATACTTATCCAGTGTCCCAGCACTGTGGTTGGGGTCAGGCCCGTCGAGAGAAATTTGGGGCCCCACCCCCTTCCCTTTATTTACACAGATGTTACAGACATTTGGGGGAACCCCGGAACTTAGGGCCCTGGCACAATTGTCCCTTCCCCCCCTTCTCGTTAGCTTTGGGGTCCTGTGCTGCCTTTGCATAACACACAGACGTATTATCAATAATTTGTAAGGAGGGGTGTCAAAAAATTCCCTTCATAAGAGCAGGGTGATCAGTCTATAATATACAGAAAGAAAACCTGATATCATGGGGGAGTTCAATCAGGGGGACATATGCTGGAGGTCTCCTGTTTACACTGATCAAACTTCCTTGGAGTTTCTAAAAATGGTAAATTTCTAACAGAAAGAGCATTACACCCTGTTCAGGCTAATTCTATTGAAGACCTCAGGAATTAAGGATGGGTGGAGTTCTGTGCTTTGTGCTATGCAGAGGGTTAGTTAGATCACAATGTTCCCTTCTGGCCTTGCAATCGATGAATCTGACTCATTGTCCCTTGGAAACTATATTTTTTCCCTTCGCAGACTGTCCTAGCAGAATAGCCCCGGATCCAAATGCTGTTACTGTGACACACCAAGGGATGTACCAGGCATTTTTGCAGCACAGACTGACGTTTTCAATTACTGACTCACCACATTCAAGTCAAAGCTCTTCTCCACCCAGCTTTTTGCTTCTTGGAATTCCTCCCCAAGCTCCATGATGTACAGAGTATCTAAGGCATCCACTATGGTAGCCCCTCGAAGGCCCCCTGTATTGGCAAACAAAGAACAACTTGTTTACATCTTATTCACCTTCTGTTTTTGGATATCAACTGATCAGGTTCATTTTCATTTCACCTTTTAACACAAAAGGTGACTGTGCACATTGGGGAAGGTGTCAACCTTTTAAGACGCTCCCTCCGTTTTCATCTTTACCAATGGGGTAAAACAATAGCATGTTAGGATAGGATGAGAGCAATTGCTGAGATTAGGTAAAGAACTAGACACAGCCCAGACCAGAACTTCAGGTGGGAACTCTGCTGAACTTTGGGAATGTTCCGCTTGGCATCTGGACCTGAATTAAATGGACAGAGGCTGTGAAAGGAGCTTGGCCCAAAGATTTTCAAACAGGACTAGTGAGTTTGGGATCTTTAAAAGGGGCCTGATTTTCAGAGGGCGGATGCTCAGCACTTTCTGAAAAATGAGCCCCAAGTTGGGCACCCAAAATCACTAGTCACGTCTGCAAATCGTGGCCTTATTTTCCAGTTCTGGAACGTGCCTGAAATCAGAACAGCTCGTGACATTTCAGCCCATCAGATGCAAAGCCTTGCCCTGACTTGGCTACATACCCAAACTGCAGTCTCTGTCTAATCTGGTTCCTAAACACGGTTTCCAAGCTCCCCAGTGAGTTCATCATCAAACATGCATAGTCTACTAGGGACCACTGTGCTAGCCAGAGTGACCACGGTTGATGACGTTGCAACAGACATCATGTGGTGATGTTCCTAGATCTGGATCAAGCCTGGAAATCCACCAGGTAGAGTCAGGGCATGCACCCCTTCTTGCGTCAATGGCAAGTTTGAGAGCACAGTGTGTGGGGCTGTTTTTGTCCATCCTGGCAACACGGCTGAAGAGCACGCAACGCAATAAAATGAATGACTGAAGGGAGGCCAGATGGCATCATAGTGTCCCTGTCCAATGGCAGAGGATCTTGCACTATGTGTGGCAACTACAGGCCAAATCTCATTGTTTTCGGTCCCTGAAAGGTCTTTGTTCATGTTCTGCTTGGTAGGACACAGCTGCTCCTTCACAGACATTGTCGTCCGCAGCAGTCAGGTTTCACGGCAGGACGGTCAACAATGGACTCTGGACTTACCCTTTGGATTCTGGCTGACATAGCGCGTGCTTATACCCACCGGCAGCCAAGCTCCCCTCCCTTTTCCCCCCAGTGCCTCCTTCCCACCGCAGATCAGCTGTTCCACGGCATGCAGGAGGCACTGGGAGGGAGGAGGAGAGGGGATGGGGCACGCTCGGGGGAGAGGGCAGAAATGGGCTGGAAGAGGTGGGTCTGGGGTGGAGCAGGAAGAGGCGGGGCGGGGCCTTGGGGGAAGAGGTGGAGTGGTGGCAGGGCATGGGGTGGAGTGGGGGCGGGAAGAGGTGGGGCGGGGGCTTAGCGGGGGTTGAGCACCCCCGGGGCAAGTTGGAACCTGGCCCCTGTGTTGGCTAAACTGCACAGAGGATTTAACCAGGCTGCTTCATGTGGCACATGTAATCGACCTCAAAGTGGCTGTTGGCTCAGTTGACAGGTCAGCACTTTGGCTCGCACTCAAAGGAGTTGGTGTTCCAAATGTTCTGCTAAATCTAGTATATGATCTTCACACTGATATTGGTGCGAAAGTGTGCCTTGGTTCGTGACTTTTGCCACATTTCTACATAACCTCCTGTGTGGAGCGGGGATGCATTCTCCCCCAGGCGAGCTACTGACGGGATGTTAGGACTTGCCGTTCCTCTCATCCAAATCAAGGTTGGTCAAGAAGTGTTTACCAACCAAGCCTATGCCAATGACACTGCCTTGCTTGTGGAGAAGTCACAAAATTTCAGCCCCGCTCACCACGGTCTCCAAGACGCCACCCCCAGTGTGAGATTGAACATCTCATGACAGAAGACCAAGGTCCAGAACTTTGGAGCTGGGCCACCAGAACCCCTGGTGCAGGTGGGGCTGAGTACCATGGAGAACTGCTTGGTGAGGGCCAAGAACAATACTTTAATTTGTGAAAGATGACACTCAAGATAACGTAATATTAATATATTGTTTGTTCTGTGGAACACTGAGCCTACATTTGCGGCATGCGATGACTCATGGTTTCCCACTACAAATATATGATATATGGCATTAGGTGGCAGCAGCGTGATTAAAAATGAAGCCCTTGGACGCTTAACAGAGACCTGGTGAGCTCAAGGGACAGCTCCACTCACTTAACTAACAGAATGAATTGTTATCCATGAGTGTGCCCATTTTTCTCCAGCAGAGGGCAATGAAGCGTACGCAGACTAAGCACAGTCCCTCACAAGTACTTGGATCTGCCATGTCAACCACCGTAAAAATCCATGTCAGACTTTCCGTATAAAGTAATTGGGACTACACAGGAAGACTTTCAACAAAAGACAGGGACATTGTATCCTGTGCTGAGATGTGGAATGGTGATACATGGAATTGTAGCCCATGTAAGCTGATATCAGTGTGATTTAAATAGTTTAGTACTGTGAACAGCAGCAGAGACATGTTCTCAAAGGATCTCAGTGACACAGTTTCATTTCTGGTGGCTAAGAGTCCCTAAAAGTCCTTCTAGTCATCGGAAGGCAATGCAGCAGGGGAGGTGAAAGAGAACATGGGTCACTGACCTATGTGCATGGACTTTTGAGATTGGAGGCCATCATTTTCCTTCGTAACCCAATATACACAGCTCTTCACATGGAAGCTACCCATTACTCAGCCCCCCAAAAAGGCAAATCAAAGCTTCTCCATCATTTCCTGCATTTTCCTGAACACCCACTGGAGTAGGACTTCTGTGTGAAGTTATTGCTTTGCCCTTACATTAAGATTAGAGGCACACAAGCATTGCTCCATTGCTATCACATCTCTCTCCTCAGTCCTGACACCTACTCTTCTAAGAGAATCGGACAGCAGGGGGGGTGGGCCAGATTCAGCGTTAATTTCTGCAGAGGGTGATGCTGCTGGTGACAACTCTCTTGAATACTGCGTGCAGATGTGGTCACCCCATCTCAAGAAAGATATATTGGAATTGGAAAAGGTTCAGAAAGGGGCAACAAAAATGATGAGGGGTATAGAACAGCTTCCGTATGGGGAGAGATTAATAAGATTGGGACTTTTCAGCTTGGAAAAGAGACGATTAAGGGGGGATATGATAGAGGTCTATAAAATCATGACTGGGGTGGAGAGAGTAGATAAGGAAGTGTTATTTACTGCTTCTCATAACACAAGAACTAGGGGTCACCAAATGAAATTAATAGGCAGCAGGTTTAAAACAAACAAAAAGAAGTATTTCTTCACACAACGCATAGTCAAACTGTGGAACTCTTTGCCAGAGGATATTGTGAAGGACAAGACTATTCCAGGGTTCAAAAAAAGAACTAGATAAATTCATGGAGGGTAGGTCTATCAATGGCTATTAGCCAGGATGGGCAGGGATGGTGTCCCTAGCCTCTGTTTGCCAGAAGCTGGGAATGGGCGACCGGGCATGGATCACTTAATGATTACCTGTTCTGAAGCGGTCTTCCGACAGTGGCCAATACCAGGTGCTCTGAAGCACCTGGTATTGGCCACTGTTGGAAGACAGGATACTGGGCTAGATGGACCTTTGGTCTGACCCAGTATGGCCGTTCTTATGTACCACCATTCCCCTTTCCCTCCCAACCACAAAGCCTCAAATACTCGACTTGTATCCAGGAGCTTTCATGAGGGATGCTGCTGCTTTGGCTCAACTACTTCCTCTCACATTTTAGATCAATTATATTAAACTAAAAATGGGTCTCAGCCACAAACACCAGGTCCAGGTCAGAACTTTCCTATAAAGCATTCATATTGGGACAGAACATTTTGAGTGCCCTCTAGTGGTGGTTCTAATTATAGTACTACTTAGTACAAGAAACGTCTGTTGGGTTACACCCAGAAACCTTCACAGGACGTGGGGTATGTCTGTAAGTTGGAGAGCAGGGAAAAAAGTGAAATATGGGGAATAGTTAGCAACAAACCTTGAGATCTCAGTCTTTCTTTATTTAAAAAATAATCCCCATGGCAGACAATATACCGTATTTCCCAAAAGGCAGGTGATCGGAACTAGATCTTTAGTTTGGACCGATTTCTATTTTAAACATTCTTGTTTCTCTTTAAGAAAGGCACCCTGACTTACTTTGGTGATGTTACGAGATTGTAGTTTTGACACTTTTCAACCAGTCAGCACATGACTGACTTTATGAAACCCAAACCAAGACTTGATTGCGCATCTAGATTGCCGGCTTCTGAATGCCGTCTGCAACAAAAACTGGGGGGAGACGCACTGGAGCCAATCACTGGAAATGCATTCGCTCTGACAGACTTGGAAAATGATCATCTAACTGGCACTATCTATAGAAGAGCTGTAGATGGAGTCAAACAGCCACCAGATCTACAAGATTGGGCTCAAACAAAAAAAAAAGCTAACGGTTATGTAGCTTGTTTACAAAATGCAGTGACCATGAAAAACAACATCGCCTCAGTCAGAGCTGTTTTTATCAACCCTAATGATCCTGCAATATTAATGATTATGCGATTTTTATGCGCTTTCCTATTAGCAGGGAGAAACGTACCAGCGCTGAGCGACATGGACACAGGCAAAACACTTTAAGAAGAAAAACATTGAAGCACTGCCTGAGGCACAGCCCATTACAGAGTGACACACTAATGGGCTCGACTGAATATGATGATACAATCCACCAAACCTTTCACAATCTGCAAAGAGACAATAATAAAAAGTTGGATTTGCTGAAACTAAATAGGGACAAAGAGACAGTCACCGTTTTCTGGGATGATTAATTGAAATGAAAAATAAAATAGCGTTTGCATTTACAGAGCCTTTGATGTTTGCCTTCAAATACATGAAACCCTCTGAGGGTTTAGAAATATGCTCTGCTCTTCGTTCCAGTATGATTCGGAGTTGTTTGGCTTTCTGCCCCTGTATTTTATAAAAGAGGGCGTGCTTCACTGATCATTTGTCCCTTGCCTCGTATTAAACTATTGGTTTAAATATTCCTTGAACACGGGGATATTGGAGGAACTGCAGGCTGTGTGTTTTGTACAAGGGTCTTTTAGATGTTTCCTGTCTTCTGAGCCACGTCCGAAGTGATCTGTAGCATCTGTATGTGACTTTTTCCCTAAACCCAACAAATTTTATTGTAATAATAAATGAGAGGCACCATGTAAATAGAAATCATCTCAGAGCAAAACAAAATTTGTAACAATTCTATGGCTGTCCAGGACTTCACAGTTGCATCTAGGCTGTATACCAGGGTCTCGTGGCCAGATCATGGGCAGCCCAGACCCAGTAGTCGGAGACGGAGCCAGAGTCTGCAGTCACAAGACAGGGGTCAAGGATCGGCTGGGTTGGGATCCTGGGAGGTCAGAAGCAGGAGACAAACGGAGATTGGGAATCCCAACTCAGATGCCAGGAGTCAAGTCGGGTCGGAATGCCAGGAAATCAAGCCAGGGAAGCAGGAGCGGGGAGTGATAGCAGGAGGCACAAGGCACACAATCCAGTGCAAGGTGGAGCGCAGTAGTTTTGGGCAGCTTTCTGTTCCTGCTGCTGGCATAGGGCCAGTGGGACAATCAGCTGCTCTGGGACTCCACCATTCGGAGCTCAGGGGCAGAGTCTGACACTGGGGTTGGGCTTGGGGGGCTCAGGTAAGCTATTGCCAGCAGGCTGTCAGGTGGAGGTTTGGAGCATGGCGGGGGGGCCCAGGTTTGAGATCCGTGGGTCATGACACAGGGCCATTCACAACTTCTGAGAGGGACCAACATCTTCTAGTTCCAAACACACAGGCCACTATCACCTTTCCCTACAAGAGGTTTTCAGAATGGGGGGCAGACCCCCTTGGGGGCACAGAACGTATTCTGGGAGGGCTTGAGAAGCTGGGGAGGAGGGGGACTTACTGTGCACATTTTACCCACAGCAATGAGTAACTAGCAAAGCTGATTCCTCCAGACACATCAGGTCCTCAGATGGCNGGGGGGGGGGGGGGGGGGGGGGGGGGGGGGGGGAGGCTCAAACCCCTCTCTGTCCCAGGCCCTGCCCTCATTCCACCCCTTCCCCGAAGCCCCCATTCCTGCCTCTTCCTGTCCACGTCCCACTCCATTCTGAGCGTGCCCTGCCCTCGCTCCTTTCAGCACCTCCTGCATGCTGCTGAACAGCTGATTCACGGTGGGCGGGAGGTGCTGGGGAGAAAGGGAGGAGCTGATGGGGGGGCTGCTGATATAGTGGGTGCTCAGCACCTTTTTTTTCCCATGGGTGCTCCAGCCCTGGAGCACCCACAGAGTTGGCTCCTATGGCGCTGTGCATTTGACTCTACATGGTGCTGTGAATTCTGACGGATTTCTGTTAAGCTTGCCTAGCATTATACAAAGTCGTTGCCATCTGTATGTTAATCCGTTTGTTACGATGTAGCGTGCACATTTAAGCATTGATCACAATCGTAGTTTTGCTTTTGCTCTTATTACACTGGATCATTGGCTCATTCGTGCAACAGAAAAAAAAAAAACCCAACTCAAATGAAAAACAAGCTGAAACTGATTCAAGTGAAGCACCTGTATCTGTAATTGTGTTGGGGGAGGGGGCGTAAACTACTACAGACACAAAGAAGGGGGGTACGATCAAATACATTTGAGAACCACTGCCCTATAGGAGCATATTCATTAGCAGTCAGTTGTATAGGGCTTATGACACACAGTCCAGCGGCTGTGATTCTGTCCAATATACAGAAGACAGTGTTACATAGATGCTAGCCAGTTTATAATACACACAGACACACTTCCAAAGGTGATATCTTGGCTGACTCTGCGAGACATTTTCAAAAAATATTTCACCTTTCCAGAGCTATAGAATCAAAACCCTAGGCACAACTCCTGCTGAAATTGGACAGGCCAGATTCAGCTCTGCAGTAAAGCCTTTGCAACTCCCATTGATTTCTTTCCTGCACCTCCGGGGCAACTTATCAGACCCCAGAGCCAGGGCTCTGCTTTGCTCATTGGTGGAAGGTCATCTTTAATCAGTGAGAATACTTCTCAGCTCACTACTCACTCTAGAGAGATAAAGTATCTGATTACTCAAACACCGGCTGGCTCCAGGGTAATCACAGGAAGATTACATTCAGACAAAAGACAGCTCCGGAGATTGGGGTATCCTGCCCCAAAGCTGAAGGCTGAGAGCAATATGAAAGAAAGGGCCTATTCTTACCCTGGGGAGATGTTTTACTGTTACTGCCCTTGGGAGTCAGATGGTGATTAATCCTTTGGGATTCCCCAGTACCACCACCACCCTGACACCCTCCCAATCACCAGACAGAAGCCACCACTTCTTTGGGGGAAGCGGAGGCGATGCTGAGGCACTCCCTTCTCCTGTTAGAGGGTGGAGGGGAAAAGACATTAGTGGACTCTCTCTCTCCCTCTGACCCAGAAATCCCCTTGAGAATGGCTAGATCCAGCTCCAAGCAGGAGAGTGAAAGGGAAGATGTCTGGGGCCAGCTGGCTTCTCTCTCCAGCAAGAGGAATTTGGCTGTCTCCAGAGATAGGTGTGGACTATAGACTGAACTAGTTGGTAGCCAATGGGCTAAATGTCCAACATTTTTGTTGGGTGAGGCAGATTCCTTCTGCTACCTGCAGCAGTCTCTTTCCCCCACAGCCATCATCAGTGTCCAGTCGCTGTGCACTACTATTGCTTGTGAAGGTAATGGCCACTTATTAACCAACAGTTAATATTTAATTTAATATTGAATGAAAATTTAATTATAACTATTTGACATCTCTCCCCCCCCACCCACAGAGAAATGCAGCCACCTGAGGGGTGAAATGTGACATGTACTTAATGCTGCTAATAGCATGCAACAGAGTTTAGGTGCAGGACTGGCGTGAAAAAGTACAAAACTTCCAACTAAAATGATGGTCAGAATTTTTAGGTAGGTAGAATGCAAGCGAATTCGGCTAGAATAATCGAGTTGATGCTTTTCTCACCGAAGAGGCCGTGGCCGTTTTCATGACTACAAGAGCCTCTGTTTGAAGTTTTCATCTGAGAGACGACAAACAGCAATCCAGAAGAAGTACTGTACAGTCGTAATACAAAGCTTCAACTCTCCAGCTCATCACTTCGAGGGAGAGCTTGTACCACCCCGTTCTAAGCCTCAAGTGTGTTTAATCTTTTAAGAGAGAAGAATGGAGACATCCAGGAAGGCAACAAGGCAGCTCTGTTTCTATTTTTACCCACCCAGAGAGCAAATCATTCATTTAAGCTCGCTAATTCAGTTGCAAAAATCACCAACAAATATTAAGTTAATGCAACGATCGTGACAGGTGCTGAATGGACAGCTCTGGAAACAGGATCCAGTATTGCACACACCAGGCAGTAACAGTACAAAAGTCACTGCAACATCCAAAGCTAACATGCCTCAGAACTAGCCTGGAGGGAACCAAATCCAGGGACAAGAGGAGGGTGGAATCTCCATGGCTAGTCAATCATGGAAGAGTATTCATGGGACTTGCTGGAAGCCCCTGCTTTAAAACCATTTAAAATTACACTAGACAAGGCACTGGTAAGCGATACCGTAAGGAACAGTCCTGCCCCAGCAGGGGTATGAACTGGACGAGTTAATGGGTCTTCTTCACCCTCAGTTTCCCTGTTTTTAACTGGTGGCCTCTCTTGAGGCTGTCGAGAAAGGTGTCAGTTAGGGCCAGCAGTGGTGATGGTTTGAATACACTGCCAAGGGCTCATTAGGAGGTTTAGCACGGAGCCTTTGGGCCATATGGGGAATGCTGTGGAAGACATATGTCAAACAGCACATTCAAAGACACTAACAAGTTTAAATGTCTGTCATGTAACTACAGCATTAAACTTCTAAGGGACTGTCTACACTTAAAACGCTCCAGCGGCACCACTGCAGCACCTCAGGGTAGACACTACCTACCCTGACGGGAAGGATTCTCCCATTGGCATAGGTAATCCACCTCCCCCAGAGGTGGTAGCTAGGCTGACTGAAGACTTCTTCTTTACCTAGCGCTGTGTATACAGGGATTTAAGTTGGCTTAACTACATTGCTTGGGGTGTGGATTTTTCACCCCCTATCAGATGTAGTTAAATCAACCTCATTTTCGACTGCAGACCAGGTCTAAGTAACCACTGACCAGGGTGCTCTGGGGTACAGGCAACAGTATCTGAACACAATATTTTTTCTTACTTCCATTGCTTAACAGTGAAGCCTAAGGTTTACTTTTACGCTAAGACAGAGATTTGCATTGATTATATTCAGGATGAGCCCATGGACTCAGGCCAATAGGCAACAGATGTGTCGTCCTAATAGCAAGATGAATGATAATAATCAAAGCAGAAAAGAAAAGAACAGGCTCCATTCACCCAAGTGAAATATAAAGAGAACAGAAATAGCAGCTGGGATTGCCTGGTACAGACATGCCTCAACTGTTGGTACATGGGCTGCTAACATGCTCTTCTTTGGGGTCCCAGCAAATAAATGCTAAGAAGAGAAGTGAACAGTGCAGCTTTATTTGCGATGTACAGTATAAAAACAGGCAGCTGGAATGAGCTTGGGCCTGGGAACCTGGCTAATCCTGGCTCTGCCAGACTCAGACACGCCATGTTATCAACTTCATCCCTAGTGTAACTCTCCTGGTGTTAAAGCAGCAACACCAGCAACTAAACTGGCCTGCTGAGGTTAAGTGTCTTGCCCAAGGTCACAGCTTCCCCATGTATGCCAGCCACCTGCCAGCAGTGTTAGAACTAATTAAGGCTTGAAAAGCCCTTTGAACTAAGATAACTATAGCAACAATCACACCCTATACTGCAGGGGTCGGCAACCTTTTAGAAGTGGTGTGCCGAGTCTTCATTTATTCACTCTAATTTAAGGTTTCACGTGCCAGTAATACATTTTAATGTTTTTAGAAGGTCTCTTTCTATAAGTCTATAATATAGAACTAAACTATTGTTGTATGTAAAGTAAATAAGGTTTTAAAAATGTTTAAGAAGCTTCATTTAAAATTAAATTAAAATGCAGAGCCCCCCGGACCGGTGGCCAGGACCCGGGCAGTGTAAGTGCCACTGAAAATCAGCTCGCGTGCCGCCTTTGGCACGCGTGCCATAGGTTGCCTACCCCTGCTATACTGCATTGTGAGTCTCCTTTCCGCTACCTATCATCAGCAAGCAAACAAAACCAAAACCCCCACCACTTTAAGAAACATGGGCAGGCCAAGACCATCAGCTCCAGGCACACACACCGTGCAGCCTCTAGTTTGAATATAATGTCGCGTACTAGGGGTTTACTTCTCAGTCACAGCAGCTTTTATAACCACAAAGCTCAGGTCTGCTATTCAACCGTTGCAAACTCAAACTGCTCTGCACCTGCTTAGGTTTATAATCAGGACCTCGCTAGGAATTACAAGGTGCTATCACAAGAGCCTGTTGTGCTAGAACATCCATTCTGATGGTGTTCCCACGAATTGGTTGGTTGCCCCGGTTATAAAGAGCCCCGTGGGCAAAGTGAAACTATCCTAGTTTTAAAAACGTATCAAAGAAAAGAAGAAAATCTTCCCCAAAAGCATCTCCCTTTTCCCAGACATTTTGCCAATACCTTTGGCTTAGCACTTCTGCCATCTCTCTGGGAGCTGACACGTAGGGAGGCAGACACAACACGAAGACAGCCTCAAGCCTTCAGAACACTGTGGTTTTATCTTCTGGAGCCAGGCTCAGCAACCTTCGGCACAAGTGTCAGAGGGTGGCCATGCAAAGCACCTCTGCTTCCTACTTCCAATGCTCCACATGCAGACAGATCAGCAAGATGTAATTTACAGTAATGGGTGGATTTCCCTTTGCTGCTTTACTTGCAGGTATGTGGCTGGGAAGTGAGCAGGAGTGGAAGGAGGGGACAAAACTAGGAAAGAAGGGAAGGAGAGCGAACATGAAGGGAAAAAGGGGACAAATACAGAGAACCTTTTGTGCTCGTGAGATCGTTAAGTATATTGTGAACACATTCCCCTGGCCCCACAAGGCTTCCAGAAAATGTATTATGTATTTGTTGAACCCAAAGGGCTGCCGTCTCCTGCTCTGGAGCTGTCTTATCAGATCCAACTGTTAAAAGGCACAGCCCGTAACTCAGGCAAACAACCTTTGTTTTTTCCTAAGCAGAGCCTTTCAGTGCAGCCAGATGCAGAATTTCCAACCCCTTTGTTGCATTCGAAACAAACCCTTCTCGCACGGTAGGAAGAGGTTGTCTTGTGCTCTACAGCAAGTCCAATTCCCTGGGTCTTGCTGGCTGTTCTAACACGGTGCGCTCCTTACTGGGAAAAGAAAGAGCACAAGACATTGGCTAGCCAAGAAGAGAGCCCACAGAGTAGATCCTATGTTCACAACACAGCTTGAATTTCGCTTTCCCCTTTGTCACAGAAGGTTTGAATTAAGTGGGCATGCAAAGTAACAGCCCACCGAGAAAGGACCCCTCATTTTAGCAGTTCTGCTTTCAGGGACCCTTTACAGAGGGAAATACCTCATATTCTCCACACCATCCAAACCATTTATCTTCCCTGGAAACCTGCCTATTTTTCATATGCAATCCTCACAGGTGCTAACCAACTGATCTGTCCTCCACTAGCTCCTTATAGCAAATGACAACAAAGGCCAGACTTGAGAGACTCTCAACTATGAGTCTGTCCCTCAAGATTCATTAGGGGAGATCTACAAGTGATGCTTTCAGCAAACGTGTAGCTGAAAAGGACTCGCTTATTAGCCAAAGAAGGAGAAGCTGCCATTTCCAAAGACTCCAGCTGGCTCCCGCACTTGATGCTGATGCCAGGAATTAGATCACCATGATGAACAACAGGTTTACCACCCCAAGAATTGCCACCATGGTGCAACTCCAAAGGCTGCTACACTTAGTTTCGGCAAGGTGTTCTCTGTCTTGTGCTACTTAATGTGAGCTTGTGTCTGGGTACAGAAAAACGGAGCATGTCACATTTAAATAGAGGTCTGCTGTAGTTGCAAACACATGGTCAGATCTGCTCTGGGTCACCACTGCTGCTCCGTGGAAGTTTTCAGAACATGGACAACAGGATCACTTGCCTCAAGGATGTTGGAGAGGCACTGAGAGTATCAATTTGACCTAGTGACTAATGAAGGTGCTATAATACCCTGCTAAATTGGGGCCACTGCAGACAGCTAAAGAGCACAAGGACATTCCAAAAGGAACACCGGACTCTGCTTAGCAGGCTGCTGTTCCTTAGGATATGAAGAATGTGCTCAGGCACTTGTATATGCAAAATGAGACTCTTCTTCCCCTGCACTCGCTCTCTTCAGCCTTGCATGATTTTGCCATGAGCTTCCCACAATTAATCTTGCATTTTGCCCTCAGCACTAATAGACTTGGACTCAGCCTGATTTCTTCTGGTCAGATGTTTCACCATCTAGAACCCTCCTCCAAAAATGCCCTGCCTCCAGTTCTCAACAGCCTCACCCTTGTACTTCATAGTCGCATCATCTCCTTCAACATAGAGAAAGTGATGACATGGTATCACAGCTGTCAGATCTTCATCAGACAGGAGTGGGCATGGACTGCTTCTCCTAGCATTGCTATCTGTGTGGAAGGGGCAGTGCTGAGACTATGTACTTCCTCTGTAATGTGGAGAAGGGGGCATGGTTGCCCTCAGTGCCAGGCACGGGATGGCATCTTAGCCAGCTCTTGGAAGTGCTTCCCTTTATCAATTAGCTCTACCTCTGTCTTGTCTGAGTTTAGCTGCAGCCACGTGTGCTTCATCCATCCGTTTATCTCTTGCAGGCATTGTGACATCTAGCTGCCACATCTAGCAGGTTTTTATAGCACCTTGCCGCATCTACTAAGAGAGATGCATAACACTGAAATCATCGGCATACTGATGACTTGAATCTGCAGCTTCTTATGATGGGTAAAGCCGTTAATTAAGATTCACAGCACCTCTTGGAGACAGGCAAGTACTGCTTCCTTTCTAAAAGAGAGGAAGCAGAGAGTTTGAGAGACTTGTACCAATCTCATACACAGAATGAGCAGCAGAGCTGGGAATAAAACCCAGAAGTCCTGACTCAGTTGCCTAATCAACCTTCTCTTCTGAAGTTTCTCACTGAATAGAAACTGAATCTTTTGTTTTCAGCAAGGCTCTTAAAAAAAAAACACCCCACAGTAATCCATTGTGTCAATGCTCAAAGCGAACAGCACAAGTCATTAAAAAGCTATCATACTTAGTCTTGCATATAGCAGGGCTGTTTAAATGCTACAGAGCAAAGAGTTTTCAAATGGCTTCTTGCTAACTTTAATAGCCAAGCTTACAACTGAAAGGAACAAGAGAGAGGGAGAGGAATTCAGATCATAGCAATGTAAACCTAGATCAAAAATGAAAGGCCCCGACTCCCACTATTCTTATGTCAAATCATATTTGTCAAAACAAAAATTAGTACCGAAACCTTGTTTGGAATAAAAATTAGGATGCTGTTTCCATGGCACATGATGAGCTTGTTAACTGCTCAGTCACAGAAGAATTCACTCATGATACATTATTTAGCTTTACCTCTTGGGGTGCCGCAGCACTACAAAGGGCTGAAACCAAGGACTGATACACCAACGTCCTTTCTTCTGGTAATTGTAGCTACTGGAGGCTTCAAAAGATTGAGTTGGTTTTGATTAAAATCAATGCCTTGATAGAATAAAATCTAGAAAAGAAGCCATTACATTGGTTTTGCTGATTAATATTGCTCTGAGACCACACTGAACTTCTGACCTTTTTGCCCAGTGACTCAGGAAAATGCTTTGGTAGCTGCCTGAGATCATGTCATGAGATGGCCTACAGGTGGTAGCAGCACATTACAGAACTCAGAAGAGGAGGGTCTCCACAGATGGTTTTACTCTGTTCAAGATTATTTTGGCAACAAATCAAACTGTGAAGATTGTTAGGCCTTGAGCAATTCTGCAAAAGCTCACTGCACAATCACAGAATCATAGAATCGTAGGACTGGAAGGGGCCTTGAGAGGTCATCTAGTCCAGTCCCCTGCTCTCATGGCAGGACTAAGTATTATTCTAATCTAGACCCCTGACAAATGTTTGGCCAACCTGCTCTTATAAATCTCCAATGATGGAGATTCCACAACCTCCCTAGGCAATTTATTCCAGTGCTTAATCACCCTGAGAGTTAGGAAGTTTTTCCTAATGTCCAACCTAAACCTCCCTTGCTGCAATTTAAGCCCATTGCTTCTTGTCCTATCCTCACAGGTTAAGGAGAATAATTTTTCTCCCTCCTCCTTGTAACCTTTTATGTTCTTGAAAATTGTTATCATGTCCCCTCTCAGTCTTCTCTTCTCCAATCTTCCCTCACAGGTCATGTTTTCTAGATCTTTAATTGTTTTTGTTGCTCTTCTCTGGACTTTCTCCAATTTGTCCACATCTTTCCTGAAATGTGGCACCCAGAACTGGACACAACACTTCAGTTGAGGCCTTATCAGAGCAGAGTACAGCAGAAGAATTACTTCTTGTGTCTTGCTTACAACACTTCTGCTAATACATCCCAGAATGATGTATGTTTTTTGTTTTGTTTTGTTTTGCAACAGTGTGACACTGTTCACTCATATTTAGCTTGTGATTTACTATGACCCCCAGACCCCTTTCTGCAGTACTCCTTCCTAGGCAGTCATTTCCCAGTTTGTATGTGTGCAACTGATTGTTCCTTCCTAATGAATTTCATCCTATTTACTTCAGACCATTTCTCCAGATTGTCCAGATCATTTCGAATTTTAATCCGATCCTCCTAAGCATCTGCAACCCCTCCCAGCTTGGTATCATCCGCAAACTTTATAAGTGTCCTCTCTGTGCTATTCTCGAAATCACTGATGAAGGTATTGCTAGGAACCATGGGGACGCTGTCAACTCAGGTCAAAGAGGCCTTGGAAGAGCCTGTAGCGCTCTGATCATTATAATGACGGTGCTAAAACTCAGTTTCGGCTACAAAAACACAACAAATAAGACTCAGCAGTACATGGGAGTCATAGAACAATACCAGCCATGACCCTCACTAAACAACTCTTCTTCTATTGGCTTGCTACCAAAATCTGGTCAACTGTAGTAGCAAATACCCCATCTTTACTCCTCAGTCATCTGAACCGGCTAATCTTCACTCTGCCCTTCTCAAACTCCTCAAGATTGGCAAATTAGTTACTCATTCCCCCCCAGCCCCTGCCCCATGCTGGCATTTATTGGCTAAAATAAAACACTCTGTCGCCTTCAGTTTTAACTTTACTTTACAGTCCAAAGGTCCCATTGTTTCAAGTTTAACTTTTCCACTCTATTACCCTCTAATATGGAAACTTTTTTCGGTAAAGGACTGTTGAGTGATATAATCGGATTCTAGAGCAGATTCCAAAATTTAAAGAGGTGGGGCAAGAGAAAATAAATTTGTGATCAAATAATCAGAAGGATCAAATCAGTTGCTAATGATTTCTCTCCCGTCACTAGGTTTCTTGAATAGAGGCATAGTGCTAGTTCAGCTAGTGTAAATTAAACAGAAAAGCTAAGTAAATGTAGCAAAAAGGTTTACAGGACTTTATAAATTGAAATTCTGAATTAAGGCCTTATAAAATTGTCCCTTTACATCCTACTATTTCAGCAGTCTATAAATTGTTTCTACCACATCATCAAGACAATATTATATACCACATAAATTCTGCAATCCCAATGACAGTAGATCACAGTTAATGCCTTAACTAAATTTATTTTCTATTGTGGTTTTGTCTGTGAATTTAAAAGATATAACACTGTGTAACTTTGTTCAGTTTACGTTACCTTAAACCAGGGGTTCTCAAACTGGGGGTCGGGACCTCTGAGGGGGTCGCGAGGTTATTACATGGGGGGTCGCGAGCTGTCAGCCTCCACCCCAAACCCCGCTTTGCCTCCAGCATTTATAATGGTGTTAAATATATTAAAAAGTGTTTTTTATTTATAAGGGGGGGGTCACACTCAGAGGCCTGGTATGTGAAAGGGGTCACGAGTACAAAAGTTTGAGAACCACTGCATTAAACAAACTACATCAGAGCAATAAAGTACCACTACAAAGAGATAAAGGAGATAAAAATTAGTCTAAGAACTAGAAAAGATCCATTCCATTCTTATCAGCACATTCTCCTGCAAACTAAAAATCTATTTGCTTTTGAGTAACTTCATTTGTTTTTGCTTTCCAAATAAACCAATCCAAACATACACCACTGCTTGAGTTACAAGACACCCCATATTCAGAATGTTTCTGTCTCCTCCACATTGATCCTCCTTGCTCTATATTTTGTGCATAAGTCAAAACATACAACCCCAAAATATTTAATATCCTACACACATGCTAAAAATACAATCAGCTAGATGAACATTTGCAGTGACAGCAGCAGATATTAATTTTCTTGCAACTACTTGATCATTATCTAACAGATTCATCAGAAATCCACCCGCTTCACTCCAGAGTATGCACTCAAGACATTGCAAAAGTGACCACCGCCCCAAACAATGCACACCTATATCAAGGTGAGACCTAAGAGATAAGGATACACACTTCTGAAATAATTACATTATTCTTGCCCAAAGTGAGGAAAAATAAAAACACTGATCATTTCCTGCAAATAAGCATAGAAAACATGAGGGTAGATAATCCTATTGTACAAGACTTGGGAATGGGATGTCTTATTGTACAGAGCTACAGAATGTCCGCAGAACTTTGAGAGAGCTGTTTGCCAAATGAGGATACTCCACTTCCCATTGGAATAAGAAGAATTCTAAAGACCATATTAATAAGATCTGCCCAAACATCTGGCTACAAGACATCTCAATCTGTTTTTCTTTGTTAACATGAGTCGATCCTCTGAATTCACAGGAAGTGTTAATGAATCACAATGCCACCTGTACTGTACAATGTGTGTCAGCATATGTGCTGCACAGTTACCAGGTAAACCTGGCACCAAATACAGAAAAGCCCCATGAGATTTAGCTATTTGGTTGCTAAGGTCAAATTCAATACTGTATGTGGATTCCTCCAGCTGGGGAGGAAATCGTTTTTTTTTGTATTATAAACCATTCATGGTTTTCAAATCTCAATCTCCCCCAAAGAATTAAGTCTGTTTTTCAAAAGAATTTTCTGCTCTCTCGCTCTCTCTGAACAAGGGCAGTTGGGTGCCAGGGAGGAATAGAAAGAAAGATATTCAGTTATTTTAGAAAGTTGAATATGGCAAGGTAAACTACAATGGGAAGTCAGGGTGACCAAAGCTATTTGACAAGATTCTTATTGTGCACTGAAAAGGGGAGGCACTCGATATGAAAGTTAAATGCACAGCATAGTAATAGTACCTTTATTACCAGGCATGGCTCGACAGTGCTAGTGGTGTCTGATCCCACAGTTTAATCCTCTGTGCCTCAGTTTCTTCATCTGTAAAACTCATCTTCAGGTGTGTGGAGATCTGCTGCTGACAGGCATTGTGTAAAGTATTATCAAATCACCCAAAACTTCCTGGAGTTCAAATTGAACTACTTTCTATCCAAGAGCTGCTGAAGGGAGAAACTGGCTGTATTGGACCAAGACTGCACATCTGCTATGGAGAGCTCGGTGAGAAATTGAAAGCATTATTGATACAAATACTCCTTTGGGAGAGAGGTTTTTTGTTTCATTTTGGCAACAGCGCTTGGATGTCAGTGAAATTGACATGATTATTTCTTGCAAAGTTAGGTTATTTGATAACCAGCAAGGAGTAAGGCTGGATACACTGGTTCAAACAGGTTAAGGGATGGGGGACAACGGACATACAATTAGAGTGAAAAGCTTCTCGTTTCTCTTCTGTCTGTTTGAAATTACTTTTAGACTGGTTAAAGGTAATAGGATTATATCTTTTTATTTTTTTCTTCACATGCCACCCTGAGGGACTGCATCAGTTAATGAGAGGGGCCTCAGCAGGCCTATTAAAGTGAACACACACATGCCATCTAAAACAATTATCCATGGACTTCAAGAGACATAGCTAGCAATTAATGAGCAGAGGCTGCTAATTCATCTTATAATTCAAGAGAGAGAGACTTTGCTAAAAATAATCAAAAAGAAGGTGCCCTTCCAACTTCCAAATACATTTTTCAAAAGGTGGCGGCAGATGTGTTATGACAGGAAAGGAGAGAAGCCACTTGTAACTCTAGACAATATGTCTCCCTCAGTGAATGATACAGAAGATTCATTTGGAGGCGCTTCTTAGAGCATTTTAGTTTGGGAGAGGAAAAGTACCTATCTCCTATGTGATGCTCCGTAACCCAGGGGGCCTGCGAACTCAACCCTTGTGATGGGTTTATAAATGAACAGAGACGATCTGGTGCAGGGATAAAGCTTCCCTCTCCCCTCAAATACAAATAATTCTGTTGTTCTGTGTACAGCTGAATGGGAGGTGCAGTGCCTGGAGACGCTAGACACTTTAAAGATGAGCCTCTTCTTTCTGGCTAAAACTGGCAGCATTAGAAATGGTTCTTTGGGCCCCTCCCTGCAAGGTTCCAAACACCCTCATAACTCAGTGAAGCCAATGGGAATCATGGCATGGCAACAAGCATTTCACAGGATCAGACTCTTAGAGATGGACTAGAGTGGGGGGAGAGAAGGAACTTCTATTTAAACGGCTTTCTGACTGCTCTGACATACTAACTGCAAAACCAAAAAGCTACATTAACAAGCAGTACGTTAGCTTTAGAATTTTGGTTGTGCAGAGGCATCAGGAAATTCAAAATACTGATTCCCACAGCAACCAGAACTCAGCCCGCCTGGTATAAGAAACGCTTCATGCTATTATAAGATGCTAATTTTAATGCCTACAGGCTAAATTTTGTCCTCAGATACATGGATAGAGCTTCAGTGAAATCAATGGAAGCCCTTCTACCCTCAGCCAAGGGGAAAACTCCATTCTTAGTTCCTACATCCCTGAATTATTTGCTATCACATGCAGAAAGCACCATGTACATGGCTTTTAGGGATTCATATGTGCAATATGGCTGAGTTATGGCTTCTGTGAGCACCATCGCTTGGAATTTAGTGATTTTGAGCACAAAGTTTCAACCAGAATGTTGTAATCACATAGGATGTCTCCCAGAAGAAAATACAGCCGCATGTGATCATATGTTCAAATAAAAGCATTGTGGCAAAAAATGAAAATATACTTAGATGCTTTTAACTTGTTTGTAAATGTAACATGTTTGTAAATCTCAGCAACCATATGCACTGTACATTGCAACTGGTATGGAAAATGAATCATGCCTTTATAACACCATTTTGATCTACAGCATCTTGATTTTCCTCAATCAATTTTTAACTCAAGTCCAGCACAATCCGCTTTTCCACTGGGGAATCACATGCGGCATGCATTATGGTGCATTAGAACTTTTGAGAACAAAATACCACAAAATGTCTAAACAATTTTATTAAGAACAAAAAAACCATGCTGACAACTCAAGAAAAGGCTGAAGGGATTTTCTTCAAACTTCTGCAAAAAAATTTTTTTTTTCCTTTTTATCTTTTGGGGAGAGAACATGCCAGAGAAGTTTAATCTCAAAAGAGAATATTTTTAAAAAGTCGTGAGGGTCTTAGAATTAAAGTGCCTGCCACGTGAAGCTAACTTTGAAATCATTGACAAATCAGATATGAAAGTTGATGTCCTATGGGATGATGCTAAATAGGTATTAAACAGGACAAGCGATTTTCAGCTCTTTCATGCCAAAAGAAGGCATGTTTCAGAAAGATGAGAGAATATAGGGAATGAAGGAGGATACCTAGAGAAATTACACAGAACACAATGCTGTAAAAGAAGCATCTACATGGGATCACCTGGGGGGGTGAATGATAAACAGGTGAAGTCTCGCACTAATCTAGATGAATATTCTATGAGAAAAATAATTAAAGTTTAAGGCACTTAGGTAGCACCACAAAAAAACACGATAAAGGAGTTAAGCCCTAAAATTAAAAGCTAACATAGCAAGATCAGTTCTGACCCTACCTAGTCTCTTAGAAGTTCATTTTTGAAACAGACAGATAGCAGTGAATTAAAAATAAAGAGAAGAAATGAGATTCCTGCTACATAATTTATATCTACCTCTCCTTTCTGAGTAGACAAGGGAAAGTCAAATGAAGAATTAAAAATAATAATAATAAAAGCTGTAATGCCAGAGGCCACAAAATATTTCCGATTATATATATATATACATACATACATACATACACACCCCCCCGCCCAATAAATAATGTTCTAAATTTGTTCCAATTATCTGCCGAGTTTCTGGTGTTCTTCATCTTTTCTGGGGGGGAGGGTGGTCTGGTTGGGGAGGAGGCAGAAGAAAGCACCACACAATGCCCATATTTCTAAAAATACCATTAGGGACATAATTCATCTTCAGGAACTCAGACGTCACACAAGCTACAGCTCCATTCATCCAGTCAGATCTGCACAGGACGGACCATTCCTTCCATGTAAGCTCCTTGGGACTGTCTTTTTTTGTTCTGTGTTTGTACAGAGCCTAGCACCATATGGCCCTACTCTGTGACAGGGGCTCCCAGCCACTACAGTAATAGAAATAATAAATAATGATCTATGTGAGTCCTGGTGACTTCATTGAGAGTCTGCAAAGTCCCATCCATGCAGATTCAACTGCAGATTAGGGTTTATATAATGAAATGTACAAGAGATAATGAAAAATACAGTCCATGCTGAGGAAATGCGCACACTCAGAGGCCACGTTCTGGTTCTTGTGCGCAGAAGTGAGAAAAGCAGCAGGCATAAGCGGACATAAGCAGAGTATAACAGTTATACACTTGTTATGGCTCCTCTAATATCCAAAGAGCTCACACTTCATAGCTCCTCCCCACGACTAAACCACAGAGGAGAGTTTCAGGGTCAGGACAGGCACCACTGGTTTTACTGCATTCGGAATCATCACCTGCCTATGCACCTTCCCCCACTGGGATCACTCATATTCCTGGCACAGCCAGCCGTGCATGGTCTGTGTGGACACTCCAGGGCTGGCCCAAATTACAGGTGTGGAATAACACAACATATACTCTTTTTCCCCCACACAAAATATATTAATTCACTGAATTAGGGCAGCCAAAGTGCCTAGTCCACCAATGCAATGTGTAAAAAGCAGACACCCTGATCCACTCCACCCAATCCAGACACCCTGATCCACTCGTCAGTTCTTCTTTTCAACCTCAACTGTCTCCCTACCAACCACCCACAGCCCCCAAGTTGAGCAATTATCATACAGCCTAAACTCTGATGTTCACTAATTATAGGCCTGTGGTGTTTTATGATTAATATAGTGTTGTTATGACTTGCCTAAGCTACACTGTATGTGTTTGTGTGTGGTTGTGTCTGTGTAAGTTAGGTATGTATGGCATCTGATTGCACATAGTGCCTGGAAGATAAATTTGCCTAAACATTTAAGAAAGAGATCTGGTAATCTATGGATGGGTGATCTATGCTGTCAGTGACTGTTCTACATTTGCATTCAGTTCTGTAAATCCTGCATTAAAATTAAGTCAGCCTTTGGTGTGCTGTATATATGACTGGCGTTCATGTTGCAAATCTCAATGCTGCCAGAATCGCTACCATCATCTCCATAATACTGAAAAGAATCAGTCCGTAGTCCAACCAACCCCATTATCAGCTGGCCACCTTTTAATCACAGGCTTGAGATCGGTGAAGACTGGACAATTATTTCTGCATAATTAGAGTTCAGAACGAGGCACAAACAACATCCATAAAAGGATAATTTTTCTTTAAATATTTTTTAAAAACAGGTTCACTGCATTTTAAATAAGCCTTTTAGGGCTGAGACAAAGAAAAACAGATAATTACAGCCCAGCATTGGTTAATATCCTTGTCTACAAGAGTGCAGGGCTGCTATAACACTGCTCCTTTCTTGCATACTAGTAGACGTTCTTCTGCTTAGTATTTCCCAGCCATCTAGAAGAGAGACTGGATACTTCTCTCTAGTCACAATCTTTGAACAGGAATTTCTTCCTTTATAGGCTTTTATCTGCAAGTTTATATTAAGACAGAAAATTTGATGTCACTATATAAAACCATGGTACGCTCACACCTTGAAGACTATGTGCAGTTCTGGTTGCCCCATCTCAAAAAGATGTATTAGAATTGGAAAAGGTGCAGAGAAGGGAACAAAAATGATTAGGGTGATGGAACAGTTTCCATATGAGGAGAGATTAAAAAGACTGGGATTGTTCAGCTTAAAAAAAGAGACAACTAAGGGGGGGATATGATCGAGGTCTATAAAACCATGAATGGTGTGGAGAAAGTGAATAAGGAAATGTTATCTACCTCTCCACATAACACAAGAATTAGGGGGTCACCCAGTGAAATTAATAGGCAGCAGGTTTAAAACAAACAAAAGGAAGTATTTCTTCACACAGTGTACAATCAGCCTGTGGAACTTGTTGCCAGGGGATGTTGTGAAAGTCAAAAGCTATTAGCCAAGATGGTTAAGGATGTAACCCCATGCTTTGGGTGTCCCTAAACCTCCAACTGCTAGAAGCTGGGACTGGACGATAGGGGATGATCATTCGATAAATTGCCCTGTTCTGTTCATTCCATCTGAAGCATCTGGCATCGACCACTGTTGGACGACAGGAGACTGGGCTGGATGGACCATTGGTCTGACCCAGTATGGCCGTTCTTATGTTCTTACTAGCTGTTTTTCTGAGGGTTTTTTTCTGTGCAGAATGTTTTCAGCAAATTTGAAGATACTTTCCTGGGTTTTGGCTTCATTAAATTGAAAACTCAGCCCAGGGTCATCGGATAGTTCATAAAGCTCTTGAGGAAACATGGGATGATTAATGGTGTTATGCTGATGTTTTTGTTGCCTGGTTTTCTAATATCAAAATCCTGCAGTCAACACTTCTCAGCTGTCCCCTGTATCTAAAGGGCTGAACTAACACTCTAGAGCAGGGGTAGGCAACATGTGGCACGCGAGCTGATTTTCAGTGGCACTCACACTGCCCAGGTCCTGGCCACCGGTCCGGGAGGGCTCTGCATTTTAATCTAATTTTAAATGGAGCTTCTTAAACATTTTAAAAACCTTATTTACTTTACATACAACAATAGTTTAGTTATATATTATAGACTTATAGAAAGAGACCTTCTAAAAACGTTAAAACGTATTACTGGCACGCGAAACCTTAAATTAGAGTGACCAAATGAAGACTCGGCACACCACTTCTGAAAGGCTGCCGACCCCTGGTCTAGAGCCAAGCATGCACAACCTTTGGAATCTGCATCTGAACTTTCCATTGTGGGCCAAAATCTGAGGAATCTGAGTTTTGGGGATTTGTCTGAACCTGAAACTCAAAGCTAAATTCAGGGGAGGGAAGGACACATGGTTCAAATCCAATGTTTGCACAACTCCCTGTAATACAGAATCGCACTGGGTCTGATGCAAAGCCCACTGGAGTCAACTGGAGCTTTGACTTACCAGGCTTCAGATCAGGCCCTAAGATTGTATGTGACATTAGCACCATATTGGGACAATTTGTAAGTCTTGCCAGGGTGGCTTTGGATACTGGTTTATGTTTATGGCAGCATATTTTTGCTTTGAAGTATTTTATGGCCTTTATATGCATAAAAAGTCCCCTAACAAACAAATTAACAATTCAAGTTGATTTATGCACTGTCCTCACATGGATCTTTACTGCTTTGATAATTAAGCAATATAATGAGCCATGGCACATATCGTGCTGGGAAGCCTTCAGAGCATTGAGAGTCTCAAGGCCTTTGACTACCAAAGAAGGACAAGGTCTCATCACAATGCCCACAGTATGAACTGGTTTTAAAGGTGGGAGGGTATTTAGTTACAATGTACCGTAGAACAGCAAAGGCCTGATTTCAACAGATGTCATGATCTTTTACTCCCTGGACCATCAGGGCACAGAAGCGCCACAAAAGCAAGGATTTTAGCCCGTTGTGGGGCAGTGGGATGCTGATCAGCTAATGATCACGTTCGGGGCTTTTAAAAGGCATTTGTGTGTTTGAAGGCCACCCTCAGTACAATCTGGAGAAGAGAGATGCAGGTATGTGGCTGCTGGAGGGTTAAAGATGTGCCTTGTTTATCTGGAAGGAGCAATCTCTGGCAGGTTGGGGGGGAGACACAGGGATAAATGTCAGTTCCAATATGAATCATTAAGAAATACCCACCGACTGTTGTTTGGATGGATATCCTGAATCACTGCTTCATACTGACAGGAAATAGGTTTGTTGCTACGGATTTCAGTGGCAGCAAAAATAGTGTAAATACAAAATGTCCTTCCTTAAAAAACAACATTCAACTGGGTAATATGCTACTTAAAAAAAAAAAAAAAAAGAGGCTAACAGTGTTCCAGGAAGAGCGGAAACATCTTCATTAGCACTGCAGGGAGGGGGGGAGGAGGAAATGTTTCTCTCCTTAAAAAGCACACGAAGCAAACTGCATAATGTGATAGTCAGAGGGAATAATTCTGGATGCAAACTCAGAGAACTATTATTTTTTTAATCACATAAAATGACACTCCAGGGTTTTGCACTTTTGTGATCACAGGGAAAGAGGCACCTACTCGAGCCAAAAACAACTCCACAGAGAGAGCATGCATTTCTCTTCTTGTCGCTAGAATGTCTCTAGTTAATATTTTCATTCAATTACCTTTCCTGCATTAAATACATATACCTGGATGCCTATTGCTTCTGATTGGCTGATTGCTCCCTTCCTGTGTCCTTGCAAAAATCACTGACAACAAAATATGCTCTGTGTAAGCTCCAAAGCTTGTCTCTTTCACCAACCGAAGTTTGTCCAATAAAAGATATTAACTCACCCACCTTGTCTCTCTAATATCCTGGGACCAACAAGGCTATAATAACACTGCAAAACAACAATATATGCAACTATTAGAAAAATGTGTGGTTCAAGCGGGGGAGACAAGATGGATCAAGTGACAGACAGTGGAATACGGAGCCTTTTATAGCTAAGTAACCTGTGTGAATTCAGCAGTTCAAGTTGGTGGTGACCAAAAGTTGCTACGTTCCACGACTATTCAGGAGTCCACGTGGAATGAGTTTGGTGGTCTCAGGCCAGTGGAGAAGGGTTCATATTACCCGCCCCCCCATAAAATTGGCATTCATTGATCCTTTAGACGGCAGTCTCAGAGGGACCAAGGATCAAAAGGCTGCTGGATACTGAGCAGCCCTGTCACCTCTCCAGGTGATCAATCTATCCAGGTTAGGGCTGAGGCATGCTAGAAGGCAGGGTTAGAAAGCTTGTCCTGGCATTGACCATGCTGTAATTATGTCAAAATCTAGAGGACTTCAGTCTCCAGAACCTTCATTTGGGCACCATTCTAAAGCACTACATTAAATCAAATGTATTTTTTTAAATCACCCTCTCCCCTCCCCCATGTCATTACAACCCCGCTCAACCCAGGGATTCGAAACAGCACCATTTCCGAGCAGCTGAGGCTGATAACATCCCATCTGCAAAACAAACCGTCAATACAGTTCAGGAAGCTCTCAAACCTCCAAGCCAAATAAATGAGTTGAGGCTATGCACCCGCTCATTTTCCAAGAATTGTTGATACAGTATCTGGTCTGCTGTTGTACTCTGTCGCCAAACAGTTGAACATGGAGCAATCCCAGGGCTGTCTGCACTCCTCAAGGATGAACTCTGAAAGTTTTACATCATTTAGACCTAGCTGCTGTCAGATCCTTGCCTCCTAGTACTGCTGACCTGACCGTGTCCTCAATGTGACAGTTGTCACATATATTCACATCAGAGAAACTTGCAAAGATTCACAAAGATGTACAAATTCAGGAGATGCTGAAAGCAGCAGAAGCCTTGAGAAGACAATTTTAGGTGCTAAATGCAATATCCAGTTAGAGAAAAAAGATCTAGTTAGAGATGGCTATTTTTGCACCAAAACTAGTATATTAAAATGCTGTTAGATTCTGAAAAGTGGCTGTTTAACAGGATTGTGAGGTTCCACATTTATTTCCTGTCAGTGATTTCAGGGCAAATTGGCTCAGGTTACAAATCAAAAGATGGATTTTTCTAGCTGCCAGCACTGCATACACCATGAAATATCTAAAAATCAAACTTCCTAACTTATCACTGTAATAAAGATTCTGCAATTAAAATTTAACGGACAATTCAAGTTGATGCATGAGCAGAAATGGAATCCAGCTTGTTTTCCATAGTTATATAAACTCTGCAAGACTAACAGGATTTAAGAACATTTTGTCCAAAAAAATAAGCAGGTATGACAGACACAGGGGCAGACAGAATAATAATTCTGTTATTTAATGCTAGTTATTACAGTGACAGGTGCATCAGAAATGCCTCGCTAGATAGTAACTTTGCCCTTCTCCAGCACTTTTACTCCAAGGATCTCAACATGCTTTACAAATAGTGATTATTTCGGGCTCATAACACCAAAGAGAGGAACACCAGGAAATTGAGAAAAAGAGGGGTTAAATAACTAGATCACACAAGTCTAAGCCACAGTTGGGAACAGAATACATCCCTGTCCCTATCAATTTGTAGCCTTAGCTACATCCTCTTGCCCAGCCATACTTACACAGACATTTTTTCTAAACAAATATGCTTTGGGTCTGATCCTGATTGGTGCTAGTAACCTGCAGTTCCCACTTAAGTCAGGGTCTTTAAGAATGGAGAAAAAACTACAGAGAATAATGAAAAACCTGAAGTTGTAGAAAAAAATTAGAGTGCAGGAAATGTAGCATGACATGGGATTTATTCCTTCACCACAGAACATTCTCCACGCCCTCAGCTGTGTGATTCAGCAATTCTGATGGCATTCCCTGGCAGTGATACCCCCAAGTGTATGTCAAATGGCAGTATGTTCTAAAATGAGTTCACCCCCTCCCCACCCCAGGTGAGCATGGAAGGTTGGGAGAGCAAAAAAGAGTCTTTACCAATAGTCCCTGGCTAGTGGTCTCTAAAAAGATCATAAGTTATTGCAATGGGGGTATTATTTGTACACATGAGCTATACACAGAAAATTGGAAAGCCCTGGTACAAGCTGATTATAAGAGAAGGATTTGGTGCATTATCTACCCATGTAAAAGTGTAAGAATAATTTGCCATGTCTGATCAGACCATTGGTTAAATAAGA
The DNA here is from genome assembly GCA_003942145.1 of Platysternon megacephalum. Lineage (NCBI taxonomy): Eukaryota > Metazoa > Chordata > Testudines > Platysternidae > Platysternon > Platysternon megacephalum. Next base: position 9,297,363 of record QXTE01000016.1, on the reverse strand, counting down.
TTGGGACCCTGTCTCCGTGTCTATGCCATGCATGCTTCAGAGAAGATAATCCCACCACCAAACCTGGCCACTGGTGTAATTCTAGAGGCCAGGAAGGAGTCTCTCTCTCCCTGATTCCCATGTATGAAGGGGGATCATATGGAAGACAAAATGGGCAGAGAACCTTTCACAGTCCTGACCTGCCCCCTCCTAAGCAGAGCTGGTTTGCAGGGGAAGGAAAGAAAGTAACAGGTTTGGAGACAGCAGAGGAAGAGTTCTGCTCTGCTCATTACTGGCTGTGTGGATGGTCAGGCAGGTGCAAACACATCACTGTTCTATCATAACAGAAACAGAATCATCAGAAGGTGACTGTTCAGTTTGTATTTCTATTTTGACTTGCAAGAACCTACTTGATGAAAAACAGTTCCCCCGCTTTTCTCGGGGTGAAGCTGCTGATATCTGACGGTTCAGCTGTAAGTGAGCATCACGTACAGAACAGGGAAAAATCTATCACCCTTAAAGAACTTGAATATTTTTCAGTCACACAAACATATTCTAAAATAGCCCCAAAAAGGTGTCCTTCCTCCCACACAGAAGCAAGCAGCTGCAGCAAAAATCTCAGTTGAATTTTGACACCTCCGGTCAGGAGAATACCAGGATTGCCTACGGTACATCTGTGATTTGGAATAAAAAGGCATTGTATGAGAAAAATCAGTATTCCCCTAATTTCTAAATGCATTTTAATACGACAGAGATGCAATACTCTGGCAAGGGACTGTTTAGTGCTTTATTTCTTTACTAAGCAGCAGTTAGAAAGGGGGAAAAAAAAAGCATATTAACAGTATGAAAGGCACCATGTAGCATCTCTTCAGTGATTGTCTGCAAACCCTTCTGCTCCAGAGAGTGTTTTCCTTGAGAGCCCTCACAGACACGTTACAAGCAAGCATAAGCACCACCAATTGTTTTAGCATGATAAACACATTTAAAACCTTTCAATATCTTTTGTCTGTTTACAGCTGCATTCCTTAAGGAATTCCGACAAGTTCACCAGAATGGAAAAGTTACAAAATGCCAAACTAAGTGATGCGGCTAATGTAAATTCTAAACTAAAAACCAAGCTGTGGCAGGATGTTCTTGGTTTTGCTGGAGAAACGGGAGGAAGCGGGAGCGGCTGGGTGAAATCAGTGCTTCTGAAAAATGGGATTGGGATAGCAATGACTGGACCAATGAGGCACAATGCACGCTTCCCCAAGCTGCTCTGTCAGTTCATCTCTGGCTTCCACCCAAGAAACTTAAAGAACTTCACTAATATTAATGAAGTAACCCTTCCCGTACTCTCCTGACATAAGTATTATCTCTGTTTTACACAAAGAAGCAGGCACAGAAAAGCAAAGTGCCTTGCCTAAGATGACATAAGGACTTCGTGGCAGCACTGCAAATAGATCTCCTGACTTCCAGTCCTGCAACGAAGCTACAAGACCATCCTTTCCACTCCTACCATCTGCTTCTGCAGTACTGGGATCCCCACCCAGCTCTATCACTATATCTTAGCACTGAAATTATGCAAGTTACCACTCCCCCCACCCCTCAAAAATCTAATCTGCTAAAGAGAAAAATTATACAAGCCAGTAAACACACAGTGTAAAGAGTCTTTAATATTGATTCCCTTACTCAATATTTCACGAAGTCTACGTCCCCACTCAACAGTGGAGCAGTAAGAGAGAAAACAGAATTTGGTCAGATCCTGACGTTTACAAGTTGAGACAAACAGTAACGTTTTCAGGCTGAAATTAACTTCATGTTTTAGTGCAGAAATTGGTAGCTTTTGTAATTGCTCTGCATCTCTCCAAGACATACTTTGTGCTGGATATAGGAAAAGTGATCAAGGCTGGGATTTTCCAAGGAGCGGAAGGGAGTTAGATGCCCAGCTCAGTGGTGGATTAGCCACTGGGACAATGGGGCCCTGGTCAATTGGGGGGCCCTGGAAAAATGGGCACCCCCATGCCCTGCTCGGCGCTCCTGGCGGGAAGTGGGGTCAGGGTGCGGGGGCTTTCCCCACTCTGCCCAGCGCTCCTACTGGGGAGCAGGGGAAGCCCCCGCAACCCAACCCAGCTCTCCGCCAGGAGCCCGGGCTGGCAGAACGGGGCAAGTCCCCGCACCCTGACCCCACTCCCCCCTGGCAAGAGCACTGGGCAGGCGGGGGAAACTCCCACGCCATGACCCTGTTCCCCAGCAGGAGCGCCGGGCTGGCAGAACGGGGCAAACCCCCACGCCCCAACCTCGCTCCCCCTGGCAGGAGCACCGGGTGGGCGGGGGAAACTCCCGTGCCCCAACCCTGCTCCCCAACAAGAGCGCCGGGGGGGGAAGAGGGGGCAGTGGGGACCACAGGCAGAAGGGGTGGGGAGGGGCCCCCACTTGCTCTGGCCCAGGGCCCCACAAAACCATAATCCGCCTCTGGCCCAGCTTCAGTAGAATACCAATGAGAGTTGGGCCTCTGCCTCCCAGAGGCTCCTTTGAAAATCCCAGTTCCCCTTTTTGTTAAAATGGAAAGGGGAAGGAGTTTGAGGTTACACAGGCTTCTTCCCTGCAACAAGGGGAAAGGAAAAGAAATGGGAGTTTGCTGCATTATTACTACTTTGCATTTACACGGTGGCAACTTACCGAACATGTTACCAATGTGTCCATTCTTAGTTAGCGGTCGAAGTTCATTTTTTCCGAATGCATATCGTTTGTAGTTATCCCAAGCAAACTTCATCATCTACAAAGAAATAGGTAGGGGAGGGGTAATTAGCAAGACTATTAAAGTGAACTAAATTTCAGATTTAATGCAGGGCTTGATCCCGATCAATGCGGAGTCCTGCATCTTCCAGTGACCCACTAATTATGAAAGTCTACACTGCTCTGAATACATAAGAATCCTGCTTGAAATTCACATTCGGTACCATACTTTTATTATCCTATGGCATTTCAAGTTTGACAGGATGGACCCATCAGTTGTGGGATACAATTTGGGATTGTGATAACATAGTAGGTGCCTGATTCTAACTTAATATCCAATACTTTGTTGTCAAAGTTTTGTATGAACATCAAATTATTTGAATTATCCCATTTCAACCAAGAACTTCTAAGATTTCATAATGCTAATTACAAATGGGTAAAATATAAATGCTAAGCTTGATGGGTCCAAAATTAATTCTCCAAAAGATATTACACATTTTGAGTTTTAACATTTCCTTATGATATTGATAGTGAACCATTCATCAGGTACAATAGTGTTAAAATCCCACCTGACCATTCGCCAAACGCAGATATATAAATATATACAACACTGAAAAGGAAGCAGGATTGGGGTGTATCATGCACATAAGAATACTGAAGTGAGCAAGAGAAGAAGCTGATCTTATCTTAAAATAAACGTTACTCAGATTTAAACTTTCCCTAATGTTCAAGCTGAACCTTCATTTTTATTAATAGCAGATCTCCATGCTTTTGAGGAAGAGGATGGAATCCATGTCATTTTGAAATCTTCCAAACAAGACTCAATAGCATCTTCTCAAGATGGTTTTGTGGGAGCCCAGGAAGACGGATATCTGAGAGATCCCTTCCAAGTCAAACAATTCTCTGACACAGAGCTGTCTGTGTTGGGAAGAACCTCCTAGAGGCCATTGAATTTGCCTTCCTGGGAGGATTCTAGGGCACTGGGTTTGGTACGATTCCAACACGTACATGCAAACATAGTTTCTTCCTTCCACTTGCCCTTTTTGCTCTAACTGGCAGGGAAAATAAACTGACAAGTATCCTCTCTTCAGACAGGAAAGACCAGGACTTTTGTCAGGTTCTAAGCAGCTACTTAAACAATGCCTCCTTTTATAAATCCACACAGTTCCAGTCAGATTGGTCTAAAACCTATGCTTTTCTTTGACTCCAGACCTGGAATGAAGTCATATGGTGGATCTGAAGGTGGCTTTGGAGGCTCAACAGTAATCTCTATCTCTGCCCAACTAAAATAAGATTGTTCTTGTTAGAGTGAGGGATTTAAAGACTGTAGGTGAATTGTGGAGAAGGAGCAATTAAAACAGTCACGCCTATGTAACAGTGGCCAATGTCTATCTGTCCAGATTAGGGATTCTTGAACTATTTATTGCCCAAATATACAGGCTTCATTAGTCTAATATTCTTCCAGCTGTTTTGATTCCCTTGCTGTCCATCCCTCTCCAGCTGTACATTTCTCAAACCCAACGTAGCGAGCATCTGCCTTAATTAGCACACGCACACACACACACACACACACACGCACGCACGCACACACACACACACACAAAAAGCCACATCACCAATGTTTTTTTCTTTTTTAAACATCCAGCTTCCAAAGTCAAGTTTCACAGGGCTGGTCACACGAATGAGGATAAACATTTGCAGAGCTGACTGATAACATTCAGACTCCAGCACCGCCAGAAGGAGGAATTTTGGATGAATAAGTGAAGCCATTTTGGCTTTATAAATTCTGTGTGGGATGAATTAGTCACTAGAGCTCATTGATTCTAGGAAGCTAAGACTTAACGACCAACAGAGCAACAACCTCCTGTGAAAGGCACTTGCGTATGCATCAATCATATGACTCAGGGTTTTCATTTTTTCTAGGTCGATGCTGTTTTCCAGTGACAGTATTATTTTAATAGGGGGTTTTCATTATTTTACTAGTTTTGTAGTAACACTATTGGGGAAAGCTGGGAGGGATAGCTCAGTGGTTTGAGCATTGGCCTGCTAAACCCAGGATTGTGAGTTCTATCCTTGAGGGGGCCATTTAGGGATCTGGGGCAAAAATCTGTCTGGGGATTGGTCCTACTTTGAGCAAGGGGTTGGAGTAGATGACCTCCCAAGGTCCTTTCCAACCCTGATATTCTATGATTTCCCAGATGATACTAAGCAAAGCACCTTTATCCTCTTCTAATAAGGGTATGATCCTGTACTCCATTGGAGAGAGGGATGTTTTTCCAGAACCTTTACCAGGGGCCAGGCTCCCACAAAAAAAGTTTTCCTGTTGCTAGTGATAAAACCCACACATCAGAGGGGCAGGAGCTTGCAGACAAGGGAGGTGAGAGATTGAGGAACCTTTTTGTTTCCCCTTTTAAATCATAACCAAAGAGGAAGGGAACACCCTCTTGGCAAACACAGGCAAGTTCCACTTCGCTGGAACGTTTATGCTTTGTTGCTGAAAATTGAGCCAACTACATATTGATTGTTATAACGAATATTCTGCAACGTGCATAACTAAGATTGGGATGAAAATCAGAGAGGGGGCAGAGTGGGTATCCTGCCCTGGAATTTTTAAATACCTGCTACTTGGTCTCTCTGATCCATTCCAAGAGGCAAAACATTTGTTTTTCAAAGTATGTTGGAGCCCCAGGATCTGTCCTCCCTGGTGCAGATTGATTAACAGTAGCCAGAGAGGGTGAATTCTGCCAGCAGAGAAAAGGAAATTGCCTCAATTACCTCTCCTTCAATTTGGTGGCAGAATTTTAATAGGAGACCTCCTCCCTCCCCCTTCCACCACCAGACATTCATATAAGTAAAGCCAGAGGACTTCAGGAATAATCTCCAAGGTTTGCTCACTTTAACATGCCACCCCAAAATGCTGTTTATGGAGACAGCTCCCTCACTCATTAGGCTAGATTGGTTTTCTTTTCTCCTTCAAAATGGTTGACCAGGCAAATGAAGTTAAAATTTGTCATGCAGTTCTGAAGAGCCTCAGTATAAAATGATTTCCTGCTGGCTGCAATGCCTGAAACTTTCTTTTGCTGTTATGTTCTGGGCTGATAATCAGACAGAGGATGGACTAGATTCGGCATGCTGCCTAGAGATATTGAAGGGCTGCTGCCATCTCCTTTGTGTGAGAAAAATTTCACTTGCAGTTTTGAAACTCTGGTATATTTCTGTGATAAGAGCCACGATGTGGCTCTATCTCAGACTCCAGGATCAGGATTTCCTCCCTCTGATCACTGGTCCAGAAGCAGTGATTGGAAAAGTTTAACCGCGACAAAAGTTTACAGTTCTACCAACTCAGCCATTTTGCAGCAGCTGTTCCAGGCCAAGTTTAGCAGCACATCTCATGAACTCCAGAGATTAATTGCGCCTCAGAAGGTGGGGATTCCACATTTTCATATGGTATAGAGGACTGGTATGTAGCTCTACAAGTTTTTAAGCAGTTAGTGGCCACTAAAGTCTAGCTGGAGTTGAAATAGGAAAGAAAAAAATGCAAGATGGAAATCAGACCCATGTGGCAAACACCTATCAGTCATGGTCTAGATCAGTGGTTCTCAAAGCCGTTCCGCCGCTTGTTCAGGGAAAGCCCCTGGCGGGCCGGGCTGGTTTGTTTACCTGCCGCGTCCGCAGATACGGACGATCGCGGCTCCCACTGGCTGCGGTTCGCCGCTCCAGGCCAATGGGGGCTCCGGGAAGCGGCGCGGGCCAAGGGATGTGCTGGCCGCCACTTCCCGCAGAACCCATCGGCCTGGAGCGGCGAACTGCGGCCAGTGGGAGCCGCAATCAGCTGAACCTGCGGACGCGGCAGGTAAACAAACCGGCCCGGCTCACCAGGGGCTTTCCCTGAACAAGCGGCGGCCCGGCTTTGAGAACCACTGGTCTAGATAATACTTAGTCCCTCTCAAGTTCCCTTCCAGTCCTATGATTCTACAGCTTTAAAGTCTGATTTCTGATGAAATGCCAAGGTTAAAAGTGAATGTTTTATACCATTCTAGCCATGGAAGATCATGATATATCGAGCTTTAAAACAACGTCTACAAATATAAAGAGTTTTATGCAAACTGGTTCATAGTTTTAGATTTTAGATTTACTGGTGTGCTGCATGCCACCTGACAATTATCGATCTGACCCTGAAGTACAAACCACCCAGTCTTTCAACTGATTTACAGCACAGATTCCAAGTCACAATTAAACTTGTCAGATTGCCTTTCCTCTCTGTCTGACCTGTATAATCCACCTTATTTCCCTCAAAGAAATCCAGCTACACATTTAAATGGCATTGTCAATTTAAATATGTCGTAGACAAATACTTCTTTACCCGTTTTACTAACACTTTGGATTTTTAAAATTTTCACTGTTGACATAATTTACTTCCCACAATTTATGCTCTGAATACTTTTTGCGCACCTCTCAGCGTAGATAATGGAAATCAATTATGGCCTCAATCCTGTAAACTGTTCCGCCTCGGCAGAGCCCCGTACCCATGCAGAGCCCCACTGACTTCAGTGGGTGGAAAGGTCGATTTGGACAGAACAGCTTGTGGGATCAGAGTCTTAGTTTCACTTGCAGGTTCCTAACACTGCAGTATTTGGGTTTCTAACATCGCAGGGGAAGGACTGTCAGACCTGTTTTCGTTGCATTTTTTCTTCAATGTGAGGCAACATTTTTATTAGATGTAGGTTTTATAACAGCTATTTTTTAAATGGTGGGCCAATTTTTTCTGGACAATGGTCCTTTAAATACTGCAGCAAGATATATTACAAGTGTTTAATATTTATACTGACACGTCACATGCTTCTAATTCTGCTGAAGCTGAACGAAGAAGATCCCATGGCTGCACCTACACTGTTACCATATTTCCTCTGATTCGCTCCCCTCCTTTAATTTGTTTCCATTTGTTTGGCAAGTCTTGACTCAGTAAGAATTTGCTTATATGACCAACACAGCACTTGGTGCATGTTTATTTAGTGAATCAAATTCAGGGATAGTGTCAGCCGGTTGGGGGGGGGGGGGGCAAGATTAACCAGACAGAAAATTGGGGGGGCTGTGCCCCCCTTTGCCACAAGGCCCCACACCTCCATGGCCCCACCCCCTCTGTGGCCACGCCCCGTTGCCACATCAGAGGCCGGAAGCAGGAGCCAGGCAGTGCGGGGCTCTGGCTGCTCGCAGCTGGTAAGAGCTGCCCAGGTGGGAGGACCCAGCTCTGGGGCTGGCAGAGCCCTTGGGGAGCAGCATGCAACCGCTGGGGGTGGGGCCCAGGAGCCCGGGCTGGAGTGAGTCAGTCCAGGCTGCTGTGGGGAGCCCCGGACCTTCCACCTGCCCTGGGTGGCACACGCCCCAGTGGGTGGGGACATGGGCCGGGGGCTGTTCTTGGGTACCCCCAACCCTCTGCCCAGGCTTACTTCTGCTACGAGGTGGCTACGGGGAGGGGGGGGGTCGGGGGGAGGGAGAGTGGTAGGGGGCCTAAGGCAAATTTTGGGGTGGCTATAGCCCTTGCAAGTCCCCTCCCCCAGCACTTCCCCATATCAAATTATCAATAAAGTTCTATTAAAAATCCTACCACGTCAAGCTTTCATTGGTTCCTTGCTCTAGCAGTGCTTTTATGGCTCCAATCCAGGACTGTATACCACAGAACACATTGGACAAGTGTAATTTGCAATTCCTATCCCTAAGTATTAGGAAGCCTGATTTTCAGAACTGTTGAGAGTGTAGATTCGCTGACTTCAAATGCAGTTGAGGGCAGTCAACATATGTGAAAAGTCAGGCTTTGGGTTTCAAATGGTATCATGGCGGGGAAAGAAGAAGGCCAATAACCAGAACTTTCTAGAATAAAAGCAAACAGCCAGTTGTGGGAGGTAGGCAGTTTGCTAACATGCAGAAGGAGAACCCTCAGGGTATATGATGAAGAAACAGGGTCCAAGATAAAAACTTCACCAAAGAAATATTCTACCATGGCAATGGGCATGCACAATACTTCAGATGTGATGTAATATATGCAGTATTTAACTAATTAAAAACCCTGGGTTAAACCTGCTTGTAAAAGCAGAGAGGATCAGCGAGAAATCAAACTCACATTTGCCTCCTCATGTCAGCCCTGTATGATTTTAAAATGCAGAGCATTTCCAAACAGCTATTTGATTAGTTTTATCCATCTAGGCTAGGATAATTAGTAAATGCCTAAGAGATGAAATTTAAATATGCCAACCAATCAGTCCATTTCAAGAGCTTCCCATGAACATTATACAAAGCAATTATCTTTACAAGATAACCACTTTCATGGCTCTTTTGCTTTAAAAAAGATCCTTACCCATCAGCGCCCTGTAAAATATTTAAACGATCACACTACCTAAAAAATTCCAAGTTGGGGTTTTCCAACAACAATTCTTTTTGTTGTTGCTTGTTTTTTAAATTATTATTAACATAAGCTTCCCACTGTTTTGCTACTCAAAACTGGTAGGTTTTTTCCTCTTTGTCTTTTTGGTGAAGATCAGTGGCAGTATCAGATAGGACCTGACCTTTTCTGCCTCTAGCCTGGTAGATCATATCAGACAAAACCTGACTTTTTCTGCCGCCAACCTTTTAGGACATTGAAATTAGCTCCCGTCCCGTTCCTATTTCAGATTTCTTACCTGCGGTACACTGCGGTATATTTTTCCCACCCTGCAAAAAATAATTTTCCTGACAACACTATGTACTAAAAGGTATAACTTGCTGTCAGAGTCTCACAGTAAGAGTAAAAGATAGGTGTGAGACCTTATCCTAATCTCACTTGTTTACACTGGTGTAAATCAGGAGTAATTTCACCAAAGTCAAGGGATCTGTACCAGTGTAAACTGGTGCAAGATTAGTATCAGGCCCTCAGTTATATTTTTAAGACAGTTATATATACACACAAACCCCAGTAAAGAATCTAATGATGGACTCAAATTAAAAAGCTTTACCACAGAGCCATTGTCATGCTGGGTCACTTTCAGACCTACTTATTTTGAAAGCGTCCTTAGAAGTCATTCTACATAATATTTTGATTGCTAAATGTCTTGGCACTTGGCTAACAGGTTTCATTTAACCAGGCACTAATAACCACAGGCCTTTATTTCATGATTATAAAAGCCTGTAACTAGCAGAACAGACACTGCTACAGCACATGAAGAAGTTACTAGGCAACATGCAGAAATGGACAGCAACACTGATAATCCATTCTAAAGTAATTACATTTTATAATTAAAGATTACTGTAAATCCAATAGATCCCAACAGGAACTTGAGCAATTTAGAGACACCCTGGCTAACCTGTCTGTTTTAAAGCAGTCATGTTAGCTTCTAATCTTGAATAAAACACAAAGAGAATGGATATTTTCATTTAATAGGCCTTCAAGCACCTGACAATCATAATGTGTGTCATTTTTCTAGTCATTAGTTGGATCTTTTCTTATTTAACTAACTTTAACAAAAACTGCATTCATCTTTATTGGCACTGAGGAGGTGAGTACCAGGGATTAGAACTGGGAATGGAAGTTTGAACTCCTGATGGGAAATCTTGTTGCCACTGACAAATCCATTCCCTACTCTTCCACTAACTCTAGCTCCTCTGTGCCTCAGTTTACCTATCTGAAACATAGAGCTAATCATTATTTCACAGGGGTGTTGAGGCATAATAAATAAAAATGAACTACTACTATTAAACTGAACTTGAATAGCATTCTGCATGTTCAAATGTAAGTAACACGAAAGGAATTAATTCTCAATATTCAACAAAGTAAAAATCATTATCTCAAAGCTTTTACAGGTGAGGGAAAAGCAGGCAGAGAGGGAAAGTGACTTGTCTAACATTACTCAAGAAGTCAGTGGCAGAGTCAGGATTACAACCCAAAACTTAATTCAGATGCAGCTGGACCCCACTGGGACTGAATGCAGAGACAGGCGCTTAGCATAATGGGGTCCTTGATTGGTAATGTATGGATTATTATGCTATCATATCAAGAGAGTGATACACCCCTAGTCAAATAGTTTATCTACCACAAATTAACACCTGAGATTATAGCATTTGTTCACATATGTTAAGGAAAGAAGGCACCACTGCAATTATCTATCCAGCCTCCTGCATAACATAAGCCATGGAATTTCACCCCGCAAATTCCTACATGAAGCCCAGTAACTGGTGAGTATCTTTTAGAAAGACACCCAATGTTTGGGAAAGCCTCAAGTATTTTACAGACACTTCTGCAATGATCCAGCTGATTCTTCCTCAATCACTGAGCACAAAATCACATAGCCATGCCCAGAATCTTGAGCCATTCCCATGCCCTTGAGTGCCTTGAAATGGGTTTTAAAGTTGAAACTTGAAACTTTGCCAAATCTGCCGCTGAAGTGTAACTACACCAGCAGATACTTTAATTTATTAGCAGACATTAAGTAGATACTGTAAATCGTTTGCTACATGTACCTTTATTATCTATAAAGTAAATACAATAATGTCAGTGAAGAGCTTTCTGCCTAGGACTTTTGTTGCAGAGTCTTTAGGGTGCATCGTCAAGCTACTTATATTAGAGATTTTTTCCACCATTTTCATCTCTACTGAATAGGAAACACAAACAAGGCAAAAATTGCAGCTGGACTCTACAGTTGGAAAAATCTACAGTTGGAAGCACCAGATGAATTCATTAGAGAGTTAACTTTGCATAAGCAAAAGCAGGGCTGTGAGGGGGTGAGATCATGGGCCGGAAAGGGGTTAATAGCCAGTTAATTACAACACAGGTACAACAGATGTACCTAATTACTTGCTTCTCAGCCAGAGGGGCAGGACTGGGAGGCATCAGGTGATAACTTAATGGACATCTGGCCCTTATAAAAGGGGAGAGCATTCCCTCTGAAGGGAGGAACCAGAGGCACTTCTATGAAGTGGCCTGAGCCAGAAGCTGCAGGAAAACATGCACCCTAGACAGATGCAGTTTGAGGTGCCAGAGCTTGAGGCTGGATCTGGGGAGAAGGTTACAGAGCGGCGAAGAGAAAAACTGAAGATGGAGCCCAGAAGAAGGGCAGACTGGTTGAGAGACTTTTAGACATTAGTGTGAGTTTCTGTTGCCTGACAGATTGGATTTAGATGCTTCTCCACTGGAAGGCTGAGTTATGCAGAAAGGCAGGTGACTCGCAAGAGACTCAGAGACCCTGATGCCAAGGGGCGCTTCAGTGGTGAACATGCATCATGACAAGGGCTAATACCAAGTTCTTGAGTTTGGGTCCACACTTAAGATAAACCAATTCAACAACAATTCCACCATCATGAACTAGCTGAGGTGAATGTTTACCCTGGACTGTATCAGAAATGATCAACTGTATCCTACGTCCTATACAGCTCTAACTGCTAATTGAGGTTCTCCTTTCATTTAGATGGTAGGGGTTTGCACTTCTGCCGCAGAAAGATCCAAATTCTATCCCTCCTGCTGCTGTCATATTCTGACTAGCTGATATACACGATATAGTGACAGCTGTGAAGCCCCAGGTAGCTGCAGATTTGCTATGAAACCTTAACTTTACAGCACCTTTCAGCTGAGGACCTCAAAGCACTTTACAAACCATTAAACTGAGCTTCACCACCACTCCCCTACTTCTACTGAGACAGGCAAATATCTCCATGTACAAAGGAGAAGACTAGGAGCAGAGGGGTAATAATACTCAGCACGTATCTTAAAAGGACTTTGCAGATATTTAAACTAAGCCCTATCACATTCGTGAGAGAAAGGCAAGTATTCTTCCCATTTTACAAACAGGGAAACAGAAGCATACACCGTCCAGTTGCCCAATGTCATGTACCAAGTCAGTAACAAAGCCAGAAACAGAACCCAGGAGTCCTCCTGACTCACCGTCCCCTGTGAGGAAAGCTGAAAAGGAAGAGAACGCATCTCAAAACACAATTAAACTAACTCCTAATTAAATTCCAAACACAACTGGGTTTAACTGTATCAAAAGAAAAGAAAAAATCTTTAGATGGGGCATTAAGTCCCACTGGGTCCTGCTGCTTCTATATTAGGAAACATCTCAGCAACAGTGGTTGATTTTGCAGTTGAAGTTTCTTAATGAAACAGCAGGTTGCAAAAGGATGACAATGGATTTTTGAGAATGAAGCTGATGAGTCTAGGGCAAACTGTAGAGGGCTTTAATCCTTGAGGAGGGGGGAGAGCTACATTAAGGGTCCGCTCACTTACTCCAACTGAAGCTTACGGAGGATTCTACTAGAAGTAAAAGCATTTGTGTTCGAGGTCTCTCCAGGACAGCAAAAGGAAGAAGGAAACCTTATTTGTTTCAAGCTTCTATAAGTGATCAAGCATACCAGATTCCAATGCATGACCAACACTGTTTCAGCACAAAAGCAGCAGGGATAAAAGCAATGGTCCTTTGCTTATTACCTCTTGCTACTGTTCAAGTACTTGTACTTGCTGTCATAAGGTTTAGAGAACTTTCACAAGAGGCTTTACATGTTCCCAATTTGCACAGGCCTGGAAGAAGTGATCCTATTAAACTGGAGGGCTGATTTCTTTCGCAGACTGGTGCTCAAATGGTAATTCTGCATGCTGGAAAAATTAGGGTCAGCTGCTAAGATCAGACCTAACTATAGCTTCTGTGATGCAGATGAAGCTGAAGATTTCTTGCCAAACAACATGCAGAATATGAATGACTGGGAGAAGACAAGAGAAACTAAGGACAAGGAGAAATTTCTCTGCCTATTCCTTCATAAGAAAAGAATTAAAAACCACCAGGGTGATAATTAGTACCTCGGTTATAGTTACTGAAAGGTTGGATAAGTACCCCTTTCAGCAACCACTACGTTATGAAGACAATGTTGATTTTGGTTTTTGTTGCTTGCCGAATGCTGCCTTCGCACCACCACACACAACATACTTACTTTAGCACAGAATATGAACCAAATGTGCTAGATTCTCACGGATTTGGGGTCACTCATACGCATTTAGGAAGTGTATAGAATATTATCCCCCCCCCCACCCCCAAAAAAATACATTTTGCTAAATTGGCCTTAAGGTTGTAAATACATCTCTATAACATACGGTAAAAATGCTTGAAGAGGCTGTTGTGCGTGTACACACACAGACACGCTGCAAAGTCAACAAAAACCCAGCACATCTGATATTGGAAAGAGCTACTCCCAACAGTGCTCTACTTCACCATCGCGGTGGTTTCAAGAATCCCTACATCAGCTGGAGTTTATAAAGCACTTTGAAATGCACAGAAATTATTTCCCCCTGTATCTGCAGAACGGTTCAAATCATTAACTGAACAGCCCAAATTTTATAGAGGACTTTCACTTTTTAAAAACTAATTTTGCTGGCATAGTTGCAAATTAGAAAATGTTTGCAAAATACTGTGGCTCCATAAAATAACCCTATTGCGACGGGGTGCAGAAGAGGGCTGCACATGCCGGGGATCTGAGACAGACTCAAGAGACAGAGTGCTAAACTTCAGAGATTGCTTTATTATTTAGATTTGTCAAATGCCTTTAACTATGAATTGTTTAGCTTGGTGCTAGCTCTTAGCTACTAGTCACTGGTATTCCCGCATGCTTTGAATAAAATAAAGCGGGGAAATTACTTACCTTGTAATTGTGCTTTTCTGAAAGCATCCTGCAAGAGTATCACTCCTGGGTCTTGTGCCTGAAGCGTAAGTCATTCAGGAAATTCCCATAGCTTTAAGATATTTGGCCCTGTGATGTACCTATAGGCTTCCTTAAAGACCCTGACTTAAGACTTCTTGCTTTGCACTTCTTAAGTCTCTAACTACACACAAAAAATACCAAATGTTCTTTCTCTAACGTGACCAACACCCCAGATGAGCAACAGACAATCACTTAGGGGATAAGCCCAGAATACTTCACCTCCTAATCAAACCACATTAAAAATCTAGCAAAGGTAGGTGGATGAGTATCTTGCGGGATGATTTTTTTCAGAAATGCATTATTACAAGGTAAGAAATTTCCCCTTCCCTAAAGACATCTCTGAGGAGTCTCACTTTTGGAGAGGAAGAAGCCAAGGAGATGTCCCGAAGGAAAAAGCAGCAGGCTACAAGAAAAGGCAAATGCCGAGGAATTTTTTCTTCCTTTAAAAACAAAAAATGCGTAGGGGAAATTATGCCTCCGAAAACTTATCAGGCCTAACTACTTAACACCTGTGTATAAGACACGAAAGAAACATCCTAAAGAAACAACACAGAGGGAGCAGGAGACTGTGGTCTTCTGCCTCAGATGCAGAATCACAGCAGGAACCCTCCCAAGGTACTGAATATAAGTGGTGAAGAGCACAGCCCTTGGAGCCTCCATGCACAAGTCTGTCATTGAGCCATCCTGAGGCAAGTAAGTAATGTCGTCTGGCCTCAGACCAGATGAGTCCTGACAGGCCTCTCTAGCTTTAACCTAACCAGATCACAGTAATGTAACATGCAACCAGAGAGCTATGGTCCTCTCACTGCAGTATTGCTTAGGGCACTGCTATTGAATGAAACAAAAAATTGCTGGCTGGGCTGCTTGGTTCAGGAAATTAAGCCCACCGACTGGAATAACCACAGGAGAGTCCTAGTTTATCACAGGGTTTACAACAGTAAGAGCTGGAGGTACACGGATTAGAACTAGAGCTATAAATTACAGGGAAGGAGTTCCTTCGTGAACGACAGTTAGGACGATACTGGATGGAACAGTCCAGGGTGCCTGAAGTACCTGAGATTGTCCTGAAAAGCCCGCTCAACAGACTTTTAACTGGCCTACAGGTCACTCAGAGGGTTAACATTCTGCAAAGCTAGGCATGTTCCCTGCATGAAACCCATGGAAGCAGGAGACCCAGAATCTTCCTTTACACTGAGTGCTTCTGGTACAGGTCTCTCGCATCTTACGCGGGGGTTACGTTCCACGGTCAGCGCATAAAGCGAAAACCGCATATAGCCAAAATCCCATTGACTTCAATGGCGGGCGGAATCGCCCGCACTACAGAAACAGTACATAAATTGCTTTTTTTCTCTTTTTTGTGTGTGTGTGGTTTTGCCGACCGCGCAAAGCCGAAATCGCGTAAGATGCGAGAGACCTGTACTAAGAACATGGTCTTAGCCTGTAAACGCAGGACTTATTATTATATTTATTAGCCAACTGCTTGATGATCTATGTTGATCATCCCTTTTGTTTTAGAACTGGGCATCTTAATTTTCCCTTTCCCCATCAGTGGGAAAGAGTTAATTGCTTCTGGCTCTTGGATGGGACCAACAATGGCCTCAAAACACACAGAGGTGCAAGCAGGTGAGATAGTTGAGGGGAAGGAAAGAAGGGAAAATACAGGCAACAAGTTGCCTCCCCTCTGCTCCTGCTCTGTATAAGGAGAAGGAGGGAGGGAACATCTGAGGTGAAGTCACCTGGCCTCCAGTCCAAATGCTGGAGTGTGGGGCGAGAAGAACCCAGAACAGCCCACAACTTCTGATCCAGTATGGGCCTGAAACAGTCAGGTGTATCCCATGTGCTTCAGCCAGATCCTAAATACTTAATATGAGTGATCTGGAAGATGAGCTTTAGTTTAATTATTTCTTGCTGGTTCACCTGCTAGCCCATCTGTTTTTATAGTTTTTGCTTGGAGGCATTGACTGGAGCATTGCTGTCCCCTCCCTTTCAAGAGCTACTAGTGATTTGAACTTCTGAAGAGGGGGAAGGAGCAATTCTCAAGCATTAACCAGTCAGCAAGGAGTAATCTGACAGTTTATCACAGGTACTAGTCAGTAACAGATACAAGAAAATGATCCCACAAAGGATACAAGAAAGTTATCCTGCAGCCATCCCAGAGTCCAGTGTTTGAGTTGTCACTCAAGGAAAGTGTTAAGAAATACTTGGAGCACAGTAACAAATTTATTAGCCAGAGGCTGATAAACTCCTCCAGGAGTCTCTCGGTCAACAATAAATCAGAGAAATCGGCTTTCAAATACTGGATCTTTAATAAAAAATAAAGCACGTGGAGTGGATGTTAGAACAGTGTTAGAATTCAGCTGCCAGAACTAAGGGGACTTGCTTTCATTCAGTCTGACCTCCCATCATGAGAGGTACCAAGGGTTGGCCCTGGCATAATTCCAACACTGCATTAGACGGTCATCACACTACAATGATTAATGAACTTCTGAAAGAAGAAAGCTATGAAAAGCAAGTTAGATTACATGGATAATAAACTAAGGCAAACAAACATAAGGATTCATAGAAATCAGAGACAGAAGAGACCACTTTGGTCAGTGAGTCCATGTCCCTGCCAGTAGAATTGTCTCCCACAATACATTTTCGAATGCTCTTTCTATTCTTGTTTTAAACAACCCAAGCAACAGATTCCCAAAAGAAGTGGTGGAAATCTATTTCAAATCTAACTTTTAGGAATTTCCCCCCCTAATATTCGGCTTAAATTTTTCCTGTCCTTAAATTTTGGAAAACCAGAGAGTAAGGAATGGGAAGAAGAGAAGGTCTCTAGGACTTTTTCCAGCATCTTATGGAGGATTTATTGGAGATCAATAACCCTTTCAAAAATATATAGTTTGAACCAATCCACCACAGAGAATGGAAGAAAATATATATATATATATATATATATCAGAGGAGCAACATGCTGGTTACATGTAATTCCACTAAGACTCAGCACAGAGGTCTTATGGGTGCATGGTCCAAAGCAACCACGATGTTTAGGAATTGGAGAATCACGTCCTGGTTTCATTGCAGGAGGAAGGCTTTTGAGATGGTTAAGCAGCATCAGAAAAGTTAGCTGGGGATTTGCCTGGGTATAGCTAGCGCATCTTAAAATAACTGTGAAGAGTAAATTTCTATTTTCAGAACTCCAGAAGAATCAGGCTTTGTTCCTCAACTCAGGACTGCCAGCACTAAAATTTGAGATGGGGGCCTTCTGATGAGGAACTGGAGAATTGAAAACACTCCAGTACTTCTATTGGAGGCTTTTTATCAGCTAGCTGGGCTGACTTATACATGTGGCATTAGGGTAGAAATAGTATGAGCAAGCACTACAGCATAATTGTCTTTTTGTTACTTTCTAAAGTACACAGCTATGCACTTTCTTCACTGGCCAGGGAAATCATGTTAACACAATTATAGCAAGAACGCTGTTTTAAAACACTGCTCTCTAGAAAGATACTAACATGGTTTCAATTCTCAGTACTGACAAGCATTTAGGACCTCACCTGCCCCCAATGGAGTCAATGGGAGTTTTTCATTGACTTCAACTGAAGCAAGATAGGGTACTTAAAAAACTGACATTTCCTACAGAATACCGAAGATAACGTTATAGCAAGTTAGTGTTTGTACGGCACTTTGAGAATGTAAAGCACGATCAGTTGTGCTGCTGTAGCATTTTCCACGTCTTCTGCATAAATTATTCTTCACAATGCTCTTATGATTATCCCCATTCTACCACAGAACGATCTGAAGAACAGAAAGGTTAAGTGACGCATCCAAGACCAGAGAGTGGAAATGTCAGAGGCAGGATTAGAACTAATGAATTCCTGGCTCCCAGTCAATCTCACACACAAAAAACAATTAACTCAAATAAGCAACTAAGAATTATTTTTAGTGGGACTTCTGTTTGCTTTTCTTTTTAATCCCCTTTAGTCCTCTCCACTGACTCAAGTACACAGCTTGGTTACATGCAAGGGACTCCTTGTTTCAGCTTTCAAGATAAATGTATGCAGAGGGAAAGCAGTAAAGTAGTTTTTGGTTTAGAACAGTCTCTAAAAATAATTTGCACTTATAAAGCTCCCCAAGGAACTCAAAGTGCTTTGAAAGCATTAGTTATGCCTCACACTAGCTAAATTAGGTAAGTACAGTAATACCCATTTCATAGATGGACATACTAAGCTAGAGAAGTTAAGAGTAAAATATTATATTTTTAAAGATTTGATTCTTTATGCAGCTAATGCCACAGGTTGTTCAGGTTAACACTGAAATATATATTTTTTTTAAACTACTTTTCACCATTTCTGCCGTTTACTTTTGCCATGTCTTTTAGGGTGGACAATGAAGATGAAGTAGTCCATTTCACTCCTATTTTTAGTAAATTTCACCTTTTGGTTCTGTTATATTAGAACAATATTTGCATTGTTTGGGTTAACAACTACAAGGGAAATGTTTTGGTAGTGTTTACATTAGACATTTAAAAATAGAAATATCTATCATAACAGGTTATGTACAAGTTTATTAAAAGCTTATTTTTACAAAAAAAAATCTAAATTTGGGCCCATATTTAATCCAATAATGTCCTTTTATTACTTGCCTAAGCCCACAAAGTGAATCTGTCGCCACAAATGGAACCCAGAGCCCAGTGTTCTGTTGTCCTTAATAGGACATGATGTGTGTCTCTAATAAATATGTGAAGGTCTAATCATTAATATTATCCAATCCTCCTCTGTTCCCACTGTGCCTCCTTCCCTGAGTTTGTGTTAGGTCCATCATGCACAATATACCCATTATGTACAGATCAATGATACAACACGCCATGACAGCTCCTTTGGAGCCCTTCCAAAATATTGTATCATACAATAAACTAGAACTATAAACTATATAAGCTAAGGCAACAATTATGGGTGCATGTCAACTCCACACACAAAAAAGTCTTCTACAATTCTAAGGTACTTGTTGGATCTATATAGTCATTGCTTTTTTAAGTTTAAAAATACAATAAAATTCAAAATACAAGATTTCTCTTCTCCCTACAATACAATAGTGAATAGTTCACATTGTTTAGACAACTGCATGTAAATGTTAGGTTTAGAAGCAAAAGCGCAGACCCGTCTAAGATTATAAAATGTATTTTCTTCCCATCCTTCACATTCCTTTCACTTAAGAACAAGCTAATTTTAAGGATTCGATACATATTTAAAATGTAAAGAGTAAGAAAAGTGTTTCCTGTGAACTCTTGCAAAGAAGCAGAGAACAAACGGAAATAATCCTCCCAGTAAGGGAGCAGATTTAATTGTTGATTACAAGATTAATCAAGAACCTATAAATATTTTGCACAGGGAATGAGTCAAGTTGGATAAGATCCCATGTTTTAGCAAATATTTGTGACATACAATTATTGAGAAGATTTAAGTGATTAAATATATGGTAAAGTGTTACAGATGAGGTGAAGCCATTATCTAACTATACTGCTCCATCCTTCTTGTCTTTCTATTTGAGGCAACCCAATGAGTTTCCATGCGTTTACTGAACTAATTCAGCAATATGTAGGGCCTTGTGCATAACAGACTTGTATGCATCCTGGAAACCTGTTTAACCACGTCCAGAGCGTGTGTTCAGTCATTATCTGTAATCTGTCTGGAGAGGTCCACACTCTAGCAATTTTGCTTGTGTACAAACAGGGCACTGTCTTTAAGCAGCAGTTTACAAATCAGCTTTACATCAAATTTAGTTGTTTTGTAAAAAGAGCTCTCAGTGTTTGATTTTGTAGCCAAGAGCAGACATTTACTGACAACTATAATCCCTGAAATGCTGAAATAACCTTAACTGTAGCAACACTAGTGGGTACTCCTATACCATTAGGATCTTGAAGTATACTGTACTGTAGCATGGGTTACAGAGGTAAAAATATTTTCTGTATTCATACATCACATCAATAGGACAAATATTGTTAGTCAATTAACCATACACACCAATGGTGCAAATATATGTTTAATACAGTTAACCATATACCATTTGCGCTGAATGAGGAATTCACAGTCTCATCATACACAGGTTAGGTCTAAATTTTGTTTGCACGAATCCACCAGAGACTAGTGAAGCACAAAATATACTGTACGCACCATTTGGGGAATTTTCAGTATAGTGCCTCTTCAAAGGTTCAGTAAATAAGGCATGAGAAAAGAGAACGCAATATAAAGGAAAATTTCAGCAGGCCTTGACCCAGCTAGAATTCCAAAATACAGCAGGACCCTCTCATAGCAAAGCTATTTTTCCTCTACAGCTGGAACTATGATTTGATCACAATACACTGAAACAGTTTGGAATCTTCATTCTATTTCACTATAGTTTTACTATAGCAGTTTTCTCTTTAATCAATTTCCAGTGTACCTCTCTTACAAGGTACTTGACTAATGTTTGACCACCACAAAGGACTAAATTATCTGAGTTCAAGCTAGACAGATGGGTTCAGAAAAGTAAGTTTCCATCTGGAGTTGCTATTGGCACTATGAAAGCACTAGAACTGACAGTCTGTGGCATTTAGTTTTAGGGCTGCCCTCAGAATTAGGAAGAAGTAATTGCACCACACAGAAGAATATGGAGAGAGAGAGGGGCTGAGATATTCAGGATTGGCAGAGGAATTGTCTCCAGAACTGATCATGGGATATGGAGCATTTCACTGTCAGGCCATTTGTAAGCTAAAACCAACGACTGTGAGAAGCTCTATGTTACTAAAGTTGGTGGTCTCAGTCCAGTTCTTAGTGGCTCAGTATACATCAAATACCATCGTTACTATTACTGGCCTCACTGGTCATGTCTGCAGAGCCACCAAGGACTGAGTGAGCATGTGAACTGAACTCTCCTCTCCCACCAGGGGTCAGGGTTGAGGCACTTTTTCAGAAGGATGATACAGGGCACTTACTCAGCAGCTACCTGTAATGTACCCGTTGTATTTTATCCACAAATGGATTACTGGGTAGGATTTTCAAAAGCATCTAAGGGAATTAGGCACCCAACACCACTGACTTTCCATGGAAGTTGAGCACCTAATGTTTCTAATTCTTGTAAATTAGCTGCTCGAAGTAAACTGCCAAGATAGCTGTTTAAAAATGGATCTACCTTGATAGTTGTCTGCTGTTCAGCCATATGTTATATCTGAAAATGATTACTACAGCAACAGAAAATATAGTATTGTAGTGGTGTGACTTGGTGATAGTCTCATCGTTAGTCACAAAGATTAAAAAAATAATATTTTCAGTGATGGCAAGACTTTGTTTGGAGGAGCAGGGGGAAACCATATGGATGGCCTGGATAGGAGAAAACTGTCAAATTAAATACATATTTAGAACTATGTTAAAAAGGACAAACTGAAGGCCAGGTGAGGTAAATCTTAGTGGGGGGGAAAGAAGGAGTAACTATGATGAAAAGAGCTACAATATAGAGCAAATACATTTTAATTACTACCAATAAAAAAAAACTGAATATATATCAGAGAGGTACAAGGAACTCCTGGGTTCTGACACATGCCCTCTGCACGCCTTGAAAACTCAGGTACAAGGACATTGTCAGGTTAAGATCACATTCTCTTATATTAGGTCAAGACACATTTCCTTACTTAAGTTACTATTAATGCCTTTGTTTATTAAACCTGAAGAAGCTGTAAATCTCCTTTATTTATGCTGCTTGTTTACTGTTTGGATTTTTCACAGCTTTGAGAGAGAGGCTAGTCAGTTTCACTTTTGTTTATGGCCAGTTTCTAGTCAGTTATTGGTACCTATTCTCAAGCACTAGCACATTGCTGCTTTGGTTGGGTTGAAGACACTTCAGGGTAAAGTTGTACCTTTTCCATTGTTCTCAGGCCCCACCAAGCTCCCCCTCAATTTAGACCGGCAGAGCCAATGCAGCAACAGGAGAGCAAGCTGCATTCTATTTTGCCTCATGCATCATCAGCAAAACTGTCAGCTGAACTCAAATTGCAAAACATTTATGATGCAAGAGGCAGAAACCACACAGCTTGAATTTTCCAGATCCCAGGCTGAATTTTCAATGATGGCAGCTGGGGAGTTAGGGGAGAGGGAGAATCATTCTGACTTGTAATTGAGGCAACTTGATCTGAAAATTGTTGAGGGAGAGAGAGAGAATAAATATGGAATCCCACAGTGTTGTTTTTACAGTCACTTTCCGACTATAACCACATTTTGACTTTGAACATTAATCAGTATTTGGCACATGTTAAAAATTAACTATTCCCTGAAACCATGCATGATTGATCAGTTATACAACTAATGTTTTTCAGAGCTCAGTTTAGGAGATGAATTATTCCAGGCCCTTTAGATTTCTTAACCTGTAGCACGGGGAATGCTATGATTTGGTTTTATCGCAATTTTCTCCAAAGGTCAGAACTCCTGTTGTACTCAACTGTCAAAAGTAACACACAGCAGTACATCCTAGGCAATTCTCCAGATGACACTGACCTTTTGCAGTAAAAAGCCTGTGCAATACAGGTGCTTTCTTTTTGAAGAAAGAGATGCTCACTGACTTTGGGATTAAAAAAAGAAATTAGAACCTTTGTAACGCGCCCACTATGCTAAAGTTTACAGCTTGGAGTTAATTGGGAAAATATGCTAGCCAACTAAGTTCATTGCAATATTGCAATTACTTCTAATTAGTAACACCAACAGCAGTCTACCTTGTATTCCAATTTGAGAGTCAAAACATCGGCAAATAAGATACACTGTGCACATGATTCAAATACTGCAAGACAGTGAACTAGATTCACTGCTGGTGTGACTCCTGAATCTGCAAACAGCTTCAGTGCCCCTGCTGCTGCTCAGAGTTTTCCCAAACAGCAGCACAGTTAAAATGACACCAATCTGGGCAGTTTTACCCTGTGGACAGCAATAAATTTACAGTGGGAAGAGGCTGGAAAGACAAGAGTAGAACACACACACACACAATCACCCTCGCAACAGCCAAGAAGCTGGGGACACACCCAACTGTCAAGAGGCTCTGAGGTGGGGTGAGGAAGGAGACAACTCTAACTGCCAGCAGCCAAAGTGGCCTGAAAGATGAGCAGATTTCAATGTAGCAGATCATGATAAAAAAAGCTGACATAGAAGATGGAGCCCCTGAGCAGAGTTCCAGGAACAGAACCTGGTAGGCCTTTCACCCCTTCCTTCAATGCTAGGAAAGGAAAGGTCCTGGATTTGACTGAGACATCATCTCTGGTCCTTGATGATGTCCCAATTCTCTGTCTCATCTGCCACGTGGCCTCCGGCTCACCAGTGTCCAAAAAATTGTTCAAGCCCTGTTCATACCCATCCTCTCTGTGTTCTGGAGAATGCACCTAGTGCACTGTACAAAGAAGCTAGGGAAAAAAGACTTGAACAACTAGAACAATCTGGAGCAGATTTTAGCAAATTGCGTAGTTTGAAATTCTGGAAGAAAGAGAGGGGACTGGGACATCATCAAGGACCAGAGATGTCTCAGTCAAATCCAGGGCCCCATAGCTAACATATACATCTGAATGTGCAGTAATTTGATCGTTCATCGCCACCGCTATCACCACTCACCCATACCCCACATTTCCACGAAATGTATTTTGACAATCTAAATGCTGTGTCATGACTTTGCTGGTTTTCTCTTTACCATTTATTACCCTTTCTACTCTCCTTTTTATATATAAATTTTTATCTTCTCCCCTCTTCATTTCCTTCCTTGTGTCTCTTCTATTGAAAATAAAAAAAAACTTTTCTTAACAAGTCAGTGCAATATCCCCATCCTGTTTTGTATAGTCACTTTTGTCTTCTAGCTCCATTTTTGGACAGAGGGGAAAAAAATGAGTTCAAGCACTTTTCATGATTAAGTACCCTGCTGTTCAAAGTATCCTTGGGCATGAAACTTGTATTTATGAATTCTGACCCCGTGAAAACCTAACTTTGCCATCGCGCACTAATTATGAATACATTCTAAGCACTCAGGCCTGAATATGTTCAGGCTGCTAAATATTAATCCTGTATTAAAAATTAAACACAGATAAATGGTCTAGTGCCACATTTAATTCTTTTAAAAACAACTGATGTTAGCTTTGCATGTGTGCATCATGTTGTCCTAGTGTACTTTGGCACTGGGAGCCCACAAGGTATCAAAATATACAAGAATCCTTACCTCAAAGTGTATGAGAGAGCAAAATGCTGGTATATTTTGATACCCTGCTGGCTAACAACAGTGCAGCAGGCAGGCAGAGTGAAAGGATGGTTCAATCATGCCTGGGATCATAAAGAAACCTAGCACCCCTGGGTGTGTTGTGTCTGGCTGCCTGGCAGAGAAGTTGGAATTTTACCAGTACTGCAGCCTTTGTTTTGAGGACAGCACTCTCAGAACCAAAAGGAGAGCTTAAAAAAAAAAGTATATTTTTAAAACGTCAGTTTGCATCAAGGGCTTGTCAACCTTGATATTATCCCATTATCCTTTCATTTCCCTCTCTGTTCAACTTGGGGCTGTTTAAGTACATGCTAAATGCCTACAGCTTTACTAAGGAACAAAACCAGGAAATTAATACTCTGCATCATTAAATCTGTGTGTTTTATTTATTGGCATTTTTGATCTACTAAGATTTGCTCCAAGTTTATCAGTCACGGCAAAAGACAGGATACATACAATCTCATATTACATTGATTCTATAGCCCTTGGTTAACTAGGTCACAGATTACACTGCAGTGTTTGCAAGGCAGCCAGGCTTTATGCACAAACTGTAGGCATTAAGCCAAATTCTGTTACACCCGTGTAACCCCGCTGATATCACCAAGCCTGTATGGGGCTAACTGAAGGCCAGAATTTGGTCCTTTGTTTCCAGGTAAAAAGTCCTGAATCCCTGCTTCCCTAAGCTAGATGCCAGAGTGATTTACAGATGCAGAGGACCTAGAAATCAGCGGGATAGAAAGACCTAGTAGGTCACATCCAGTCCATCCCGTAGGCTAGTGTAAGTTTGATAATTATTTTCTAATGCTTTATCCACTCCACGTTTTAAATATCTTAAGTGACCAGGTTTCCACTATTTCCCGGGGGTTGACTATTCCACAATGTTATAATACACCCCACGGTTAGGAAGTTTTTCCAAATAGCCAACCTGAAATTTCCCTTTGTATTATTTCATCTCATAGCTCCTAGTCACACCTATTAGGCTACCCGAACACATTTCCTCTGTTGAGTGTGTAGAAAGGCTGAGACATGTGCCTTGTGTCACATTATAAGTAACACATGCCTTTGGGGGCACGGTAAAAAGACACCCCATTGAAAGGGGCATCATGAGTATGAACTAACCTTAGAGACTGGGAGAGAAGTAGAGGTGGCAAGGGTAGGGGTGGAAAAGCCAGGAGCCCTGGGTGATAAAGGGAGCATGCAGAGAGGCTAGGGACTAGAGTGCCGAGGGCTAGGATAACACAAACAATAACTGAGAAGAGACAGGGACGCTTGTAAAGGGCTGGTGGAATAATCGAGGAGAGAGATGGAAGGGGTCAAGGAGGGGACACGGGGGTGGAAGAGGGCTACCTAGGGAAATGCAGCGCACCAGGGTAGGAAAAACGGGGGCTCCTGGGAGGGATGAAGGATAGCTGAGGAAGCCTGGAGGGATGAGGGAGTGACTGACCAGTGATGGAGAATGGCGGGGGGGGAGGAGGAGAGGGGAGCCGAACAAGCATGAAGAGATGAGGAGCAGCCGCGGAGCCTTTACCTCTTTGATCTTCAGCCTGCGGGCGCGGGTTTCGGGCTCCTCGCCGCCGCGTCTCCCCAGCACCGGGTGGCGAAGGCTGCTGTGGAATTTCTCGTAGTCGAAGCGGAACGGGGCTCGGGTCTGGCGGGGAGCGGTAGGCGCCGAGTCCGTCCCCGCCTCGGCGCCCCCTTCCCCGGGCTGCACCTGCTGCTTGCTGCCCCCGGCGGAGGTGTGGGCCGGGGGGGCACCCAGCCGGGCCGCGGCGCGGAGCTTGTCCCGGAGGCGGCGGGGGGCGGCGGGGCTGGCATGACGGGGCTCGGCGGCGGCGGCCGGGGGGCTGCGGGGCAGGTCGGAGTCCCCGGCGGCGGCGCGGCGGGGCAGGAAGAGGCGCTTGAAGCGGGAGGAGTCGGGCAGCAGGAAGAGGGCCCCGAAGCAGAGGGTGAGCAGGCCCGAGAGGAAAAGCAGAAAGAGGAACTTCTGCGGCAGCCGCAGCCCCAGCGCCGCCGGCCAGCCCGGCATGCCCGGCAGCTTCCGCAGCAGCAGCATGGGCACGGCCGGGGGGCGCCCCGGGCACCGGCTCACGGGGCGGGGGGGGGCGAGCACCAGCTCGGGCGGGAGGCTGCTGTGGAGCCGGGAGGCGCTGCAGGCACCGGGGGTGCCCGGCAAAGACAGGAGCGGAGCCCCCGGGGGGGGGGGTGTCCAGCAGAGTCAGTGCCGAGGGCTGGACTCTTGCCCCTGCGCTGCCCGGGGGGGCCGGCAGCGAGAGGGGCTGACACGTGGATCGCTCAGGGCAGAGGCAGAGGGGAGCCGCTCAGGGGCAACAGGAGCTTCACACGCCCACCGCTTGGGCTGTGTCGCCGCCGCCAGGCTCCAGGGGCTGGGAACGGTGCCTGGAGGGGAGCGGAGTTGCGGAGTTGGCAAGCTGGGATGCTCGGCCGCGGCCGTCCCCTTCCCTTCCCCGCGCACAGGCGTCTGCAGGGCGCTGGGCAGCGAGTCAGAGCCCCCCGTTCTGGCATGAAGGGGCCGGCAAATCCATCCCTCTGGACCGCTGCGGAGTGCGGGGACGGGGTGAGCTCCCCAGCCGCGCTCTGTGCCTAGCCCAGTCCGGGGGCTGGCTCCGGGACTAGACAGGAGTCCGGAGAGGTGCGATCCCTGCTCGGTAGAAGAAGGGGGATTCCCGCTGCAGCATTTCCGCAGGAGGGGACCCGCGGCTCGTTCAACACGAGGAAATGCTGTTGCATGCAGGACGCTCCTTGCCTTTGTCCCGGAGCGCGTCTGCAGCCCCCCTGGCAGCCGCCTCACGTCTCCCGGCTCCCATTTAGCTCCTTTCCCCTCAAGTCTCTCTTTTGTGAGCAGCTCCCTGGCTCTGCACCACCTCCCTGGATCCTCGACCTTTCACATCCTCTCGGGCTCTTCTGGTCGCCGGAAAGCCCCCTTCAAGGAGGGGGGGCGGGGGGGCGGGTGAAGGCTCCACAGCCTGAGGAGCAACTGAGACAAAACACAGGAAGAACAGTCCCCAGGAGCAAGCAATCAAGGAGGGGCTGCTCCCTTCCTCCCCTCCTAAGCAGGAATCGCCTTAGCTCTGGCGATGGGCTCCAGGCTGCAGACAGTCCAGCCCACACCGGTCTTTCCTCACAGTAAGTTTCCTCGCGAAACTGGAGCTCTTGCTCCTTCTGAAACCATCCTAGTTAATTTCCACTTGCTGGTAAATTTCATCCTCAGTGGGGTTCTCCCCCCCTCCCCCGCTCTCCAGTCGTTTTTCTTTTCTGCCCTAGAGAGAAGAGAGAGGCACAACTTTCAGCTCGGTGCAAGCCACGCGCCCGTTACAAGAGCAGCCCGATGTCTGTCTCTGTCGCTGTGAAATGCAATTCCTCAAATACAATTCAGTGCAGCGCTCCCGACCCCACTGGCTCAACCCCTCTGAACGATCCCGGACACGGGGGTCCTCAAACGGCTCGGCTCAGACCGCACTATTACCGGGGCTAGGGTGACCGGATGTCCCGGTTTTATAGGGACAATCCCAATATTTGGGGCTTTTTTTTAATATGGGCTCCTATTACCCCCGGCCCGATTTTTCACACTTGCTGTCTGGTCAGCCGCCTATAGAAGCTCAGGGTGTTTATACCCTTTGCTGCTCCCAATGCACTTAAGTGCCCCTTAAATTAAGAGGAGAAAGGGTTGCTGGCAGCTAAATTCTCCAGGGGTGGCANGGGGGGGCAGCCCTCTTCCCCCCCCCCCCCCCCGCTTCTCTGTCCATCAAACAACCAGAGGTTCAATGCAACTGCATTTTATTAGCCTAATGCAGCGACCCCCCATCCCCCGTCCTCCAAACCCCCCGCCCCCCTGCTGCCAGGCTGCATCCGATCCCCCCAACACACACACACCGACTGCAGCTGCTGTTGCCTCCACCACCGCTCCGCTCTCACTGCGACAGCTCTCCACTTGGCCCCGCCCTCCCTAAACAGACCACGCCCCGCACACCCTCCTCCCTCGGGCCACGCCCCCTTGCCTCAACGGTCGCCGCGGCAGCCCAACCGTCACTACAGGAGTGGGAGGAGGTGTCATAAGCCAATCGCAGCCAATCGTTAGACTCACGGCAATGACTCACTTGTCATTGGTTCTTTGGCTGAGTCTGCCCTGTCTATTGGATACTCTATGCATCAGCCAGGCGGGTAGCACCTCCCACTTGTTTACCACAGAGCCCGGCTCGAGCTGGGGGAGAGGCTGTTGCCTTAGCAAGCATTCCATTGGCTGTTAAAGTGCCTCAGCTCAATTGTGATTGGTTGAGAAGCCTCAGCTACTTTAAATGGAGTGAGCTGAGGGAACTTAAAGGGTGAGGGCCCAAGCCAGGGTGTACCTTTGCCCCAGCGCCCATGCAATGTTCTAGCCTGCCCCCACCACCTCAGGGCATGGCAATACCCAGCATGCAACACACCATTCCCCTTGAGTCCCTCAAATCATGCGACACATGACTCATGCCAATGGGATGCGCAGCTCCCAGCATGCAATGCTCCATCCTACCCATGACAACAGCTGGTTCCCTAACACCATACTTTATTATGAGCTGACCTGCCTCAACGGAGCCTAGGAATGGCGCAACATGCAATGCTTTTAATCATGATCCAAAGCTGCCTGCAGAGATAGAATGGAGAGGGAGCGTTCCAGCTTTGGACTCCTCATCTTCATCTTTCAAAGATAGCAAAAAAATACACAAATTTGAGCTCTTATATATTTCTATATCCTGCAATATACTTTGGAACAAGGGAATTCCCACACTGGATCACAGCAATGTTCTATCTAATCCAATGTCTTGTCTATGACAATAGACAGTACTAGCTACTTCACAAAAATATGCAAGAAACTCTGTCATGGAAAGTTATGGAAAGTTTCTTCCTAATCTCCATCAGATGGTGTTGGCTTATACCTTAAAGCACAGGGGCTTATATCCCTTCCAAATGCTGGTGTTTTAAAAAAAAAATATTAAGCCCTTTTTGTCGTCAAAGGACCATCAAATATTAATGCATTCTCTCTACACCTTGCTGAGATAGGTAAATATTACGGTTATGCTGGGGATTGGGTTAAACCTTGTAAAAGCTGGTTGGTGTAACCATCATTTTTCATTCGGGACAAACGTAAGAAATAATCAAGCTTCTTCATAGATTATATCCCTGAAACAATAGAAGTCACTATCCAAAACACAGGCCATGCACAGATGGGCAGAAACTGATCTATTTGGGGCACTGGGTATTGTTTATTTTGGAGCTCTGTGTGAGTGAGCAAGAAGTAGAGAAACACCCTGGGAGGGGACAGAGAAGACATCAATGAAGCACCAAATGCAGCCACAGAAGGACTGGTAGTGTGGCTCTGAGAAAAAAAACTAAGAGCGAAAGAGCTTTTGGGCTAAGTGCTGGCTGGAAGGGGCTTGGATCTGTGGACAAAGAAACTTGACTCCTACTGTGTTCAAAATCCTGTTTACCTGTATACATTCCTGGTAAATAAACAAGACTGCATCAAAGAAATACCTGCCTCTGTGATCAATTTCTTCCCCCTAACAGAAACAACCTGCAAGACCCTGAATTTTGGCTAACCAGTTGGGTCAAAAAGGGTAATGAGACAGAGAGGTTAAGTGGGGCATCCCTGAGATTAGGGCTCAGGAGAATCTAGCTACCACTCACATGCTCAAGACACTTGGCCATTCTGTTTTATCCCTCACAATACCTACCTGGTGGCTGCAGTCCTGCTCCTAACCAGCATTTCACCTAGTTCAAAAACAGAAGCCATGTTTTAGACCAGTGGTCTCCACTCTATGGCCCTCAGTGGTGACCGTGTTAAGAAGAAAATTTGCATTTTATTATTAATTAAAAATGTGTTCGCTGAGCTGTACCCCCAGAAACATCGGATTCAGTCCTGTCACTACACAGAAGAGATAGGGGCACCATTTCCCCAACTGTCTCCCACTGTTTCCCCTGAAGCCTCAGGGGCAGCTCTGGTGTGAGCCAAGAGCATTCTGAGCAGCTGCTCTCCCTTCCCTGCTGCAGCTGGCTTCTGGCTGCATGGCAGGGGAGAGAGAGTAGTTCGGGCAGCTCGATTGCCTGCTTTTCCACCAGGTTGTGGGAGCCCCAGAGAGAGCAGAAAATGAGTTCAACAGGCTCTGCCCATGGAGGGTAGCTCAGGAGAGGGAAAAAGAAGAAGTTGAGAACCAGCAACTATTTACAGCTCCTTCATTTTGTGCTCCAGCCCAGCTGGGCACTGCTCTAACTTCTGCTAGTTGGCAACAGTCCCCTGTGGACCATGCACCAGCAGGAGGATAGCCAGAGCCCTGTGTACTCCAGCCACACCTCCTCCTCCATGCACGAAACATCCCCCTGGGTTGGGAGGTGTAGCTGGCTATGCCAGTTCTAAACCCACTGTTGTCTCCCCGAAGATCATTCCCAGCAAGGGCCTTGTGGATGGTTTCCCGTCCTTTTGTTGCAGCCTGAAAGCTGCAAAGGGAATGAACCAGCAGAAAGTCCCCAATGTAGCATTTTGTGGCCCGTTGGCCTTTTTATGCCCGCCCCTTGAGCTGAAAAGGTTGGACACCCTTGCGTGATGATTTGGGAACATCAGAAAGGGCAATAAAACACTCATCTGCAACACAAAACGGATGTGACATGCTTAGTTCTCCGTTTTATACAACAATAACACCAGAGAAGTTGAAAGGTTCTTCTTTTTTAAAATTAGGTTAAATTAAGATATGCTGCTTTTTGTTTTTGTTTTTCAAGACAGAGCACTGCCTTCAAGGTAAGTGTTTAATTACATTTCTAAAACAATTTAGCACATGTAGGAACACAGAGAACCCAGCCTCTGTACACAGCCATAATTCAATCAAGGCAGAGTCAGCCTAAACTTGAGAAATTGGCATTGAAGGAGTTATAAGGCAGAAGTGTAATTATTGTAAAGATGGGGTCCAGTTGGATTATAATTCTTATTTTTAGCAGGACTGGAAGTAATAATTTAAAGAAAATTACTCTTTTATGGCCATAAGAAAAATAGAATTTAATATCTACAGTTATAGAAGGAAAACTAGAGTGTGATGGATAGTACTCACGGCAAAATAGTTTGGCAAGATAATTACGTTTATTTGTAGAGCCTCCAGCCTATCTTTTAAAGAAGACTGAATTTTTCTCTCACTCTAGAAAGCACTTCCGTCTTAGCTGCAGGAGTAGTTAGGATACGTCTCTTGTGCTGGAATATCATTCTGGTTTGTAGACAATAAGCCCTCTCTCTGTCTTAGAACTCCTAAAAACCTATGATTTCTAGACACAACAGCAAGAAGAGGCTATAGAAGGCAGATGGAATAGAGGAGTTGTAGTGCTGTCAGACAATTTTAGTTGTGTTGTTGTTGGTATTGTCAAAACAATCCTGTTTCATCTGGAAGGAAGGGATACTAGATTTAAGCATATACTTAAAAC
The DNA here is from genome assembly GCA_003942145.1 of Platysternon megacephalum. Classification (NCBI taxonomy): domain Eukaryota; kingdom Metazoa; phylum Chordata; order Testudines; family Platysternidae; genus Platysternon; species Platysternon megacephalum. The sequence continues at coordinate 9,265,260 of QXTE01000016.1, read as the reverse complement.
TCTCTGGTTTCAGAGTGGTAGCAGTGTTAGTCTGTATCAGCAAAAACGAGGACGGACTCCTTGTTAAAACTCTCTGTAAACCAGACACCTAGTGTGCAGATATTAATTGCAATGTAGAGGTAACGACAACAAAGAACAGGCAGAAATGCCACTTTAAAAAAAAAAACCTTTACCTCTAAAAGGCTGACAGAAAGAGGTGCCATTTTTCAGTGCAATGTTAAAAGCTTTCTCTCTCTTTGTGTTGGCGTTTAGCCTACTTTGTTGTGGTTCAGCTTTTGGGGCCTGATCTTCTGAGATGCTGAGTGCCTGCTGGGAATGAAGGGCTTATATTGCTCCCCAGCTTCTATCCTCTTCCCAATTCCCTGTAGCCCAGACAATGCAGAGAGGACCATACCCACTTAGGTGTCTTCTCCTTCATGAAGCTCTAATGTGTCTTTTTCTTCCCACACAATGTAGAAGGGCTATATTTGTATAGCGGTCTAGATGAGGGATATAGACCTTCCAGTCCATCCCAGCTATCTCAAATGGAGTCCATAATTTGATCTGGTTGGGAATTGGATACAGAAATCAACACATTTAGACAGACTGGTGTATTTGCAAACCATAGCTAAAGATTTCCACAATACTATATAATAATATATATGGAGATATACCTATCTCATAGAGCTGGAAGGGACCCCGAAGGGTCATCGAGTCCAGCCCCCTGCCTTCACTAGCAGGACCAATTTTGCCCCAGATCCCTAAGTGGCCCCCTCAAGGATTGAACTCACAACCCTGGGTTTAGCAGGCCAATGCTCAAACCACTGAGCTATCCCTCCCCCNCGTTTAGCCTACTTTGTTGTGGTTCAGCTTTTGGGGCCTGATCTTCTGAGATGCTGAGTGCCTGCTGGGAATGAAGGGCTTATATTGCTCCCCAGCTTCTATCCTCTTCCCAATTCCCTGTAGCCCAGACACTGCAGAGAGGACCAAACCCACTTAGGTGTCTTCTCCTTCATGAAGCTCTAATGTGTCTTTTTCTTCCCACACAATGTAGAAGGGCTATATTTGTATAGCGGTCTAGATGAGGGATATAGACCTTCCAGTCCATCCCAGTTATCTCAAATGGAGTCCATAATTTGATCTGGTTGGGAATTGGATACAGAAATCAACACATTTAGACAGACTGGTGTATTTGCAAACCATAGCTAAAGATTTCCACAATACTATATAATAATATATATGGAGATATACCTATCTCATAGAGCTGGAAGGGACCCCGAAGGGTCATCGAGTCCAGCCCCCTGCCTTCACTAGCAGGACCAATTTTGCCCCAGATCCCTAAGTGGCCCCCTCAAGGATTGAACTCACAACCCTGGGTTTAGCAGGCCAATGTTGAGATCCAGACACCCTGGGAAGGAGAAAGATCACTCTGTTTCACTAGAAAGACAAGCCCTGAAAGCTTATAGTCACTGAGAGAGTAGAAGGCACCTGGATGGATATTTGATGCATTAACTTTGGCAACGGGAGATACATAGTCATGCCAACAAAGTTATTGAAATACGGTTGGCATTTAGAGCCCTGAGGCAGCTTCCCAACTAAAGAACTGGCCCTTACAACAAATATGCTGGACATTCATTTAGTTCATATGTAGTTATATAACTGTTATAACTTGGTGTTCTCTGTATGGCACCTTTATGTTCCTACGGCATTTTGCCAGTCATGAGGAGCAGCCCTGAGGTTGTATTTTAGCTAAAGAATATTACAGAATGAGTCACTGTGTTCTCTCTCCTCCCATAGGTACCTTATATTCATTGTTTCTTTGTGGTTATTCTTAACCTGAAATAAAAGCCATGTAGACTAGGAAATACATACTTTGCTGTATGTGCAGAGAGGGGAAAACCAATGGGCTAGATCCTCAGTTGATGTAAATCAGTGCCTCTTCATTACTGAGGATCTTGCCCAGTGGGTCTGAAAGACTGACAACTCACAGAACAGAAAGCAGTATATATGAGACCAGAACCTGTGAATTAAGGAGTATCTGTGACCCTAAGAGCCCCTTAATGCCCACTGCAGAGGACGCCCTGTACTGTAACTCATATTAGGCGTGACACACTCACTAACCCCAAGGCTCTATTGTCATAATATGTATCCAAAAGGTATTGTGTGAGGTATATATAATCTAGTAGCGCACTGGTCAGGAATATCATTGCGTGATGGATATACGGGTTGTGTATAAAGAATTAGGTATATGTGCTGGGAATATGTTCTTAAAATGTGTTTTGGAGGCAATGTAAAATTCAAGTCTGCCCTAAAAAAGGATTGTGGATTTACCTGGCTAACCGACTTGATTACAGGTGGAAGGCAATGAAAGTACATTTACATATAAGGTAAATAAAGCAATCATGTTAACAACTGAGCACATTGGGGGACAGAATCTGCACCCGCAGGAAGTCTTCCTGACTCCTGAGGCAGACAATGGACTTTGGGGAAATGTAAGGGGAGCAAAAAGACATTCTAGTTATCCATCACCTATGGAACAAAGGGTTTGGCACGTTCTGATTCTGTGATCCTTTAACCTGGAGGGCTAGAGATGCTGGGAACCTGATGTAAGTGAGAAAACTGCTTAGGCAAAGTTTGTAACTTGCTAAAATTAAGTTTTAGTCACTAGAAAGCATGTTTTGTTTTGTTTGTAACAAGGCCTGTCTCATTTTCTCATGCTTAGTATCACTTACATCTCTGTTCTTTATTAATAAACGTATTCTTAGTGTTACTATAAACCACCTTAGTGCTCTTATAGTGAAGTATAGAGTGAGTCCCCAGATAACCTGACACACTGGTGTGCATGCTGTCTCTTTGGAGGCAGCAAATTTAATAATTTCTGTGAGTGTCACAGCGAGAGGGACTGGACACTACAGAGAGACGTCTCTGGGGAACTTGGGAACTGGGGTTCACTGATTGTTACCTGCAAGGCAAGGTTTAGACTGGCAAAGTCTCGAGGAGTTTGCTGGTAAAGTGGGCAGATGGCTGTAGCAGGAAGCTGCCACTCAGTCTAATCTCCAGCAAAGCTCAATCTTGCTAAGGCAGAGAGGTAACAGTGACTTAAGTTTCTGGGCTGGCCTGAGGAGAGCGTCACAGCACCATCATGAGCTAACGTGCCTGCACGCTACCTTTGGTACATAGAAGAAATCCATAGTCTGAAGTTAGACTCAAGTCCGGGGATATGCAGTACAAGTCTCACTACAAATTTAAACTGACATTTTCTGCTAGCAGAACAGATAGACATTTGCATGATATAAAAGGAAACAAAAAACAAAACAACCCCTCCTACTGTCTCCCCCAAGTGGGCTCATAGGTGCTGGAACTAGGGGTGCTGCAGCACCCCCTGGCTTGAAGTGGTTTCCATCACATACTGGGTTTACAGTTTGGTTCAACGGCTCTCAGCCCCCCCACTATACAAATTATTCCAGCACCCCGAGCGAGCTTATCAATTTCACAAGCAAAAGAAAAAAAAGTCATTCAATAGCTGAGATAAAAATCTGTTCCTCTTCTACAAAATTCTGGTTTTGGCAAAATCAGACAAAGAGCTTTTGTAACAAGAGGAGCCTTGCTTAAATATGATGAAAGACTGTGTCTCAACAGCTCCAAGTTGTCCCGTGCCAGAGGAAATAGAAAACAATAATGCAGAAGTTGTGCAAAACCTGGTACGTAGCAGGGGAAATTGCATGGAGGAATTAATTGAAATGGCATTATTTCTTTCTCTCCAAGAAATACAGTAGACTGCAAGATTCTTCGTCACTAAGGCCAACGTTTTTAGAAGCGACCGGTGAATCTGGATGCTGCAATTTTGGGGCGGTCCCATTTCATACACCCTGGGTCTGATTTTTTGGAAGTGCTGAGCACCCAGAACTCCAGCTGAAGTCAGAGAGAGTGGCAGGTCTCTGTATGGACATGAAAGAGTTTGAGAGGTCTATACAATCTTGAATGGTATGGAGAAAGTGCATAAGGAAGTGTTATTTACCCCTTCATATAACATAACACAAGAACCAAGGGTCATCCAATGAAATTAATAGGCAGCAGGATTAAAACAAACATAAGGAAGTACTTCTTCACACAACACACAGTCACCCTGAGGAACTCGTTGCCAGGGGATGTTGTGAAGGCCAAAAGTCTAACTGAGTTCAAAAAAGAATTTGTTCATGGAGGATAGGTCTATCAATATCTATTAGCCAAGATAGTCAGGGATGCAACCCCATGCTCTGCGTGTCCCTAAACCTCTGCTAAAAGCTGGGACTGAACAACAGGATGGATCATTCCATAATTGCCATGTTCTGTTCATTCCCTCTGAAGCATCTGGCACCAGCCACTGTCAGAAGACAGGATACTGGGCTAGATGGACCATTGATCTGACCCAGTATGCCCATTCTTACGTTCCTACATGCTTTGCAGCACAGGCAGTCTTGGTTTTTCAGCAGGATACGGTAAAATCTGAAAACCTTGGGTCAAATCTGTGTCTTACTAGTGTTACTGTTAAAATGCCATTTAGGGGGACCGGGATTAGTCTCCCTGTCCTAGGGTGACTAGCCATCCCAATATTATCCAGATCGTCCCACTGTTAGGGGCTTTGTCTTATATAGGCAACTATTTCTCTTCTCCCCTCCCTCCCACCTCCAAAAAAAAAAAAAGTGTCCCGATTTTTCACATTTGCTATCTGGTCACCCTCCCTTGTCCCTAAGAAGTTGGTGTTACTGTCTATGTACCTGCTTTTAATCTCACAGTGTCATAACTCAGGAGCAAGTCCGATGAAGCCAACTTCAGCCCCTTCTAAGGTCCCTTTTTGCCACCTGAGTGGAGCAAAGGAACATTGAACCAGCTCCACGGGGGTGTTGAGGGTTGCACTAACCTGGTATGAAAGGCGCTACATACTGTAAATGAGAGATCATCGGCCTCGCTGTACTTCCACCTTTGCAATGCAACGAGCTCCATCTTTCAGAGAAAAATATTTTTTTCCCCTTCAACTGCAAAGCTCATTTCCCTTAAATCTTAATGGCTTTGAACTCGACTGCTATGATATATGCCAAAAGAAATCACGGTACCTTGGGGCAATCAAAAGGGATGACTTAATATTTCCATTCCAGAGTACATCCTAGGGAAAAAGCAGCACTTCTTAAAAGTCATTTAAACCCTACATTGCAGTTAAAATAGCAGGGTACAGTGCTATATACTGACTGTCCTCAGGTGACCACTAAAGCTCTGTTAAAATCATTTGTCAACTTTACAATAACTTCTGCTGCAGGGCAATGCAGGTCAGCCGGTGCCCTTTGGGCAATTATATTAAGATTAATATACAGTTCCAGAGTATTTCAGAGCTCAGATGATAGCAGCCTCTTTCTTTTAGTGATCTCAAACTGCCAGAGTATCGATTAGAGTAAATGCTTCAGATGTTTTGCATGGATGCTGTCGAGTGAAGTAGGAAGAGCACTCAAACCAGAGATTTCCAGTGTAAGCAAAATTTAAAGTTGTTTCAGTGAGGCCAGAAGAGCCTGAGGGGGGAAAAAACAGCTAAGGGGAGCAGGGCAGATGTTTCACCAGCTAAATATATTTATTTTCCCTACAGAGGAGAGTAGAAGTTGTCGAAGCTCTTTGCTATGTGGTGCTTTGCCAAATGAGGGAATTACTCTTTTCCCTATACAGGCATTAAGCAATACAGTAAAATAGATACACGGTGGAACTCACATTTCCAGAGTGTGAGTTCCTATATCAGATCATTAGCATCAAGAAGAGATATTACTTAAGATTTAAAATGATCAGGGGGAAGCATAAGCCAAAGCAATAAAAGAAAAAGAATCTCTTTATTTCCATATCTTCACAGGCTGATATCAAAATCCTATTTTATACAAGTAAAAAAATAATTCTGCATATTCAAAATACAGGGGTTGTTTTTATTTTGTAGTCAATTCTTTTTAGTCTTTGTAGAGGTGTCAGTCCCAGTGTGCTGGCCAAATTCCAACTCAGCTAATTATATTCTGCTAGCTGTACTCAATTCCTTCTATAGTTTCAGGTGGGTATGGGATTTTTCACTTCCTGTCATGAATAGTGGCAGCATTGCTGCATAGTGTTGAACAGCGGCCATGTTTCACCCCAGAGGTGGCTGCACTCCAATGGTGGGCAAAGTGATTCTGAGGATTATATCTAGGGACAAATGCAGACTGGAGTGCGTGGGTGCAAACACTCATGGATGTCCCTGGGCCACATTCAGTGGCAACACAAATATTTACACGCATTTAAATAGGTTTAAGTGGGAGAGTAGCATAATCCGCACTGATCTGGCATTCAGTGGCTGTGCAAATAAGTGTACTTCCCTCACCAAGGGAACGTAAGGGAAAAGGGATATAGCAGAAAAAGCAACAGAAAGATGTATAATAAACGACTACCGCACACACTTCTCTTATACCCCCACAATCCCCAGGGGCCAAACTGAACCTTGTTCTAAATCCATTAACCACAAGAAAACAAAGGCCAAAAGCTGCTCTCAGAACAGAATATGCTGCAGGAGCCTATTCACAAGGTACTAGTAGGCAGAAGCTCAAGGAGTCCATTGAGGCCGGAAGAAGGGCCTTTGGCAGGGCTGGCTGAGGAGGAGTACTGGGCTGGAGGAAGAGCGTATTGGAGTGGGGGCTGGGCAAAGCGTTGATGGATCACTCCAGGCTCCAGTTACTCTTCATCCCCTGTTGTTACTCATCCATATGCAGTGTTGTGTTGTTTGCTTTTTACACTGTGGGGTTAAATAACTGTGCTTATTAACTAGACATAATTCACAGAGTCTCGCTACTTACACACACGCCTGCCCTGGAAAAGTTCTCAACAACGACAGAGTGCCACTAAAGGCTATTTTTAATGGGACACGCCCCAATTCCTATACATGGTGTGTACGAATGGTTAGAGCTGGCGACTGGAGTCAGGTGTTTAGGGGTCTATCCCCAAAGCTGCCACTGACTCGATACAGACCTTGAGTCCATCATTTAACTGCTCTGTGAAATGGGGCTAATACGTAGTGCTTAAAAGATCCTCAAAAGAAAGGTGCTATAAAACAGTAAAACCCTTTTCCCTAGCAGGAATCTCCAGCTGCAACATCACACCCAGTACATAAAAGGTCCCATGGAATGCGAAAAGCTTGCATAGCTCGACAGATGTAACCAATTAAACTTCATAGGACATTTCCCTTTCCCATCCCCACCCAAAGTTTATAAACAGAATGATGCAGGGGAAAAAAAATCTTCCAAAGATCCCTGCTTAGTCCAAACAATTCCCTTGTTAGAACCCGAATAAAACTGTATAAGGATGTGGATTTTATATTATATATATATTACAGCCAGAACTAGTGGCCAGGCAATTGAGAAGACACGCTAATATGTCTATGCTTAAAACTGATGTGTATTAGAACACATTTTTTAAAACAGTCATCTACTGGGCTGCATCATTCATGCATGCTGCACACTGATTAAAAGGAGGCTCGGGCTAGATTGCCAGGCTGTAAAACAGAAAACCTGAACTGAAGCAGATTACAAACATAGAATTATAATCAAAACTGAGTAGGCCCCATGCACAATGAGAGTTCGATTCAGTCTAGCTAAGAAAAAAAAAAAAAAAAAGAGAAAAAGCTGCAATGTATTATCCTGCCTGGCTTTCTTTAAAAATCAAGGGAGTTCTAGCCAGGACACAAAACACACTGTGCATACCTGGCTGCATAGTGTCCTGTTATCGATTGATAGATTCCTGATAAAGCTGGTTGTAATCAGTTCCTCAGATGCTTGGAGTCATCAATATCCCTCTTAGGTTTTATGCCTCCTTGGATTCAGAGATACATAAAACAGCTGAGGTTCACTTGGAATGCTTTACAAGAAAGGAAACACTGGTTATATTGGGCCAGATTCACCTCTGGTGTAACTCTATTGATTTAATGTTACATCAGGTGTGAATTTAACCCAGCATGTGTTAATGATGCTCATGTGTTAATCCTTGAATCCTTGCACTTTAGGCCTCTTCATAGGGGTTAGTTAGCACTGAACGCAGGGTGTAGTTGATCATTTTATTACCTGTTAGTAGAGGAAAAGCAACCTCACCTACTTCGATCTTGGAAGGTTGTTGTTTTGTGTCTGCATCAGTTTGTCAAATGGTTTTTCCAGCTATCACTTTGACATGAGCTCCAGCATCCATGATAACCCTCAAGGGTTGTGGAATACAGTGACTGAGTGTAGGTAGACTGCACACCATCGATATTCAGCACACGTGGTAAAGGAGCTCACAGTTTGGCTGTCCACTGCTGCCCTTTCAACAACCTACACCAGTGGTAAGTAGCATCTGCACCGGCAGACTCTAAGGCCTAGTATACACTACAAACTTAGGTCGACATAAGCCACGTTAAGATGATCGAATAATGTGTGTCTACACTACCGAGTCCCTTCTGCCGACCTAAGTGGCCTGTAAAGTCGACTTCTGTAGTCCACCTCCACGAGAGGTGTAGCGCTTGATTCAACATCCATGGGTCAACATGGGGATAGTGTAGACCAGGGGTAGGCAACCTGCGGCACGCAAGCTGATTTTCAGTGGCACTCACACTGCCTGGGTCCTGGCCACCGATCCGGGGGGCTCTGCATTTAATTTAATTTTAAACGAAGCTTCTTAAACATTTTAAAACCCTTATTTACTTTACATACAACAATAGTTTAGTTATATATTAAACACTTATAGAAAAGAGACCTTCTAAAAATGTTAAAATGTATGACTGGCACGCGAAACCTTAAATTGGAGTGAATAAATGAAGACTCGGCACATCACTTCTGAAAGGTTGCTGACCCCTGGTGTAGACACTGCACTGTGTAATTTGAATGAATTGGCCTCCAGGAGGATTCCCACAGTGCTCCACTGTGACCGTTCTGGAGAGCACTTACAACTCCAATGCACGTCAGCCAGGTACACAGGAAACAGCCGCTCCCCTGTTAAAGCCCCGGGCACTTTTGAATGTTCACTTCCTGTTTGATCAGCTTGGAGTGCTCGCCAGCATAGCTGATCATGGAGACTCAAGGCCACAAACATGCTCCAGCGTGGAGTACACAGGAGGTGGTGGATCTTACTGCTGTGTGGAGAGAAAAGTCTGTGCAGGCAGAGCTCCGATCCAGCAGAAGAAACGCTGACATCTATGCCAGGATTGCGCGGAGCATGGGAGAGAAGGGCTACAGCAGGGACACACAGCAGTGCCGCGTGAAAATAAAGGCACTTCGGCAAGCGTACCAGAAGACAAGGGAGGCGAATAGTCATTCTGGTTCTGCCCCACAGACATGCCGCTTTTATGAGGCGCCGCATGCGATTCTCAGCGGCGACCCCATCACTGCCCCAAAATGCTCCGTGGGTACCTCCCAGGAGCCCCAGGCGACCTCGAGCAACAACGAGGAGGACATTGTTGATGAGGAAGATGAGGAGGAGGAGAATGTGAGGCAGGCTAGCGGAGGATCCATTCTCCCCGACAGCCAAGAACTGTTTCCAACCCTGGAGCCCATCCCTTCACAGGACCAGTTGGTGGCGGAGTGTGATGCTGGGGAAAGCACCTCTGTTGAGTACACATTTCCAATCAAACCTTAGCGCTTGGGCAGCGGGTATCATAGGCAGGGGGAGGCTGTGCCTCCTCAAACAGCCTAGCGTGGCCCCGCCCATGCTCTGCCCCCAGGCCAGGCCTCCTCCTCCTGCAGTTTCCTTCCAGTGCTGTGCCCTGGCCCAGGCTGGCTGTGCTGGGGCATGGAAGATTACACTGTCCGAGAACCTGGATATGGACAAGGAGGACAGGAGAGCATGCAAGGAACAAGAGCGAGCCACGCAGGAAGAGATGCTGCGGATTATGAAGGAGCAATCAGACACGTGGAGGCACCTGGTTGAGGTTCAAGAAAGGCAGCTGTATGCTAGAGTCCCTCAGCAGACAATGCTGAACCTGCTGCCATCATCGCCCAGTTCTACATCCTCCTCCCCGAAACGTCCTATGAGGCGTGGGGAGAGGGAGTTTGGCATCCCTTGCACTCAACACCTGGGGAGGGTACAAAGACCAGAAGGCACCCATTCCCACACCTTTGATTGTTATTGCAGTGCATCTGCAAGCAAGCTTTCCTTGTTTCTCCCCAGCCCCACTCTTATCAGCCCTTTTGCCCCAGGTTATCTTACTTTTCTTTGCTGTCTCTGTGTGTTTGTGTGCACAATAAAACTTAACGGATTGAGGAGAAAAGGCTCTTTATTCATTCAACACACAGTGGTTGGTGGGGGTGGAGTTTACGGGGAGAAAATGCACTGGAGGGGACAGTTTGGTAAGGAACAACACAGATGAGTGTCACATTACTCTGCCTCATTGCTGAAACTGGTTTTCAAAGCCTCATGGAGACGCAGAGCTCCTCGATGTGCTCTTCTTATTGCCCTGGTTTTTGGCTGCTCAAACTTGGCTGCCAGGCAATCTGCCTCAATCCCCCACCCCGGCGGAAACTTTTCTCCCTTTGTTTCACAGATATTATGGAGCACACAGCAGGTAGCAATCACAACGGGGATATTGCTTTCACTGAGGTCTAACCTAGTAAGCAAACAACGCCAGCAACCTTTGAATGTCCAAAGGCACATTCCACCACCATTCTGCACTTGCTTGGCCTATGGTTGAACCGCTCCTTACTGCTGTCCAGACTGCCCGTGTACGGGCTTCTTGAGCCATGGGAGCAAGGTGTAGGCTGGGTCTACCAGGATCACGATTGGCATTTCAACATCACCAATGGTTATTTTGCAGTCTGGAAAGAAAGTCCCTTCTTGCAGCTTTCTGAACAAACCAGAGTTCCTAAAGATGTGCGTGTCATGCACCTTTCCCGACCATCCCACGTTGATGTTGGTGAAACGGCCCCTGTGATCCACCAGTGCTTGCAACACCATTGAGAAGTACCCCTTTCGGTTTATGTACTCTTTGGCAAGGTGGTCTGGTGCCAAGATAGGGATATGTGTTCCGTCTATTGCCCCACCACAGTTAGGGAACCCCATCGTGGCAAAACCATCCACTATGTCCTGCACATTGCCCAGAGTCACTACCCTTCTTAGCAGAAGTCTGTTGATGGCCCTGCAAACTTGGATCACAACAGATCCCATGGTAGATTTACCCACTCCAGATTGATGCCCCACTGACCGGTAGCAGTCGGGCATTGCAAGCTTCCACAGAGCTATCGCCACTCGCTTCTCCACTGTCAGAGCAGCTCTCATTTTAGTATTGCTGCACTTCTGGGCTGGGGAAAGCTCTTCACACGGTTCCTAGAAAGTGGCCATACACATTTGAAAGTTCTTCAGCCACCGCTCGTCATCCCATAGCTGCATAACGATGCAGTCCCATCAGTCAGTGCTCGTTTCCCGGGCCCAGAAATGGTGCTCAGCCGTGTCAAGATGATGCATGATTGTCACCAGCAACTGCGAACTGCTTCGCTCTATGTCTTCCAGCAGGGCTGCTTGCGTGGCATCACATTGTTCGGGGTAGCGGCTCCTGTATCGGTGGTGTAAATACTGCAGGATAAGGCGCGTGTTTGTATTGTTCACAACAACAGTGTACAGCTGAGCCGGGTCCATGCTTATCATGCTATGGCATCCGCATGGATAACCCAGGCTTTTGAAAAGAGGTGCGAAAAAGGCTTGGTTTGTTTGCTGTTGATTTCAGGGAGGGAGGACAGGAGAGAGGTAAGTGCGTTATGGGAGGCTAACACCATGTTCCCATAACCACCCGCGCCAATGTTTTGGTCCCATAAGGCATTGCAAGCCCAATCCAAAATTCCACTTGGCTACGTGCACTGTAGGATAGCTACCCAGAGTGCAGTGCTCCGTGCATCGATGCAAGCCCTGCTAGTGAGGATGCACTCTGCCGACACAATGAGCGTAGTGTGGACATGCAAGATCGACTTGCTTAAAAATTGGAGGCTCGATGTCGACTTACATGAAGTTGACTTAACTTTGTAGCGTAGACATGGCCTAAGTAGCAGCCTCTCAAAACGTAGATTGGAAGAGCCCTTTAGAAAGCTGCAAGTCCCAGCATGTACTTGCCAAAGGCAAATTTTGGTCCGTCTTGAATGCCCTGTAAAGGTAGGTAAGGAATGCCAACCATGCGCATTATAAATCTCCTCCCCCTACCTAAGACTTCTGCCTTTTCAGCCCATAAAGTGACTCCAGTTCTGGAATCAGAAGTTTGGAGAGACCAAAGAAGAACTCCAGTGCTCAGACAGGCATTGCTGGGAGTAGGGACAGCGGTAGAAGGAAGCACACTGGTGCAAATGGCTGGTTGCATGCAGAATGTAGGCTTATGGGTAAAGAGAAAATCTCCTATAATTCTAGTGTGTGGAGAATCCATCCTACTTCCTGCTCATTGAACTGGACCTGTGCCCAGCTTTGAACCTTGTGAGACTAGGCACATTTTGCCACAGGCACAGAGCATTTGGCTTCAGGATGTGGTGGATTCTCCTTCAAGAGAAGATTTTAAGTCAAGCCTGGGCATTTTTCTAAAAGATCTTCTGTAGCTCAAACAGAAGCTATGGGCTTGATGCACAAATTGTTGGGGAGGTTCTCTGTGCTGTGCACTTAGGTTCCCTTCTGGCCTTAAAATCTATTCTCATTACACAGCCATAAACTACCCTTACAGTTGCATTATTGTTTTAACAAACTCCCAAGAGTGTTCTAGACATACAGGTAAAGCATAAGCCAAGTGGCATCATACCAGTTCAATATTCAGATTCCAATTGTGAAGCAGCATTTATTAGAAGCCACAAGGCAGGTGTGACTTTGACTTTGTTCATGTTGCTTGAAATCAAGATGCTCCCAGGACTCTCACCACATCTATCAGCTCCCCAAATGCCAGGATGCAATATAGTACTTGGAATAAGAGTCTGAAAGTGAGTTCATAAAAATCACTTGCAAGAGATTGACTCAACTGCACTTAATTAAAACTGCAGGAGCAAGCTGTAGAAGGGAAAATTTTAGTGGAAGAAGAGGTCCAGGACTCCACCCCTGCCCGCTCTAAGGAGAGTAACAAATTACGATTACATAGTCAGAGCAAGTTCTTGTTGCCGATCACAGCTGGTTGTGGAGGCCGATGATTACACAGATTAACCCTTTCCCAGATGTCTCGTATAACTGTGCAGCACTGATGGCAAAACACAGACAGAGGTAAGATTTAGGCAATTTTATGATGCTCTGGGTCTGCATTAAGGAAGCTCACATGACTGCTGCAGTCACCAGCATCATGCAATAGGCATCTAGAGTTTCCCCAGGCCGTTGGCTAGCCAGATGGAAAACATATGTTTCGTACTCTGGCTTTTGCTGTGAGTAAGTAATACTCCTAAGTTGTTTACAGCTGCCTCAATCATCTGCTGCTTCCGTGTCAGGTACGGGATTAAAACCACCTGATTTTGAGCCCAGCAACACTGCACTTCCTTGTGCAAGATGTCGAAGGAGAACTGGAAACACATGTAACTGGGAAGATTTCTTTGAGCCCCCAGTGGTTCCTTTTTATCCCACGATCTCAACCAGATTACTCTAGCTTCCCTTATAATAATCATCATATCAACTTGCGTGGCATTATTCAGCCAGGGCACTTAAAAACTTGACTAGTAGTTTGTACCGTGATCCTGTGCAAGCTAAACTACAGAAACGGAGGTCAATATTTCGGTGGGAGACCTTGAAGCAGCAAGTGATCCAATATACGTCATTCTTCCCCAGAGTTAGTACTGAGCCGCTGGCTCACTGCATTGCTAGAGGCCACTGTGCCCTCGAAGTTGCCTCTTGGCTCAGATGCAAACCCTATTAAAGATGGCACGGAGTTTCCCAGCTCTGTCCCAGTAGTAATAATACTAGTGTTCATAATTCAATGATACCTAGTTCGTATGGATATTTAAAGACACTTTACAAAGGACGTCAGTCTCATCCCTATTTTACAAATGGGGGCACAGAGCAGGGAAGTGACTTGTCCAACATCGCACGGTGAGCTAGTGGCAAAGTAAGGTGACCAGATGTCCCGATTTTATAGGGACCATCCCGATTTTGGGGTCTTTTTCTTATATAGGTTCCTATTACCCCCCACTCCCATCCTGATTTTTCACACTTGCTGTCTGGTCACCCTATGGCAAAGCCAGAATTAGAACCCAGACCTCCTATGTCCCAGTCCTGTGCTCGGTCCACTAGACCACACTGCCTTCCAATAGAGGGTTTACCCTTACCCCTAGTCAAATGCAGATAATCACATTCTGCTTATTTACACTGCCCTTGTCCTTCACTTCTTGGCTTAAATGGTTGCAGAGCATTGCTGCTTTGTGTTACGAGCCTCATGCTCATGGCAGCATCAGACTGTTCCTACAATCTACTCATTCAATAAACAAACGGCATTTTTAAAAGATTAAATCAAACACTCTTGAAAAAGCAAATCACAGCTACAGGAGCTCTCTCGTACGCAGACATCGGAAAACTCCATAACCAGAGGACGCCCTCTGCATTAAGGGAGGCCAGGGGTGTAGTCAGCCCTCCAGCTGTCAGGATGGGAGAAGCCAGGCCAAGCCCGTGCAGGATTGCAGCAAACCTGGATGAACCCAAGTAGCCTGTTGAGCCTTGTTCAAGCAGACAAGGAGGCCAGTGCAGGAATGGATGCTTGACTTTACTGAGTGTGTTAGAGTCTCTTTCCCACCCTTGATTCCACTCGGTAATGACATTTTCCGCTGTTTGGCGACACTGAATTGCCTGTGTATGGTAAAGGGCAAGTAGCACTCTTGTGTGAGAGTGTGTGAGCTGCCGTAGCAAAGGAGTGGGGATACAGCAGTTGTGGTGTTGCACCCCGGCCCACAGGAGTGAGGTTTCCACCCCGAGCTTTGAGTCGGTGCAGCAAGGCACCATAGCAAAGATCCCAGGACATTCAGCTTAAGTGACAGAGAAACTACCACATCTAGAGATGACGCAGTAGCTACTGGACTTATTTATTAATTATCCGAGTGGCTGGATCTCATAGGAAGGTGTGGCTCTTCATGAAAAGAGGGACACCTTAACAAAAATGTGTAATATATTCTACTTTTAAGACTGATTGTAAGAGGAGGGACAACGACTACTTGCATACCATGGCTTGTATCACTTCAGTATCTGCTCCCAGTGTTTACTATTCCATGTGCTTACTTTTTAAAGCTATTTTATATGCAACATAAGCCTGTAGAGTTAATAAAACCAAGAGAGAATGAGCTGGATTATTTTGTGGCTCATGCATCTTTAAAACAATTATAAGTCCCTGTTTTAGAATCTTAATTAAACGGTGATGTTAGGTGAGCCATAAAGGAAACAGAGAGACTTACAGATCCCAGCCTGATCTGCAGGTCTGACAGATTTGTGTGTCGTTCACACGCTTCTTTCTTGTCAATCACCCTCCCACATGACTGTTTCTTTTTAGTTGCAAACTGAACAAGTTTGATCAGAAAATCACTGACATAGAATACACATCGTTCCCAATACCGCATTTGTATAGACATCAGAGACTATAACCACACTCTAAACCTGAAAGCTTCATCCATGAAAACTGCATCCTTGAAACCTTAGGTGCCTTGGCCACACTTGCCTATTGCTGCAATAATTACTCAAACCTTTACAAAAAAAATCACTTCTCTTGTATTTTGAAGATCCTGTTTTGTGTTGACCTTGCTGAACGACAGTCACTTTTCCATGAACCAGATTTTGTTCTGCAAGACTTGAGCCTTAAGTAATATTTATAAAGCACCACTTATTCCCCAGCAATTTGCAAACTCTAGTCAGTACAAACATCACCTCTGAAATGCAGCCATCATGGGATAGAAATAGAATGCCGTACACAATTAGTGTAATGCACACTTCACAACAGTGGGGAAGATACAAGAACCCAACAGACACAAGCAGAAACCTCTGGTATTAAATATGCTATAAGGTTTGGTTGAAGGTCTCCTTACTATGTGCATGTATATTTATTAAACCTGCTTTCTTAACCTAAACTATCTAACCGTGCCTATAAATCCTTTATTACTGTCATTTCAGTTACAATACATAACTGAATGTGTTTAAAAGGGACACTATCAACTATTTTTGAAAAATCATACCTTTGTGTCTGAACATTTCCAACCTACTAGTAATACAGGTCTGTCTCATCTTACGCTGGGGTTACGTTCCGCGGTCAGCGCCTAAAGCGAAAACCACGTATAGTCAAAATTACATTGAGTGTAATGGCGGGCAGAATCGCCCGCCCTACAGAAACAGTATTTAAAGTGTTATTTTTCTCTTTTTTTTGTTTTTTTTTCTTGTTTTTGCCGATCGCGTAAAGCTGAAATCGCACCTGTTAAATGCGCCTAAGATGCGACAGACCTGTACAGGTAGAACTTATGAATCCTTACAAGCGAAAGAGATTAGAGAAAAACATGTCCCCCTTTTTTCTTCCAGTGTCTTTATGTCCTACATTGGACAGCACTTTGGTTTTTGTAGGGTGTTATTTTTTTTACAGTGAGGAGGAGAGAGAAAAACATTTTTAGAGAATATGAAACTGATTGTAACAGCACAAAAATTGGCAGGAAGACTGAGACAGGTCCAATGTCCAAGACTAGACCTTTTTTTTTTTTAAAGTGATCAGATTTCAAAGTGACAGCATCCATTGAAGTTGGTTTCTGAGGATGATGTCTCAAAGAACAAAAACATTGCTTCTTATATTGCCCCTAAAGTTTAGAATCAGAAATACTCAGCAGAAATTTTGCCACAAATAAATAAATACATTTCAGGGCTCCAAACCTATTTGTGAATTTCGGTCAAACTCAACTACTAGTTTCAGCCAATACATTTTTTTTTAAATGCCAGAATGTTTTATTTTGACCTTTTGTTTCAAAGCCACGGTTTGTTTTCAAATTTGGCAAAGTAGGGAAAAGACACCGGAAAATAGCTGAATTAAACAATAAAAAATAAAAATAAAAAAAAATAAATCATTGCCTTGACCCAAAATGTTTTGGCCAATTCAGAACAAAACTTTGAGGTTTTTTTATTTGACAATTTTTAAAATTGGTTTCACTTTGCCTTAAATCTGGATTTTTCTCATTCCCATGTGGGTGCCCCCACATTGGAAAAAATAATTCCCTCAGCTTTGTGTACAAGATCAGTTGCACCTGATGAAGTGGGCTGTAGCCCACGAAAGCTTATGCTCAAATAAATTCGTTAGTCTCTAAGGTGCCACAAGGACTCCTGTTCTTTCTGCGGATACAGACTAACACGGCTGCTACTCTGAAAGTTCAGTATCCTTACTCCTATGTAATAATCCCAGTGGAGATAGCAAACCAGACTCTAATTTCAGTTACATCAGTGCAAATTCACTGGCTTCAAGGGAGTTATTCCAGCTTTACACTAGGGTAACCTGTAGGGGTTTACTTGCACAAGTAAGGGTTACACTTCACCATTGAAGATTGCAAGATCATGCCTGAAAAATCTCACTCTGGCTAACAAAGCATGGTGGCAGTTAAGTGTAGGTTTTTCTAAAGGCAGCATACTGCTTGAGAAAACTCTGTATATACAGTTGTTTGCAAAAAGGAAAAAACTATTAAAAACCCACACCTGTGGGACGGTTTCTGAAAAGCATGTGATGCCACTCCTGTAGGGAAGTGATCAGCCTGTAATAATTTAGATGTTCTTGTTGCTATGGGTACATTTTTTAGAAAAGTGACACATTCCATTATCATTTAAATTTCCAGTAACAAAAAAGCTAGCACATTAAAAATAATAAAAAAAGCCAGAGACATAACTGCTTTATTTGTTACTGTCAGTTTTACTCGTGCTGTGACAGTGATAAAATTGCCTGGGCTGAAGAGATTTAATACGTTCACACATTTTATTACATTAATTAGACCTAAAGCTCGTACAAATGGGCATGTAATCAGGAGGCCAAAGCCCTAACTCTCAGATGTCAGATGAAAATTCATGCCCCTAAAAGGGGCAAGGGGAGGAGGGGGTGTATTTAAACCTTGTCCCCAGTGGGCAGCAAGTGTGGGGCTGTCATTGCAGGATTCAGCTGGGGACAGGGAGATACAAAAGTGTAGGTGGAATTACTTTTTGGAAAACAGCATAATCACTAGTGGGAAGTGAGGTCGTTGCCGGAAGTGGATTTACCATGGATGTGACCATGGCCAGCCAAGTCAGAAACTCCATCTGCAGCTAGCGTTGTAAAAGCAGTTGCCACTGAGGCTACGTCTACACTACCCGCCGAAATTGGCGGGTAGCCATCGAACTATCGGGGATCGAATTATCGCGTCTTGTCTGGACGCGATAAGTCGATCCCCGAACGCGCTACTTCGAACTCCGGTACTCCTGCAGGGCGAGCGGAGTTACCGGAGTCGACGTGGGAGCCGCGAACGTCGATTGCGGCACCGCGCGGATGCGAGGTAAGCGCGCCAAATTCGAACTAAGATACTTCGACTTCAGCTACGCGAAGAGCGTAGCTGAAGTCGAAGTATCTTAGTTCGATCCCTGCCCCTAGTGTGGACCAGCCCTAAGTTGCAGCGTTCTCTCTTTAGGAAAACCCATCACTTCCTGAAGAGGAGTAGGGGGCAAAGGCCAAGCTGGGGAGGTGTGAACGGGCCTCTGAAGTGTTCTTCACAGTCTCAACTTTCATCAGAAGCATGAGGCTCTAGCGGTTATCTTTGCAAAGAAAATCTTGCAAACGTGACCCTAGTGTAACCAACGCAGAGATATCTGACTGAACATGCAGAATGCCCGAAACAATATCTGAGAGGTGTGAACTGATCCATCCAGTTCCAGGGGTGTGATCAGATGCCAACACTAACTTTAAAACACTGAACGCAATCACCCTACATGACAGCCTGAAAGAAAGGAGAGGAAGTATATTATGAAAAGCTATACAATCTGCTCTGAACAATGGGCCCTAGATTAGGCCTTTACTACCACAGAGCAGGGGGCTCAGATGTCAAGAGTTTTGGAGGAAAACACTGCCCTCTACATTCTAATTTGAAGGACACAAGAGAATTTCTTGGACAGCACCTGCCAGTTCCTCAGTCACTGTTTAGAAGAAACATTACTTTTATTTTTTTTTAAACCCTATAACCTAGTAACAACCTGGCTGAAATGGCTGGTCAGTCCTGTCACTAAGGCCAGATACATGTAGCACTTCACCTGCCTCTATCTCAATTAACACATCTTCCCGGGAGGTGAAGAGACATTTGCTGAAGACACACTCAGACTTGTCAGAGTAGCGCTAGCTAACAGTAACTATTGCTTTGCCTTCCTTGATCTGGTCCCCCTGGGAGCAAAGAGGGATGGGGTCAAAGCTGCAAAGAGATGCTGCATTCAGGCTTTTGGGTGGGTGCCTTATTAGAAGAGTTTGGCCAGGAAACCTGCTTCTGCACCTGAATGCAAGGTACCCGCCAAGTATAGCTAAGCTACAGCTGGTGATACTCCTTACACAGGCTCTCCAGCTAGCTTGAGCCAAAGCCCACTGCAGTCAATAGGAGCCTTTCCAATCAGCTTATGGAATTTGAATCAGAGCCTTGATCATCATTTTTCTTCCACAAGGAGTGGATAACGGCCAGATAAGTGATAAATTACAAGCATTAGCAAGCATGTGTTACACCAGCACTTCCTCAGGTTAACGTTTCTGAGCCTGGATCTTTGCTGATCTCTTTCCTCCTTCGGGGGAGGAGGGAAACAACCCCAAAGATTCTGATGCAGTCNTGCGCCTTTCTGTCCTACACGTTCACAGTAGCAGCTTGATCAGCTAATGATTCTAAGAATGACTTTGGTCCAAACCTTAATAACACTCCCATAAATGTGTGTGTGGTTGGCATGAGCGGGGGTAGAGGAAGAGGAGAAAAGAATAAAAAACGTTAAAGGAAGAGCAAGACAGCAAGCATGGGATTTTCAGAGGTACTCAGCATCAGCCTAACTCTTCTCTCACTGAATGCAAGGGGAAGAGTTTAGGCTTTTTTAAAAAAATCCCACTCAGCTACCAGTTTGTGAAAGAAACTTCAAACATTCTACCTCGCTCCTGCTCCAGGGATGTTTCCTTTAAGTGACTATGCTTTCCCTTAAAAGGCCTAAGGTTATAAAGGGCCAAAAAAGGTCAAGTTTTCAAATGTGGCCTCTAATCTTGGGTACCCAACTGGAGACCCCTAGAGCTTGACTTTCAGGAATGCTGAGTGTTGGAGGTTCATTGGGGGCGCTATGTTCACAGCCTACACAAACAGAAGTTTAAAAAACCCTAAACTACTCCTGCTGAAAGGTCACAAGCTGATGTTACTTTATCTCCTAGAATTCAGGATAACATGCTAGAACTTCAAAACAGGGAGCGGCAAAACAGGCTGCTCCCTAATGCACAACTCACCCCATCTTATTCTCTGCTGACTCTCCACAGACTGCTGCTAGGCCCAGATCGCATGCGTCCCTACACAGCCCCCTAGCCTTCAAGCTGGATCAAGGGGAAAAACAACAACAATCCTGAAGTTTAAAGTGATAGCGTACAATTTTAAATACACCATACTGAGGAAGGGGCAGAAATCAGGCATGAGATCTTAAGTTGGGCTCCCCAAAAGTCAAATAGCTACTTCTGAAAGTGTTGCCCTGAGAGTGCAGTTGACCAGACACAGGGTAGATAACCCAGCTGGATTCCATGTCTTCTTTCCCAAGCCTCTCTCCGTGAAGCAGACAGCAATTCTTGCCCAGAATGCTCCACCTGGTCAGTTAGGAAAGTCCTTTTCCTAGGCTGTCACCCTAGCTCCCCTTCTGCTCAGTGAAAGGAGCAAGTAGATCTCGTCAGTCTCCAACAGATTCTTACTGGTGAACCTGTTATCATAATGACTTGCGCCATAAAGATTAGTACCCCTCCGGTCAACAACGTATTACCCAGAGCCACGAACAGTGCGCTCCTTCCCACCATTTTGGTATTTAACATGGAACTTGAATCTGAATTAGCAAAGAAGCCTCAGTTTAGCTACCTGGTTTCAAATCTCCAAACTTTTAGGAGAGTGGGGAAGGCAGGGTACATGCAGTGGGGAGAAGAGTCAGCGGGACAAAGCCAGAGACCCTTGCTCTATTTACTCCATGAAAACTCACCTTGACTGCAGAGAGAATCTGTGTAAGAACAGAGGGCCCCACTTCACCACCCACACTAATGTAACACCATTGTCTGCTCTCAATGTAGACTGGTGATAGAGAGGAGAATTAGGGCCAGAGAGTACAAGCAAGTATTCCAGCTTTAGCTCACTATTTCCCCCCCAGATGCTGGTACTTTAACAGTCCCTTTAGTAACACACACTGATCTGCTAAGGAAGAACCAGAGTCCTGTGGAAAATGTTCTCAAAGGTGGGGGGAGGGGAGAATTTAATTAAAGCAGCACAGAGGCGCCAATTCCTTTCTACCTGTGCATTTGTTCCCATGGGCAGGAATGTCCATTCCCGCTATTGTTGCCAGGTACCTTCTAGCTCCCTCTTTGGGCTCCATTCACAAAGTTGTCTCTCACAAGCTTCCTCTTCCTACAGCTTTTAACAGTTGGACGACCTCTCTTCCTTTTGCAAGCCTGATATTTCATCCTCACTCCAATGACCAGCAGGACGGGTTTCCTTTTCGAACGGTGGGGGATGGGGGTATTTTGTGAGGGAGAAGGGGGGGTTTATTGCGGTTTTCCATTACCCTTCCCCAGAGCATTGGAGGAGAGGTGCTAAATAAATAAAGTAATGCAATATTAAAGAAAGCCTCCTGTCACAAGTCGCATCTACTCACTTCTGATAAACGGGGAAGAAAATCAGGGGCCAGGATACTACCAGAAGGACCTCCAAACACATGGCTGATTTGCGATAGGAAACAAGGGGCCAATTCTCATTTGCACCCCCACAACGTCATTGACTTCCTAGCCTTGTCCCTGATCACCTCCATGTGATCCCCTGGGGGTGGTATGACCTCATGAAGCTCATTCCCACCTTCCACTTCAACTGCAAGGCACGATTCTACCTTCCTTCTAAAGACAGACACAACCTCCCTTCAAAAAAAATAAAATCATCCTATCCAAAAAAAGGCTAAACTTCCCCCACAATTCTTCTGTTTCAGCCCCTCTCCCCAGAACAAGCCACATGGGGCAGTTGTTAGTCACATTGCGTAACGAACAATGGGAAGATGCTCAGACATTACAGCGATGAGGGCACGGCAAGAACCTGACTAGAACGGAATTCCCAAGGTTCCTACCCTGTCCACATTTGAGACCTTCTGTAGCGGGGTGCACTCACCTCTCGTGAGCGCCCCCCTTGGCCGAGTGCGTGTGCCTGCACACTTTGTCCCTGCTCTGGGATAGAGCAGCACCCCAGGGCTCCTCCCTGGTGACAAGTCTTCACCCTTTTGGGCTTTCTGGCTACAGCTCTCCATCTAGGACACTACAGTTCAGTTCCCTCTCTGGGGCCCCTCAATGTCCAGGCTACTTGCCCCCCAGTGGCTAATGGGGGGGGACTTGGGCCTGCCCACTACTCTGGGTCCCAGCCCAGGGACCCTGTAGATATCAGCCATATGCTGCATCCCTTTAACTACATCACACTGCTTCTCTAATCCCCTGGGCCACTTTCTGCACCTGTCCAAGGTTCTGCCTTGGACAGGTTCTGCACCTCCATCAGCCAGCCACACGCCATTCAGGTTCCTACATCTCCAGCAAGGAACTGAACTCCTTCTGCCCTGCATCTCTTCTTATACTAGGCTGCTGGGCCCTGATTGGCTGTGTCCCACACAGCCACTCTAGGCAGCTTGGAGGACTCTCTCCACTGCTCATTTTTGGGGCAGGGTGTAGCAAAGGCCACGAGGCCTCCATCAGGGGGCCTCAGTCTGATATGCCCAGTCACACCTTCCTTCTGCCATGTGGTTTACAGTGAATCAGACTGACTTGTCGAGTTGGCTGTTCTCCTTCCGCTAACTGCCCTGTATCTGTTTATTCCAAGACTGACAGCTCTTTGGAGCAGGGACGCTTGAGTATTTGAAAGACATCTAGCACGTAGGAGATGCTACTGTGACTAGAGTTTGATGGAAATGCAGCTCAGTTACATTGGCAAAAATGAAAGACGAATTGGAGCCAGAAAGAACAGAGGCAGGTGGAGGAGAGCCAGTTGAAATTTTTCCCCTCAATCGAAAAACAAAAAACCTCCACCTGCAACCCCTTGGGAATTTCATCAAAAATAAAGCTTTGGTTGTCAAAAGTACTGAAGGTGGGTTTCTTTTAAAAAAGTTTTTGGTTGCTAAAAAGACCTCCTCCTCCACCCCAAATTTGGACTAACTGAAAAAATCTTATGGGAAAAAATTTCATAGGGGAAAAACATACATAAATTCCTGATCATTTCTAAGACGGAGACACTCACAGGGAGCTGCTCAATTGCCTTTATTGCGAGTGGAGGGCACATACAGTTCTGTATGGACTTAACACACAGGGGATTTTTCCTCCTGCAGCTGAAGCCAGGAGGGGAAGAAGCCTTTAACTATCTCTCTAGAACATGTGCCGCTCCACAGTCACCTGCCAAGGGAAGCTTTGGAAAAGCAGATTGCTAATGCTGGTTTTTTCCTAGGGTCTCTTCCTGCAATACCTTCTCATGCTGTTAAGTGCTGGAGTTTGGATGGCATTCAAAAGAAGACACATTCTTGGAAAAAATGTCACGTCGGCAGTTGCTTACTGACCCATGGTTAGTTTCTCGTGGGACTCCCCCTTTCTCTGATCCAGGTAGGAATCTTTCAGCAAGCATAGCCTTTGCAAAGCATTTTTTTCCAGTTCAGTTCCCACGGGCTCCAAGAAGCGAGGGCCTATCGGTGGGGTCTGGCAGCTTACTATTGTTGCAGACCTTAGTCACACAAAGCTGGAACATAACAGCAGAAAAGATCAGTACTCAACCCAAGTCCCCCACCTCCTACACTACCCCACACCCTGTCACAAAGCACACACATTGCTTTATGAGTTAGGTCATTTCCTCCCTGAGCTTGTTTCACAGAGTAAAAAAGAGCATATACCCCTCCTCCCCCCAAAACACCTTGAACAGCAGCTATGTTCCAGGCACTCCAGGGCTAGCTATAAAGAAAATACACTTCTCAGGAGCTCAGATTAAATGTTGCTCTTTTCATTTGTAGTTTTTAAAAACATATGGTCTGGATCAGATCACCATAGCCCGCAGCTCTCTCACCCATATCGTGAATTTACAAATTCACTCTAGCTTTCAGCACTCCAGAAAGTAGAGCGGGGGAAAAAAAAGAAAAGCTTATGACCTCAGCATCTGCAATGCTAAAAGCTCTGATCATGAACAAGACAACTTTATGCCTACTATCAAAGGATCACAACACACTTGACTGACATCAATGAATTGTCTCTCACGGCTTCTCTGTGAAGTTGGCATTACTCCCATTATACAGATGGGGAAATGGAGGTCGTGGCAGATCTGGGAAGAGAACCGAGACATCATGGTTCTGTGGCTGAGGCATTAGACCATGCTTCCTCCTATACAGCAAGGTATAGCCCTACCCAGTGCTTAGTGATCTGAAAAAAGTGGGGGGGGGCAGTCCTATCATATTCTGGGAGCAGCAGCTTTGGCAAGATAGCACTTGAGAGCATCCTGGGTTGAATAAAGTTGTTTTCGGGTCAGGTCTGTGACCCCTTTGGACACCCTCCCCCACACTTTAAGCACTAACCTTGTCCCCAACTGTAGACAGAGTTACAGGCTGTTGATGGCCCGTAGTGATGGTAATAAAGCTCCTTCACCTGTCTTCCACTCAGAGGCCTTCAACAACAGCATCTCCCCACCTCCTGTCCTCCATTGCTCTCCCTCCTCTCCAGCAGCCACCTCCCCCTCGCCTCCCAAGTCCCCGAGGACAGCCCACACTTCCCCTCCTCCAGTGCACCCACTCGCCTCCCAACCCCGGCTGCCAGGGATACAAATCGAACTCATGCTGCAAGAGGCAATGATCCAGCAGCTGAGCAAATAGACTAAATTTGCTTGATGTGGTCACCTTCCAAACAGAGTTTTAAAGAGAGACGTTCTCACTGGCTTGGACTCAGACACATGTATTCGCACCAGCAAGCCAATTGGTAAGCCTCACACTCATCTACCCACTGAGCAGAACACCATGTGACCCGAGTGTCTATTCGAGACCAACTCAAAATATTGAATGAGCCACTCTGCAAACACCCCCCCCCCACTCCCCAGCCAAGATTTTCAATAGGACCTCGTATTCTACCCAATTTGTGATCCTTGAAAGGCCCCCCCCATTTTCAAAGAGGGGCAAGCAGCCCCCCTCTGAAGAGGGCCATGTCTTTCTTTGATAACACCCTGCACACTCTTAGCAATGAGGTGCCGCCTTTGGATAAAGCTGCTCATATTCCTTTATGGAGACAGTCCCTTTGCAAGGAGCACTCTCACGGGAGCAGCCCAACGTGGGGGCACTGCCCAGACTGGCGATTCCTACTCAAGAACCCCACCCCGACTTATTTACAGGAAATACCATGGTATTCATGTTGTACTGGTCCCTAAATGAGATGGGGGCCCCCCCTTGTGTTAGGCACTGTACATATGCCTGGGAAGAAGCCTTCTCCTCAAGATCTCGCATTCTAAATGGACAAAGGCTGGATCAGACCCATTTTATAGATGGGATAGTTGAGGCAGCAACTTTTGATACACTTGCTCAAAAGGTGTCACAGTCTGTAGCAGAGCTGGGAGATGACCTTGAATATTCCCACGCCCCTGCCAGTTCCTCATCCAGTGCTTTAACTGGAAGACTATTGTGCACCCCTCCCCCACTTAAAATTTAAAAAAAAAAAAGTGTTGAGCTAAACTTGTTTTATCATCTACATTCTGCCAGCCCAGAGGCCTTTTGGCAAGAGCCCATTTCTCAGAGGCAACGGAAATGAGTAGTGTTGGCAATCCACATTCAGAGAGAAATGGCGTGTGCTCCTGCCATCTCCCCGCTCCTTTGGCTTGGGGACGAGGTGTTTAATTCCGTCCCTATGGGGATATGGATATCAAATATTCTGAAAGAAAAGGGCAAAAAATGAAGTCAGCCAGTTTTGCAGACACATAAAAGACTGGCCATTACTCAAAGGGATTCATTTAACATTGTGTGTGGGCTGAACAAAGCGAAGCACAATAGATTTAGAAGGTCTTAAGTACAGGGTACTTTGTCCCAGTCAGACAAGGTTATGCCGGCAGCCAAAGAAGTTGGCTACCTACAGTCCAGCTTGGACTGTCTGCAGGTTTCTTTACCTACACAGAAGCTCTGCGGCAAGAGATTGAAGATCCACTTATACTTCGCTTCCTTGTTCATACCTGCCAACATCTGCAGGATGCATAAAGTCATTAAGCCTTCTGTACAGTTCGTTCCAGCCCACAGCGACAAACCCAGCACTTCAGAAGCACAGCTGTACCAGGCACTTAAAGCCGAACGATCACTTCAGCAGTAGGAGAAGGATAAGGAATTTTTCACATCTTCATTGCAGACAAGCCCCCTCATCTCTAAACACTTCACAGACTGCACCAAGCATTAGACGGTGCACGGGGCTAGCTGGCTTATCACATGATTCGCAGCAGCCGCTTAGGATTGAGCATAGTAGTTTGCCACTAAAATTGGCGTGAACCTGTTTGCAGGAGCTCACTGTATATCTGATCTAAGTTTGCTTTGTGCTGAAGAATCGCTGTCCTACATGCACGCAATCCCTAGACAGGACTAGAGCGAGGCTGTCAAGTCAGACGCAGGCTGTGTCGATACTGTGCCGCTGTAAGGTGTCCCGTGTAGCTGCTCTTTGCCGGCAGGAGAGAACTCTCCTGCTGCAAAAGAAAACCACCCCCAGCGAGTTGTCCACACCGGCACTTTTCATCAGTAAAACTTTTGTTGGTCAGGGTGTTGGTCAGGGTGTGGGTCCCCCCCGCCCCACACTCTCCTGACCAACAAAAGTGAAGTGTAGATAGAGCATCAGCAATTTTATTTGGGGGTGGGGTGGGGAGTGAAAAAGGGTGTCAAAGGTTACTGCCCCTTTATGATTCCAACCTGTTTCTCGGTGACTAGCCCCAGGCTTCTCTGCTGCCCAGTCCCTGACAGGCTCCTTTCACTCCTGAAAGGAAAATAAGGAGTCAAATCTTATCTGAGAGCAGCTGGAGCAGAGAGAAAACAGGCTGGTCCCGGAGCTCTCCTCCCTTTGCTATCAGGCTGGCACTGGCAAGCACCTGGCTCCACTCCTCCTCAGGCCAGGAGGAAAACAACCCCTCTTCCTTCAGAGACTCCCTCAGCCTGCTTGCCTCCCCTGCTGCTTTAAATACCTGCCCTGCAGAGTCCAGGAGGAAACTTGTTCCAGTCAGCAGACAAAGCCTCCTTGCGGGGAATTAACCCCTTCCTTTCCTGCTCTGGTGTGGGGAGATGTACATGCCCCTCCCCACACCTATCACCCCAGCCTGGGCTGGAGACTTGGCCAGTCACATGGTGCTGTTTTTTCCTCTGTGCTTCCACCTCTTAGGATGCATTAAAAGAAGCTAGCACGAGTAATCTACCTGGAAGAGCAATGAAAGTGCCGTAAGAATGTTATTCAGGGGCTAGTGAAAGAGGGGATGAATAGGACAGAAGGGGGGGACCCATACTCTAGAGAATGGATATTAGAATCAGTTGGAGGAGAGGAATTGCTCCAACAGGAGAGTCCACTAGTGTCTTAGAATTCAATGGTTCTAGTACAAGCCACCTATCTTAGAGAGATGTTGCATACAATGTGCTCAGCCGGCCATTACAGAATAGCCGCCAAATCAGCAGCTCAGACCGCCCGCCTGGCGAGCACGCTCTCTCATATTAACAGCGACACATTAGTGTATCGCACCACAGCTGCAGTAGGACAACTAGCTAAAAGGTGCAACACACTCACCTAGGGAGAGAGGGGGAAAAAAAGTACAACTGCTCCCCACAATGCATTCGGCTTCCTAAATGGTTCTAAAAACGGGAGCAAAGGAGACCGTTTTACACAGCTGAAGGAAAATGGATTCGTAAAATTTCTACACAGACACTCAAAAGGTCACATCAGAATTGAAAGATCAATTTGTTCCTTGGCACCGTTATCAGTTATGCATGAAAGACCAGACAGGATACTTAGTATTCATAATTTGAGACATATCCTTAGACTGGAACAGCCAATTTAAATAGTTGGGGGAGCGGGGGGGGAGAGAACTTATGGAATTTGTGTTAGTTTGACACTGATGAAAGGAATCTTTGTAAACTCTGACCCACTCAGCATTCAATACCAGACTGGCTCAGTGTTGCATTTTGAGAATATTCCATTGCTCATGGTTACTAAATCTATTTATCAACATCCTAAAATGAATTTCTGTATTTGCCGTTCAACAGGCGATTTTTAGCTAAGTGATTAAATGTTAGCCCAGGAGACTGCCTCCAAAGCTCGTCAGAAAAATGGGGTAGAATAAACCAAACTTCAGGGCTAAGAAAAGCATCTTTTCGATTCAGATTTGAAGAGGCAACAGTAAAAATTAGCTATCGCCTCTCATGGAAGGGTCTAAGAAATTCTTGCAAATTAGACAATCCCCACATGTAAAATTTATTTTTAAAGAATTGTATATTTAGTTGTACGCTAGGGTGACCAGATGTCCCGATTTTGTAGGGCCAGTCCCGATTTTTGGGTCTTTTTCTTATATAGGCTCCTATTACCCCCCACCCCCATCCCGATTTTTCACACTTGCTGTCTGGTCACCCTAGTTGTACACAGGCATCTACTTTTATTTTTCCCTGGTGGGCACTCCACCCCCATCCTGAGGCCCTGCCCCACTCTGCCCCTTTCCCTGCAGCCTTGCCCCATCTCTTCCCACCCCCCTCTCTGCCTCCTCCCCCCAAGGCCTCCCCAGCCACCCACCGCTCTCCACCCTTCCCCGAGGCCCCCTGCCCTCTGCTCTCCCCCAAGCACCTCCCACTCCATGGCCTGCCAAAAGCCCAGCACAGTGTGGGAAAGAACTGATGATTCTTACCTGGGGGCTGAGTCAAAGCACATCACTTAGTCAGAGAGTTAGCCATCTGATTACAAGAAGACTCCAGCAATCACTCCTCCACAGGTAGGCCGGACTGATCAAGACATGCATTGTACAAGTGTTACATATGCTGGTAGTTTCTGGTCATTTACTGTCCATTAGATGTGGGAGGGAGAAGGTAAGCGTTGCATGTGAGAAGCAGTGAAAAGCTAATTTTTCTTGCCACCATGTTTGCACATTAAAGCAGTCCAGCACTGGTACTCAAAAAGGTAGAACTTTTATTAGTACAGATATTTTTTACAGCAAAGGGTTTAAGACTATGTACATATATGCAGGATACTATATCTAAGTATATACTCCAAGGATCTCTAGAAAAAGAGAGATTAATGTATAGCTGAATCCTCATGGTTCGTGCAACAAAAAATTCTTTTAGGAAAAAAAAAAATCACAACTCCCCCAAGGAATCAGAGAGCAGGGTGCTTGCCTACAGCAAGCTTTGCTTAATCTGGGGGCTGTTTATACAATCGACATACAGCAGATAGACAAAACTTAAGTGTGCAACTCCTCTATTTGCAAGAGATTAGTGCCACCGGTGAGACCAAACAAGATGCAAGATTGCTTTTGCAGGAGAAAGGAGCACCAAGATTTTATAGTAGACATGATGAGTCAGCTTCACAGCTCCTTCCTATCATATCGCAGTACCCTTTATAAAATGCATCGTCTGTAAGTTAAGAGTCATTCAGCTGTTTCCTAATACAATTATTTTCTCTCCCCTGAGAGATTTATTTATTTTTACTTTGTACAATGTTAGGAGACTTATAAAAAGCCGAATTCATTCCCCACATAGTGTTTCAGAACCGAGTTACAAATCTATAAAACAGATTAGTATATTCCTCACAAGGCCACAAACACCGCAAACTGTGTCCGTGCACTCATTAAGTTTAATCTTTTAATTAGCATAATCCTTGTATCATCATTATTTATTTTCAAATCTTGAAGTACAGGAGATTAAGGAGTGGCATTTTTTCTCTCAGCTTCTCAGGAGGTGTAGGTCTTGGAAGGATAATCATCAAAATAGCATACAGGGGATTTTTTTTCTTGGAAGAACATCCAGGTAAATATTGGTTTCACTTAATCCAATTCTGCCTCAGTCTACTAAGTGGCTCCACTAGAGAGAGATTGGTATGGAGACCAGATAGAGGTGTACACAGTAAGAGGCAGCCAATGTTTAAGCATTAACCTATTATGCAACTGGTTCAATCCAACCTAATCAAAAGCCAAGTGTTACCAGAGAACCTTTTTACGACTACCAGTGCGACTGAAGTCTTCAGATTTAGAGTCACAGTGAAAAAAATATTACAAGTGTGTGAGGTCGGTTGTGAGATACAGACCTGCAATATTGCGGTGGTTTTTGGATCAGTAGCTTCTGGGTGAGAAGAGAGGTTACAGATGAACACCCAGCTTGCTTTGACATTTTGGGCCATACTTTCAGTTCAGGCTTTTAAAGTGAAAAGCTACGACTCTTTTGGGTAAGTGTGCCAACTCCAATCTGAAAGCTAGCAAAGTGTCAGACAACCCATTACTGATGGCTGACAACTATGGGGCTTTATCACAGACATTCACAAGGAAAATAAAACCTGTTACCTCGGATTTTAATACTGCTATCAGCTGTTGTCGTTCTTTCCCTCCTAGTTGATCAAGAAGGTGAAATGCAAGAAGACAACTGCAGAACTAGAGTTGTTTTAAAAGCAAAGGATGAGTAACAGTTGTGCTTACAATTGCAATTATATGTTCAGGAGTCTAGAAAAATATGTACACGCTAAAGAGTCTTTGGTGCTGGATAGTCATTTTCGGAAGACAGCAAGCTCTGCTGAATACTCTTTCATCAGTATATTGCCATCTAAGACTGTACACGTTACATTGCTGGATCCTATACAAAATTAACTTCCATAATATATGCAAACTGTAACGGTTACTGAATAAATATATTCAAGAGCATCTCATTGTTTAGATAAAAAGCAAGGTTAAAAAAAATGTATTAAATGTCTAAAGCTTTGGTCTAAGCAGTTGTTGGTGTGATAACAGCATCTGTAAGAATGGTGAAACCTACCCTTCAAGAAATCCCTCCAGAACTTCACCCAGAAGGGTTCACATTCAGTCCTTTTACTTTTAGTGGTTACTCTATTGCAAACTGTTCGGTGGAAGAAGAGCTCTTCAGAACCCAAACAGGTCATCTTTCTCTGCCGCATTTGAATCAATTTTGTCCCAGTCTACAGGAGAGAGGGTTTCTGCACTCTGGATATCTTGAGCAGTCAGGCCAGTGTCCAGGACGTGAGGGTTAGTTCTAGACTGAGCAAGTCTGAAAAGAAAGATCAGCTGATCACCTTTATCCACAAGGAAGGTGTTTATAGCCTCTATACTTCCCACATCTATGCTGCTATATGCAGCTTCATACTTCAACATCCTTCCTACAGCTTGTAAAGAAATGCTCCTAAATAGGGAAAGAGCTGATCTTTGCAGCTCTCTGAAGTTTGATGCCTGCTTCTCTGCTGGCTTATCAGAGTTTCACCTTAAAGACAGTCTACATTTGCGATGAGGGCTCCCTTTACATTATAGGCCTGGCAAAATGCTGTCTTTTTCCTCCTAAGCTAGCACTGACTGGTGCATTGTTAGCCGGGACCTTATCTCAATTAAAAGAACACACTGACCAAAGCAGCCTCACCAAAAAAAAAGGTCTAAATTTTCACCATTCCAGGAATACCTGAGCAAGCAGCCAGTACATAATTTACTGCCATCCACAATCATTCCAACAGCTCACAGCAGCACTCCTGGTTCTCAGAAGCCTCTTCTAAAATTTTATACTCTTCAGAAAAAACAGTATTTTGAGGCTGTGTTCAGATCTGAAATGGTAATGGTGGTCTGCCTGTAGGGTCATTTTTAACAGGATCTTTCATCCCAGGGCACTGTAGATGTTTATGGAAGTTAAAGCCCCACCTTTTTGTGGTTATATTACTAAATTCCGTATGTACAAGCCTAATACTTCAGTGCCAAGTCTCCCATGCACAAAAATATTTGGAGTTCATATAATAGATCTTAGACTACCAACTCAAATTTGACCCCAAATATTATATAATATATATTTATATTTTTTAAAAACCACAACAAAAGCCAAACCCAAACCATAATGATGCTTTTAAAAGAAAGACCAACGGAAAGAAGTTCTCACGATTTGCTAAATTCCACTGGGAACAGATTAATAAATATTCTCCTGCCGCGTTTGCAGCCTAAGCATTGTGACAGGGATCGCCTGAAAGTGAGCTCCACAATTCAATGTCCAAACTGGAGGGGAGGGAGGGGAGATAGTGATTAGTAAAATTTGATTATTAAAGTTCAGTTTTAAGTAGTCCAACATGTTCTTTAGTAACATAGGTGAGGAAACTGGTTTGGAGTAGGATTGAAGTTGACAGCATCCCTTTAATGATTTAGGAATGATTTGCAACTTCTCTTTCCACAATGAATACCGGAGGTAAGGAAAGCGAGCCGTCCACCTTTTTTGCGCTATAAGCTGAACTAACCTTAACTCCTGTAAGTATGCTTTAAATAGGTAGATATTAGGGATTTGCACTGTAACCAAGTTGCTTTTGTTACAGCAACACAGGTCTGTCTCATCTTACGCTGGGGTTACGTTCCGCGGTCAGCGCCTAAAGCGAAAATCACGTATAGTCAAAATTACATTGAATGTAATGGCGGGCGGAATCGCCCGCACTACAGAAACAGTATTTAAATTGTTATTTTTCTCTTTTTTGGGGTCTTTTTCTTGTTTTTGCCGACCGTGTAAAGCTGAAGTCGCACATGTTAAATGCGCCTAAGATGCGACAGACCTGTACAAGGATTCAAACATAGATAACCCCCTTGGCTAGGTGATGAACTAGATCTGAGTTAGAGAGTCTTACCCCTTGATTACATGTTTGCAGTTCATCTGGGGAATGGCAGTGTAAATACTATTTTAGTGTTACACTAACATGGGGGAGGAGCAGGAAAGAGGCAAGTCAGAAGTGCAAGAAGATCAGACCAAGATCTCTCCTGCTAGCCCTGCCAGCTGAGCGAATAGCATATCCCTTCCAGTAAGAGGAGACACTATCACCATGTTATGTTTGGGGAATTAGATTCCCCCATCACACACACCTATCTCCATCCTTAAAAGGTTAGTCAAATATTTTGACTATCAGCCAGCCTCCAAGTCGATCTTTCAATTAAGAGCTGAAGCACCGGCTGGGTTGCTCCCTGGGTCAGATCATAGGAGCGGATTAGATTAGAAGCATTATTAAAACTAGTCGTCGTCAAGTCTCTTGGGTTGGTCCCTAGTGCCATAAACTTGTAAAGAGTTATTAGAATTACCTTGAAAATGCCTCCTCGAGCCCATCATCCATTTCCTTTATTGAGAGAGAGAGAGAGAGAAAAAAAAAAAAGAGAGGTAGTTGCTAAGCTAGCGTGCAAGTGTATTTAAAGAGCTGGCTCAACTTTCCTTTGGCGTAGGTACACCATCATCAAGTGCCTAGAGCAGGGGTGGGCAAGCTACGGCCCGCGGGACCATCCTGCCCTGCCCCCCGAGCTCCTGGCCTGGGAGGCTCGCCCCCGGCCCCTCCCCCGCTGTTCCCCCTCAGCCTCAGCTCGCTCGCTCCGCCGTCGGCGCAATGCTCCGGGCGCCGGGGCTGTGAGCTCCTGGGGCAGCGCAGCTGCAGAGCCCGGCCTGACCCGGTCTCTGTGCTGCGTGGCGGCGGCGGCGGCATGGCCTGGCTCCAGCCGGGCGGCACAGCTGTAGCGCCGCCAGACACCGGTGCTCCAGGCAGTGCGGTAAGGGGGCAGGGAGCAGGGGGGCTGGATAGAGGGCAGGGGGGTTCGGGGTGGTTGTTGGGGGTGTGGATGGTGGTTGGGGAGAAACAGGGGGTTGAATGGGGGCAGGGGTCCTGGGGGGCAGTCAGGAAGGAGGGGGGGTTGGATGGGGCGGCAGGGGGCAGTCAGGGGCAGGGGTTCTGGGGGCAGTCAGGGGACAGGGAGAAGGGGTGGTTGGATGGGGCAGGGGCCCCAGGGGGGCCGTCAGGAATGATAGGAGGGGTTGGATGGGCGGCGGGGGTCCGGGGGCAGTTGGGGGGACAGGGAGTGTGGGGGGGTGTATGGGGCAGGGGTCCCAGAGGGGCCAACAGGGAACAGGTNTGGTTGGATGGGGCAGGGGCCCCAGGGGGGCCGTCAGGAATGATAGGAGGGGTTGGATGGGGCGGCGGGGGTCCGGGGGCAGTTGGGGGGACAGGGAGTGTGGGGGGGGGGTGTATGGGGCAGGGGTCCCAGAGGGGCTGTCAGGGAACAGGGGGGGTTGGATGGGGCAGGAGTCCCGGGGGGGGGGGGCAGATAGGAGGGGGGGGGCCAGGCCATGCCCCCCTCCCCTAACCAGCCCCCCATACAATTTACAAAACCCGATGCGGCCCTCAGGCCAAAAAGTTTGCCCGCCCCTGGCCTAGAGCAACACCGGGTATCAGGGTCTGAGACATAGCACTGCAGGTTTTTTGCAAAGAGCAAGGACCTAACAGCTTGAGGGATGCTGTTCCACGACCACCCACATCCATTTCCAGCGTCTCTCCTCCCGCTCCCCACCAGCAGCAATCAGGGCCCTCCCTGTACCAGGGAGGCCTGATCCAAACCCAGTGGAATCGCCCTCCCTGTTCCCAAGCCTTCCAGAATTAAGCATCCACACAACCAGCATCCCCCACCCGCCCAACCAAGTTAACTGCAGGTAGCAGAAAGCTGTGCCGTGCCAGGCATCCCTTTCCAAGACCTGATGATTTTCTGCAATGGATTTTGTTGGGAAAGGGATGCCTTTTTATTTGTGTACTGCCGCTTTAAATTTCTCACCACTGCTGCTAGGTAAAAATTCACTGCTGCAGGGAGGGACAGCCCAAGGCTACGCACAGTTTAAGTCCTCAAAACAAGCCTAATCCTTGCACGGTCCCTTCTGCGCAGGGGTGAGAGAGCAGCCACGTTGTTCCAAGTTCAGATGCTGAGATTCCGGCATGTGCTTCTCACAAGAGCCTACGTTTGTTCCCTCAATGCAACACAAAAAGGTTGTTCTGGCTGAAAGCGTCGGTTCGCTCTTTGCGTGCCGACGCTTCCCCCAGCGCTGGAAATGAAAAGCAGATCGCTCCTTAGACTTAGGACTGGCCAGGCTGGCTGACTGCACTCACCATTTCAAGTTCACAAGGTGCAAAGTGCAGATGATACAGCAGACCCAGCTGAGCAGGATGCTTTCGGCAAAGGACCTACTAAGCACATATTTCATCTGGAACTTTGTGACGAGAAAATTGTATTTACAGAGCTACGGGGCAGTGTTTCTTGAAGAACTGCTGGTGTGCTTCCTTTTCAAATCTCTCCTCTTTGGAGACTGCCCATGAACAGTATTTGAATATTACTGAATGGGGGCTGGGGCGGGGGGTTGTTTTAATTGAAAGATTAGGTTTGAAATGGCCTTTCAATGGATTAAATCTACCCGGTGTTTTAAGCTTTGGGGCTCTGATCAT
Organism: Platysternon megacephalum; assembly: GCA_003942145.1. Taxonomy (NCBI): domain Eukaryota; kingdom Metazoa; phylum Chordata; order Testudines; family Platysternidae; genus Platysternon; species Platysternon megacephalum. The sequence goes on along the minus strand of QXTE01000016.1, from coordinate 9,229,667 downwards.
CTTGATGCTATTGAGAGAGTTATGCAAACGAAGGAGGTTGGCTAAGATCTCTCCAGGACCTACTGTGATGTTAAAGCTGTTGAGATGAACAGGTGATACTCTTAATTTGGCCTGAAGGTCACAACACTTGGGTTCAGACAGGCAGTCTCTGGAAGCTAAGCCCCTTGGCTAAAGAGGCCCCATCACTGGCTCCACAATTCAGCAGATTTCAACTACTGCAGTGGGACACGAGGAGGTAGTTTGAGATAGTGGGTCTCAGACTAGTCAGGACTTGACAAGTCAAACAATAGATTGCATGGCTAGAGTACTGGCGTAACCCACAGCAGCTACAGACTGGGGCCTCCATCTGAAAACTAGACATCCAAGTATGTGATAAAGCACATACAGAAGTGCCCAAGCATCTGAAATGTGGGTTTGTGAAACAAGTTTACAAGCACTTCTGAAAATCCCAGGTCTTGGCAGTCAACAGGAGCCGAAGGAGGAATTAGGCACCCAAATCAAACTCCAGGCTCCCACTGGAAGCAAACTTGATTGGACATCTTTGAAAATCCCAGCATGAATGGCTGAGTAGTCTGGAAGTTCTACTCCCAATTGCTAAGGCTTTGGTTAAGAGGTAGGCCCAGAATGAAGACAACCCCCCTGCCCCAATGGAGGATGTCGTGACCAACAGAAAATGAAGCTTCACCTTCCCCCAGCATCACATTCCTCCCTCTTTTCAGCAGGAACAGCGAGCGCCCCCAGTATGCTTACCCAGACTATGTTGTTATTCTCAGATGAGAAGTTTGGACCCAACTCATCTACGTGTGTGGCGTTCGTGCTGACAGGCAGGGGAGATTTGGCAGCATCTTCGAAGTCCAACAGGTTCCCTGTGGCAACTGCTGTGTGAACAGAGCAAAAAAGGTTACCTGGAAAAACAGGTTACAGGGGGATTCTTTCCCTCCAGCTTCTACAACAAAGAGTTTTGCAGTTCTCCTTTCCCCCCCCCCCCCAAGAGGAATATGTATACCTTCCTACAGGGCTAGGCTGCCACTGCTTATTTGCTTTACGTTAACAGGTAGAGAGTCCTTCTCCAACCTCCCACATCGGGGCCAGGAGAGTGCTAGGCACTGTACAAACATCTGGGCAGGGACTGTAAAATCTTATGGTCCAAGTAGACAAGAGAGTGGGAAGGGAAAGAGGCCCAGATGAGTTAAGTGATTTCCCCAGGGTCACACAGCAGGGAACAGAACCCAGCCATTGATTTCCCAGTACAGAGCCTTGCCCAATGGACCACACTGCCACCACGGTCTTGATCTAGGCTACGCTAGGAGTACAGAATGATTACTGGGCTAAGCATTGCATTATCAAAGCCCCTCTGCAAAAAAAAAGCCAAAAAAAAAAAAGCCAGGAGCCTCATTTTTACCGCAAGACACCCTGGATTAGGTGGTAAAGCAGACTGGAAGACCTGCAGCGGCTTTGCTTAAGCATCCATTTGAAAATGGAGTTATTGCATTAAATATGAAGTGGGAATAGCACAGACTGCACTTTGTCCCCTAGGTTCTTTTGATATTAATGTTATTGCAGCCCATTCCCGCATTCAGTCTAATACCACACACAATGTCATTCAAGTGTACATTTGCATCATAGGACGATTGGGGGAGGTTTTGGTAACCAGGCAAAGGGAAGGTGGGTGTTTGTTTTTTTCTGTCTTAAACTGCCACATTAACTGAATGTTTGCTGCTCAAGTTAGTCAGTTTGCTAGCTGGCAAGCGTCTCATTTTATGTTTCAGAGTTAACACCTCATTGAGATGCGGGGGCAGTTCACACCTCTCCAGGCTAGAGATTCAGGCTGCTTGCAGTCTCAGGGCTGGCCTACACCCGAGTTATGTCATCTTAATTACATTGCTCAGGGCTGTGAAAAGTTTCATGCCCTCTGCAATGCAATTAAGCCGACCATAACTGTTTTGCCTTTTCCTTTGCCAGCTTGTATTCCTCATAGCGTTCTAGCCTTCTTACTTTCTGCCATCACTTAAAAACTTTTCCTCCTGCACACTGTTGGACCATCACCATGTCTACTTGCCAAGAAGTTTCCCTCCTTTCATTTGGCCACCCCCCTCTTCTCCCCCCAGCCTCGCTGATGTGATCATGGTCCGTTTGGTTGTAGTCTTGTCTGCAAGCCTCCACCACTTCATTGTTTTGTCCCACAACTCATCTTTTTCCCATTCCCCCACCCCACTAACCTTTTCACCCCAAAGTCCATTACAAGCAACATAATCCTCTCTCCCGGAATCACTTCATAGTCTCCCCTGTTTGTTAAATCTCTTCTTGGCAGGAAGTAGCCACTCTATGTAATGAGGCGCGCCTCCCTTTTTACGAAGTATGTATTGGCAACAATCAGGCCATGGACTCTGGCTAACTCTCACCAGCTGCATGTCTGGTTCCAAAGCATCGTACTTGACAACAACAATTGTTTTAGCCCCTGGGTTCTCCCCCATGTCCACTGAGAGTTGCATTAATAATCAGGGACTTAGCTGGACCTACTGATAAGCAAGAAACCACTAGCTAGCTGGAATTCCTCCTCCTCCTCTGTCATAACGCTAACCTACGGCACGTATGCACATAAAACATTAAAGTTTTGGTCTCTACTCACTGCTATCATCAGCCGCTCACTCTTCCTTTGGATGTCCACTATCATAGCCTGTAATGTTCTGCCAGGATTATTTTCTCTCTATTCTTTTTTACTACTGATCCATGCTACTGAGCCACAAATCAACTTGTCGCACTCCTCAACCTCCATAGATTTTGACCCCTTCCATTCTGTTTCTTGTACACAGGCAATATGCAGACCTCCTTCTCTTCAGCGCCTCAGCTACTTCTTCCTTTCCCGTTCATTGCTCCCGCCTTCAGGGAAGCCAGATGTAGTTCTTGGGCTCACTTTAGCTGCACATGCCCAGAATGCAGTAGCATTTACTATTTTCAACAGCCATCAGGTGAAGCAATTGTGTGTCACTTCGGAAGGGGGGGGGGGGGAAGGACAACGGGACGGGACACCCTAGCATTGTATTCATATTCTCCCTGAAGATAGATGCAGAGAGAGTATGCGATTGTAAAAGCTGCACCAAACTGGCTGGTCAGGCCTGACATTTCTTGGTCTGACACCTTGTTTTAGGTGGACTGTCTGCCAGCCAGTGAGCAGCCCTGCCTGCCTGTATCCCTCTGCTTCAGCAGAGGGCATTTAGAGAAGAGGCTGCAGTAGACGCCATGACTGAGAATGGTTCTCTTAATAGGTGGCTGGCCAGTAACAAATCTACACCACTGACACAAAAGTTGTTTGCTCGGCACTAGTCTCCACATTTCGGCCAGGAGACTCGGTCAAATCCAGATGAAAATACCCAGTCGCTGCTCAGAGGTCTTTAGATCCCTGAAAGCTAACAGGGTGTTCTTTTGTTCCTCACTTACATGCTTTAAGGCCGGCAGGATCTTCTGAGTTTGGGCCACTTGCACCTTCTCCCTCAGAGATGGACTTTTCCCTCTTTTCTTTCTCTGTAACAAGACAGACTCCCTCATTGTCTGTAGGCACTGGATTTCCTGAAGTGCATTTCACTAACGGAAACGTGACATGTAGTGATCATAAGAGCTGGTTGGGAGCTTTCCCACCAGGGCATTTTCTGTCAAAGTATTTGTTTTGCCAAAATTGAAGTTTTGCCACAAAAAGTTTGATTTTCCAGGGGGAGGGGATTTACTGAGGGCTCCTGGACTGACTGCCTAGAAGACACACCTGCAAGCAGAAAAAATGAAAGTGACAAAAGCCTTGAGATTCTGGTTCTCCCAAAATGCAGTTTTTCTGGAAATTCCTGCCCTGTGAGAAGTTTTGCATTTGACTTTATGGTCACAAATTAGGGCACAATTTTTCTTTTCCGTTTCCAGCCAACTTTTGTGACCACCTGCATCAAGGGCTTCATGTACTCGGGGCAAATGTTTTCTGAGTCACATCCTCAGGAGACACTTATGGTCCACTCACTCTCCAGAAGACCCAGCACCACCCAAAACACTTGGGGCCAGCTCCTCCCTCTTCTCCAGGCCCTACGTGCCTCTCTGGTGGCATATAAGGGCGGTATAGGAGATGAAAGTGGAAGGGATGTAGGAGTGAGGGTATTTCCCCAGTGCAGGAGATGCGTAGGGCTGACACAAGTGGCCCTGAACAGCCCTGGAGTAGTGTAGGGCTTAGAGATATAGATTTGGGGGGGGGGGGGGGGGGGGGGAGGGGGTAACACTCCAATTTACATGCCAAGGGGTGTACCAGTCCCTACAGCAGCCTAGAATCCTGGTGGCACAGACCCAGTGTCATCCCACGTGCCCTTTCTCAGCGGCACGGCACAGATTCTGCCCCCGTAGTTTTCAGATTTGTGAGCACCCCAGCTTTATTACATGGGGAGCGATGGTGCTCAGCACCTATTGGGTGGGATGGCGAAGAACAGTCCCAGCCCAGCGGCAGCTCCAGGCACCAGTGCAGCAAGCGTGTGCCTGGGGCGGCAAGCCGCGGGGGGGGCGGCCTGCCGGTCGCCGTGAGGGCGGCAGTCAGGCTGCCTTCAGCGGCATGCCTGCGGGAGGTCCGCCGGTCCTGTGGTTTCGGTGGCGGGGACGCTGAAGGCGCAGGACCGGCGGACCGCCCGCGGGCGCGCCGCCGAAGCCGCGTTACCGGCGGACCGCCCGCAGGCGCGCCGCCGAATCCGCGTTACCGGCGGACCGCCCGCAGGCGCGCTGCCGAATCCGCGTTACCGGCGGACCTCCCGCAGGCGGGCCGCCGAATCCGCGTTACCGGCGGACCTCCCGCAGGCGCGCCGCCGAAGGCTGCCTGACTGCCGTGCTTGGGGCAGCAAAATCCATAGAGCGCCCCTGCCCCAGCCCCTTAATATCAAATTCTCTTTTGCACACTGGCATGGGGGGGAAAGGGACCCAGGTGTCAAGCTGACTTGGAAAGAATATCTAGTTACTTTACAGCTTGTTAGGCACTCTGTATTTCATGTGCCCACCTATGGTGAAAGCAACAGGCAGAGACAAATTTACAACTAGCAGGACTCCGTACGATGTGTCAGCCGCTGATTGCAGACTCTGGACCCTGCCGTCAGAGTCACAAGAAGCCTGCAGTTATGTTAGCAGCGCAGCCAGAACGCTCCTCAACGCCCCCCCCCCACTTTTTTCAGTGCATACTTTAAAAGATCACTTGAAAGGATAATAAACCCACATGATTTCCTTGGATATATGGCAAGACACGGAGAGAGACTCACTCACCTTCCTTGGATGCTTGCCAGAACTCAAACGCTACTTTGAACGCTTGTGCTACGGTTAGGGTAACTGCCTGGGCCTGAAAGACACAGTTATACGGTGCATTAGTAGGCAGTTTCTCCCCTAGATTTACATCATTTGGTGGTTCTGCTGATAGATGTGAACCTGGAGCCTACGAGTACTCTGGTGCCAGGACTCCGACACCCCTTTAGAAAGAGTAATCAAACATTGATAGCAACAAGGATTCTCTGCCCTCCATAGGACGCTGCAGGCGTGTTACACCACCTAAGAAAACCATTATTTTCAGAGAGAAGGGAAGGTGTCACGCTGACAGCTCCGGAGGCTAAAGACCCCTCTAGCCTCAATGCACACAGAGCGCCTTGCATATTGGCCCCTCCCCTGTGCCTCAATCCCGACCAGGTGGGATGACTACTATTAATCCTCTAAGATACAGTGACGGGGGCATGCAAGTAGTATCCGAGCGCCTCACCACACCCCTGCGAGGCAGGGCAGTGCTATGATCCCCATTGTACAGACGGGGGAAACTGAGGTACGGGGGGGAGGGATAGCTCAGTGGTTTGAGCATTGGCCTGCTAAACCCAGGGTTGTGAGTTCAATCCTTGAGGGGGCCATTTAGAGATCTGGGGCAAAAATCTGTCAGGGACGGTACTTGGTCCTGCTGTGAAGCCAGGGGACTGGACTTGATGACCTTTCAAGGTCCCTTCCAATTCTATGAGATAGGTATATCTCCATATAAGAAGAAGAGCGGCCAAGTGACTTGCACAAGGTCATGCAGGAAGCCTGTGGCAGAGCAAGGAATCAAACTTGGTTCTTTCAAATCCTGGACGAGTGCCCTAAGCATGGGACACTCTCCCCCCCCCCTCAATTTTCAGGGGCCATCTGACTGCCAAGAAAGGTGCCAGCGATGGCAGGTGGTGGTGGATGGACTGAGTGCCATCCACTCGTTTCAGTTAAGATGCTGAATGGCCCGTAATGACTTTCACTACAGATGTAGGGCTGGATTGGCAATGGCAGGTCAGTGAGCTATAGCCCATCACCAATTCCTTCCCCTCCTCCCCGTTCAAGTTGGAACAATCTCGAGTAACAGGATGCGGTAAGAAAAAGCACTAGATAGTTGGGGAATTGGGGAATGAAAGCTGGTGTCCCCCACAATCAGTTTCAGCTCTTAATGACAGAGTAAGAGCTGACTGTTAATTAGCACAGAGAGATACAGGGAAGCTTTCAAAGGCACAAAGGGTAGTTTAGGCACCCAGCTCCCAGTGAAGTCAATGGGAGCCTCTCCTATCTACAGGGGACTGTTACACCCACTTGCACCAGCAGCAAGTTTGGCCCTCTAGGCCAGACTTTTTTTGTACCACTGTAATTAAGCGGGTTTCTTTCTCCACTTCCACACAGTGTAGTAACTGTCTTCGCGTGGACTCACTTCTATAGTGCAAGAGTCTCGGGGTACATCGCGTCTCGGGGTACGTCTTCGATGTATCGGGGATCGATTTATCGCGTCTCGTCTAGACGCGCTCAATCGATCCCCGAATCGACGCCCGTACTCCACCTCGGCAGGAGGAGTAAGCGGAGTCGACGGGGGAGTATGGGTCGACTCGCCACCATGAGGACGGCCAGGTAAGTCGAACTAGGATACTTCGACTTTAGCGTAGCTGAAGTTGTGTAACTTAGGCTACGTCTACACTACCCGCCGGGATCGGCGGGTAGAAATCGATATAGCGGGGATCGATGTATCGCGTCTCGCCTGGACGCGATACATCGATCCCCGAACGCGCTCCCATCGACTCGGGAACTGCAGCAGGGCGAGCGGAGTTAGCGGAGTCGACGGGGGAGCCGCGGCCGTCGATCCCGCGCTGCGAGGACGCGAGGTAAGCGCGGGTAAATCGAAATAGGATACTTCGACTTCAGCTACGCTAGTCTCGTAGCTGAAGTCGCGTATCTTATTTCGATCCCCGCCCCTAGTGTGGACCAGCCCTTAGTTCAACCCCGCCCCCGCTAGTGTAGCCCAGGCCTCAATGTAGCTTATTTCTCCCGAGCTTACAGAAATGTGCTACACCCTGCTGTAACTGCATCCACACCCATTCACCTGCATGTTTCTAGACGGACAGAGCCGTACAAACCCCCTGCTCAGACCAGCCCTTCGAGCTAGAGCAAGGCTTACTAGTGTGGCGAGGGAGCGAGGTGGGATGCCGGGGTCATTAAAGAACGAGTTGATTGAAGATTTGACATGCAGTAGCACATCACAAGGCGGAAGCAGGCCCTTTTTAGATGGCTGCTGGTTTATAAGTTTGTGTTTAGAGTCGCATGCAAAATAAATCCGGCTTCCAAGACACGGAACTTGCCCCTCCTCCAGGCTTTGGGGAAAGCGGAGAAAAAAGTTTAATTGAGAAATAAGTTCCAAGAGCCACGGGCTTTTGAAAAGGGAAAAATCAAAACACACAAAACCCATCTCTGCCAATTAAACCTCACAAAGTAGAGGAGCTCATTTGAATGTCTGAGCTATTTACATCTTTGATGGAAGCGTGAATGCTTTATGGCAAAAACTTAAATATGGTAATTAAGTATGAAACTCCCCACAGCTGTTTACAATTTAAGCTGTCACATCTGAATCAAGTTTAATAGACCCAGCTACCGTTGAGAATTGCCCATGAACTAAAAATATGGACTAATTATATGCCAGAGCCGGGTAGCTATACATACCGAACCCTGTGTTAGATGCCGGGCTCTGCTATCGCAGTATCAGTTTACCTTTTATCAGCATGGCGTTCACGCATTTTATGTGTGGACAAAGAGATTCTACTTTCTACCACAAAAGGCCTGGGAGAACTTTTTTTTTTTTATTTTGAGGAAGACGTATTGAGCTGATGTACCGAAGAGATAATTCTTTTAGCACTGGAGAGATTTAAATTTTAATTTGCAGACAGTCTCTTATCTTGGCAGCGCAAAGATGGGGCTGCGCTTTGCAGCCAGGAGAGAACTGGTTGCTTCCATTACGTTCCCCGCTCCCCCAGAGAGGTGGGGGAAAGGGACGGAATATTAACACTGCCATTCACGCCTGGAGCGGCGGTCTGGGCCACGTTGCTGGGGGCAAAGTTTCTCTCTTCTCTGCCCCAGCCTGACTGAAAGGCGCTTGCTGCAGGGGCAATGCCATAGGAGCTGGGATGAGGAAACCTACCCCGACTCCCCCATGATGTGAGAACAGTTGCTGCTGCAGCCTCTGTTCTGATTACGCTCCCGATTTGGGGGGGAAAGGATGGGAATGGCAGGGTGTCGTTTAGAGCTACAGCTCCCTGCCTAGATCACATCCCCGCTCCCCGTGAAGCAGGGGATGAGCACTCCCAGCCCTGCAGGCTTCCAGCCCCTGCACGGGTTCCTCCACAGAAAGGGGCTTCTGCTGCTCTGTGTCTGGGGTATGCATAGGTCTGGGTCCCCCCATCCTACTAGAGCAGGCAGAGGAGGACACCCCCCGTTTCCTAGCACACACACTCTAAGCCCCTCTCCCCCCCCCCGATTCACCCACATCTCCACCGCAAGGTCTCTCTGGCACATCAGTCCCTGCCTCCCCATTGTGTGAGTGGTGGAGATCTAATCACTCTCTACACCCACTCACAGCTCATGCCCAGTGACCCATTTCTCTCCCTTGCCAACTCTTAAGTGCTGGGCCTTAGCCCACGCTGTCCCAGCTCAGAAGAGCTCCCCCCTTATGTGAGACATTGAGCCAAGGGGGGGGGGGTAGAGGGGGCGGGAGCGGAGAAACCAAACAAAAAAAACCCAACCACTCTGCTCAGAACAAAAGCAGGCGGCTATTCCCCAGCTCTGGCTATTCTCCTTAGTAAGTGTTACGATCTCGTGTTTCACGCCGTGCGTCACTTACAGCGCAATGGTGCTAAATTTGCCGTCAAGTATATTAACAAACGTATCACGGGCTTCGATGGTGAGAGAGCGCGCGCTCTTAAAAAGTGAGCCACAAAGCAGGGGGGAAAGTTGAGGTGACGCAGGAGCGGGGAAACACACACACACACAAATGCCTTGTGCTGCCTGGCCACTCTCCTTTTTTAAATTCTTTCCCACCCATGGAAGAATCCAGTATTCTGGCTGCAATGGTAGCCTCAGCAAACACGCCTACAGTCTTCAGCCATGGGGAACTAGCGACAATGCAGAAATGATGCTGCCTGGCATTTCATTAAGCAAGGAAGTGCCAGGAGAATTTCGGCAGGCTGGAGGGGTTGGAGACAGTGTAGCAAATGCTACTCTTCTTCCCTCCCTTTAAGATAAAGGCCCCCTTCCCACCCGTCCTGATTATTATAAGCTTCAGTTCTGCTTATCTTTAAGCATGTGACCAAGTCCCATTGACTTCAGTCAGGCTAAACATGTGCTGAACTCTAAGCACACTGAAGTATTTATGGGATCAGGGCCTTCAAGTAAGTTTCCAGGCTCAACTGTCATTTTTTACTCTGCATTTTGCCTTTTTAATAGGGGACTCTCACTTCTGAGAAAGGGAGATGGGTCCTCACCTCATGGGGGCATGCAGCCTAGTGGTCAGACTAGCCGAGATCCTGGCGCTCCCATAAGAAACAGACGAAGTTGCGGGTTCTCAGCACCTCAAATTCAAACCCAGCAAGGAATTTAAAAGTTCCTCCCAACATCAGCACAAAAGCGACATAACAGATTAGATCTGCCCCTCCCCATAGCACGTATGCAGGTTGATTTAGCCGCACTACATCCTACGCTATGCTCGGGCTGTACTGTGCTGCCAGAGACACAGTGCGGCCGATAGCCCCGAGCCATGTCTGCGAGCATAGGGACGCCAATGCCTGCAGGCAGAGCAGTTTGCTGGATCAGGCCCTTAGATCAGTAAGCACGGTCCCTGCCCCGAGGAGCTTATGAAGCACTGAACCCTGCCCACCGCTCTGGTAACAGCCGTACGGACCCGCGCCCTCCTTTCTACTGACCAGTTTCCGTTTGGGGCAGAGGAAAGCGTGACACTCCAGGTTCTCGTTGTGCTGGCTCTGAGCAATGTAGGCAAACACTTTATCATGGCTCTTGTCTGCGGTGCAATAAGAGATCCTGAAAGTCAGAGCGAGGGACAGTTAAACACTTGATTATAGCAGGGTGGGGAGGACACCAGCTCGCACACTGAACTCAGACCTAGCAGGCTGAAGGTCAGATTCACCATGGCAGACACAGAGGGAACATGAATACCACCACGTTCTAAGAGCCCCCAGTTGGAGATTGGGGGAAACTCTTGGCCTGAATGAAGACAAGCCCCATTTTAGGCTTCAGAACCACAACTGTGAAGGCAGCAAAGCGGGACGGAAGGGGAGCAGAGCCACACGCCGAATGATGCATTTGGTGGGGTTACAGCCTCTGAACAGGAGCCTTTACCTATGCTCAAGGGAAGGAAACTCTTTGCCTGGGTTTTGTGACGTGCTAGTTTTTGAGCTGGGCAAGAGACACTTTGCGGTGAGGACAATCTCATGGATATTCTCTTCCAGCAAGGAGAGAGCCCAAGTTGTTCCAGCATCACAAATTACTCCGGAAAGTCCCCTGTGTGCGCTTCAGTCAGAGAGAGAAGCAGACGTCGGGGACCAGGAAAGTCTGTCCGAGCCTCAAACTCCAGGAGATCTGCTCCAGCAGCTGCAGGCATCCTTGAACTCAGTGGGCCACGGGGAATTCACTCAGCCTGCGGTTTGAGGGACATTCCCTCTGAGGGGTTGCTTTCCCCTGAGCCAGGCAGGCAGCGCTTTGCATTTCTGAACAAGGTTTTGGCCAGCAGGCAGGGTGCCCTTTGACCAGGCTTTGGCCAGGTTAGCAGACTAGAAATGTGCCTGTGTAGAGTGTGGGGGCCGGATCCTCAGAATTCTGAGCGTTTCCTTCCCACCACTACCCCGCCCGCCCCCCGTGCCGATATTCACACAGGGATCGGCTACTCCCATCTTACGTCAGTGAGTGTCACTGCGGCACGTGGCAGCTGAGTCACTGAAATGCAATGCAAGGGGCACATACAACTGTCAGTAATTTAATCTAGCAGGCCACTGAGGATGTGACCTCCCCACAAGACAGGTTCTAAGGAAACCCTGAAGAGGATTAGAGGAAGAAAGGGGGGGCCCCGTGGTTAATCTTCTCACGGCACCAGATTCTCCATTCAGCCCTTGCTCGCACGACTGTCCCCTAGGAAGGGGCAAGTGCATCTCATTTCCCAGACAGACTTAAAAAGCCACAGTCCAGATTTATTTACACTTTCATTTCATGCATCAGGTTACTTTTGCTCACTGGCCTACATTTTGTCTTGCCAAGCGGCGTCATACGTTGTATGAGGCACTTCAGGTTTCTTCCCCTCCGTCATTTGCTTTCAAAGCAGCCAGGTTGGCCTTTCTGAAAGCTGCAGCAAAACCTCCTGGGTGTGTGTGTCTCACACACACTCCCACTCACCCACCCCCTGCTTCACAGCAACCCCCACTGTTCACCTCCATGTACAATCATCATTTGTTTTCAACGCAACGGCAGGGTCATTCACACCAGCCTCTGAAGTTAATCGGTTTTGTAACTGGAAGGCAACTCACCACACACAAAGGGGCGAGTCTGAACCCCACCTACAGCGTCACAGGGGCTGTGTTTTAAGCTGCAGCGAGTCCGTTAGGATGCCTGCCTGAGCAGAGTCGTGAAGAGATTACAGTTTCTGCCAGTGACGCCTGAGTTTGCCTGATAAAAGTTACAGGTTTGAGGGGGAGTGCTCCAGAGACCACAGCTGTCGGTTCAAGCATGACCCGGCACACGGTGGGAGAAATTACTTTGGGCAATAAAAGAAAGCTTGCAAGAGAAAATTAAATTCATGCACATCAACCCTCCCTCCTTTAGGGAAAGTTATTCCTTCAGCCAAAGTGGTATTGTTTTACAGAACTGCCTCTGATGTTGTCAGCTGCCTTAAGACACACAGACTTCAGTCAACTCAGAGCATACCTTTGTATAAACATGGACCGGAAGGGACAGCTTCACCGTTCCCTGTTCAAGTGTCCAAGCTGAATTCAAGGCAGCAGCTAACTATTCAGACCTCAGGTCTGCACTCACTTGTTTCCCCACCTCTTGCCCTTTCCCGCAGCATAGTTCCACTGATTTCAGTAGACCAGGATTAATCTGGAGTGATTAAGAGAGCAGAATTGGATGCCAGGTCTGCAGCTGTTAACTTTCAATTGTGAGGGGGCCTATGGGGAGAGAAGATTGCAGAAGGAACTCCACTCTCATGCCTTTTAACATGACCATGTTCATCCAGCTGACTGTGTAGAGCAAGGAAGGTCAATGGTTCTGTCCAGACCCTCAGTGAGCCAAAGGCCTCCTATGAACTGACCACTAGGCAATGCAAAATGCCACTACCCTGTATTTCAGTATGGGCCGGGGGGAGGAGACAACAATACTCCAAGCCAGGGGAGGATGGAAGGAGGCATGGAACACAGGAGTCATCAGACTGGATCATACCTGGATCCATCTACTCTAGTACCCAGTCTGACTGTGGCCACACCAGATGCTCAGAGGAAGGTGTAAGAACCCCACAGTAGGCAGGTATGGGATAATCTGCCCCCCCCCCAGATTATAAAGACAGAAGAGACCATTGTGATCATCTAGTCTGATCTCCTGCACAACAGGCTGTACAGCTTGGCTGACTTAATTCCTTGGTCTTCAGCATTACCGATTGGTTCAGGCCCTGAATCTACGCCATGGTAGGAGTGGGAGAGGGGAAAGAGTTAGAGCTGACCCCTTCGAAGTGGGAAAATCCAGCTGGCTAAGTACACCAGCACCCCTAGATGGAACTTTAAAGGGGCGGCATTTAACCATGGAACCGGATTAACGCCTGGGGAAGCTCCTGCCATTCCCTGCTTCTCAGCAGTAGCTGCACGTGCCTCTTCCTGTAGCTGGACCAGTTTTAACTTCGGAACCACTTTCGACACCTAAAGTCAGAAGTCTGAGGTCTATTAAGCTGCCTTAAATGTAGTCGGCCTTTTTCCCCACTCCAGAGCGAGTTCGGGCTCCCGGGAGGAGCTGAGCTGTTAATGTTGGAAGCCAAAATCCTCTAGCCCAGGGGTCGGCAATCTTTCAGAAGTGGTGTGCCGAGTCTTCATTTATTCACTCTGATTTAAGGTTTCGCGTGCCAGTAATACATTTTAACGTTTTTAGAAGGGCTCTTTCTACAAGTCTATAATATATAACTAAACTATTGTTGTATGTAAAGTAAATAAGGTTTTCAAAATGTTTAAGAAGCTTCATTTCAAATTAAATTAAAATGCAGAGCCCCCCGGACCGGTGGCCAGTCCCGGGCAGTGTGAGTGCCACTGAAAATCAGCTTGCGTGCCGCCTTCAGCACCCGTGCCAGAGGTTGCCTACCCCTGCTCTAGCCACACCACAGCAGCCTGCCCACCTCTCAGCCCGTGCTGGTCTCTCTAGGGTAAAGAGGAGAGTTCAGCCTCCAGGCTCCATTCAGTGGTTGGCCTCTTGTCAGGGAGCCTGAAAGCCCATCAGGGCAGGGACTGCGTGTGCTTTCCCTGCCTACCACAATACGGCGCCGATCCCACCTGGAATCTCTGGGCGCTACAGTCAATACAACAGCAAGGGGATGAGCCGTTACTGGGACTTGGGCTCAAACGGAGGGAGAGAAAGTATTCGCAGAGGGTCAGACAGAGCCTTAGTGAGCCTGGAGAGGAGACCGAGCCGTGTAAGTCACCACCCTCCATTCCCGGGCGGAGAGTCCCCCCTTTTCCACACAGGAGACCACGCTGAAGTCTGACGCTATCCACATTTGACCGCTGCCGTTTGTTAGCGCTCACCGCACGACACGGAAGCGATCGCTTCGGGCGGGACAGAACTAGAGGACGTCTCAAACATTCCAACCCTCCTCTCCAGGAGGTGCCTCCGTTACCTTTTCCCAGTCTCAGATGCTCTTGGTCCTGCGTCTGATTCCACAACACTATCAGACACCCAGTGGACGGGGCACCTTCTAGAGTCAGGGTCACCAATCTAAATGAACTGCGTGCTTTGTATTTTGAAGGAGTTTTTCCTTATCCTTCCCCCTTCTTGGCTCCGTTTATTGCACTAGACAGATGGTTTCCCTTTGGAGTCTCATGGTGGCTAGTGTTCACTCATTCCCCTCTTCCCGCATAGCCTCGGCTTTCGATCTTTGCTTTCAAGGACAGATTCGTAAAGATGTGGTCAGCCTCCAGTACGGGTGAAGACTGGAGCCGGATGCATTCTCTCTCCCTAACCTTGCACCAGACTATGGGCTGTGAAGCCAGGGCTAATACTCCCATCAGTTTGAACAGGAACAGGTTTGGGCTCCATACCTTTACACCAGGGGTGGGCAAACTTTTTGGCCTGAGGGCCATATCTGGGTATGGAAATTGTATGGCGGGCCATGAATGCTCACAAAATTGGGGGTTGGGGTGCGGGAGGGGGTGAGGGCTTCGATTGGGAATGCGGGCTCTGGGGTGGGGCCAGACATGAGGAGTTCAGGGTGTGGGAGGGGTGAGGGCTCTGGGGTGGGACTGGGGATGAGGGTTTGGGGTTCAGGAGGGTGCTCCGGGCTGGGACCAAGGGGTTCGGAGGGCAGGAGGGGGATCAGGGCTGGGGGTGAGGGTGTGAGCATGGGAGGGGGTCAGGGGTGCAGTCTCCGGGCGGCGCTTAACTCAAGCAGCTCCCAGAAGCAGCGGCATATCCCCCCTCCGGCTCCTACGCGGAGGTGCAGCCAAGCAGCTCTGTGCGCTGCCCCGTCCGCAGGTGCTGCCCCTGCATCTCCCATTGGCTGTGGTTCCCTGCCAATGGGAGCTGCGGGGGTGGCGCTTAGGTCAGGGTCAGTGTGCGGAGCCCCTTGGCTGCCCCTACGTGTAGGAGCCAGCGGGGGGGACGTGCCGCTGCTTCCGGGAGCCGCACGAAGCCACAGTATGCTCAGAGTGGGGCAAGCCCCCAACCCCACGCCCCGGCGGGAGCTCGAGGGCCGGATTAAAATGCCTGAAGGCCGGATGCAGTCCCCGGGCCGTAGTTTGCTCACCCCTGCTTTACATGCTGAAGTGTCTCCAATAACATACCTGTATATCGAGACGTTTTCTATCAATTCGTTAGTTCCGCTGTCATTTAGGATAATCCCTCTGGGAGATACCTTCAGGGTAACTTTCTGCAGTTTCTTGCCACGTGCTTTAGCCTTTGGAAAGGAAAAGCAAATAGATTTACAAGTATATAGCATGGTTACATCCAAAGTTATATCATGGTGGCCAATTACTCACTCTATATGTATATTGTTTAATAGACAAATTAATGGCACTTGTTACTATCAGAGACTGAATTTACTACTAGGTACAATAAGCTCTTCATAGAATCATAGACTATCAGGGTTGGCAGGGACCTCAGGAGGTATCTAGTCCAACCCCCTGCTCAAAGCAGGACCAATCCCCAACTAAATCATCCCAGCCAGGGCTTTGTCAAGCCTGACCTTAAAAACCTCTAAGGAAGGAGATTCCACCACCTCCCTAGGTAACCCATTCCAGTGCTTCACCACCCTCCTAGTGAAAAAGTTTTTCCTAATATCCAACCTAAACCTCCCCCACTGCAACTTGAGACCATTACTCCTTGTTCTGTCATCTGCTACCACTGAGAACAGTCTAGATCCATCCTCTTTGGAACCCCCTTTCAGGTAGTTGAAAGCAGCTATCAAATCCCCCCTCATTCTTCTCTTCTGCAGACTAAACAATCCCAGTTCCCTCAGCCTCTCCTCATAACTCATGTGCTCCAGCCCCCTAATCATTTTTGTTGCCCTCCGCTGGACTCTTTCCAATTTTTCCACATCCTTCTTGTAGTGTGGGGCCCAAAACTGGACACAGTACTCCAGGTGAGGCCTCACCAATGTCGAATAGAGGGGAACGATCACGTCCCTCGATCTGCTGGCAATGCCCCTACTTATACAGCCCAAAATGCCGTTAGCCTTCTTGGCAACAAGGGCACACTGTTGACTCATATCCAGCTTCTCGTCCACCGTAACCCCTAGGTCCTTTTCTGCAGAACTGCTGCCTAGCCACTCGGTCCCTAGTCTGTAGGGGTGCATGGGATTCTTCCGTCCTAAGTGCAGGACTCTGCACTTGTCCTTGTTGAACCTCATCAGATTTCTTTTGGCCCAATCCTCTAATTTGTCTAGGTCCCTCTGTATCCTATCCCTACCCTCCAGGGTATCTACCACTCCTCCCAGTTTAGTGTCATCTGCAAACTTGCTGAGGGTGCAGTCCACGCCATTCTCCAGATCATTAATGAAGATATTGAACAAAACCGGCTCCAGGACCGACCCTTGGGGCACTCCGCTTGATACCGGCTGCCAACAAGACATGGAGCCATTGATCACTACCCGTTGAGCCCGATGATCTAGACAGCTTTCTATCCACCTTATAGTCCATTCATCCAGCCCATACTTCTTTAAGTTGCCAGCAAGAATACTGTGGGAGACCGATTCAAAAGCTTTGCTAAAGTCAAGGAATATTAAAATGGTACCTTTGCTGAAGCACTGATTTATGCTGGTACTAAGCATGCACCCCCCATAACATGCTTTGATACTGTGCCCACAGTCCCTGTGGTCAGAGGGACTTTACTGTACTGATTACAGTGTCTGAAGGCTACATGACCGACATGGGTGTAGTCTTGGCAGAGATCAACTGGGCTCCTGCAGAATTTGCCAAGTTCTGCAGAGGTTTAGTTTTCAGTCTGATAGCCAAGGAAATGCTAGAGCTCTCCGATTACACATTAGCCAGCAAGAGAGGAGTGACATGCAATGGAGTTAGACTGATCCCCGTAAGTTTTGTTTGAACAGAGCTATCCTCTGGTGACAGTAATTACACCACACCTGTAATAAGCCATTATCTTCTGTTCAAGCTGCCTTACGTAATCCCATAAAGGAATAGTTTATTGAAAGCCCGATCCTCAAGTTACTGAGGCGAGTCAGTGGATATGTGGCCTGAAAAAAAAAGACAGGATCAAGCCCATTCCAGAGTGCACCTTATTAAAAAAGGAAGTGAAAGCTTTGATATCCTCCACCTAATGCATTGGGATTTGCACTCAGCTACTAGTGGGTAACTCTACCTTGCTGCCCAATGGACAACTGAAATCAGGGCTGGCTTACAACCTCTGCAGCGTTTAATTGGACTTGGCTGTCCACCGGCTCCTGAGGGCTGACAAGGCATGTCGGATTTAAGGAAGCCGTATAGCGACAAGAGCAGCTACAGCTCAGGAGCCATTGCTCAGGCTGGCAGATGCTGTTCCAGAAGTGGGCTTCAGTATTCCACAGCACTGCCAATCCCAGTCACCGATCCCCCCAAATCATGATTTCAAAAAATACGTTTCATTGATTTCTGGTTTGAGTCTCTAGGGCACACCGTGGTCCCATTTTCAAGCTCTTCTCTGCTAACACACGGTCTAGAAATGTCCACTAGGAAGAGTAAGCAGAGTCTCAACTAATCACATGACTCCAGGAGCTGGGGCTTTAATGCCATCATGTACTACAAGGGTTGGCATCACCAAGCTCCAGTCCGCCACCTCCCTGCTTCTTCTAACAAAGGAAAGATGCTTCCCTCCTCCCAAATTTGTGGGCCAGCCCAGTGCATGTAGCACTTGTATACTCCAGATACTGCAGGAGTGGGCCCTTTGCCAGCTGCTGCTTTGCAGGCCAACCACGCTGCTCCTGCGGAGTACTAGCTTGGCCACAATGGAGTCCAGACAGAGGAAGTCTGCTGTTGCAACACTAGATCTGCAGCGCAGTTTGTTTCCCACGTCTTTACTCAGCATTAGAGGGACGAATGGCTGGAGACTAGACACAACAGGCTTGGACAGCTAAGAGCAATGGACTGTTGCCAAAACCATCTCTAACCACCTCTCCGGGCCCGATGCTCTAACTCTGCATCACTCACACATTTAGCGGCACTTGCAAGTTCACGTTTTCTTTGAATTTTAACTGCCCTTCAAGATAGTCAATTAAGTTCACAGAGGCCAGCAGAGGACAAAAAGCATTAGACTGGCCACATGCTACATTCAGCCACCTGCAGCCCAGTGAGGAGAACCTCAGCTCTGCTATTGACTACAGGTTGGGGCATCTCCCCACCTGCCAGGAAAGTCATCAGACCGGCACCACTTCAAAGTGCCGACAGCAACGCAGCAGGTTCCAGGCCCTCACTCCCCAGCACTGCCCCTCAGTTAAGAGCCTCAAGGAGAGTTGTACTTACAGGGAGTCCTCTAGCCAAGGGGCCATGAGCTTCCACCCACCACAGCAATGATCCCGCGAGATCCCGGCTACAGCACGACTAGCAACCCAAGCGTTAGTAGGCACCCACGTGAGACAGATGAAAGTCAGTTTCACGGAGACAGACAACTTCACAGTACTTTGTAAGCAGACATTTTTGCAAGAGCCATGCACGATTGGGAGAAGCCAGAGATCCTGGAGCAGAGAAGTGAGCAGTGCCCTCCCCAAAGCTTCAAGAGGGGAAGGGCCCCACTCCCCAGTCTCTGCCACGAGGTACACAGCCAGTTGCAATATAGGTTTAGCAACACTCCCATGAGCTTTAGGGCCAGATGCTCAGCTGCTGCAAATTTGCTTCGCTTTACTGAAGTCTGCAGCGCCAATGACGCTAGCAGAGGCTTTGCCCCTAGGTTTTCATACAGGGCTCAGCGGCTGCACGAGTCATAATCCATCCCAGGATTCAGAGTGGGGCGAGGAGGGAGGAATTTGTTAACATATCTCGTTTCCCAGAAGCCATGTCCCCTCCCCCCCCCATTTCACCTCCCTTGAAGTTCAGCCCCTGTCAGGAAGATACTACTCACTGCCTGAAGCATTTGGCCACCACATTTAGTTTTATGCAGATTAACCATGCGACCGAATCTTTGCCTCATTCCATTTTATAAGTGTCTAAAGACGCATTAATTTGCTGTAGCACGAGTGGTGAATACGGATGGACTCCTAAGTAAGTTGCAGTGTTAAATATTTAACAATCGGTAGCTGTACTGCGCTGGCGAAATTAAAGAAGTATCAGTCAGTTGCACGGGAGACTAATTGCCTTTTCAGTGGCCAGGAAAGGGCTGCATGGAATGTGCTGGTCTCTTCCAATCCACCTCTGGATTGTAAAGCTCAGAGAAGCCCATTCAACCAGGGATGCTAGAACCAGAGAGGCTGGAGGGGTGGCAGCACCCCCAGGTTTGAAGCGTTTCCAATCACACGTAGGTTTACAGTTTGGTTCAATGGCTTTCAGCAGCCGCCCCCCCCCTATAAAAACTGTTCCAATGCCACTGCGTCCTACACAGCCATATGGGGACTGGGAATTCCCATACCAGAGGTCCACTAACCCATCTCTGGGGAGACAGAGCTTGACATGAAGAGTATATAGGCTGCTTTTAGAGTGGTTGCACCATTAAGTAGTCAAGATTTGGCAACGTTTACCTGAGCAAGGTATCCACAATACTCGAGTCTCTCCCTGTGATATCTACTGACAACCCTGAAGTTTTCCTAGAACAGTGTGTGACAGCCGTGATTAAGGGTTCACCAGAGCTACAGACTCAGCAATCACCATTCAAGGCCTTTTCTTCCTAGAAGGAGGACCCAGTATACCCACGCGAGAGAGTTCTAGTGAGACTGGACAAAGCACTAGGGCAACGGTTCTCAAACTGTGGGTCGGGACCCCAAAGTAGGTCGTAACCCTGTTTTAATGGGGTTGCCAGGGCTGGTGTTACACTTGCTGGGGCTGAAGCCAGAAGTCTGAGCCCCACTGCCCAGGGCTGAAGCCCTCAAGCTTTGGCTTCGCCCCTTCCCCTGTGGTTCGGATTTGCCCCCCCCCCACCTGGGGCAGAGGGGGTCGGTCTTCAGTCCCCCTTCCCAGGGTCGTGTAGTAATTTTAAGGGGGTCACAGTGCAATGAAGTTTGAGAACCCCTGCACTAGAGAGAGATCATATACTAGGTTTTATTCCAGCTAAACCCCACAGTCCTTCTGGGTGCCCCATCATCTCCTGGCTTCTTACGCAAAACCCCGGGAAAGGGGTGTGTACAGGAAGCATTTACATCTAGGACGTGTGTTCAAGAATCATGAGGGATAGCTCAGTGGTTTGAGCATTGGCCTGCTAAACCCAGGGTTGAGAGTTCAATCCTTGAGGGGGCCACTTAGGGATCTGGGGCAAAATTGGTCCTGCTAGTAAAGGCAGGGGGCTGGACTCGATGACCCTTCGGGGTCCCTTCCAGCTCTAGGAGATTGGTGTATCTCCATATATTAAATTTGCTTCAACACCAGGAAGAGAAGCGTCTGCATTGTTTGGTTTTGCCGAGATCTCCTTTGTTAGGAGTCAGAGCCACTTAGAACCCTGATGACACTCACCATTGCCACAATTCTTCTGACAGCAGCTGCTGAGAGGTCTTCTCCTTTGGGCTGTTCCACCAACGTCATGCCCATGTACTTTAGGTTGAAGAGCATTCCCTCCAGTAGGGTCTCTCGGGTGTCGGTCCAGTTTTCTGGTAGCTCTGAGGAATAGCAAAGATCTTTAGTCTCAAGTGTACTAGGACTGGAGAAGTGATTTCGTTAAGCATGAAAATGCTGCAAGGTGATGCAAATGCGGGCAGCTGGCTCATCTGCATCTCACGTACTTTTGCCCAGGTGTCAGAGGGGGCCATGGAATGCCGCTACACAACTGCCACGGCTTGGGAGGTATTTGAGAGAGTGCTGGCTACCGAAAGTACTTCAGTGATCATCACTCCTACTGCCCCATCACGGTGGTATCTCTGCACAAGAAGTATCTTAGCATTATTCAGGTAGGACAATGCTACTCTGCCCTCAGGGAAGACTTCAGAGAAACCCAGCTTGAAGGGAGATATCCAGGCCAGGCCTTGGGAAAGAGGTGCATGACCTCGGTGGAGAGAGACTCAGCCTGATCTCCCACTGAAGGGAGAAGACAAGACCCTTCAGCTCATCTGGTTTTGCCTCACGCACTCCAGCAAATGAGCAGCAACAGCCGCACAATAGAACTGGGGATACATTTTGGAGCAGGACGCTCAGCAATATGGCCATGAACACCCATCCTCTGCAGGGGGAAAAAAAAAAAAAAAAAAGGTCACCCGTGCCCAATTTGGCTCCTCTAAGCACCGCCCTGTGGCCAAGTCCTCAGGCACTGGATCAAAGGTTCCTCATGAGAGCCAGGTTGCTAGGAGTAAGTTTATTTAAAGCCAGCNCCCCCCCCCCCCCCCCCCCCCCCAACACCCCCCGTTTGCTGCAGCTGATCTAGCCAGAGGAGCGTGCCAGGTGGTGGAGTCACCAGAGAGGAATAACTAGCACATGCAATTCTGCAGCCATCCCAATGGATCACACCTTCCCTATGTGCTCCTGAACGAAGCTCCTTTAGGACCAGCCAATCCCCTTTAATTAACTGCTAAATGGATTATGAATTAGCAAAAGTTGTGCCAGTGCGAACATTACCTTACAAGTCTCTGGAGTGGCGCGGCTTTTAACAGCACAAGCCAAGAAAAGGACCGTTGAGGTGTTTCAGTCCAAACAAACACCCACGGCCAGACTTAAAACGGTGTTACTCTGCTTACTGCTGCCCCGCCCTCAGGGCAGACGAGGGGAAGCAAGGAGGGGGGTATGCACAAGTTAGGGTGCAGCTGAGCCCAAGCTCATGCACAGAATTGGCGTCGTGTGAGCGATCGCCCAAAGGGAGAGTATGCGGATGCTAATAACTGAGCTGCACTTGCTGTCTTAGCTATCACCCCCAACGAGAGAGAGAGAGAGAGAGCGAGCGCACTTCTGCATCCGATACTGATGGGAAAGATTGTTCTTTGCACTCACTTATCTCCTGTTTCGCCACCCCATCCCGTAGCCCAGTGGCTCTCTACCTTTCCAGACTACTGTACCCCTTTCAGGAGTCTGATTGGTCTTGCCTACCTACCCCCCTCCCCACAAGTTTCACCTCACTTAAAACTACTGGCTTATAAAATCAGACATAAAAAAACAGAAGTGTCACAGCACGCTATTGCTGACTCATTTCTACCACGTCTTATAAAATACATCAATTGGAATATAAATATTGTACTTACATTTCAGTGTACAGTGTACAGAGCAGTATAAACAAGTCATTGTCTGTATGAAATTTTAGTCCGTACTGACTTCGCTAGGGCTTTTTTAATGTGGCCTGTTGTAAAACTAGGCAAATATCTAGATGAGTTGGGGTACCCCCTAGAACGGAGGTGGGCAAACTACGGCCCCCGGGCCACATCAGGCCCGGCGGACCGTCCTGCCCGGCCTTTGAGCTCCTGGCTGGAGAGGCTAGCCCCTGGCCCCCCCCCCCCCCCCCGCAGGAGCGTGCGGGCAGCGCTCTGGGCAGTGCTCCGGCCGGGCAGCACGGCTGCCAGACATGCTGCTCTGAGTGGCATGGTAAGGGAGCGGGGGGGAGGGGTGGGGTTGGAGAAGGGGCAGGANGGGGGGGGGGGGGGGGGGGGGGGGGGGGGGGGGGGGGGGGGGGGGGGGGGGGGGGGGGGGGGGGGGGGGGGGGTTGGATAAACGTGGGAATCCCAGGGGCCTGACAGGGGGAAGGGGTGTGCATAGGGGTCGGGCAGTCAGGGAGCAGGGTGGGTTGGATAGGGGGTGAGGGGTCCCAGGAGGGGGCGGTCAGGGGACAAGGAGCAGGGGGGGGTTGGATGGGTCGGAGGGTTCTGAGGGGGGCAGTCAGGGGGCGGGAGGGGCGGATAGGGGGCGGGGGGCCAGGCTGTTTGGGGAGGCACAGCCTTTCCTACCCGGCCCTCCATACAGTTTTGCACCCCAATGTGGCCCTCGGGCCAAAAAGTTGGCCCACCCCTGCCTTAGAAGATCTCTGTGTACCCCCAAGGGTACACGTACCCCTGGTTGAGAACCACTGCTTAGCCTGCAAGAAGAGTTGCCTCCTCACCCATGAAGTGCAGGGCCCAAGGAACGCACATTCTCAGGCAGGCCAGTACAGCTCACCCTGCGGCTAGTGTGAAGATCCTCCTGAAAACCCACCAGGCAGCTCCCAAGTTGGAGAGCCTGGCTTCACATGGTGAACAGGAATTGCTCTGCAGCAGCCGCTTCTGTGCACATTGGCTATTCCTGTGGAGCAGGACTAACCGATGTCAGTCAGAGCGAACCCCTCCCCATGATGCATGCTTCACTGAGCTCTGCTAGGCACGGGAACGGAGACAGGAAGCTTGCACAATAGCGTTTAAACATTCCAGGCCAGATCCTCAGCTGGGGTTAATCCACATAGCGGTTATAAACTGGTGCAGCTCCATTGGACTCAATGGAGCTACACAAGCAGAGGATCCAACCCTCTGTTTTGAAAGAACAGGGAGCGATTGTGTCAATACAGCAATCATGTACATGTCTTAGCAGTAGAGAGACCAGAATAGAGGCTTGTGCAGGCTATTGTTTGACGCCAATCTGAACAGATCAGGTTTTGTTGTCTCCCAAAAGGCCTCACATGGCTTCCTCCCCCAGGCACAGACCATCTCTAGTGCCAAGATAATTGTACTAGACTTCTCCAGTTTCCTACTGCTGTGCGAGGTAGGGGACCCCTGATGAGTGAGTGGGTAGGATCGATCACAGCACGGAGACACCAATTCATCACCCCCGTAGCTAGTGATTTTAGAAGAGGCATATTATGGCACTGAAGAGGGGGAGCAGGACTGGAACGGAGACCTGGATGCTAAAGGAGAAGTGTTGGCAGTTCAGTCATACCAAGACTAAATGCATCTAGTTCAGGGGTCGGCAACCTTTCAGACGTGGTGTGCCGAGTCTTCATTTATTCACTCGAATTTAAGGTTTCGCGTGCCAGTCATACATTTTAACGTTTTTAGAAGGTCTCTTTCTACAAGTCTATAACATATAACTAAACTATTATTGTATGTAAAGTAAATAAGGTTTGTAAAATGTTTAAGAAGCTTAATTTAAAATTAAATTAAAATGCAGAGCCCCCCGGACTGGTGGCCAGGCCCCAAGCAGTGTGAGCGCCACTGAAAATCAGCTCGTGTGCCGCCTTTGGCACGCATGCCATATGTTGCCTACCCCTGATCTAGTTCATCAGTGTCCAAGACCTCATTCACCCTATGAAGGCTCTAGAATTCATCAGGCCCCTGCTACCAGAAGTAAAGGAGATTCCTCTTCCAGCAATACTAGACTAAGTCAAGCAATTCTATTTCACACCAGTAAGGGCGGTGGTGCACATATCCTAACCAGTTCATTCCTACTGGACTGAATCGGTGCTAAATCTGGTGCTAACTCTGGTGCACTGTTTCACAAGGCTTTACTTATAACTAGAGACAAGGTCTCTGCCCCCCAGGGAAGCTGCTAGGAGCATGGGAGGCTGTTTTCACTCCTATCTATGGAAGGCACGAAAGAGGGCACCAAAGGATGGGGGCCATTGAACGGCTGTTCTGGTGGAAGAGATGGGTCTTGTCCTATCCCCACTGGAGTGAGTGGCCGCATGCTGGCAAGGAGGCGTTTACAGCACACTGCAGGGATCTCACTGCGGGAGAAGGAAGCCCGTGAAGAAAGGTTAGCGGTTCTGCTATTGTGTAGCAGGGTCGCATGTTACGCTTTCAAATCATCGCACAGAGAGTGCTGCCCAGGGGCCTTCGGCCTTTTCCACCTCATCTAGCAGCAGAGGCAGCAGCATTAACCAGCCTCCAAACCTCTAAGGGTCTGGTGCTCATTTCAGAGACGCCAATGATCCTTCTCCGGGAAAGTTACATTAAAGGTCCGATTGCTTCTTCCACCACCACCCAGCTACTGCAGCACTGTCAGATTAGCCATGCTCAGATACGGGTGTGGAGGGTGCTCTGTGCGTGGTATACCTATCTCAGAGCTGGAAGGGACCCTGAAAGGGCATCGAGTCCAGCCCCCTGCCTTCACTAGCAGGACCAAGCACTGATTTTTGCCCCAGATCCCTAAGTGGCCCCCTCAAGGATTGAACTCACAACCCTGGGTTTAGCAGGCCAATGCTCAAACCAGTGAGCTATCCCTCCTGTATCTGTCTACAGGTGGTACAACACCATCACCCACCTCGTCAGCAAGAAGTATTGTTTAGCAAAGGTGTCTCGGGTGCTGCTCTCCCCCACATCCACCCTTTCTCAAACTGCACCAAATCCCCACGCTCCCTTTCCCAGTAGTGGCAGCTACAATCAGTCCCCTCCAGCCCCCATGGGGCCCATTCCAAGTTCTCCAAGTGAGCTTTGCTCCCCTCAGACGCAAGTGAGCATCTGGCAGTGCGTAGGTACAGGCCAACCATGCTAGCAGGCAGAGCACACTAGGGGCATGTCACTGCTCACTCTGGGTGGCAGCATGTCAAATATATACACCACACGCTCAAACAGTGCAGGTACAGACAGCGTAGCTAGCAGGACTCTGCTTAGGAGACTCAGGTACAGACACCCGAACCCTGTGGGTACGTACGCTACATGGCTCCCTACGTGCCCTGCTATTTTTAGCAGGGTCGTGTCTCTCTGTGCCGGAGCCAAAGCCCCCTGTCAAGAGCTGCACACCAGAGTAGATACAGCCTCTTTTCACTGCAGTGTGTGGCTCCACACATACAGCATAGATGTACTGTATGAATCAGGACGGAGCAAACCCCTGCCACGCCTCCAGTGCTTTAGGACGGCAGGGTCACAAGGCCACAATCCCACCTCTCCACCCCCACCGCCCCCTCTGCTGAGCGGAGCTGCAGGTGCTCTCCCCAGCAGGTAATTCCCCAGCACACTCTGCTCTGCGCACATGCTTTTACATATAACACCGCCATGTAATGGTGACTTCACCCTGATGCAGCGCAGGGACAGGGAGCGGTTACCCTGGTGACTCATACATCACGGAGCAGGGCTCATTCAGGGCTCTGCCCGGTTGTGGAGAGGAACCTCCACGGCCAGGTTTTGGAGCCAGGGGCAGTTTCATGGTGCAGATTAGCCTGGAGGGGTGGGGGCTGCAAGATCTGTAAAGTGCTTCGAAATTAGGGTGACCAGATGTCCCGATTTTATAGGGAGATTCCCGAGGTTTAGGTCTTTGTCTTATCTAGGCTCCTATTACCCCCCACCCCCCGTCCCGATTTTTCACACCTGTTGTCTGGTCACCCTATTCGCAATCTATGCACTACATCAGCAGTAGTCAATTGGCAGACCGTGGGCCAAAGCCAGACCTCCAGGCGCTTTTGAATGGAACCCAAAATCTTTTTATTTACTTATTTTCTCTGGAATCTGGACCCTGACCAAAAAATGTGGACCTTGACAAAAAAATAATTGACTACCCTTGCACTGCACTGTCAAGATCTGTTCTGCAGTGCATTGGAAGGGCTACAGCAGAATCAGATCATTAGATTTTAGGGTTTTGTTGAATTCAATATGGAAGTGAATAGACAGTCATTCCTGGGGATAGTGAATCGGATATCAAACTGTATTTTATGCTTCCCCCTAGATGTGGTCCTGTAAGTGTGTAGTTCCATCTCTGGAGCAGTTAGAGAGGACATTGGCTTCTGGGACCCTGGGATGAACACAAAGTGATCAAAAAAACCGAGGAGCCTTGTGGCACCTTAGAGACTAACACATTTATTTGGGCATAAGCTTTCGTGAGCTAGAACCCACTTCATCAGATCAGGGAACACAACAGTGCTAATACTGACATCATTAGGTTTCAGAGAAACACCCCCTTTGAAACAGAAGATAGCCTGAAACAGCTGAACTACTGTCTGAAGACAAGTATAAAGTCACTCATTTGTTTACATATGAATAGTAGGGCTGTCAATCGCAGTTAACTCATGCAATTAACTCAAAAAAATTAATCACGATTAATTGCAGTTTTAATCGCACTGTTAAATTTCAATTGGCATTCTATTGTTTAATATTTTGGATTTTTGTCTACATTTTCATATATATTGTATTCTGTTGTAATTGAAATCAAAGTGTATATTATTTTTATTACAAATATTTGCACTGTAAAAATGATAAAGAAACAGTATTTTTCAATTCACCTCATACAAGTACTGTAGTGCAATCTCTTTGTCGTGAAAGTGCAATTTACAAATGTAGATTTTTGTGTGTGTTACATATCTGCACTCAACAACAAAAATGTAAAACTAAACATTCATATGCCCTTTCATGCTTCAGCCACCATTCCAGAGGATATGCTTCCATGCTGATGATGCTCGTTAAAAAAAATAATGCGTTAATTAAATTTGTGACTGAACTCCTTGGGTGAGCATTGCATGTCCCCTGCTGTGTTTTACCTGCACTCTGCCATATATTTCATGTTTAGCAGTCTCAGATGATGACCCAGCACATATTATTCATTTTAAGAACACTTTCATTGCAGATTTCACAAAACGCAAAGAAGGTACCAATGTGAGATTTCTAAAGATAGCTACAGCACTTGACACAAGGTTTAAGAATTTGAAGTGCCTTCCAAAATCTGGGAGGGACGAGGTGAGGAGCATGCTTTCAGAAGTCTTAAGAGACCAACCCTCCGATCCAGAAACTACAGAACCCGAACCACCAAAATAGAAAACCAACCTTCTGCTGGTGGCATCTGACTCAGATAATGGAAATGAACATGCGTCGGTCCACAATGCTTTGGATTGTTATTGCCAGAACCCGTCATCAGCATGGACGCATGTCCCCTGGACTGGTTGTTGAAGGGACATATGACTCTTTAGCGCATCTGGCATGTAAATATCTTGCGACGCCGGCTACAACAGTGCCATGCGAACGCCTGTTCTCACTTTCAGGTGACATTGCGAACAAGAAGCGAGCAGCAGCATCTCCTGCAAATGTAAATGAACTTGTTTGTCTGAGCGATTGGCTGAACAAGAAGGAGTGAGTGGACTTGCAGACTCTAAAAATTTACATTGTAGTTCTCTTTTTGTACATAATTCAACTTTCATGAGAACTTGTATGAGGTGAATTGAAAAATACTATTTCTTTTGTTTGTTTTTTACAGTGCAAATACTTGTCATCAAAAATAAATACAAAATGAGCACTGTACACTTTGTATTTGTTGTAATTGAAAATGTAGAAAAGATCCAAAAATATTTAAATAAATGGTATTCTACTATTGTTTAATCACGATTAATCTTTTTAATCATTTGACAGCCCTAATGAATAGTTCTCTTTCTACTCCTAGTGTTGCAAATGTAGAGTCCCCCCCTTCATTTTAAAGAACAAAAGCTTGTCTTATGCAGCAGGGAGCTGATTCTGTGCAGCACTGGAGGGCACACAGGGTAAAAAAAAAAAAAAGAAGTCATCAGGGTGACAGTACAAAAATACCAGGATTAAGAGTCAGACACAGAACATGATAGTCTGTTAAGGAGACAGGAGTATAGCATGACCTCTTTTCCACGCTCACCCAGGCATCTATAATGTGCCCAGCATTGTAATTACACAAAGGTTTAACGGGTCTTAGAACTTTTTCGGATCAAGGCCACCTTTGCACGCCATTTCTAAAAACACAGCTTCTCCATTTCCCCTCCCCCACAAAAATAAACATTCCCAACTCAGTCAGGTCTCCAGGACAAACCCGTCAGCTTTCCGCAGCCTGAGAGACATGCCGTTTTCCAGAGAACAGGGCATCCCCCTTCTGCAACTGCAAGCAAGTAAGGGGGAGGCAACAGATAGAGATTTCACCCGAGTCTGTCCAACTACTCCCTGTTTCAAGGTTTGCCGAGCGTTGGCAGCAGCCACTGAATGTGATTCAGCACGTCAGGACTCGCCGTTTGGGGGGAGAACATGCAAGTCCATCTGAGCCTGAAAGATCCTTGCTGTGGTAGCGGTTTTGCTTTGCAAGGAGATGCCCAGAAGCCATCAGCTGTGGCCAGAACAGGTGAGTGGACAGTAGAGACCACGGCTCGGTTGGTGATATATTACATCACCGCCTGCATTCCTCCAGATTTTGGAACTTCAGTGACAGGCCAGGGAGGTTTCGGATCTGACCTACCAGCTGTGCTTTGGTAAGCAGCATGAATCACGTCATCCCTGCACTCTGCCCTGATGAGCAGATGGATAATGCCCCATATTCCTGAATAGCCGAGGACAGTGGTATCAAGGGGGGGCTGTAGCCGTGCTGTTTGTATGTGCCCCCGGGCCAGTCAACCTAGGAGAGGCACTGCAGGCCTAGCCTGAAGGCAGGCAAGGGACAGGAAAGAGGAGTGAGCAGTAGCAGCACTGAAGCCTTTTGAACACACAAGTGCATTGCAGGATTCTGGTGTCTTTCACGGCCCTATCTACTCCCAGGCACAGAGCAGACACTGGAGAATCAGAGAAACCTCACCCAGACTGGGATTTCTGGGAACCCGAGTCCTGGTTCCAAGCGAGCCGTACAGCCAGCACGCTCGGCACTGGACACCAGAGTCGGACTCCTAACCCTGTTTATCCACTAGACTGGACTGCCTCTGACCGGTTCACAGGGGCAGAATGCAATTGACCAGAGCAGGGGCTGAACTGCAGGGGAAATAGACTAAGTCAGGGGACTTGGAACACCCAGTTGTTTCCCAGCACCAGTGGGGTTCTGGCATTCAGACTCAATCCAGCCTGTAGGGCATGGAAAAAGAGTCTATTTTGCTTGGCTAGCCTGAGTCTCAGTAGCCTCTGTACCAGGGGATGCTATTTTTAGCCAGGCTTTGTTTATTATAAAGTTCCCCACCCCCACCCTTGCGGCTGTGCAGATGACCCGCTCCCAAAGTTCAGCGGGGAACCAAGGATAAGCCAGATGCTTTGTGTAGCTTGGTACCATCTGTTTACAGACACGCTGCAAAAAAGGGCTGAATTTTGGCAGCAGCAGAGACTCTTTCGATGCCACTGATTTCCTTGGCTTCCCACCCCTGCGATTCCAAAGTAAGCGAGGGTGGGGCAGCTTATGCGGTGTAGCAGTCCGACTCTTGCAACACATCTCAAGCTCTGCTCCGAGGGACAGACATGCCTGTTATGGTCCCACAGTGCTTTTCAGCCTCGGAGCACTTTACAAGCAGCGGAGGGAGCTCAATGAGCTAGAGAACAGAGCACCAGGTTCCAAGCCAGGCACCTCTTGTTTGTTCGATCTGCTACTCTTGTGATGACTTCCTCTGTGGCTTTCAACGAGCCACAAGGTCTGCACCACCTCTCTTCCACTCAACCCTCCTGCCCCGTGCGTAAAGTGCAAATGCTAACTGACCGGCTCCAGATTGAGGAGTACGGCACTTCCCAGCACGGAGACCGTGAACAGGTAAGTATTAGAGTGTGTGAAGCAGGCCATGAGGTCATCATTGGAAGGCATGTCTTTTGAAAGGAGAATATTTCTTTTAAAGCCACCTGAAGCATCACAGCAAGTTTACTAGCCAACCTCTGCTATCAGAGACCTGGTATGTAAGTTGCCCCAAACACTCAGGTTATGAAAGTTTTTTTTGTTGTTGTTTTTTTTAATTTGCCTTCTGGGTTTTGAGCCTTGGCANTGGGGGGGGGGGGGGGGGGGGGGGGGGGGGGGGGGGGGGGGGGGGGGGGGGGGGGGGGGGGGGGGGTGTCACCTTTTTGAACTTCTGAACCAGGAGGGCTAGAAACCGGTTTTTACAGAAGGCAAAGCCAAGGTTCACATAATCACAGGGCTCCAGGAACTGGAGCTCTAGGAGTTCACATAATCACAGGGCTCCAGGAACTNTAGTTGGGATTAGGTCCTGCTTTGAGCAGGGGGTTGGACTAGATGACCTCCTGAGGTCCCTTCCAACCCTGATATTCTATGATTCTATGATTTGATGGGGGGGGTGGGGGGAGGGGAAGTAAAGAGGCTCGCGATAAAATGGTGAGTTGACCACACTGTCTACACAAGCAGGGCCGTGGAGACTGCGGTGGGGCCTTTCCATTTCCAGCACTGAGGCCTCAGACGGCTCCCGAAGCTGCCCTGCACTTGTGTGCATGGGGTGCGGGTGGCAACCACTGTGCATCTTGGGCATTAAAGCAGCTAAGCAATCTTGTTGTGTGTGTTGCATAGTCAGGCTGAGAACAAGGGTTTTGAGGGGGCAGGGGAGAGGATCCTCAGGCCCCACTTTGACTCAGTGCCCCCAGTAGGGAAGTCTGAACACGACTCTTTCAGAGGCACACAGCGGTGCTTGGTTTGGAAGGAAGCTCCGAGGAAGTGCTCGGAGAGGAAGATGGTTTGTAGCCCAGGAAGGGGCAACTGTCAGAGCGAGGATCATTCTGAGCATTGGCAGGAGCCATGACGCCGCTCTCTATCAACTTCACCAAAACTGTTCCCTCCCCTGGATGTCCCACTAGGACTCCCACGATCTCCCGGGGCGAAAAGAAGAGCCCAGCTTCCCCACACTGTGGCAAAAACATCGGGAAGTGCCCGCTGCTCCCCGGGCTTGGATGACCAGCCCTTCACAACAGCTCACCCCTCCTCGGCTGGTGCAGCGGGAGCTCCCCCAATTTTACTGAATGGCAGAGGCTGTCACCTATACGGTACCAAGCACACCTTTGGTTAGATCTACGGCGCACGGCTCACAAACGGATTTAGATCAAGAATCACAATCAAGATACAGCTGCTCAACGTTGAGAAAGGCAGACCTGAAAGGAGNTGTGTGTGTGTGTGTGTGTGTGTGTGTGTGTGTGTGTGTGAGTGTGAGTGTGAGTGTGTGAGAGAGAGAGAGATGGAGCAAGGAAGGGAGTGGTGGTAGGTGTGTGAGAGTGAGAGAGAGTTTTCAGACTCTGTGTGTGTGTGTGTGTGTGTGTGTCACATGCAGCAAGGAAGGGAGTGGTGGTAGGTGTGTGGGGAATAGATGTGTTCAGACCAGAAACCTTTTCCATCTTGGGGCCTCTGAACAGATTCCAAGATTACATTTTCACAAGTCCCCATTCCAAAAGAGCTTTATCATTAAGTTCATTTTGAAAGGGGGGCGGGGGGGAGGTGAATCTAAAGCTAGATAACATATATACACACTCGAAGCCTTAGTAAGTCCAATGCACTCAAATATGCTCATAACCGAGAGCCCTTTCTGCAAGAGGTCAGTGTGCATTTACCCGGAATCGCTGCTACATTTACACAGTAGATGTCTTCGTGCCAATTGACAGCGACTCCTGCTTTTCATTCATATTTACTCAGCACGCAATAATTCTCATGCAATTCACAAGCTTGTTTAAGACAATTTAATAGTAGAGTCTGAACGGCTTCAGTCTAAGACCAAAATCTGGTTTGCTTTTAACTCTCTAGCTGGGTACGTGTCAGAAAAATCCCACCCTGCCACTCTCTGCAGACCCTGTACCAAGTGCCAAAGCGCCTACCGCAGAGTTAAACTCCTGCTTAGGATTCCTACAGAGTGCCGAGACAGCACTCCAGCAGCAGTGCGATCATTTCAGATCCAGAGATACTAGCCTCTTAATCCTTAAGAGGCAAAAAACCTGGAGTAAATCTCAGCGGATTAGTAAAAATCAAGCAGTTTGATCTTGCCACCACGTAGTGAAGTCTCCAGACACTAGGGGTTTTATTGGCACAGGAACAGCTGGCAAAGGAAAATCCTTCATTCTTAAAACGGGATTAGTGCGCTTTGGTATGCTGCAGGGATCCTGGGCTTTCCTGCACACCCGCTGGTACTGCACCTCTGGCAAGAGCACTTAGCAAAAACCCCACTTATCTCCTCCCATGAGTTTCTTCACATAGCTTTTAGGGAGATGGAAAAAATGCCAGGCTAGTCCAGGATCCTATCAATGGAGAGGTCTGTGCATATTCACCACGGTAAGTCAGCACTCACAGTCTAGCACATTCGGCCTTATAGAAGAGGGCAGCCTGGAGGACTGGACCAGCTCTTAAGAGAGTGTTGAGCAGAAGGCTCTTCCCAGCCTTAGGACATGGAGTTAGGAGGGGGTGAAGGAGCCAAAAGAACCAGTCAGAGAATCTTGGGTGGAGCAGAGAGGCTGGGACATCCCATGGGAGGAAATGAGATCAGAGAGCAGCCTGCTTTAGAAGGGGAAGACAAGAAGCTTGATCTGAATGAACCAGTGCAAAGATGCAAGGGACAGGAGCTCAAGGTGATCCTGGGAGCAGCATTCTGGACACACTGAAGGGATGGAGATGGGGAGAAGGATCTACCACCCATGGCAGGAAATTAATATCTCATACTCCCATCCAAGCTGCAGCAGAGAGGAGGGGGGAGAGAGAGAAAGAACACACAGGGTTTAGATGCTGGGAGAGGAGTCAGAGATCCCACCAAGGTTGAGAGGCCAGGCAGGCAGGAGTATCATAACAGTGCTAAAAACAACTAAGAAGGGGAAGAAAGTGGAAAAAAGTCCACTTCAAACCTTTTCATTATTGTGTGGGAGCAGGGAAAGGAACCAGGGCTCTGCGTGTACATGGCAGGTGCCCAGCAGCCTTTGAATGAATGCAAGTTACAGCTACTGTCCAAAGCTCAAGAATCTAGTACCAAGCTGGATGGAGTGTAAAAAAAACCTCTCACTGCAGTGCTTGATTTTTCAAACTGGTATCCTGGGTGTATCATATTTTTAAGCCAGCTAATAAAACCAAAGTTACAAATTAACCACTGATTTGACCCTGGATAAAGCACAACTAAACCAAGGCAAAAAATCCTACTGCAGAGCTTTAACCCTTTCCATGAACCCAGCACCCTTGGAGTTCCACCAGTGATGGGACAGAAACTCAGTCTGGATTCTTCTTCTCCTAAGAGGAGTGCAGGGCTAACAT
Organism: Platysternon megacephalum; assembly: GCA_003942145.1. Taxonomy (NCBI): domain Eukaryota; kingdom Metazoa; phylum Chordata; order Testudines; family Platysternidae; genus Platysternon; species Platysternon megacephalum. Next base: position 9,195,690 of record QXTE01000016.1, on the reverse strand, counting down.
CTGTCCCGATGGAGGGCAGGCTGAATGCATGTCTACTATGTACTACGGCTCACACACCACATTAAGATGTGTAAATTGCTCAGCAGGCAGAGCGTTGTGTGGTCTCATTACACTCCATTCTTCTCCTGGGAATGCAGCAACTTTTGTTTGCTTAGAGTTTCCTTTTGCACAAAAGGAAAGAAAACCTGGACATTCCACGGTCAAGGACAACAATCCCAAAGCTGTCAAGCCAAAGGAGAAGTAGGGTGGTTGGTCTGCAAAAAGGGCTAGAGAAGGGCTCATTTAGGGGGTTGAGAAACATACATTCCTTCCTAAAGGAAGTCAAGTCAGCGATCCCTGGTGGGAACAGTCTGACAGCGGAGCTATGAAGTTCAGCGGAGTTTTGCAGGTAAGCAGACGGTGACTCACTAAATTGGCTCAAGACATCCAGGCAGGCCCATAACCTCACCTCGACAGTGCAGCAATTCCTAAAATATGGCGCTATAACTCCAGGTGCGAGGAAGAGGAATTCCTTGGTTAGCCACCATCTCATCATCAATCAGGAGAAGCAACACACACAGTGGCCTCACTCACTCTGCGGAGACCGTCAGTAACTATTGATCCCGCTTTACACCATTCTACCCCCGCTTTACACCATTCTACCCCCGCTTTACACCATTCTACTTGCTCATTCAGCTGGGGGCTAAGAACCTTTGCACTATTCTGCCATTTGCAGACGGGGCTGGGGATTGTCCAAACCGGGAGGCAGCCCAAGCCAGGGCCCCAACCTGCTCCCCCAGAGGATAGGGAGGGAGAGCAGGACAACAGATCCGTACAGGACAACAGATCCGTACTGGTGGGTCGGGGGGTTTCAGGAGTGCTCTGGGCTGGCCCCTCTGAGAAGGGCGGGCGCAGAGGAGGGATTTCACTGTAGGGCTGGAGAGAAGAGGAGGAAGCCGAGGCTGGATACAGGTACAACCTCGGGGGGAGAGGGGGGCAGGGGGTCACCTTGGCCTGAGAACAGGCCTTGGGAAGCCAGTCCCACCCCCACCCCAGCGGGCACCCCTGAGCCCAGGGCTCCCCCGCGCCTGCTCCGGGCAGGCTCCCAAAGCAAAGCAGGTCACTCGGGGACCAGGGGCCCAGCAGCCGCCCCGTGCCAGGGTCCGGCCCCGCAGCGCGCACAGCCGGGCACTGCCCCAGGCCCGGGGAGGAGGGACTAGCCGCCCCCCGGGCTAAGCCCCCCCCCCGCCCCGCCGCAGCCCCCAGCCCGCGGGACTCACTCTTGTGCTTGCCGCTGCCCCAGGACTGCTTGGCGGCGCTGGGGCTCCGGATGATGGCCCTGCCCGCCGACCGCAGCGCCTCCATGGCGCGCCCCAAACTCTCGCAAACAAACTTTTCCCGGCGCGGCGCGGCGGCGGGTGCTGCGGGCTGGCCGGAGCCGCCTCCCGGCCCGGGCGGTCGAGGGATGATCGCGTGGGGGAAGTGGGAGGATCGCTCTGTAAATCCGCCCGGGGTGGGGGGTGCGGCTGGTGACGCGCGGCTGCTCCCTCCCCGGGCCCCGGCCCCTCCCCGCCCCGCTTGGCAGCGGCTGGGCTCGGGGCGCCGCTGGGGCTGGGCCCCAGCCAGGTGGCAGAGCAGCGGCCCGGAACAGGTCCCTGGCCCAGGGGTGTCATGTCAGGCCTGGGCCCCACTGGGGTTTCCCCCCACTGGGGTAGAGAATCAGAGACTATCAGGGTTGGAAGGGATCTCAGGAGGTATCTAGTCCAACCCCCTGCTCAAAGGGGGACCAATCCCCAGATTTTTGCCCCAGATCCCTAAGTGGCCCCCTCAAGGATTGAACTCACAACCCTGGGTTGAGCAGGCCAATGCTCAAACCACTGAGCTATCCTGTCTGTGTGTCATCAGGACTGGACACATGTCCCCCATGCAAGAGGCTTTAATTGGCCATGTCATTTGATCACGTGGCAGCCACTCCTCAAATACTGGGACCCTCCCTGTCTTATAGTGAAGGAGGCCCCATGTTTAAATCAGTCAGCTCAGCTATCCCCCCACACACACGGTCATGCCTTGGCAACTCTGGCATGATTTTGCCCCCCACACGCCATATTATCAAAGCAGTGGTCTTTTCACAGTTAAACTTTCCATCCTATTTTAGGGCAATGGTGACCCTCTTTCATATAAGCTTGATTCACCATTCTGATAAGTCCAGAGTGTATTTGGATTTTGAATTGAAAGTCATTTACACCATGTGATTACTGCACTGTATAATGTACAGACCATGGAAATAAGCACCGAGAACCACTATCAAAAGACTTTAATGTGTTAAAAAGGCATGGGAAGAACAATTTTTGTTTGTTTCCTTAAAGCCTCAAATGTAGTACAAGCAAATTCCATGCAATATTTTAGTATCACATTTAATAAAGGGCTATACATGTGTAACTCCATGCATGTGTAGCTTACTTGATTTCAGCTGGCTAGTAGGATGCTTTAAATGTATGTGCCTAAGTGTTGGTAGGTTTAGGGCCTAGTGGGCTTGTTGAGATTAAAGGGATATTATCGGAAGTGGGTAAAATGTAGGTTTTGTAAAATAATTTTTTTACAGGTTTTATAGAACGTCCTAGTAATAGATATATTTTAATGTAACTGAAAACAGCTTTTTGATTGAATTTAAACATTCCCATCTGGTGTTGGCAATCCAAGCCTTGCAGCATTGCTCTGGTACACAAGGAGCCAGAAAGCGAAAGTGATTTAGAAATAAAAGTAGAATTGACTAAGCTATTTCCATTGTCCAAACTGAGTGAAATGCAAGAAAGGGATAAACCGCACGAATAATGAAAAGTAAATTAGATTAAAGATTGTTAAAACCGAAAGACTATCTAACCTATTAGTAATATTTCCCCCCAAAATACACTGTCTGATTTTTAACCTGACAGTATCCCTTTAAGAGCAACAGCTGTGGTCTGAATTTGAAACAGGAGATTTAAATTAACTGCTATCAAAAGATACAGCTGGTTGTCTAATGTAGCTGGTAAATAACAGCATAGGCATGTTGTCAGTGTATAATGAAGTCAGTTTAAAGGTCCCTGTAAAGCTGTAGGCCCCGATTCAGCAAAACCCTTAAGCATGTGCTTAAATCCATCCCTGTTCAGCAAAGCACACCACCACATTTGCCTTTAAGCACATGTTTAAAGCGGCATTGAAGCACACACATCAATGCTTTGCTGAATCGAAGCCCTGTGGCTGAGAGATGTTGGCTGAGCCCGGTTCCCAAATTACAGCGTCCATTGTGCTGGAGTGTTTCATCCTTGCCAACCGCTGAATGGCCAATCCAGATACTCTTTAAAATACTGTAACAAACTAGGCTGATAAATCCACATGGCAGGCTTTTGATGCAGCCGTGTTCTATTTTTCCTCTTCTCTGGCCTACAGTTTTCTGTGTTTTGCACCATCGTCAGCTAAGTGTATCACAATGTTTACCTCGGGCAGCAGCTTCAGCACCTTCGCACAGCTTCCTTCCCCCCGCTTCCCCTGTAGCAATTGCACAAACAAGCCACTCGTCAAAACAGGGCATGCTCCTGTCTTGCGTGCAGCACCCTCGCACGTGCAGCGTTCCCCGCTCGGCCACCCGTCCCCTGCCAACAACTTGTACATGTTGCTGACTTTCTTAGCTCCCTTCAGTGTGCCCGGCCTACATTCTCAGACACTGGGGTGTTGATACTCTGGCTGCACGGGGCTGGGTTTTTTGGATGCTGATGTTTTGAGCACAAACTCCAGCTGCAATGTGTCCTCCACTGCTGATTTTTTCCCAGTGAACTGCCAGCGTCAGTGTCAATGTTTTCCCCTGACTGTGCTGAAAACGCCGTCTCAGACGGTAGGGCTGTGTGGGAGTAGCAGAACATATTTCTCCAAGTGTCGCAGCAGCTTGAGAGGGAGAGACAGTGACAGCATGACGGCAGCCGGAGTGAGAGAGGCTAGTAATCAAATCAAGGTCTCCTGCACGGCCATGCAGCACTTCCAAGCCAGTCTCCACAAAGGAATAATTTATGTTTAAAATAGCCTTGTAATCTAGCAAGCTTTAAATCTCAGCCCTTAGCTGCGCAGTCTGTTAGCACACCCAAAACTCCAGGGTCCTCTGTTCGACTTGTCTTCACTTTCAAGGCCCTTCATGCTATCCCCACCCTAGCCATCTTCTCTCACTCAGTCTCAAAAGGTCGATTCCCGCCTCCAGCCAGCCCATGACGCCAGCCTCCAGGGCCCACTTGTTACATTTTCTAACAAGCCCCTTCATGCTTTCTCCCCTCCTGCCCCTCGTGTTTGAGGAAAGCTCCCTTGGAAACATCTGCAAAACTAACTCCTCCTCCTTCAAATCCCGTCTCAAAACTCTTCTTTGCCAAGAGGCCTACAAAATACTTGACAATGGCGAGGCTGCTTGTGTGCTGAGACCACTGCCTGTCATGCGGACCAATATCGTCTCGCTGTTCCCCTGTACTAGCCTGTCGGTCTGTCTCTATCCATCTGTAAAAAGCAACAAAGAGTCCTGTGGCACCTTATAGACTAACAGATGTATTGGAGCATAAGCTTTTGTGGGTGAATACCCACTTCATCAGACGCATGTAGTGGAAATTTCCAGAGGCAGGTATAAATATGCAGGCAAGAATCAGTCTGGAGATAACGAGGTTAGTTCAATCAGGGAGGGTGAGGCCCTCTTCTAGCAGTTGAGGTGTGAACACCAAGGGAGGAGAAACCGCTTTTGTAGTTGGCAAGCCATTCACAGTCTTTGTTTAATCCTGAGCTGATGGTGTCAAATCTGCAAATGAATTGAACTATCCATCTGGTGTCTCATGTCTTATACTTAGATTGCAAACTCTTTGGGTCAGGGTCTGTCTAATTCTAGGATGGGGGCTCCTAAGTGCTACGATAATACAAATAAATAATAATAATAATAATAATAATACAGAGAGCCACAGGTAGATGTGTCCTTCTATTGGGGGAAATACACTTGCAAATACCCATTTGCTGCAATCAATGTATCATTGGCCAGGCATTGTTGCAAGTTACCCTGATTACAAGTCAAGGTAAGTCCCTATTGGTGTTAACTCCAGTGATTAAGTAGCAGTGTAGACACATCCCATTTCCAGGGTAATACAATCAGTGCTCATGGTCCTTCCACTGCTGTCCCACAATCCACTGGCCCTGGCCAAAGAGGCCCGTAGGGTCACCTTTCTGCACTCCACTGCCCAGGAAAGTCAGCTTGGCCAGAAGCCACCTACCTTGTTAGCTGTGCAGACAGCACGGCCCTCACTTGCAAGCCAATTTGTTTTGTGTTCTCTCTGGGCAATTCAGAGCTTCACACATTACACCGCTAGTGACAGATTTATATGCACTAATATTCAGAATAATGCTTTGCACTTATATAGCACTTTTCATAGGAGGAGCTCCCCGTGCTTTACAAACCTTAATGAATTTAGCGCAGCTCGTCCCCGTGGGGTGTTGTAACTAAACCTATTTCACTGCTGGACGAACTGTGGCACAGAGCAGCTAAGCTAAGGCTCAGATCACTGAGTGAGTCATTGGGAGAGCCAGGACTAGACCACCTGATTCCCATTTCCTTGCTCTCGGTGCTAGATAAACCCTCTTCCATTCGGATTCACTAGAGGGGATTGGTGACAAGGACACAGTTCTCACCATGATTTTTACTTTAGTCATATTGGTTTCATCAGCAATGGATTGGGGTGGAATAAAACAGAACTGGTGGTGTGAATAAATGCACCACTGCCCTCCACTGGATGGAATCAGGACTGCTCAAATGTGCTCAGGTCTTATACTCCTACTAGCTAGGCAAGCTTCTCCTTTAGCGGAGGTAGCAGCCGGCTGGTTTGCAGCATGAGCCTCTGAGTTTAACCCTGCTTTTTGCAAGAAGTAGTTTTGGTTTACCATGGTGTGCACCATAGTGATGGCCATGGAATTCTAAGGCAGGCCCAGATTTGCTCCAGTTTTAAATAATACTTTAAAAAAAAAAAAAAAACAACAACAACAACCCAACCCCAAACACCCTCTCAATTGTAAGACAGCCACAATCAAGGCAGAAAGTGAACTAAGCCAACTCTATCACAGCTGCTGGGTGTGTGGGTCTTTCCAGTTACTTAAGAGCCAAAGACAAAAGACTGCATTGCCAGAGAGAGCGTGATCTACTGTCTAGATCAGTCAACCTTTCCCAGTCTGGGACCCTCTCCCTCCCCCTCTCCATCTAGCTGGGAAGGGTCAGGTGGTCACACACCCCTGTCACCTGTTCACAACATCCAGTTTAGAACCTCAGAATGGGGATTCCTGACACTGACTTACTATGGGGCTGTAGATGATTTCCTAACAGCTCTGTGCCTCAGTTTACCCGTCTGTTACACAGGTATAATTTCCACCTGTAACGGGTCACGGACTCACCCCTGCGGCGCCTCCTGCTGGTCGTCCAGGGAATTAGCTCTTCCAGCATCTGGAGCACCCCCTGCAGGCTGGTGATCCGGCTTGCCACTGGCCCGTGTCTCTCCCAGGACCCCGGTGCCCCTTTCTCTGGGTCTCCTCCTCCCAGGGGAACCCCCACCCACTATCCCCACCTTGCCTCAGTCATAGGCTACTACCAGTCACCAACTAGCCCCCGCGCCCTGGGGCAGACTGCAGTGTCAGCCACTCATCATAGGCCAGGTTGGGTTTGGACCTGCTGCCTTTGTCTACCCGTGGGCTGCCCTCTGCAACCCCAGTACCCAATTGGCCTTAGACTAGGCCGCAGCCTGGGGCTTTCCAGGCTAGAGCTCCCCGGCTCCTCTGCCTTTCCCCAGCCCTGCTCCACTCAGGTACCCTGTCCTTAGCTCCCTGCAACCAGGCCCATCTCCCTCTGCAGGCAGAGAGAGACTGTGTCCTTGCTCCTGGCTCCCAGCCTTTATAGGGCCAGCTGGGCCCTGATTAGGATGTGGTCCAGCTGCGGCTGCTTCCCCAATCAGCCTAGCAGCTTTTAGAGCTGCAGCCCTTACCAGGGCTGTTTTTAAGCCCTTCCAGGCAGGAGCGGGTGTCCACCCCGCTACACCACCATATGGGAGTGCTGGGAGGCTTAATTAATGAGTGTGTGTTTTTAAAATGAAATGAAATTTGATTCTCAGAGAGATGGCTTTACAGAAATAAATAGTATTAAAGAACGGTACAAATAAATGATACCTGACCCCACATGGGTTTTAGTGAGGCCTTCTGTTAATGGCAACTATTTTACATTCCTGTTGCACTTGACTGCCACGTGGATTATGCTTTTGTCCACACAAAATGCTTTCTGCAAGTCACTGATTGTACCAACACTGGCCAAACTGTGCACGGGCATCCCCCTTTCGGGTCAATGGGACTTGGATTGGGCCCCATCAATAAAAAAAATCTGCATCAGATTGAAGGGTTAAAATTTGGGCCGCGTAAAATAAACGAAATGTAATAGCAGATTCACTCGAAACAGACTATGGTACTGAATTTCCTGAGGTGAGGGGTGGGAGTCAAGGTTTAAGGGAGAATATTGCACCACTATCCCACAGGGGGCTGTCACATAATTTAGGTGTCATTCCCATAATTTAGGGCTAAGATGCTGCTTAGGACACAGGGGTGCTTGACTGTGTTTCTAGCCTTAAGTGTTTCCCACCCCTAAGGTTTCTAGCCTTCTCCTGAAGTGACTGTCCCGCTGACCTGGAGCTATTTCAAACTCAGAAGCAATCGCCACAGGCCTTGTGAGACATATGCTTCACGCCTCACCAGTAAGGGCCGGATTTTCTGTTGCTTTGCAGCTTGTCACCAGTGCAACCTGCTGGCATTCTGCTTTGGTAGCACTGTGTTCCCACTTGGCGCTGGAGTATGTGACTGCACCTGGGCAGGGCCAGAGAGAATCAGGCCATATTTATTTTACAGACCCAGAGGATGCGTCACGTGAATCTCTTTTCAGCAGCAGGTGCTCAGAGCCTGATCCCAGGAGGGGCAGAGCTACGCCGGGCTAGCTAATGTGCTAGCTGCAAATGGTTCCTGATCGCAAGTTTCTGCCGTAGTTTCCCTGACTACGGTAGCCTGATCATTCTTTTTCTGCCCTAGCAGAACCACGCTCACGAGTTACCTTCACACATGGCATGATTGTCCTAGCCTGGGTCACAGACAAAATAAACAAGACTGCCAATCCCCAGCTGAGAAGAAACCCTCTGGCCTTGACTAGCAGCAAGTTCATTCTAATCAAGGTCTGCTGGCCCACAGCAGATTAATGGACACAAGGCATGGAAAACGAACCAGCATCTTGCTCCTAGAGGCAGTCCCTGCAGGTTAGGGTTGAGGAATGCTGGAGAGGACGTACCGGGAGGCTTACCCTGGTGCTGTCCATGCTAGGAACATAGGGATCGCCAGATTGGATCAGAACTGTGGTCCATCCTCTCCAGCAGCCTGTCTCTGACAGTGGCCAGCACCCGGGTGCAGGAAATCTCCTAATCTCTAGTCATTAGAAATTGGCTTAAAGCATAAGGTCTAATATCCCTTCCACAATTTGTGTCAGCATTAACTAGTCTAGCTCTAGTTATTCTTGTTATCCTTAAAAATGCCCAACCCCGGATTGAATACTGCTCAGTTTCTGGCCCCATGACATCCATCCTCAAAGGTATTAAGGTGCCTAATTGCCACTGAAATCCTCGAGAGTTCGACGCCTTGTTAGAGAGGACCAGGGCCTGAGTTCCACCGTTTAAAAACGTGCTACCCCAGTTTGGGGGTGCTTTTACTTCTGAAACCATTACAAAATTGCACCGAGCCCTGCCCTGGCAGCCAAATCACTGTACACGAGGCAAATCGCATTCAAACAACCACCTCCCCTAGGCCCAGAAGCTCTCTTGCCTGCCCTGCCTCTGAANAGAACCTCAGAATGGGGATTCCTGACACTGACTTACTATGGGGCTGTAGATGATTTCCTAACAGCTCTGTGCCTCAGTTTACCCGTCTGTTACACAGGTATAATTTCCACCTGTAACGGGTCACGGACTCACCCCTGCGGCGCCTCCTGCTGGTCGTCCAGGGAATTAGCTCTTCCAGCATCTGGAGCACCCCCTGCAGGCTGGTGATCCGGCTTGCCACTGGCCCGTGTCTCTCCCAGGACCCCGGTGCCCCTTTCTCTGGGTCTCCTCCTCCCAGGGGAACCCCCACCCACTATCCCCACCTTGCCTCAGTCATAGGCTACTACCAGTCACCAACTAGCCCCCGCGCCCTGGGGCAGACTGCAGTGTCAGCCACTCATCATAGGCCAGGTTGGGTTTGGACCTGCTGCCTTTGTCTACCCGTGGGCTGCCCTCTGCAACCCCAGTACCCAATTGGCCTTAGACTAGGCCGCAGCCTGGGGCTTTCCAGGCTAGAGCTCCCCGGCTCCTCTGCCTTTCCCCAGCCCTGCTCCACTCAGGTACCCTGTCCTTAGCTCCCTGCAACCAGGCCCATCTCCCTCTGCAGNTAAAAAAAAAAAAAAAACAACAACAACAACCCAACCCCAAACACCCTCTCAATTGTAAGACAGCCACAATCAAGGCAGAAAGTGAACTAAGCCAACTCTATCACAGCTGCTGGGTGTGTGGGTCTTTCCAGTTACTTAAGAGCCAAAGACAAAAGACTGCATTGCCAGAGAGAGCGTGATCTACTGTCTAGATCAGTCAACCTTTCCCAGTCTGGGACCCTCTCCCTCCCCCTCTCCATCTAGCTGGGAAGGGTCAGGTGGTCACACACCCCTGTCACCTGTTCACAACATCCAGTTTAGAACCTCAGAATGGGGATTCCTGACACTGACTTACTATGGGGCTGTAGATGATTTCCTAACAGCTCTGTGCCTCAGTTTACCCGTCTGTTACACAGGTATAATTTCCACCTGTAACGGGTNTTCTGCACTCCACTGCCCAGGAAAGTCAGCTTGGCCAGAAGCCACCTACCTTGTTAGCTGTGCAGACAGCACGGCCCTCACTTGCAAGCCAATTTGTTTTGTGTTCTCTCTGGGCAATTCAGAGCTTCACACATTACACCGCTAGTGACAGATTTATATGCACTAATATTCAGAATAATGCTTTGCACTTATATAGCACTTTTCATAGGAGGAGCTCCCCGTGCTTTACAAACCTTAATGAATTTAGCGCAGCTCGTCCCCGTGGGGTGTTGTAACTAAACCTATTTCACTGCTGGACGAACTGTGGCACAGAGCAGCTAAGCTAAGGCTCAGATCACTGAGTGAGTCATTGGGAGAGCCAGGACTAGACCACCTGATTCCCATTTCCTTGCTCTCGGTGCTAGATAAACCCTCTTCCATTCGGATTCACTAGAGGGGATTGGTGACAAGGACACAGTTCTCACCATGATTTTTACTTTAGTCATATTGGTTTCATCAGCAATGGATTGGGGTGGAATAAAACAGAACTGGTGGTGTGAATAAATGCACCACTGCCCTCCACTGGATGGAATCAGGACTGCTCAAATGTGCTCAGGTCTTATACTCCTACTAGCTAGGCAAGCTTCTCCTTTAGCGGAGGTAGCAGCCGGCTGGTTTGCAGCATGAGCCTCTGAGTTTAACCCTGCTTTTTGCAAGAAGTAGTTTTGGTTTACCATGGTGTGCACCATAGTGATGGCCATGGAATTCTAAGGCAGGCCCAGATTTGCTCCAGTTTTAAATAATACTTTAAAAAAAAAAAAAAAACAACAACAACAACCCAACCCCAAACACCCTCTCAATTGTAAGACAGCCACAATCAAGGCAGAAAGTGAACTAAGCCAACTCTATCACAGCTGCTGGGTGTGTGGGTCTTTCCAGTTACTTAAGAGCCAAAGACAAAAGACTGCATTGCCAGAGAGAGCGTGATCTACTGTCTAGATCAGTCAACCTTTCCCAGTCTGGGACCCTCTCCCTCCCCCTCTCCATCTAGCTGGGAAGGGTCAGGTGGTCACACACCCCTGTCACCTGTTCACAACATCCAGTTTAGAACCTCAGAATGGGGATTCCTGACACTGACTTACTATGGGGCTGTAGATGATTTCCTAACAGCTCTGTGCCTCAGTTTACCCGTCTGTTACACAGGTATAATTTCCACCTGTAACGGGTCACGGACTCACCCCTGCGGCGCCTCCTGCTGGTCGTCCAGGGAATTAGCTCTTCCAGCATCTGGAGCACCCCCTGCAGGCTGGTGATCCGGCTTGCCACTGGCCCGTGTCTCTCCCAGGACCCCGGTGCCCCTTTCTCTGGGTCTCCTCCTCCCAGGGGAACCCCCACCCACTATCCCCACCTTGCCTCAGTCATAGGCTACTACCAGTCACCAACTAGCCCCCGCGCCCTGGGGCAGACTGCAGTGTCAGCCACTCATCATAGGCCAGGTTGGGTTTGGACCTGCTGCCTTTGTCTACCCGTGGGCTGCCCTCTGCAACCCCAGTACCCAATTGGCCTTAGACTAGGCCGCAGCCTGGGGCTTTCCAGGCTAGAGCTCCCCGGCTCCTCTGCCTTTCCCCAGCCCTGCTCCACTCAGGTACCCTGTCCTTAGCTCCCTGCAACCAGGCCCATCTCCCTCTGCAGGCAGAGAGAGACTGTGTCCTTGCTCCTGGCTCCCAGCCTTTATAGGGCCAGCTGGGCCCTGATTAGGATGTGGTCCAGCTGCGGCTGCTTCCCCAATCAGCCTAGCAGCTTTTAGAGCTGCAGCCCTTACCAGGGCTGTTTTTAAGCCCTTCCAGGCAGGAGCGGGTGTCCACCCCGCTACACCACCATATGGGAGTGCTGGGAGGCTTAATTAATGAGTGTGTGTTTTTAAAATGAAATGAAATTTGATTCTCAGAGAGATGGCTTTACAGAAATAAATAGTATTAAAGAACGGTACAAATAAATGATACCTGACCCCACATGGGGTTTTAGTGAGGCCTTCTGTTAATGGCAACTATTTTACATTCCTGTTGCACTTGACTGCCACGTGGATTATGCTTTTGTCCACACAAAATGCTTTCTGCAAGTCACTGATTGTACCAACACTGGCCAAACTGTGCACGGGCATCCCCCTTTCGGGTCAATGGGACTTGGATTGGGCCCCATCAATAAAAAAAATCTGCATCAGATTGAAGGGTTAAAATTTGGGCCGCGTAAAATAAACGAAATGTAATAGCCGATTCACTCGAAACAGACTATGGTACTGAATTTCCTGAGGTGAGGGGTGGGAGTCAAGGTTTAAGGGAGAATGTTGCACCACTATCCCACAGGGGGTCTGTCACATAATTTAGGTGTCATTCCCATAATTTAGGGCTAAGATGCTGCTTAGGACACAGGGGTGCTTGACTGTGTTTCTAGCCTTAAGTGTTTCCCACCCCTAAGGTTTCTAGCCTTCTCCTGAAGTGACTGTCCCGCTGACCTGGAGCTATTTCAAACTCAGAAGCAATCGCCACAGGCCTTGTGAGACATATGCTTCACGCCTCACCAGTAAGGGCCGGATTTTCTGTTGCTTTGCAGCTTGTCACCAGTGCAACCTGCTGGCATTCTGCTTTGGTAGCACTGTGTTCCCACTTGGCGCTGGAGTATGTGACTGCACCTGGGCAGGGCCAGAGAGAATCAGGCCATATTTATTTTACAGACCCAGAGGATGCGTCACGTGAATCTCTTTTCAGCAGCAGGTGCTCAGAGCCTGATCCCAGGAGGGGCAGAGCTACGCCGGGCTAGCTAATGTGCTAGCTGCAAATGGTTCCTGATCGCAAGTTTCTGCCGTAGTTTCCCTGACTACGGTAGCCTGATCATTCTTTTTCTGCCCTAGCAGAACCACGCTCACGAGTTACCTTCACACATGGCATGATTGTCCTAGCCTGGGTCACAGACAAAATAAACAAGACTGCCAATCCCCAGCTGAGAAGAAACCCTCTGGCCTTGACTAGCAGCAAGTTCATTCTAATCAAGGTCTGCTGGCCCACAGCAGATTAATGGACACAAGGCATGGAAAACGAACCAACATCTTGCTCCTAGAGGCAGTCCCTGCAGGTCAGGGTTGAGGAATGCTGGAGAGGACGTACCGGGAGGCTTACCCTGGTGCTGTCCCTGCTAGGAACATAGGGATCGCCAGATTGGATCAGAACTGTGGTCCATCCTCTCCAGCAGCCTGTCTCTGACAGTGGCCAGCACCCGGGTGCAGGAAATCTCCTAATCTCTAGTCATTAGAAATTGGCTTAAAGCATAAGGTCTAATATCCCTTCCACAATTTGTGTCAGCATTAACTAGTCTAGCTCTAGTTATTCTTGTTATCCTTAAAAATGCCCAACCCCGGTTTGAATACTGCTCAGTTTCTGGCCCCATGACATCCATCCTCAAAGGTATTAAGGTGCCTAATTGCCACTGAAATCCTCGAGAGTTCGACGCCTTGTTAGAGAGGACCAGGGCCTGAGTTCCACCGTTTAAAAACGTGCTACCCCAGTTTGGGGGTGCTTTTACTTCTGAAACCGTTACAAAATGGCACCGAGCCCTGCCCTGGCAGCCAAATCACTGTACACGAGGCAAATTGCATTCAAACAACCTCCCCCCCTAGGCCCAGAGCTCTCATAGAAGCTCTCTTGCCTGCCCTGCCTCTGAACCATGTTCCCATTTGTCACTGTTAAAAGGAAAAGGATGCGAGTAAACAAAGGGAAAGGCAAGTGAGAGAGATGAAAAACTCCAGGCTCGGTGGGGAACAGCAATGGGTGATGGATAGAAAACCCAAATCAATGTCATTGTCATCTAGGGGAAGAGAAGAAACTGGAAGAGAAGCTTGTTTGAACCAGGAGTGTGTGTGGTTTGCTCCCCTTCACACTCACTTCTCTTTCCCTATTTTAAATCTTCAGCAGAGAGAAGTGTGGGTCTGCCATAACCACTGATATCCCCATAACTCAGGGGTTCTCAAACTGGGAGTCGGGACCAGGAGCGCCGCCAGCTTTTTCGGCGCCCTAGGCAGCGGAAGGTCCCGCCTCTGAAATGCCGCCCCTACAGCGGCGGCGGAAGGTCCCGCCCCCAAAATTCCGCTGACGACCGGGGCGCCGGCGCCCCCCAAATAGTAGCGCCCTAGGCGACCGCCTAGGTCGCCTAATGGGTTGTGCCGGCTCTGGTCGGGACCCCTCAGGGGGTTGCGAGGTTATTACATGGGGAGTCGTGAGCTGTCAGCTTCCACCCCAAACCCCGCTTTGCCTCCAGCATTTATAATGGTGTTAAATATACAGAAATTTGTTTTTAATTTATAAGGGGGGTCGCACTCAGAGGCTTGCTACGTAAAAGGGGTCACCAGTACAAAAGTTTGAGAACCACGGCCATAACCCAAATCCAAATACCCGGCACCGTTCACCAGCAAGGTTACTAAGAAAACAAAACCATTCCGCATCCCTAATGACTCTCATAATAATAATCTGCTTTTCTGTATCTATAACTCTCAAGGGGCCCCACAAAAGATCTGTATCACTATCCCAATTTTACAGAGGGGGAAACTGAGACATGGAAAAGCGGAGTGACACGCCCACGGTCACCCAGCAAGCGTGTATAAATCAGCTCTCCGGTCTCCCATCCCTGCCCTCTGGCTGCTCGATTGCAGCTGCTCCTGCACTGTACAATTTACAATGGACTTGCCTCCTGTGGTCTGGGCTCTCTTGTTTTCCATCGGCCGGAGACACTGCAGCAGCAGCAGTTGTAGAAATGGAATGGAACACGAGCAAAATTCCCACTGAGGAAAATAAGCGTTTGCCCGAGCAGAGGGCTGCAGGATTGGGTCCAATGCAATTACTGTGCTCTAGGTGGAATCTGGCCAAGACACCAAAGTGTCATGGGTTCCGGAGGGAGCATAGATAAAGGAAGATAAATGCCATGCACTATTTCCTGGGGGCAGGAGTGTGCCTTCACAAACTCACACTCATATTGCCACAACGCCACACACATTCCTCCCTTCCCCCTAGACACATTCACCAGATGCACATGCACTGAGCAACATTTGAAACAGATATACCCCACACCGACACAGAAACATACCCACACAAACATTCAGCACACACGTGCCATCTCACAGCCACTAACCACAAATACATAGTGAGGGCCCCATCTCCCTAAACACTGAGCAACACTCAACATCCACCAACACAATGACACACTCACGACACACACGCATCCCCAGCCGTCCACACGCGTGCACACAGTCTTTAGAAGACTTCCAGAGTTGTTTTTAATGATTGCTATACATAAAAATACAGGTTGCTGCTCACATTTCCAGCATCCCAGCTGACAGCTGCAAATGTTGACACGTGCCGGAAAAATCTTAGCTGGCATCAAATAGGCAGAGCACTTACTTCCAAAAATGCAAAGTGTCGACATCGTCCCCACATGCAACTCGGGAAACTATTGCAGTGCTGTGTCAATTTCAGCGATGGCTTAACCACATGGCCCCCCTGGCCATCTCAGCTCTCCAGAGTGTGTGCTGGTCACAGACCCCATAGCCTAGCACTACTCTTCAGCAAGCATGTCTTCTGCCCAGGGCCGGCGCAACCCATTAGGCGACCTAGGCGGTCGCCTAGGGCGCCACTATTTGGGGGGCGCCAGCGCCCCGGCCGTCCATGGAATTTTGGGGGCGGGACCTTCCGCCGCCGCTGTCGGGGGCGGCATTTCGAGGGCTTTCGAAAAAGCTGGCGGCGCTCCTGCTTCTGCCATTCCCCTTTCACACGTCAGGGCAGTTGCTGTGTGCTGTGATGGATTCTGCTGTGCTGGGGATGCTAGCAGACAGATTCGGCAAGAAGTGCTCCGCACCTGCTGTTCTAAAGCATGGAGACAATGGGACACATTAATCACTGGTGAAACTCTTCCATTGACCTCACTGGGTTGAGGTCAAAACTCGCAGGGCTCAGATTCTCCTGGGATGTTGCACTGATGTAGCGGAGAGGTTCATCTGCCATTGATTTCAGTGGAAGTTTTGCCTGAGTAAAGACAGCAGGATCGGGCCCTCTTTGAGGTTTTACTTTGATAGGTTCATTTTATATTTTATTTTATTTCAGCTCACAAAGAGCCAGATGCTGATCTAAAGTACACCAGTGTAAAACAGGATGAGCTCTACTAAAGGCAGACTATACTGCCGATTAACACCAGGGTAACTGAATTCAGAATCTGGGCCCAGATTTATATAATATAGCAAAGATAAAAAAGCATCAACCATCTAATACAGGGGTCAGCAACCTTTCAGAAGTGGTGTGCCGAGTCTTCATTTATTCTCTCTAATTTAAGGTTTCGCGTGCCAGTCATACATTTTAACAGTTTTAGAAGGTCTCTTTCTATAAGACTATAATATATAACTAAACTATTGTTGTATGTCAAGTAAATAAGGTTTTTAAAATGTTTAAGAAGCTTCATTTAAAATTAAATTAAAATGCAGAGTCCTCCCGGACTGGTGGCCAGGACCCGGGCAGTGTGAGTGCCACTGAAAATCAGCTCGCGTGCCGCCTTTGGCACGCGTGCCATAGGTTGCCTACCCCTGATCTAATATCAACTGTTAGAGTAAATAACCAGCACACACATGTTCAATGCTGTGCGAAGAATTGGTGAGAGAACTCATATTACTACAATCCTTTGCACTCCTGTAATGGCTGTTGTCTGAGGATCTCAAAGCACTGTACAAACCATGATAGACTGATGCCTCATGGTCAAAATATGAACCAGGGAATGAATCCAGGAGACTTCAGTGACTCACAAGTAGAGCTGGTGAAAAAAATTGTTACCACAATTTTTCCATCCGAAAATGCTGTTTTCTCTAAACTGAAATGCTTTGCGGGAATGTGTTGATTTGCGACAAAATTTTTGACGGAAAAGTTCCAAAATCATTTAAAATCAAAATGGAGTATTTGGTTCTGACTTTATCATTTCATTTTGTTCCAACTATTCCATTTGGTTTGGACTTCTATATTATATTGATTATTTATGTTGCTTAATTTTTTATATCATAGTATAGTGTTTCAACATTGTTGAAACATTTCATTTCAATAAGGTTCATTCAATGTTTCCAAACAGAAATATTTTGTTCCACAAAATATTTTAATATTTTTGACTTTTTGTCCTGATCTGGAACAAAAACAAATGTCAAAATATCACAATTTCCCACAAGATGAAAATTTCATTTTCCAACTGGCTTTACCTACAAGCGCTTGCTTCTCTAACCACTAGACTACACTGCCTCATTGAGAAGAGGGCTTTTTCACAGACCTTTTCAAAGAGGGCTTGCCAGATTCTCTGGTCATACTTAAGAAAGCTCAGCTAGATCTTTGGCAAACTCCCAAACCTGATCCCAACCATGATCAAAACTCGGATTCTCTTTCCGGCATCTTGTAATAGTGTGTTAAGAACCGGCTCTTTTAAAGGCTCCATCCAATGCCCAATGAAAGTCTTCAATGGGCAATGGATCACAGCCTTAAAACAGGAAGATGGAAAGGATGCTGCATAAAATGCAGTGGATTTTCCTGTTTTAATTTTGTTCTTGTGTTTCACAGAAAATAGCCACCATGGGACAAGATTAGCCCATCCCCTCGTCAAATCTCACATATCCCTCATGCTTCTGATCCTCCCGTAGGAATGCTTTCCCCCTCATTTCCTGGTTGGTCTGCAGCTTACATTTGCATGGGATACTGATTGGCTCTGTGTATTTCTATGTCAAACAAAAAATACAATGTTTACATTTCTGTCTGAGCTTTGGGCCCAGTTCTGGAGTCCTTAAGCAACAGGAGCTTTGGACTATGCTCCAAATCCTCCAAGGCAATTAGGTTCCTAAGTCCCATTGAAATCAATCTAAATACCTTTCAGGATCTGGGCCTCAGCCAATGAGAGCTTTCGTTGTTTAAGGATTGCAGAACGTGGCTCGCTGGGGCGGATCCTTACCTGGTGTAAATCAGTGCAGCTCCCTGGAATCGTCCATGGCGCTGCGCCAATTTATGGCAGTGGACGAGCCCCCTTTGAGGGATCAGTCCTGCAAGGTGATGACAGCCCATGGCTTCAATAGGAGGGACAGGTGCTCAGCACCTTGCTGAGAGATGGTGTGGTCCAGTGGATAGAGAACAGGCCTAGGGCTCAGGAGACCTAGATGCTATTCGTGGCTCTGCCAATAGCCTCCTGGATGACCTTGGGCCTCTTCACCTGTTTGTGCATCTGCTTTCCTCCCACCATTTATCTGTCTTATCCACAGGTGCTGGAAGCAGGGGTGCTGGGGGGGCTGCCACACCCCCTGGCTTGAAGTGGTTTCCATCACATACAGGGTTTACAGTTTGGGTCAATGGCTCTCAGAACCCCCACGGTAAAAATTGTTCCAGCGCCCCTGATCTTCTCTGTTTAGATTACAGGCTCTTCGGGGGCAGGAACTGGTCTTGCAATGTACCTATGTACCTAACTGCCCCTGTCCCTCCCCTCCGACTCTTGGTAGAGGCCTCTAGGTTTTACTGTAATATTAATACAGTTTGATTATACTTTAAGTAATAATTAAATACATGAGAAAAAAGCAAACAATTAATTCATGTTCTAGGTGAAAAATAACAACAACAAAAGACAAATGCAAAGCCTTTTCCTACAGCCCTTACTCACACAAGCAAATAGCCCAATTGGTTTCATCCGCAGCTTGCGTGGGTAAGGATTTCTCATGGAAGGGTTTGCAGAATCAAACCCTTATTTAAAAAAAAAAAAAAGTTTTTATCCTCTTCTGATTTACTGAAATCAAGACCCAAAGCAGACCCTATTTCCCGCTAATCTCACATCCTTTACCACAGGTCAGTCCACAGCAAACTTTCGTTGCCAAGTTAGGGACCCTCTGGAAAACGGAATTTATAGCGCAAATGCTGATGGAGTTCATTCAAATCGTGTAAAAAGCCCCGGCTGTTCATTCTAATAATAGCACCGAGCCCAATTCAATACGTTCTTAATTATAACCATTTTTCATTGCTTCCTTAAGCAAACTCTCTCCTTTTTCTGTCTGCCCAGCAAAACTGTCTCTGTCCTGTCATGTGTTCAATTGATATACTTCTTGGATGCTATTTCTGCCCCAGCACCACAGCCTGATTCACTGGATTCAGTAACACGTTCACAGGAT
This sequence comes from Platysternon megacephalum, assembly GCA_003942145.1. NCBI lineage: Eukaryota > Metazoa > Chordata > Testudines > Platysternidae > Platysternon > Platysternon megacephalum. The sequence continues at coordinate 9,176,614 of QXTE01000016.1, read as the reverse complement.
ATCAGATTTCACTGCTGTTGTTGTTGTTTGTTTTAAAGTTCAGATTGTACCAGAACATCAAATGCAACGTGCAGTCAGGAACAAAACCTCGGCGGCTGTGTGGACGTAACAGAACAGATGGGCAGTGACTTGCTGCTCTAGTTGCCGGGACTTTGAAGCTAATAATAATTGTAACCATCCCTTTTCATCTAGTTTTAATCCTGGTAATCTCTTTACGCTGCATTCAGATTGTTGTTTTCTTTGGGATCACTCCTCCCAGCCAGGAGATGCGCTTTTCCCTTTGCAAAGGGGCCATCCAACACCAAATTTTGTTATTAAAGCTTTATAACCAAACTAATTCCACCCCCCTCAACTAAAGAGAGGCTGGGCTGGGTTCTGAGGGAAGAGTTAGAGTAGGGGGTTCTCAAACGTCACAGCACTGTGACCCCCTTCTGACAACAAAAATGACTACATGACCCCAGAAGGGGGACCGAAGCCTGAGCCCACCCAAGCCCCGCTGCCCCGGTTGGAGGACCTGTAATCTGAGCCCCACCGCCCCGGGCAGTGGGGCTCGGGCTTTGGCCCAGAGTGGTAGGGCTCGGGCTACCTCAGCAAGTCTATCGCCAGCTCTGGCAACCCCATTATTAGGGTCGCGACCCACTTTGGGGTCCGGACCCACAGTTTGAGAACCGCTGATTTAGAGGGATGATGACAAGTTTTAAAAAAAAAACCCTCCGGACGGAAGCATTAGCTGGGGTTACAACAGGAGAATGGGAAGCAGGCGTCTCTGATTCAGGCCCCACTCCGCCATGGATTTGGTTTGCAAATCTCGCATGATTTGTGGTGTTTTACATAAAGCCCCTGCTCCCAGAGTCACGTTATGATGGGAGCATCTCAGCTTTCAATGGGACCCCCCCTACAAAATCAAGTTTCTAGTCCTCATTGTTGAAGATAAATGCTTGAAAATGTGGCCTCTAAAGGCTTACAAAACCAGCAGGCCAGTACAAAGCCCGTCCGTCCCGTCCCCCCATTTTGTTATTTTTAAAATCTCATGATTTGGGGTGGGGGGCTGAGTCATGATATTTGATCGCTTGGTGTTGGTAATCCTGCAATTTGGTCAAGTGACTGAAGGCCAGGAGCTGCTGGGTGCTCAGTGCTTTTGAGAATCTGGCCATTATTCCTCTTTGGGGCTTGATTTTCCAAAGTGCTGAGCACACACTTCTCCAGATGAAGACAACGGGAGCTGCAGGTCCTAAACGTTTCTAAAACTCAGGCCCTCTGTACATCCCGACCTGGAAAATAATCCAGACCCTCCCAGGGTTGTTGTGAGGCAAAATTAATTCATGGTTTTAAAGTGCTTTGAGATCCTTGGATGAGAGACATTCTAGAACCAGTTATCACTGGTAATGAGCCAAATTCCCCTCTCCCTCCCACTCACGCAACCCAGCGATTTCAGGGAAGTGTCAGAGTTGTAACAGAGAACAAATTCTACTCTTAAGGAAATCACTAGGAAGTTTGTCTGCATCAGGACTGCTGCACTGGCCCCTTGTTGAATCCCACGTTGATCCATCCGTGGTGTGTCTAATAAACATGTTTGCTCTGAATCTCCCTTTCTTGAATCCAGGTTCCCAGTCACCTGGCCTCATGGCAGTGCCCAGCATTCATCTGTGTCTCTGAATAACTCTTCCACCGGCTACAATACCTTTCAGATCCTCACCCCACCCAGCCACGGACGGCGTTTATCTAGTTTCTGACTTCACATTGTCATCATCCTGCCCTTATTTCTGCAGAATCAGGGGGAATTTCTTTGGAAATCTATTTACTTTGAACCCTGCCAGGAGATGTAACGAGCCGGACTGAGGTGATGTTGACAGTTCAGGGTTAATAACTGTAGGAGTAAAGATCACTGTCCTTGAGCAAACAGTTACCATGTAAGACTGGTGATCTCTCAGGAACTGTCTCTTGCTTTGTGTGTGTACAGCACTTAGCAGAATGGGCCCTTGGTTCAGACTGAGGCCTTTGGGGGCTCCTCTAATAGAAATAAATAAAAACAAAGTCCAAACTTTGGGCCTGATCCTCCAGACTCATAGACTTTAAGGTCAGAAGGGACCATTATGATCATCTAGTCTGACCTCCCGCATGATGCAGGCCACAAAAGCCGACCCACCCACTCCTGGAATAATTCTCTCCCTTGACTCAGCTGTTGAAGTCCCCAAATCATGATTTAAAGACTTCAAGTTGCAGAGAATCCTCCAGCAAGCAACCCCTGCCCCACGCTGCAGAGGAAGGCGAAAAAGCTCCAGCGCCTCTGCCAATCTACCCTGGAGGAAACTTCCTTCCCGACCCCAAATCTGGCGATCAGCTGACCCCCGAGCATGCAGGCAAGACTCTCCAGCCAGACACTTAGGAAAAAGACTTTTAATATCTCATCATTGACCCTTGGTATTAATTACCAGTGATGGCACGTTATTGACCTATTGGCTAAGATCGCGTTATCCCATCAAACCATCCCCTCCATAAACTTATCAAGCTTCGCCATGGACTTCAGTGGGAATGGAAATGGGCCTCTGGGAGTGGGTCTTTTCTGCCCCTTTATATCTGTCACAAACCTGAGACACCAATAATTCAGCTTACTGCTATTTCTGCAAATTCCCATTGCTATAAAACCCCCTGTCCCCATAGGCCTGGGGTTTCCCGTGGATCCCTGGGATCTGCCAGGCCTGGGGGAAGGCCTCGTGGGGGTTTTCATGGCACAGGACCCTCAACCTTCCACATCCCAATGGGATCATGGGAGAGGATCATTCTTCAGGGACATCCCCTCCCCTAAAGCCCCCCCTGCCATGAGCCTTGCTGAAGGTGGATGTGTGATGATCTGGACCATTGTAAGCTCTTTGGGGCAGTGGATGTCGGCATTATGTATCACTGACATTTATGGTGCTGTATAAGTGATGAATAGTAATCATATAATCCAGCAAGCGCGTGGTCATCCCAGCAGCCAATGTATTTTTGATTTGCAACTTTAATGTGAGATTGGCTGGCTCCAAGCACAGGCTATTTACATTCTGGTTCATAAGACACTCTGCCATCTGCCTTGGCTGGTTCAAAGTACTGTGTGTAAGCACTGAGAGAGATTGATACACCCCTCCGGTCCCCATCCACGCCTCTCCCCACCCCAGCCC